>BQMF02000174.1:0-740350 GCA_027922465.2 Turritopsis dohrnii
TTGTGATTCGCAGCTTTTCATAAAATGACACAATCTAACATGACTCCAGTTTCGACACTGCACTTTCGATTTATCAAATCTTTAACGGCAATGACCTGAATCTCTCTTCTTATTTACATCAGTTAAGTTCAACCATCTTTTATTTTCATTTTCGAATGATTTTCTACACCTGCATTTCCACAATAAACAGCCTTATAGTTACATAAGGTCAACATGTTATACAGCCACAGTTGATCTACATGCATTGTGTGAGCTGATATCAACTATGTAGAAATTCATGGTGATATTGTACCAAAATTGGGGATTCTTACAAACAATTTGAGTAAGAGTTATGCATTAACTGAAGGCCTTCTTTAATGGAATAACCACATCCTTCTTCGATATTGGTGACATAGTTGCATATTGTAATCTTTCAGCATTATCAAGATTATCGTTAGGAACAATCGCGTATGATGAATGGACACTGTGAACTTTTCATCAGTTTTTCAACTTCATTCGACTCCATTATCTCCGCCGAAGGTGTGACGAAGAGCTGTATCGATTCGAACGCACCACAGAGTATCCATAACGATCCTCGTCTACAACAATTCGTCGATATTCATGAAATTCACGATCCTCACTGCAAAAAATACAGATAGGTTTTCCTTTCAGAAAGAAATAAGTTAGGAGAACTTCATCTTCATTCACTTCACCTATTCAAATGATAAAAACGTTATTTTGTGTTAAACGTTATGAGTGCTATTGTACTCATGGTGAATGAAAAGAAATTAAGTCGTTTTTGAAAAATGCTGGTCAGATGGTATCGAAACACGTCCAGAAACACGTGTGATCAGCATTCTGTGCTAGATAAAAATTATGAAAAATAAATCTCTCACGAAGTCAAATCTACACTATTTGCTACGGGAGAATCACTTCAGTTGATTGAAAAGAAACATAAAATACTACGTTGATGCATACCAGCATTCACAGAGGAAAGAACAACAATACATCAGTACTGAGCAAGTTATCAATGACAGCAAAAACCACTTCAGAACTGTAACAACAGAAATCTGAAAGAAAAACATAGAGAAAAATCTTTGATAGAGGTAGCAAAAGTTTTCACAATTCCTCGTCATTATTAGATAAGCTGTCAAAGAATGCAAAGTGAAAAGTTTATTGCAGAAAAAGAAAAACAATTCATAAGAAATTTCCAGTTTCCTGTTTGTTTCTTTAGGCGACTTTCTAGAAGGTTGTGATTGTAAGATCTGCTTGAACAGTTTTGAACAGTAGTTCCTTTATGTGGAGTTGTTAAAGAAATAAAATGTATATTACATCTTCGAAGGGCTCATAAAATCTTTCACATGTCAATGTTGCACAAAGAGATTCTGTAATTGCATCTAAAAACATCACATTGAATAGATGTAACAAAACCAGATTTTTTTCTTCACGATATCTTACATTGAAATAATGGGAAGTATACTGGTGAAGAATCATTTACCATAAACATGGTGTCGCATCAGTGACGGTAAACAAAGATTCATGAGTTTCTATAATAATAAAGTTAAAACAACAATCAGATGAAAAGCGACATCATCCATGAAAAGTTTGTTGTTGGCTGGCGAAAAAACTATTGCTAAAAACAAACAATTTCAGAGTGTTAAACATGGGAATGTTTCCCCAAATTTTTAGGAAATTTTAAGCAGTGATCTGATGCTAAATTGAATTCAAACGCTTAGTTCAATAGTTGAGCATCTTGCTAGGTTTCCACGTCACTTACTTTCCGTTCTTTTTCATCTGTTTTTTATTCTTCCCCCACCCACTCCTTTTACCTAACATTTTTAAGTTGTGTGTTCTATTAATAAAGGCACTGATGAATCTCCGGACCATGTGTAGAAGGATGAAGTTTCATTTGACAAGTACATAGTAAAAGCGATTCTGATTGATTTCATTAATTTCTTGAAAATGAAATGCCCTTACCTCGCATTTTCTTTGCAGTTTTCTAACGTCTTTGACAACCCATGCCCCAAAATCAGAGGGAATGACAGGATATTTTTCATGCAAGTCACAACGAAATATGTCACAGTATTTATCCAAACACACTGTTTCTCGGTTCTAAACAAAAATGATAAAATAGACATGATTTCTGGTGTCAACAAATAAATTTCAAAAAATGAAACATACATAGTACAAACATAGACACAGTACACTTCAAATTGTCTGTTGATTTTTTTATTTTATCACTTATCACTTTTATATCCTTACTGCATTTTGTTGGGTATCAAAATCAATTCTAACTCATGGTCATACAATATCATTTTCATTATAACTTCCACATTCCACAGACATGGATTCAAGCTTTTGTCGAAACCTAATACAGTTTTTTTTATGTAAGCAACACGTTGTTTATAAGAAACTCTAGTAAATTTTCTCAAAAAGTTAAGCAACAGTACCAAAATGTTAGAGAAAAATTAGCAACATGAAATTCGGAAATGATGCAGCACTTGCATACCTACAGCACAGCTTTTAAAATTAATACACTAGGTTGTTACACTACTGTAAGTTGTAGTACTAGGCTGTGTGCTCCATGTGAAGAGTTGAATGTTCCAGACTTTTATACTTAGATGCCTTAATTAAACAACTAAAAGGTACACAAAGGTTTTCAAAACGAGGCATATACATATTTTCAATTTATGCTTAGCAACGAATTAAGCAACACTACTACTAAAAAATGGTCATTTTTTAAAAGCAACGTGTACAACTCCTATGGAACTTACAAGACATCTACCTGTACATAATTTTCATTGTGTTTTCGTTCCATATTGGGCATGAAATATTCTTCTGTATAAAACTGTTTACCACAGTAATCACATTTCCAGTTTGATGATGGTAATTTGATTTTTTTCAGTTCAATATCTTGAAATAGATTTCGATCAATTTTGAAAGGGCATTTAGGCGGTACTTCCACAGAAAACTTTTGATAAACTGGATAGAAATCCTAAAAATATGACAAGAAAAAATTTCATAAGATTTAATCATAATTAGGAAAAGATTATAAGTAGCAATGCTGTTTTCTTGTGCACATAAATATGCAGGATTCTTTATGTGATCATGGAAGAATATACAAGCAAATAGATCATTGAAGAAGAAATTTCTAAGTAAAAGAAGCATAATCACATGAAAAAGGAAATAAATGTCTAACTGTGGCAGATCCATTTAAGATAAAGTAGGCAACATAAATTTCAATAATAAAACTGGAAAAGAAGTGTTTTTATTTATTCATCTACTATTATTATTAAACCTAATAACAAAAAAATCATGGGATTACTATACTTATATACAGGTAACCAAAAATATAAGCAATAAGTCATAATTGCACTTTCATCTGGTCAATAAAGAAGGTTCCCTACAGAACTCTAATACAAGCAACAACAACAAAAATTAAATTCACATACCAATTCTGTCTGTCGCTTAAAAACATCACATTCGACATTTTAAAAGTTCAACATTCAAGCCATTAAAGTTTCTCTTTAAAATTTTATATACATTAGTAGGATCATGAACTCAAATTAAATGAATGTCAATAACTTCACACTCGAAACGTTCATAAAGGCAGTATTGGGAAATAAAAACAAAATATGAGTACATACTATACATTTTAGAGACACACTTTAGTTTCCAATTGAAAAATAAATCAATGAAAGAAGAATGCTGTGGTCAACCTTAGCAAACAAGTATTCCTACCAACAAAGTAAACATCTTTTAAAAACAAACATGCATGTAAAAAACAACAGCAGTCTTAAATTCTTAAAAAACACAAAAGAAACATTCACAGGATAAACATAGGAAATAGGATATCAAAATGACAAGATAGCAGGAATTTTGTCTCCATTGGAGGCCTTATGAGTTAAAAAGAGAAACGTATACTTGTGCACGTAAGTCTGTCAATATTACACACTTATTTATTACGAAACATTCCAGGCTGCCACAGAGAAGGGGTGTACACAACTTCAGTCTCTTTTTTTACGAAACAAGAAAACAAAAAACGTTATGAATCCTTTAAAAAGCATAAACACTAAAATCAAAAGAAACATAATAATTAGAATGGACAACACAATATCCTCTAACCATGATGCAAAAATCCTCCCGATCAATTCAATCTCTGGTAAACCAGACAAGTCCATCATATAATCAAACGACCAAAACATATTAGTTCCATTAAAGAACAGGAGTAGTGATAAAACAATCAGCTCCAGTGAATTGATCCATTTTGTTTGATATGGTAAAACATGTGCACTGTGCAACCAGAAAACAATCAATATTGGAAACATAACAAATAACTTTTGTATTGGATTAATGAAAAATGTCGAAACTGCCGATACTATTAAACGTCGAATGATGATAACCAATTCCCAGTGGTGATTGCTGGATGATCCAGTGTGGTAACTAGAGCGGTAAGGACCTTGCAAATTATCAAGAACAACTTCACTTTCGTGACAAACAAAGTTTTCATCAGCATCAGACCTCTTTGAATATTTCATCTTTACATACCAAAATAAACAAAGAGGTGAAAATACCAAACAGGTGCAGAACTGTTGTACATTGATTTCACCTTCTTTAAGCATGATTGTGGACAGATGTAGAACAAGAGCAAATGGTACGATCCATATAGTTACAAACGCGATAGTTACATACTGCAAAGGTGTGTAGCAAATAACAGCTCCATCAGTGTAAAGGACTGACTTGTCCCCTATCTGAACACAATTAAGAAGTCGAAAGGAAGCACTTGATATTGCAGTATAATTAAGCAAAATCAGCTGTATAAAACACACTTTTATTCGTAATTGATATGAGGTTACTTTATTTTTAAGGGTACTATAGTGGTTCGATTCTGTTTGACTTTCTTTATTTGTTATCCATAACATGATGACTTTGATTACAGTAAAATAGATGAAAACAATGCAAAACATCATGATGATTAACCCCAATGTGACAACTTCCTTCGTTGAAGCAGTGAAGTGTTTCAGTGGACAAAGTTTGGAAAAGTTTGCTGTGAATATATGAAAGTTAAAAGTTGCTGAAATTATTTCTAGAAGGTTGTGCAACAATCCAATGTTTATTTTATCAACAGAACTGACTTGTAATAGAAATTCCACTTTATAAAAGAAGAACAAAACTACTCTTACTCCACCAATGGAAGATTTATGATCTTGGTCTGCATTTGAGTGGGAAACAACTCTGTGATATATCATAGGCTCCGAGTCCAAGTCATAATTTGTAGGTTGGATATCATCACTACTGATGTTAATGCCACCGTTTTCTTTGCAAGAATGAAAGTGGTTAACATTCAGAAATGAAAAACAGTTTAGAAACAGTGTTTTGGTAAAAGCAGATATTTCTTGAAAATATGCAACCATGGCAGTGTACAGAATGGCATAGAAGACAGCAACTATCCAAAACAATGATATAGCACAACCATTATCTTTCATACAGTTCTGTCCAAAATAATTTAAAACATAACCCTTCTGACATGCACCACATAGCGGTCCCTCACGAAAATAGTTGCATGTATTATGAAATTTACATTTGTTTGATTTTGAACTGCAACAGTATGATGCTGGACAAGGTAAAAACCTCAATTCATGCATGAATTTTCTGTAACCCCAAAAGTTGTCTCGGCTGATTATGTTGTTTGCACAATTTCCACCTGCAGGACATGGATAACATTTAGCATCTTGGACCTTCAAATCAGTTTGCATGGGAGCACTAGAGCGTATCTTGAATGAACCTCTTTCAAGGCTGTAACTTCCTTTGTCACACCTTTGACAGTCTACGGATGTTATAGAAGAATATTTATTGAATTTAGCCAATGCATAAAGAACATTATAGCCAACAGGACAATTGATTGTTAGTCTGGTGGCAGAGAAAATGTGAGCAGGATTTTGAAAATTTAGAACATTAACATCAGGACTGTTCTTCCTTACTGAATCAAGAGTAAGGAAACTGTCAAGAACTTCTATATCTCCAAGTACAGTTACAAAGCCTCCAGTTGATCTGGAAGTACTTTTCATAAAGATTCCCGACAAAACTAAAATCTCCTCTATGGTATTGTTCATGAAGTAGATTGCACCACCCGAATAGAAGGCATGATTGTAAGTGAAATTTGAAAATGCTATATATAATGGTCCATTAGAAAATATAGCACCACCATAGTTCGCTGAGTTATTGTAAAAATGACAATCTGATATGTGTACATATTGATTTCTGCCAAGATACAACGAACCACCTTTGTAAGGAACCGTGTTATTAGAGAAGCTTGACTTTTCAATTTTTATTGTTCCTGAATTTGAAATACTTATTGATGTCTGCAAAAAAGTTGAAGACTGAATCTTCAATGATTGTAATCTTGAAAAATACAGTTTTTCTGGTGGAATATTGAGAAATCTTGAAGACTGAACTGTCACATCCAAGCATCCTTTCAAAACAAAAGAGAGCAAATTACTGAAAATACAATCTATCACAACAACGCTAACTGTTTGCATGCAGGGTATTTTCAAGAACTGATTTGCTACAAGTGTATCACCACTGAAAAAGGATCTTTCAAATACTAAGCTTCCAGAAATTGTCATCAGAAAAATTGCTGATTCATCAAATGTCGAATTTTTGACATGAAGGTTTACAGGTTTGTCAAATGTGGCAGCTTGGAAAACATTTTTTGTGAAATTATAGAATGAACAGCATTCTATAGTTACAGGAAAACTATCGATTGTAAACAAACTTTCTTTGATGCTTACAAACTTTATATATGAAATGTTAAAACTGTCAGCTGGATTTGTCACTTTTACTGAGCCTTGAACATAAACCACAGGAGGATTTCGACTTCTGCAAACAGCATTGAGAGCCACTGATTTATTTAAAGTTAAATCATTAATAAAGTAAGGCTCATTACTGTTGACGTTATCAAACTTGATGATATCACCAGAATTGACTAGCGTAGTTGCATACCCAAAGGAACCACAAGGTGCAAAGACATCACCACAGTCTAAAGCATCAGTACCATTGTAAGCTGATATGACAATTATATGACAATCTAAGGGTAAAGAAAAACAAAGCAAAACTCAATCAGTATTTTAATACCATATCTGCAAAGTTACCAGCCAGAATTTTGGATCTTTCTGCTGGTAGTTTGGGCAAGAACAAGGAGGAGAACTAAATATAGTAGCAGCATATTTCAATATACCTTAATTCCATTAATTTTTACGCACTTAGATGTGCAAAATTAAAGGGTGGGTGAAACAGTAAAATTGCTGTAAAAAAATCTTATTCAGACTTTGTAGCTTTCCATGAGGTCTGAAGTAAATGGGTAAGAGAGAATGATAACCATTATGTCAAAAAATGTTTATGAGAGACATTGATGATACATAAAATCACTGAATCATCGATAATAATGTCTTGTATTTCCGGTAAAACTTGTGTTTTACTGATATCCTGGGTTTCTGGTATCACTTGGGTTAGTGTTTCTAGTACAACTTATTTAGAAGAGACTTGAAGATGAAATTAAAGGAAGCAATTATAAACAGGTTGGAAAAGGAAACAATGTACTGTTTGGAATGAGCTTAAGCCGATGATACACAAGTCGATTAGTTGCTTTCGATTTGTAGAATTCTACAAATCGCTGCATGTATCATGAACAAATCGTATGTTGTGAGCATGATTCTACAAGTTGCTTTCGACTAAAAACCTGTTGGAATTCTGCGATTAATCGCAGCTTTTTAAACCAATCAAAAATCTTCTTTTTTTAAACAGAAAATGTGCACATGAAAACTTCTAGATTAAAATGATATGTTTATAAAAATCTTAACAAACATTAAGGTAGGGTGGGATGGAATCGCGCATGACCGTATTTTGCTTTGTGTGAGCCACTTCAACACGACGCAACAAAGCATTGATCTCACAAGGGACCATCCTCAAAAAGTTAAAATAGTCAGCTTCCTCTTCCAGTCGAAATTCACACAGAAGTGTGTTGTAAACCCCAAAGTGCTTTCTTTTTTCAGCCAAGATTTTGTCCATACTTTATTTTTACGTTTCTTTTTTTCTTGGCAAGCCACAATGATAATAGCAGCAGCTGCAACCTCTTCTTCACTGTCTGAATACATGATGTAGAAAGAAAAAATCGCTTGCGTGTATCACCTTTTTAATATGCACAACATAAGTACGACTCAGTCGAAAGCCACTAATCGACTCGTGTATCATCGGCTTTAGATGACTATTTTGGTTCTTTTGGGGCAAAAAAAGAAAGTGATAGCTTTTATTGCACATTGATTACTGATTACTGAATCAAAAAGTATAAGGAAATCAATATTTTAATAATGTGTTTTCCAATGCTAAAAGAAATGGCAATTTGTTGGTTATTGTCAATATAATTTGTCAGGTAAGAGTCAAGTAAATTCACCTTTCATGTACACTTTTGCTGCCAGAGGAAAAAGGAGAAAGAGAGTGTGAACAAACTAAGATGAAATTCTTACCTTTTCTTGTTAGCAGCAAAAAGAATAACAAAATGACAAAAATGAAAGTTATTTGCTTCCACATCCGGTACGTTGATTTTAACTAGTCTTATCTGACTAACCTTGAAAGCCCTTCAGTAATGATATGATAACCATGATGTTGATTTGTTTTCATTTTCAAAAGCAATTGAAAAATGATGAGTAATTCAAACAAAAGTTTGATTTTATTAGAAAGTGAAAGAAAAACAGAAGTACAAAACAGATTTTTATTAAAATTGATGTTGCGTTACATTCAAACAAATTAGAAAAACAAACATCTGTGTAATACATACTTTACTTAAAATTTACTTACAAAAAATAAAATCGACTCACATCTACTTTACAGGGAATAGAAATCATAACACAAAAAATAAATAAACTGGTATATGAAATAAAAAGATATATTATATATTTTTACTTTAGCACTGACAATGAACAGTGATTCAAATAAAAATGTACAGGAAGAAGGCAATTCTATTTAAGGAGATATACCTTAGATAATATGTGGTACACAAGAGAAGAACGAGGCATCGAGCAATTGTTTTTGTTCAGTTTTGGTTGAATTAATTTTGACAACATCAGCTTCTTTCTCAGGTCATTTTTCTGCAAATAAAAAACATGAAAATGAATTCAAAAGCAGCAACGGTAATGTGTTTGGCTGGCACACCAGAGGCTTGGGGTTCGAGTCCCCCTTTGGACTCAAACACAAATTCTACTGGCTATGTCCGCAGTGGTACTGCTACTAGCCCATATGAAGCCTTGTTTCGAGGTCAACAGCTCTAGGTGAGGGATAAGTTAGAAATTGGTGCCAAATTGTGATGAATTTCAACTGGAGTGGGAAAGTAACCCCTCCCCTCGAAATACCCATAGGCCAGTCAGAATATGGGCTTCAGAGGGGCGAACTACAATAAAAAAAACCCGAAGTGAATGGCTATTCCACATATCTGAAAATATTTAAGAAATGATATTCCATTTCTAAGCTACCAGAGCAGCCTTTCTAATTCGTGTCGGCATTCTCTCTGCAAATGCCAATGTAAATGTCGACGTATAAGTTACATCGGCAATATTTTTGCAAACGTAAATAATTTTTAACCAAACTGAAAACTGTTAAATAATTTCTTTGGGCAATTCTGGGTTCGCGTTCCACAACTTGTCTTCCATCTTATTTTAGGCAGTATGACTAACACGGAATGAGTATAAAGCGTGATTTACGTGAGAGTATGGAAACTTGTGTCTACTCTATAGACAGACAATCTTATCGTCTGTTTAGAAATCGAATTGGGAAAAATTGGCGCGCTGGAAAGAAAGGAAGAAACTTTGAGATTATTTCTTTGATAGAATTTCAATGGAAATTTACATAGTATATTCAGACATGATTTTCAAAACAGAATAAGTTAGATTTAGTGGACTATTGATTAATATAAAAAACCCATTCATTTTCCCAGGTCGGCACAGTTTTGCTACTTTTCGCGAATTGAAAGGATTTCAAATTGCCGACGTAAATTCTACTTTTGCCGATGTATAATGGATTTTACGTGTTTTGCGTCGGCAATTTTTTCCGAGGTAAACGAATCCGAATTAGAAAGGCTGCAGGATAGGGTACACATAAGAATATAATATTAGCAAATTACATACAACTTCAAAAAAATTAAACAAAATGAAACAGGAAAGGATTCACTACCGAAAGCATTTTTTATCTCTAAATTTAACTGAAGCAAAAGTGTCTATCTTCAAGTCTAATAATTTTATTGGTTACCAAATAAATTTAAGTTTCGAAAAGTTTAGAAAAATTAGAAAAATACTTTATTTGAATTTATTTGAAACACACCAGATAATAAATAATAGACATACCTTTCTTGTTGATACAATCATATAAATCAAACCAAAATATAGCAGAGCTCTCTCAAGAAGCATTTCATGCTCAAAAATATTTGACACAATGTTATATTGACTATTTCTTCTGTTTTTCAACTTTCTCTGAAAAATAAAACAACATGCAAAACAATATAAGAATATATAAGAATCAAATAAACAAAAACATTTTTTTAAAACGTTTTCATTAAGAAGTAGTAATTATAAATAAGAATTTGTTCTCCGGATACAACAATATACAAAATGAATAGAGTTAAGAAATAGGCAAACAAGGGGAAAATCTTAAAAGTCATTGAGACTCAAAAAAGGTGAATATAATAGCCATTAGTTTAGGTTGAAATAAGGCATCACTACACATAGCTCACTTGGTAAGACGGTTGACTTGTAAAACAAGGGTGACAGTTGGTAGTGGTTCAAATCCTGGCACTGTAGAATGCTAATGTGATATGAAAAAGTAACATATGCAACGAAAGGTATAATGAGATATATATGTGCATGATGTGATGTAATGAACAAGTGCCTCAAATAACATAAAAAAAACCACAATCACCTATCAGTCTAGTATGTGCAAGTTCTCTGCCATAAAATCTGAGGTATACATTCCTGGTGGAGGCCCACATCAGTGAATAACACTGCCAGTCCCCCCCCCCCCCCCCCCCCCCCCCCCCCCATCCGGCCTCGTTAAAATAAATTCAAAAAAAAAAAACCAAAAAAAAACCTGAAACAGAGAAAACAAACAAGCAAATAAACAAGGAAACCAAAATAAATTATTATATTAAAATCACATGTTAAAAAATTCCACTTAACCAAAGCTTTTCGTAAGACACAGGCTTACATTATCAAGTTAGATGAATTTTTTAACATGTGTTTTTAATATAATAATTATTCACTGGCTGTTATTTTCTACAAAATAAATTAGTGTCAGCAAATAAAGAGAGAAAAGATGGGATGCGAAATTCAATAAACAACACAAGTCTTAAAACTCTTTTCTAGAGAGTCACAATACAATGAAATAATAGAGATATGAGTCTACAGTTCCAAGGGTATAACACAAGATATTTTTAACAGAAAAGGAAATTTACCAGATTAAAGAGACATATTGAACAGAAATGTTGTAGTGGTATCACTCTCTCACGGAAAAATAGATAGGTTTGGAACACAGTCATTGAGTTGAGTATATGGGTATTGAGTATATGGTTCAAACTGAAATTACAATGAAATAAATGAAAAATAAATCTAGTGAAAAACTGAATATAACTGAAAGCAACAGAAAGGAAGAAACAAAACTAAAACCTACAGCTGGCCAAGTAATCGCTAGTGATATATACGCCATAAAATTGATTTGAAAAAGTTGAGTTATAAAAATTGATTCGAGTGTCATATTTCACATTACTACAACCAAAATGCACACACAAAAAAATGAGAAAAAAGTAGAATTTATAGTGAGATAAACTAAATACCCTAGAGACATAAACTGTGTTTGTCTGTTTTTTTTTAATTGAATAAGACAAGAATAGGCCTTACACTTCCGCCAAAAAAACAAAACCACTTCCAGACATTACGCATCCTAATCGACTTTCACCATTGCTGCAGTGAAAACACACCGATTCACTGCAGTGAATTTCCTAGAAAACGAGGGCTGTTCTTGCTAGAAAACCTATCTCTGACACTTTTTCTGCTGGCATTTTATATATGATGAGGTGATAGAAAATTATTGGTACATAAAGATGATAGAAATAGACAGATTACCTAGCTACTGCCGTTCGTATTTGATGTCATTTTGACTTTAACTTTTTGTATCGTGGTTCTACGATCCTGACTGTACTGTATCTGTACTCTTGACTGTACTATTGTGCAGTGCATGTTTTAGTGTTTAATCAAATGGGGGTAGGATATGCACAACAATATTATAGGGAGTATATACAACAAAATGAAGAACTGCATTATCAGGATCTGTCCAAGGTGTCTTTAAAGATACAGCAAAGACGAACGAGAATGGCAGAGCATTGTTTGACGCACCCGGAATGCATTGGCATTGACTAAATCGATGGTTTTTACCTCTAATGAATAAACAAAAATTATGTGGAACATCTCTGCAGCAGCCACGAAGAGTCCGCCGCTATAAAGCTATTGCTACCAGTGATGTAATGCATATATACAAAATGTACATCATACGCTAATCTAATTCTAATATCTAAATACACAATTCAGAAAAACAGATGAATCATTGATTTGTAGTAAATACAATCAAAAATTCCGATCAGAATCGTGCACAATTTAGCTAAACATGATCTGCCATATTTCAAATTTTGCAAACCAGGCAAAATGTCATAGTAGTTAGGGCGTGGAGTAGGGCGGTTTCATTTTTCATTTTTCGTGAGGAGAGACCCATAGCGCAACTATGACCCGTAATTCTATTGCCGAAAGATATTAGCAATGTGTATAATGTCAAGAATAGGTTAACGGCTCGATCAACAAACTCTGAAAACACAAGCCTCATATACAGAAAATCTTTGGCATGAGCTGACTGTAAAATACAGCAACCACGTTACATCTGAAAATGGCAGCAGGGCTGAACGAAAAAACGCTCGAGAAATTAGAGATGAAAAGGTAGCTGTTGTTTGTATTGACTTAGAAAATGTTATTACCTTGTCAAAATCTAATGTAGGAAACTTTTAATACAAAAGAAAGCTATCACAACTTGATTGGACATATTGTTCATTGAACAAGAAAAGGTATTGTGTGCTTTGGCATCATAAGAGCTATGTTGGAAGAAGGAGAGATACTTTGGTTTCACTCGTGCGTCTGCTCTGTCCTTAAAGAGTTAATAATTCGACATTCAGAGATAATTATAATCGAACAGAGGTTTCGTGAACCTGGTCGTTCCAGCATTCAAGAAGTTGATAATATTCATAGTCAAATTGACAGAGCCTTCTCACCAGTTGAGATATTTTCTCCATCGGGTTGGTGCAAATGCTACCAAATGGAATCAGAAACATGCGTTTGTGGTAATACAAGTGCAATCAGACAACATTAAGAACTTCATTCAAGTTGCTGCATTGATTAATTATAAATTTGTTCCGTATTTTTCAATTAAAGCAGTTATTCATCGCAAAAAACACTCCAAACCATGTCTTCTATAAAGAAAAATTTACCGACCCTTTTAAACAGGCTAAACTGACCAAGAGTCAACAAACAAGAAAGTCTACCCAAAAATCTGCAGAAATCCCGTTTGCGAAAGTTTTGAAAGCTAGCAGATTGATTTCAAAGGCAACAAGACGACTTGGAAGTCGAAAATTTTGCTATATTGCATTCTCACAATTCTAACAAGTAGATACTGTTCATAGAACTGTGAGATACAATAGTTGATAACAGTAGCAGAATTTCAACTCGCAATTATACAAAACAAATAGATCAAAACTTATTATACCGTCTTCAGGACGGTGTCACAATTACACAAATCTCAATATAGCATTGCCAAATTTTGGGCAAATTTGAAAAATGACTGCTAAATTCGAAATCAGCACCTTTCAATTGTGCTTTGTGCAAATTTTTATGAAAATTGGAGAACTTTCATAATTTAGTCCAAATTTGGCCCGAATTGCCCAATTTTGGCCAAATTTGACAAAATGACTGTCCAATTCGAAATCAGCACCTTTGCCTATATGCCTCCTATTGATGCTGCTTTTTATAAGACTATATTAAAGAGGAAAAAATAAGTTTGGTACCATTTTATGCAATTTATATTTTAAAACTGCATATTTAAAGATTGCGTTAAATTTTTTAGGGTGAAGGTTGGCTATTTTATCAATTGATTAATGTCCTTTGTATGTTTGTTTGTATGACTATATATTTAAACTAGGGATATGTTAAAGCGTAGCTGGATGCAGAGCGAGATTCGACAATCAAAAATGTTCATTGAATTTCTTTTGTTTTAAAAAAACAAAGACGGTCCTATGTGTGTTGTCAAAAATGGCGGCCAAGCGGCATGAAGCGATCAAAATGATAAGTCACAAAAAGCCACTTTTTACTTCATCTATACGTTTTCTGTACAATCTCAGTTCAGATAGACTTTTGTCAAAGAAGCTTTTAGACTTTTAAACAAGATTTAAATCGTATCCTGCCTTATAAGGATGATAAACAGCCATTTATAGCCTCGCACAGAGTGAAATCTGTTGGTGTTATATCGATGGAAGGAGGAATTCCCTGATATCCTGCTAATTGTCAAGGCAAGATAAAGCACTAAATTTATCAAATCTTGTGAAAATAGAATCAGGGAAGACCACGATCTCCCACGACTTTCATTTTTCTGGGGCATATATCTACGTCATTTTCTTTTCGTCTATATTTTTTTCCGTCACTTTAATCACTTTCAGTAAATTCTTCTATGTCATGTGATATTATTCTGAACTACAAGGACACCTGTAATGAAAAGGTAGAAATTTTCTATTTCAAAACAAACGAAAACTCGGTATGAATATCTACTATGTGCAAGAAATCGCTTCGTTTCACTGTGGTTAGGTTATGGCTGAGTGTGTTGCGTCACTAGCTGCTTCAGTTTTCCTTACTATGTTTGTCTATTTTCATATGATTTTGCATTTTCAGATGTAGATGTGTTAAGATGTATGAAGACATGAAGTAGTAAGCTTTTATCTATAAGAAATATGCAGTCATGTTTTTGTTTTTAGATTGTACATGACATATTTTAAAAAAATACAAACCATGTCTTTCTAAAATACTTAAATGAGTGGCAAGAGGAGACAATGACTGTGCCAGGGACAAAAACAGATATATCAGAGTTTTGAAAGTATTAGAATTACTGGTGATTAATGTTCCTGTTATATAAATCAATGATAAGAATTCCTGACTTGATATTTTATTCTTTGATTTGAATCCTCTAATAATTTAAGTGCAGAATGGTAGGCTAGATGATGTAGCTACCCCTTTTATTGAGGTTTATATATCTGCATTTCAATGCATTCCTTCAATCATCAAGCTTGAGCCATTGTTATTTTACTTGGATGGAATTGAAGACTGTTTGGTCCAATAAACTGAATCTTTTGTAAGCAAATAGTGCACAGTGGCTGTGTTGATAATCACAGCTTAGAACGATATGTTCAATGAAAGAAAGTTAATTGTTGTCAAGTCAGATATGATAACTGGCAATGCATGAAAATACAACGTATATAAGAGAGAGAATAGACCTCAATATTATTGCTGAAAAAGTGTTATAAAAGAGACAAAAATGCTGATTTTGGATGTTTTATTTTCCAGTTATGGGTGAATATACCCAGCCGGCAAAAAGACGTTTTAAAACGTCTTAAAGATGTCTTGGAAGACGTCTTAAATCCGTCTTAAACCAGTCGGATTTGTCCGTTTAGAAAACGTCTTTTCAAGACGTCTTTAAGACGTCTTCCAAGACGTCTTTAAGACGTTTTTAAAACGCATTTTAGACGTTTAAAACTTCTTTAAGACGTTTAGAAAGCGTCTTTTCAAGACGTCTTTAAGACGTTATAAAAAGACGTTTTCTAAACGGACAAATCCGACTGGTTTAAGACGGATTTAAGACGTCTTTTTCTAACGTTTAAAAGACGTCTTCATTTTATCTGCTAAAAACGTTTGTAAAACCACTTTAAGATGTGTTTTCCGGTGCGTTTCTCCTTGGGTAACAGAGAAGACTCATAATTAGTTTTTCAATGTCTTTATGTTTCAGTAATAATAAATGAACGAATAAAGAAATAAATAAGAAAACTGATGATAAAATCTTCTTATTCAAATATTTACATGTAGTTTATAAATTAATTGGGGAACAAATAGCTCATAACACTGCCAAAGTTTAAAGCTGGTCATATTAAAAAAACATTCCGTAAAACGTGAATATAGTCTTTCAGGTATAAAAACGACACTTGAAAAAGGGTTAGCTAAATCGAAGTAATGTTCAAATTTTAGAAATTGTCATGGGTTGGAACTGTTTCTTGTTTGATTTTACTTCAACTAAAACTCAGAATGACAGAAACTCTTTGAAAACCAAACCAAAAAGACATGCAAATTAAAATGGTGATTTTTCAATTAGCAGGAGCATGAGCTGTTGTCATGTTTTTCTTCAGTGAAACAAGATCAGTTTTAAGTTCATCGCATGATTTTGTGTATTTCCTCCTCCTCAGCTTTTTTGATAGTAATCTAAAATACAAAAACCCTATTTAATGAGAGGTGTTATAACAATCACAAAAATGAAAACATCTAGAGTAAACAGGACACATACCAGTAACTGCTTGATATAATCTTTTCTTCTCACTTTCTTTTGTTATCATGTTAAGATAACAATAAGCAATTTGGATGGAAAATAATCTAAATAAAGAATGACAAACACTTTTAGCAGAACAGAACAAACAGAATGCAGAAAGTAGAGTATCTTAATCAAAGTGAAATGTCTAAACTTTAAATGTCTAAACTAAACTTTGCATCCATCATAGTAAAACAACCATCATTTAAGAAATTCATCTTTTCGTAAAACTTCAAAGTTCTGAATGGAAAATATATTTCATGCGTTCGAAAATTTGTTCGAAAATTTTTCCAATGTCATTGTGGATGGTTTCTACTTATTGGTAGTGAGTTATTAATCAGAAATGATTACTACAGACAAATTTGTGATGAATTACTGTTACTAAAAATTATAACTTATGATTTTCCCCTTCAAAAAGGATTCCATAATTTCATGGTACTACATTATACTATACTGCTAGGATCAATTTTAATCATATGAGTATTCTGAAGTAACTACAAGCAAAAACATCACAGTCATCATCTATCAGCCATCCACAAATCACTTCATTACATTACTACACTTCTACTACTACATTAAACCAACGACAAAGCAAATTGAAACAGAAAAAATATCTCACGGAATGAAACAGGAAAGTCAGTAAGTTGCTAATATAAAGTTAAACAACAAAACTCAAAACTTGAAACATGTCAGAGATCTTTATAAATAAAGCATAAATCTTCCACTACTGACTACTCACGTCCTCAAACTAACATAAACATTGACTTAATCTCAAGTAACAAAATCATATAGATTTATATATTTATAAAATTATATTTAAAAAGTAAAAAACACTTACCGATTTATCAACGAAGTCTTGGTTTATGGAATGAGAAATCACAACTTCCAGAAATATTTTGTAAAATCGACGAACGGGAGATCCGATAATATTAGAAAACTAGTATCCCGGGTAAAAACCTTTTACCGAACTTAACTTCGAAAAGGATGGGTCAAAATCGCCTTTCCCGTGAACAATCCCCGTGATGAAAATTTCAATTTAGGAATTGGAAACCGAAAATGTAACCATGTTGTAGAGCTCGAAAAACTGTTCAAAAAAATGTATGGGATCGTTTCGCTACGACCAACCATTGCAGAGATATCCTCGATCAAAGATTTTGATGACGTCATATCCGCAGTACCAAATAAAATTTAGGCCCAAATGATGCGTCACTCCATCACCCGTATCGCTGACCCCAAAAAACGTCAGTTATCCCTATTGGTTCTTATGATATTTCCTCAAAAACGTCGCGTTCGATTAGGGATGCAATGCAATGATTCCCCGTGATCATAAAAAAACTGACGTCAAATGATGCCACGTGCTTTTGGAATGATCGTGAAAAAAGTGTCTCTCGCATCTACGTGGTTTTACGCGCACATAAGAGGACGATGACCGTAAAAAATAAACAAATATATCACTCTCTAAAATAAAAGTGGGATGCACAACGCGGATTATTATAATAAGACTAGTAACTGGCGTAAAAGTTTTTTACGGCTTTAATTTCGAAAATGTTGTCACGAAAATAGGTGACGAAAAATTAAAGTAGCGAATCTTGAAAAAAGACCGTACTCATGTTGTAGAGCTCAAAAAACTGATCAAAAAAATGTATGGGATCGTTTCGCTACGACCAACGGTTGCAGAGATATCGTCGATCAAAGATTTTGATGACGTCATATCCGCAGTAATAAATTAAATTTAGACCTAAATGTTGCGCACCCCATCACCCGTATTGCCGACCCTAAAAAACGTCAGTTATCCCTATTGGTTCTCGAGATATTTCCCCAAAAACGTCGCGTTCGATTGGGGATGCAATGCAATGATCCCCCGTGATAAGATAAAAAAACTGACGTCACGCTGCGTGCTATTATACTAATCGTCAATTATCAATGGTCTAACGAAGAAATGACCACGATTAAGAAGATTTTGACCGTAAATGTGAAAAAAACACAGCACTCTCTAAAATAAAAGTGGGATGCACGATTGCGGATTAGTATAAGTAGATGTTTCAAAGCTTTTTACCAATGAAATGTAAAATTTTTTGCTACTTAAAAGAAAGATATAATAGTTGTTTTTGTAAAATTAAAAAAAAACTGACAAGTTTGAAACTTTTATATCAATATTTACGAATACACTATTAATATTTACCCCCGTCATTTCTTCCCGCCACGCGCGAAATCGAAATTCAAGGACGTCTTAAATACGCATTAAAAACGTCTTTCCAAGTCCTCGTTTAAAACATGAATTCGACGGCATTGCTAAAACGATAATAAGACGTCTTCAAAACGTCTTATTCTAAGACGTCTTCTGAAGACGCATTATGGGCGTTTTAAATGCGCATTATCAAGATACGTCTTATGAAGACCTGATTAAGACGAATTAAAGACGTCTTCAGAACGTCTTGTGCCGGCTGGGTATACTTTTGTGTTGATACAAATTGCCTGCACATTACAGAAAATATATTCTCATGTAAAAAATAACAAAAATGCTATTAACCGTCACTTCCTTTAATGAACAAATAAACACATGGTTTCAAACCCATTTTTGCTGTGCCTAAAAAAATGTGGTTATATTCTCTGAAATGTAGTATGTCTTCTTGCATATCGTACTGTTTAGTATTATTTCATTGTATTTTACATATACATTGTCTATTTTATTTAGTATATATAGTTATATATAATTAATTTATTTATTTTATATAAATATATTTTGAGAATGCTGCATGGAAGAATAAAAAAATCAGTATATAACTCTTTTATTATATTATATTCTGTTTTCCCTTTGAGAACTATACATCATTACTCTAAACCCTTGGTTCTTTGTTCTTTTTGTCTTGTTAGGCATGCTAATCTAGGTTCTAAATTCTTAATCCTTTTAGATTTTCAGGGGGTTTTTTTGTTTTTTGTTTTTCCCCATGTTTTTATATTTATATTTATATTTATTTTTATTTATTTTTATATATCTAAGTACCGTATTCTCTCTAACTAGCGCCCCTCTCTAATAAGCGCCCCCTTCTAGTCAAAAATATTTTTATAAGCGCCCGGGCGCTTAATAGAGTGACTTAACATTACTCATAAATTGATAAGCGCATGGTCGGTAATTAGAACTTTGAACAAAAACTGAATATTCTGTAATAGAAACGGAAGGCTATCTTTTTGTGACGTCTAAATTTAAGTTATATATAAGTACAAAATCTTATTTCGTTGCCATGAAAAATACAGTTGTTTTTACTCTTTTATATGATAAAAAGCAATGCCTCGTTCACAGCTAGCACGCCCATTTCAAAATGTTTTTATAAGCGCCCCTCTCCAATTATTGCCCCTCTCTAATAAGCGATCCCCTAATTTCCAAAAACAATTCATAAGCGCCCGGGCACTTATTTGAGAGAATACGGTATGTAAACTCCTACTACCTTAAGGGAAGAAATTTTGGCGGATTTTGGCGGTTTTTGAAGCAATCCGCCAAATCGGACACAATTTCTCCCGCCAAAATTTCTTCCCTTAATGTAAGTAATTATCAGAGAGGAATTTTAGTCCATTATATATATTAGCATACATTTCTATTCTCTGAAAATGCTCGACAGTCAGGAGCAATTTTACTTTATTTTAAAACCAGTTCAGTTAGCAGAAGAAACTAAAAGTTAATAGTTTTCTTCTTTCATCCTTTTATAAGTACGTTTATATTTATATATAAGACGAAAAAACACACAAGAAATTTTCACAATATTTAGATTTATTAAAAATCTTTGTCAAGTGTTATGTTTATATTTATATATACATGCAGTAGGTCCACTGTACTGCATTTTTCAACGACCTTTTTTATCTCTGTATATCTATCTAAATTTAGTATATTTGTGGTTATACCAAGCTATTTCCCTCAAAATAAAACATGTTTTTTTCAAAGCAGGCGTTCTAAATATATATAAGCTAACGTTTGGGTAATTTTTAAGATGCTGAGCATATTACCCAATTCACTTTTACAATTTTTCCTCTTGATCAAAATCCCAAATCAAAGTCTTGTCGCTTTGAACACTATTCCGCGTATAGCTAGGATAAAATACAAGTCAAATAGAAGTTTGCACAATTTATTTCACGTCTTTTCATTGGTTGAGAATCCGCTTTCAAGCAATTTAATTGGCGAAAAAAAACAATCACATACATTCCTGAAATTCCTGACAACACACATAGAACATAGCGAAATCTATCGCTCTGCATCCAGCTACGCTTTAACATATCTCTGTTTAAACCACAGAATTTGAATGCACTTTTAAGGCTTTATCAGCATCTTATGATTGATAAATCGCTTCCACGTTCGCCATTTTGAAAATACAATAAAAACAAACGATCTCCACTATTTAGAGGACAATCTAACAGCGGTTTCAGGCCAAATCAATAACCTCGTATCAACCTGTACATAGAATAAGCCGTATTTGCCTGGCTTTTGGAGATGTACATAATAATTTTAACGCGTTTTAACGAATAAGGAGATTAAACAAGAAAGACTGTCGTTTGAAGGAGTTTTTTTGCGCTTTTTTTTGGAGAAAGCTCACGGAGAAACAACGGAAAAATCCTTAAAATATCTTGAAAACAATCGGAGTTCATTTTATCCAAAAATGGAGATAGAACAAAATAATTCTCTCCTAACGTACTGCCAAAGACAGATACTAGAGAAAATCAAATTCCTGATGAACGTCCGAAGACAACTACGCGGCATCAATCCAAACGCAACATGTTGAAATCAACATGGAATACGCAGACGACATGAGCTACATATCACAAGCGATTATAACCAGACAACCAGCCCTCGTACCAGGGTGCTTCTTGCCTATCGTATACCACCGTATGTCGTGTATATCGTATATTGTATACACCGTCCGTATATCGAAAAGGTATGTCAACAGATATGTAAAGGTATGTAAAAAGATATGTCGCTGGAGATTGAAATGGGTTTGGAAGAAAGATAGCGAGAACGAAAGAAGAAACGCCAGCCGCCATACGGGCACTAAAAATACGGACTATCAACATACAGAAGAAAGCGTCCGGTAAACCTAAAACTACCTGGATTTCGAGTGTAAAAAATGACTTGAAAATGAATAGGGAAATATCGTAAGAAGTATGTAGATTCAAAATGTATACTTAGTCTTTTTTACCGGTAATATGTAAACTGTTATGATTCACGGAAATACCAATATAAGTAGTAAACGCAGAAGCTGAATAATATGGGCGGATATTATAGTGTCATTTATTTTGTTTGTAGTTTGGTAATGATAGACAATGATTGGCTGACCTTAAGCTTGGTTCCCACCGGCCGATGAAACCAATTTTATCGCCAAATTTGGCGATAAATCAAAATGTGAATGCTCAGGTGACAGAAAATTATCGCCGCTGTAAGGCGATAGTAAATTATCGCCAATTTTTGAGGCGATCGAAAATTATCGTATTATGAAATCAAAATCAAAATGCGACAATTTTATCGCCAAAATCTGGTGATAATTTAGTACGAATGAAATTTGGGAAGAAAAAAAATTCATAGCATTCGAATGGGATTCGAATAAACATTCAAATAGTTGTTAAAACTTATCCTTGCTTGCATACAGGACAGAGAATATAAAAAAGAAGATGTGAAACAAAAGGCGTGTGGAGAAATTACCGAAGAGTTATAACCTGAAAATGGGAAACAGCTATGGAATAATTTAAAGAAATTACTTTAAAAAAGAAGTGGACGTGTCTGCGGTTTTGATTTTTTGTTGGCGCCTTCTACAACGGCGAATAGCCAATGTCAAAGATCCAAGAAGAAGAGCACGACGTCTGCATGCCATTGTTTGTTTATATAAGTGAATTTTATTTTGATTTTAATTTTTGATTTTGACTATTTTTGGTGAGAACGGGTTGGCGATATATTTTGTCAAGGCGATTCATGAATTTATCATCGGGCGATAAGAAAATATCTCCTGAAAATTATCGTGAAGAGTGCCAATTTCTGTCACCAAAAATATATCGCCCGGTGGGAACCAAGCTTTAGCTGATCCACCTCATATGAAAACGTAGATTCTTGTACCGTACTTTCTTTGTAGTTCTGCTACTGGAAGAGCAAGTAGTTGTTTAGCTTATTCTTGAAAATTCATTGAAGTATTATTTTCGAGAACCGTTTTGTCAACAGGACATTCGTTTTATGATGGAGGAGGGGATGATGGACAGTGAGTTCTTCTGCCACAGTTCTCTTCGATTTCAAAAGCTTTAAAACTCTTGCATCTAAATTGTGAGATTGAACGAACAACTACATTTAAAACAAATTTCTGTGCAGGGTCGATTTGTTAATTTATGAAAATATACACTGTGTTTACACTGTGTTGGAGTATTCTAGCGGACCTGCTGAAGGGAAAGAATTCAATGAGAAGTTATGCAATATGATGCAGCAATGGTTAAAAGAAAATTTGCCACTTGTATTCGATCTGATAGACCTTTCATTGACTGTATGATGTACATGCTGATTTTTGTCAGAGAAGGAAAACACAGATTTGGTCATTGTTAAGGCTGATTGTTCTATTGGGCCTAAGAACTTGACGCTTCATTCTTCCATCACAGAAGGTTTGTTAATTTTGCTTCAAAATTTATGATAAGAGAATATAACATCAGACATCATAGAAAAGTCTATCTATATAATCTGTCAGTTTGCCTTTATGCCAAATGGTGGATTAAGTTGATGCACCATTAAGTCAACACAAAAATTTGGCACAGTGTGAAACGATTATACTGTGTACTAATGAATTGCAATGTTTAGAGGTAAATGTATCAAGAACCACAGAGGCGTAGCCAGAGGTCAGTCAAAATTTGTGGAGAAGAGTTAAGTCATTTAGGATAGAAAAGGAAAGCGTGCAAGTAACCTAATCGCCACTTAAGACTGAAAAGAAATATCATAATATTGAACTCCTCCAGGTCTTTTTGACTGACCCTAACTACGCCTCTGAACCAAATAGTAATAACTGACATTTTTTGTTGCTAATGATGTGATATTCATTTAGTTGATCATTTTTTTGAGCCTTACAACATGGTTACTCAGTTGTGGCAAAACTTAAAACTATTTGATTTTTTTCTGTACAACAAATAAAATCAAGGGATTCTTGACTGTGGAGATTCCGCTCTAACTTTCTAACGATCTAGTGATTTCAGTTGAAATTTTGCTTGTCATTAGTTAATAGTGTGCAATATTTTCATTATGATGTTCAACTTTTTTGGTGTCAATTTTTTAAATATCTTTCACGTGTTATTTAACTTGTAAGTAGAAAATGCCCCTAAAAATTGCTTTCTAAAAACTGTTGTGAATGAACTAAGTTTAGCATGACTGCTGACAGAAAATTTAAATTAGTGCGGTTGGTCCAGTATTCCTATGAATGCCTTCATTGTCAACTTTGCTGCAAAAAAAATGTTTTTAATAACAAGCTTTCAGTAAATTTTCTGAGAAGAAATTTGTGCGGTTTGAAAGGAAAGTGCTATATCCACATTATGTTGCAGAGTCAGTCAACTCATGTGTTGCAGAGTGAAGCAATGTAACTAAACGTAAAAGGTGCAGGGCTTAACTTAATTATTTAGAAGACAAATGTAGAACATAAATTTATTTGAGATTTGGTTATACCCGGTGCACCACAAAAAAAGTCCAGGTGTTAGTTTGAAGAGTCATTTTTCCAAAACTACAAGGTTTTTATGTGTAAACTTAATTGCCCCCGCAGCGAGCGTAAGCGAGCGAGGAGGCATAGTAGTTTCACGAGATAGGCGAATGTCAGTTTCCGATTTTGTTCATCATCATCATCATCATCATCCTCCAACTTTCGTGTTGACGTTACACGGTGGAATACAATTATTAGCTGACTTTGCTTTTTTCCCGTTTCAAAGCATGGTACTGTAAGTGGGAGAGACAGAATGTTTTTTCGTATCTCTTTCCTAATTTATTATTATATTATACTATGTTATTTAGGAAGATCGTATGCTAAAATTGCTTAGACAGTTTTCGTGTTACTTTTGTGTTGTTTTAGTGAAGTGAACGACAAGGATTTTGAAGCACAGCTTGATATCCGAAATTTTGCCAACCATACATTTTATTTTTGTATATATTTTAACTCTAAATTTTTCTTTCAATAATTTTGTTTAATGCACTGATTTTTGGCGGATTTTTCCTTCAAAAGATTTTAATTGGGTTTCTGTGTATACAAGAAAGCCATATTACAAATTGTCGTTCTTCTTGTTTTTCTTCTTTGACTGTCTTCCAAACCTGGTGTGATCATGATCAATAAAACCTATATATTTTTTTCTTGTTTTTTTTATGTAAACTTTGGCTATTTTTTGTTTTAAATCAAAGTTTGAAACGCAATAGATTTTTCGCTTTAATTTTTTTTTTGAAAAAGTTTTTTTTTTGGCTCTTACAGAATGTTTTTAACAAATCTTATTTTAATTATAAAAATTATAAAATATGTATCCATGGTTTCAATTCACACATTTCTCTTGTTTGCAGCAAATACTTTCTAATATTACTTGTTAAGCCTTATTTACACTTTTTGAAAGGTATATTAGCATCAGTGTAACTTAGACCTAAGAGATAACAAAAAGTAACAAAGTTTTGTGCATATTTTCATCTGTTTAAGTGTAGATTATTTGGTTTGCATATTGCAAGTTGGTTTTGAAATGCCAAAAACTGATTTTGTCGAAATATTTAGGCATATAACTTTGCCTCATTAGCGGCTTTCATAAGATTCGTGTTCCAGTTATATGACTACGAATTTGTATGGACTTTTTATCAAAAATGTTTTTTAAAAGTCTCAATGTTTGAGAGACTTTTTTATTAGAGAATCAACATTAAGTTAATGTTTCTGTTGCTATGGATTTTTAAACATTTGACTATTGTTAAAATCCCAAGGCAGTAAATTAATTTGTCAGCTGAAATTACTGCACTCTCTAACACGGGTATTTTAAAAAAGCTTATTTTCTAAATTTCCCCACAGACTTGTATTGAAAGTTTCGTATTATGTAAAACACGAATCTATGAAAGCCGCTAATATCAGGTCCCAAATCAACCCAAACATTTTTTTTCGGCCAAAAACTTGTTTTCGTTTCCGCTGTTAATGTATAGCTTGCTGTCTGTATAAATTGGAATGCTTGAGCGCGGGGGCATTTTTAGCTAAAGCTACATGCTAGTTTAAATCTAAAGAGAATTAACTAACTTAAATTTTAATACATCATTCAAGAAATTTGGCTTATTCGTTAAAGAGATATGAAAAAAAAACTTTCATGTCAACTTTCGAAAAACACTGATTTTTACCAATATTTCCAAAAATGTCTTTTGAAACACCTGGACTTTTTTGGCACACATGGTACAATAAAAATAATAAAGTATTTGTTTGAGACTAAATCTGTATTTTATTGTTAGATGAAGGAAAAGAATGTCTCTGTGATGCAACAACCTGTAATCGAACCTTTAAAACAATTTGTGAAGAGGCTGTTGAGGAATGGAGATTGATAAGTCACTTTTTCTTTATCAAAAGTTGAAAATGATAAATTATTATAGGTTGTCAGCAAGGTGTGATTTTATGAAATCTATTAGAAAAAATTAGGAAACTAAGGAATTGTATTACAAGTTGTTCAATTAACGATTCCTTGGATTTTCTATCTGTTGAAAACACTGAACTTTATTAACTACATAATGGTCGTGAAAGTTCTAAGATTATTTCTCAATTTAGATTATCGAATGTTTGCCTACGTCATAGACCAACATTTCTCTGGCAAACTGTCAGAAGGGAAAAAAATTTGCAAAAGACTATTCCAGAATAAAATGGATGTTGCACGAAAATTTCAATGTCTTTCCTAATTTTGTAATCATGTACATGACACAATCCAGAACAGGTCTGTCATCCTGTTCTGGATTGTGTCATGAACATGATGACAAATGTCTTAATGCTGATCCAATATACGATATAGGAGGACAAACCCAATTATTTTCGCCTTGCCAACCAACCGTGAAAGTATCTACCGCTGAAGTCCCTGGACAATAAAATCTTGAATTGAAATTTTTTAACTTCTTGTTATGATGATCTGCGAAACGATCCACGGTGAAAGGACCATACAAACGATCAAGAAATCTAAATGTTTTGAAATCAATTCCCCAATTATCAGTGTCATTAAAACGGCTAAGGCTATCAGCGATAGTATTGTTTTCTCGTGGTACCATTCAGCTAGTAATTTAATGTTATTTTTTAAACAAAATGTAAAGATGTCGATTGCATGGTCTTGTAAATTTGGTTTACAGCTGCCAACACATAAGATACGTGATACGATGAAATTATCTACGTGGACTTTAACGGATTCATTTTGAAGTTGCTCACCGAAACCTTTCAGTACGTGTTTAACAGCTAAAAGTTCTCTTTCAGTTGAACTTGTGTTTTTCTCTGAAATGCTTCGAATTTACCACAACAGATTTTTTGGCTGAGACGCTCACAGATAAACCCACCATACCCTTCATCACTGGCGTCCGTAAAAACTATTTTGGATGTCACAGGCTTAGGTTTGTAAGATGATCCATTATATAAATCTATGTTGTGAAGCCAAAATTCAAGTTCAGTTTTTGTTTTATCATCTATGATTATAGAAAAAGACCAAGTTAATCGAGACTCGATACGGCGATACATGTTTCTTGTAAATAATCGAACTAACGGGCCGATTGCAAGATGCATTGACGATAGATGACCTGCGACTTCTGCCAATTGTTGAGCGCTGGAAAACTTTTCGTTTATAATAAGGTTGATACTATCTTTAACTTTCTTAGTTTTTCTTTCAGGAATTGTGAATGTCATCGTTTCAGTATCAATGACGGTTCCCAACAATTCTCCTCGCTGTTTTGGTTCGAAATCACTTTTTTGTACGTTAACTACGAAACCTGCTTGTTCTAAATCATGGTGGACGATCGTTGCAAATTTTCGAGCTTGGTTGTACGAATTACCCCCGTTTATCCCATTGTCTATGTATACAATACTTCGAATACCAGAAGGTCTCCACTTTTTGGTTAATGGCCTGAGTACTTTTGTAAACACGAAACAAGCTGACGATAACCCAAAGGGTAACACGACAAATTGAAAATATTTAGTGATGCCATTCGAAAATGTCCAGGAAAAACCGAGAAACTTATAATGTTCTGGATGAAGATCTATGTGGTGATACCCCGATGATAGATCAAATTTTGTAAAATAGTCGCCTTCTTCAAACATTTCTGTAAATGTTTTTAGGTCTTCATATTTGAATTTATTTTTCTTAATGTATTTATTTACGTGTCTCAAATCAATAACAAGTCGTAGTTTTCCATTCCTCTCGGCCACGGTTAAAGGATTACAACAATAAGATTGCTCTGACACTTCTTGAATACAGCCTTTACTTAACAGTTCATTGATAGTTTCCTCAACAAATTTTGGTTGTTTTCTACAGGATAGGTTATTCTTAGCATAAAACCTTGGGGGTTTTCTTCAAACGGTATGAAATAGCCATTTTCGATTTTACTTTGAACGTAAGAAGATGCTTTTGGTGTATTTTTCCAGAACGAAGAACTTTTCCTAAGATTTCCAACGACATTCACATTTTTATCTTTTCCTTCACTACATTTATAATTACAAAGTTCATTTCTTATTTTTTGGACAAGAAGCATATAAGTGTCCTCTTTCTCCAAATATAACAGGTTTTAGAATTAAAAATATTCCTAGTATCAACACTTGTTTTTTGGAAAAAATCTGATCTATTTACAAACTTTTTATCAGAATCCTTAAAAAGGCTCTTCTTTCTACGATCATTCCTTCGTTTTTTTGTCTGAAGCTGTTTGCCTCCTAGATCTGAGGATACGTTTCTCATCCTCTGAGTCGTCTGCTAAATTATCGGACAAATAACATCTTGCAACCTCCCATCCGTCGTCTTCCCTGTCTGCCAAACGTACTAATTTTTGTCTTTTATCAATGTGGTTCTTACCTTCTTCAATCTTTTTCTGGGCTTTATCCAAATCCTTGTCTTTCATTGCTTCATCTGCCTGTTCCAGAGCTTCTTTAACTTTGCTGTTGTGTAGATATTGACTCTTGTTATACTCTCTCCTGAAGGATGGCGTTTCACAAGCTTTGATCTTTTTGGATATTTTCTCGGACAGATCTTCTTCTAGCTGCCCTTTTTCTCCATATCGATCGGCTTTCAATTCTTCTACCGTGTTGCTTATATTGTCAATCTTTCGAATCAATTTCTCAAGTAGTTCTTCTGACATTTTGATGATTCTTTCATGAAGTTGTACACTGTACAAACGTAAAATTCAAGAGAAAGTAGCATCTTTCGATGCTTCTCTTTTAAAGGCTTACAAGAGGCGCATTTTCGTAAATGCGCATGCGCTGAAATCTCGATTTCAGAATCGTCGGGAAAACCTTTTCCCGCTTATTTCAAACGCGGGAAAATAATAATCTAATGTTTTCTCTTTTGATATTATTTACATTCCTCGAAACTAAATCTGAGACAAACCTTTGCAGATCCTTCTTGAGTTTTCCTTCGATTATTTCATATACCGTATTTCCTCTATTAAAAGGCCGCGGCGTTTATTACAAATTCCAGTTTTTGGATGCGGCGTTTAATAGAGGGCGGCGTTTATTACAAAGTGAAAAATTGGACAGAAGCAAACTTAAACAATAATGTTTCCCTATCCTTAAAAAGGTTACAAAAGATTGTGTGAAAATGTTTTACACAAAAGATATGTTCACAAAAATGTGAAAGAAGAGCAATATCACTGTCGCCGTTCTCTTGTATGAGATGAAAACCTTTATAGCAATTCATGTAAATGTGAAAGAATTTGTTGATAGTAAACAAATAAAACCATTATCTATTAAACCAATTCTTGTTTAGCCTGTTTTCTAATAAACGCCACTTTTCAAGATGCGGCGTTTATTAGAAGGTGGCGTTTATTAGAGGGCGGCATTTACTACAAATCTTCGGCTATAAGTGCGGCGTTAGAGGAGGACGGCGTTTATCAGAGGGCGGCGTTTATTAGAGGAAATACGGTAATCCATCTTTACCAACATTACTTAACTTGTCATACATGCGATCAATATAATCTTCGGATGTTTCCTCTGGAATTTCTTGTTCAATATCCACTAACACCTTCATCATAGCAGAGACATACGCTTCACACACCACAAGCAATAGTTTTACTGTTTATTATAAAGACACGTCTTAACCCGACGAAAACTAGGGAAGACTGACAAAAAAATGAAAAAAATAATAAAAAGTTGTATTTATCGCAATTCAACACAACGAACTTCGATATGTCACTGCCGAATTATTCTCTGAGTGCTACCACGACGTCCACTTAGAACCAACTTTGACACCTTCAACATGAGAAACGCTTGCAAGTACGATCTAATCCGAAGAAGCTCGTGTTGATGTAGCAGCACTTTTGCTGTTTGGTCAGATGACTTTCTTTGACATAAGGGTGTTCAATCCCACTGCCAAATCAATCTTACCTGAAACCACCCTATCTGATGATGCACACAAAGCCAACGAACGAGAAAATGAAAGGCAATCTAAAGCCTGATTTCCACTCAGGATAATTTCAATTGGATCGGAACGGACCGGATCGATTTTTGATCTGCGCATGCGTATTAATTAAAGTTTTGCGATCCGTTTCGATCCATTTCAGTCCAGGAAAAAGTTGAAAAAAGTTCAACTTTTTTCGATCCGGTCCGCGGATCAAAATTTTTTAACCAATGAGAATCGGGCTTTTTCTATAATTTATTATTATTATTCAAGAGGCTAGCCACATCAGCGAAACACAGTTTCCGTCTGCGCGAATGAAAGGAAATTGCTCTCCGGATCGGAACAGATCAAAAATCGATCCGGTCCGTTCCAATCCAATTGAAATTATCCTGAGTGGAAATCAGGCTTAAGCTAACGTGTCGTTATGAATTGACTCAGATTAGGAATAAATTTTCATCTGATTCGTTCATGTGTTTTGTGTCTTCGGGTTCCACATCGCCATTTTCCAAGTTTAATCACAGCAAATGAGCATTATTGTAAATTGACATTATACCTAAAAATAAAGTTTAACAGTTTTCAAAAAAAGAAAAGAAAAACCCGTATCCCTTATTGGTTTGCCCAAAAAACTTCTCGTTTGGGGTGAAGAAACGGACTATATACTAGTCGTGAAAAAAGTGTCTCTCACCTCTACGTGGTTTTATGCGGATATAAGAAGAACTTGACCGTTAAATTTAGTTAAAACAGTCATACATAATGAAACAGTGACACAAAATAAAAACGCGTAATATAAGAAGACAGATTGGCCGATGATTTTCGCCCCCTACCCAGCCGGCAAAAAGACGTTTTAAAAACGTCTTAAAGACGTCTTGGAAGACGTCTTAAATCCGTCTTAAACTGGTCGGATTTGTCCGTTTAGAAAACGTCTTTTCAAGACGTCTTTAAGACGTCTTCCAAGACGTCTTTAAGACGTTTTTAAAACGCATTTTTAGACGTTTAAAACTTCTTTAAGACGTTTAGAAAACGTCTTTTTAAGACGTCTTTAAGACGTTGCAAAAAGACGTTTTCTAAACGGACAAATCCGACTAGTTTAAGACAGATTTAAGACGTCTTTTTCTAACGTTTTAAAGACGTCTTCATTTTATCTGCTAAAAACGTTTTTAAAACCACTTTAAGATGTCTTTTCAGGTTCGTTTCTCCTTGGGTACAGAAGACTCACAATTAGTTTTTCGTGTCTTCATGTTTCAGTAATAATGAATGAATGAATAAAAAAATAAATAAGAAAACTGATGATAAAATTTTCTTATTCAAATATTTACATGTAGTTTATAAATAAATTAGGGTACAAATAGCTCATAACACTACCAAAGTTTAAAGCTGGTCATTATTACAAAAATATTCCGTAAAACGTAAGTATAGTCTTTCATAAAACACAAAGGTATAAAAAAGACTCTTGAAAAAGCTAAATCGAAGGAATGTTCAAATTTTAGAAATTGTCATGGGTTAGAACTGTTTCCTGTTTGATTTTACTGTAACTAAAACTCAGAATGACAGAAACTCTTTGAAAACCAAACAAAAAGACATGCAAATAAGAAATGGTGATTTTTCAATTAACAGGAGCAGCTGTTGTTGTCATGTTTTTCTTCAGTGAAACAAGAGCAGATTTTAGTTTAACGCATGATTTTGTGTATTTCCTCCTCCTCAGCTTTTTTGACAATAATCTAAAATACAAAAACCCTATTTAATGAGAGGTGTTACAACAATCATAAAAATGAAAACATCTAGAGTAAAACAGGACACATACCAGTAACTGCTTGATATAATCTTTTCTCCTCAAATGTTTCGTTATCATGTTAAGAGATCAATAAAAGCAACTTGGGTGAAAATAATCTAAATAAAAAATGAGAAACACTTTCAGCCAGAACAAAACAAAAACAGAATGCAGGAAGGATACATATAATAAAGCAATGTGTGCAACAAGCATAGAAAAGCATGAAAATTAAATTAAAAAGTTAATTACCATTTCAGTATTAAATTAACAGCGTACTGGAAATCTGATCTATCTACTTGGATTAACGGAAACCTGCAAAAAACAGGCAAAACATTCATGTCTGTCATTAAACTCCATAAACATTTTGAAACATCATCGAAATGTATATGACAGAACAACTCATAACAAGCACAAAAATTAAATACCAGTGCAAGAAACACAAGAACAACATAGATACTGATGTATTTATATCTTTATATTATCTTGAATATAAAAACAAACATGACAGACAAACTTTTCCAAAAACTGTGCTCGTTAGTGGGTAAAATAAAATAATCTAAAGTATCTTAATCAAAGTGAAATGTCTAAACTTTAAATGTCTAAACTAAACTTTGCATCCATGGAAAACAACCATCATTTTAAGAAATTCATCTTTTCGTACAACTTCAAAGTTCTGAATGGAAAACATTCATGCGTTCGAAAACTTGTTCTAAAATTTTAGCAATGTCATTGTGGATGGTTTCTACTCATTGGTAGTGAGTTATTAAATCACAAATGATTACTACAGATAAATTTGGGATGAATTACTGATTAATTTACTAGAAATTATAAGTTGTTATGATTTCCCCCCTCAAAAAGGATTCTGTGATTTCATGGTACTACATTATACTGCCAGGATCACTTTTAATCATGTCAATATTCTGAAGTAACTACAAGCAAAAAAATCACAGTCATCATCTATCAGCCGTTCACAAATCACATTACATTACTACACTTCTACGTCTACATTAAACCAACGACAAAGCAAATTGAAACTGAAAAAATCTCTCACGAAATGAAACAGGAAAGTCAGTAAGTTGCTAATATAAAGTTAAACAACAAAACTCAAAACTTGAAATATTGTCAGAAATCCTTAGAAATATCAAGCATAAATCTCCAACTACTGACTACTCACGTCCTCAAACTAGCATTAACTTTGATTTAATCTCAAGTAACAAAATTATATAAATTTATATATTTAAAATTATATTTAAGAAGTAAAAAACACTTACCGATTTATCAGCGAAGTCTTGATTTATGCAATGAGAAATCACAACTTCCAGAAATATTTTGTAAAATTGACGAACGGGAGATCCGATAATGTTAGAAAATGTTTCAAAGCTTTTTACCAATGAAACGTTAATTTTTTTGCTACTTAAAAGAAAGATATAATAGATGTTTTTGTAAAATTTAAAAAAAAACTGACAAGTTTGAAACTTTTATATCAATATTTACGAATACGCCATTAATATTTACCCCCGTCATTTCTTCCCGCCACGCGCGAAATCGAAATTCAAGGACGTCTTAAATACGCATTAAAAACGTCTTACCAAGTCCTCGTTTAAAACATGAATTCGACGGCATTGCGAAAACGATAATAAGACGTCTTCAAAACGTCTAATTTTAAGACGTCTTCTGAAGACGCATTAGGGGCGTCTTAAATGCGCATTATCAAGATACGTCTTGTGAAGACCTGATTAAGACGAATTAAAGACGTCTTCAAAACGTCTTGTGCCGGCTGGGTAAGCTTCGCCCTTGTGAATGACCGCCCCCTCAACAACGTTGAGCCCAGTATTGCGAAACTTTATAGCTGCAAATTTTGCTGCAGGCTTTCATTGAAGACGAAGCTCCCACGAAGTTTGTAAGTCAATTATAACTGCTTATTGTGTTTGTTAAGCCTGACTGGTAGCCTTGTGGTAGAGTGCTCGCTTCCTGTTCGGGAGGTCGCAGGTTCAATCCCCGATCGAGTCATGCCAGCGACTATAACAGTGTGAATCACTCCTCTCTGCTTAGGACTCAGCAAGAGAGTAGGAATGATGTCTAGGGTGGTTGTCTAGTTGAGCGGTTCCTGTCATTACAGCTTCCGTAGCCCAAATGGGGGCTTTAAATGCTCTAGGACCTCCTTCGCAGGACCCTCATTGATAACAGTACCTTAAGGAACTGAAGAGGCTATCCTGGGTAAACACTCGTAAATAAAGTTTAGTTCCTTTAGTTTTTCATAAAATAAAGAAATAACCATATCTTGACTTTTTGACTTAACTTTTTTTGATGGAGGTGTTTTGATGCGTATTCTCTCGTCTTGCTGCTGCTCACACGTGTGTTGTTGTGATGGCGGTGCAAATAATACTTTAAGCTAGGAGGATGGTTAATACAATAGGTACATGGTACAAATGGAATTCAAAGAGTGTATGACGGTTAGTTAGAAGAATAGGCTTCAATAGAAAGTGACAGCGGAGCTTAGAGAGGATACCATTGTTGGCTTTTTACTCATTTGACTTCATGATGGTATTTCCAATAATATACACAATAATATACAGCTATTAGACTAAGCTCATTAGATATATAAATCTTCCCATTAGAAAAAAATGAGGGGTCATTTACTTCAAAAATGAACATTTCCAAAGGAAAGTTATTGGATTTTTGTTCAGGATGACTTCGCTCAGTTTTGTCACTGTTTTAAAAATAACTTCAGACATTATACTTAACTGTTAGGCCGATGGAAATTTTAAATTAGTTTAGTGTCACCTGCCCGCATCAGTTTAATTGCCCGCATAAAAAAGTTCATTATTTTACAAAATTTCATTATTCCAATACCGTAAAGCGGGGTGACTTCGATCAATTTTGCCACTATTTTAAAAGTAACTTCCGAAATACTAAACCATTACGTCTGAAACTTTGGAATCATTACATTACATATTTCTTCTATTTCAGTGCAAAATTTCACATTAACTAAACTTGTAATTCCAGAGAAATAACCTGATCTTTCCAAGAAAACGACAATATCGATTATGGGGTGACTTCGATCAGCTTATGAGAAGCGCCAAATTACTTATAATTATATTTGACAATGTTTTTAAAGCGCCATTATTACAATATTAACAGACCACCATTTGTCATCCGCGGTAAATGTTCGACCGTAAAAGATCAGCAAATGTTAGTAAAACAAAAGATATTTACGACGTTCACACATGTGTGACTCTCGTTAATACGAAACGAAATTAACATTGAAATTTCATTGTATCTCAAACAAAATTTTTGAGATCTATCATCATGGGGAAAGAGCACGCTTATTAAAATTTCTTCGGCAAGTCATTAAATCTCCCATGAGATACGACGACTTTACACGAAGTTCTTGCGAACATGTAACTTATAACGATATAAAACATTCGTTTTTTTCGTGTTCTTATAAACACGTTATTATCAATAAAGGAATAAGGAAAAGAAAAACAGAATATAGCGGTGAAGAACAGAATTTCTTTCAGACATATAATAATTTTCTTTACATTCAGCCTCTATACTTCACATGTGTACCAAAAATGTCGAGGCTAAACTCTTGAATATGACGTAGAGCGACGACTAATGTGAGTGGTGAAAAGTTTGATGTTTTTTGTCGTTAATTTCGGAAGAAATTGATCGTTTCGCTTGAAGACGATTCTGATGATATTTTACAATGGGAATCTAAATGAAAATCTTGAAAAATATGAAAAACGCACTTTAATTTCAGAGTTTTAACAGTTTATTTTTACTGATCGAAGTCACCCCGCTGATCGAAGTCACCCCGCTTTACGGTACAAAATGACAATTCTTAAAAAGAACAATACATCATCCACTTCATTTTTGCTTGCCTACCTACCACTGACTATCATACCACGGTTCAAAATTTCCAAGTTGCTCTTCCCGCACGTCTGACTTTGCCAGTGTGTTCTGTCTAGTAAACGTAGCGAAATTTTGACATTCAATTACGTAATCGAAGTAGACATTAATTGTTGCAGTGTTTTGGAACAACGGAGTTATAGTTTCGATTTCTATCAGATACATGCTGAAAAAGCCAACTTTGCGGAATACCTAATTTGCGAAACTAACTTCCATGCAAATTTCTTTTTTTTAAATGCGATTGAAGAAAAAGCAGGTCTCAAGTTACTTGAAAGCTCGAGCTAATACCGAATCCGATGGGCGGGATCTTGGTGATTATAATAATGCAAAATGGCGTATTTGATGTGTTCTCCGGCTATTTATGGTGCTGAACAAAATTAATGAATAATGAAAAATGAAAACATGCCGCATGGCATTTTCAGGAAATAAGTGACGCTAAACTAATATAAAATTTCCATCGGCCTTACTTCCAAAACTTTTGTTTCATAAGCTTGCATATTTCTTCTATTTCAGTGCAAGATTTCCCATTATATTCTTAATCTCGTAGTTTCAGAGAAACTGATCTTTCCAAGAAAGCGACGACATCGATTATGTGAATTCGATCAGTTTGTGTTTTCAAAGCATTGCAATACTAAACGCCCATGTTCAGCCTGCGTCCAGTTCACAAAAATAAAATTAAGGAAATGGCAATGATAAGTGCACCCATGTTGTGGAGCTCAAAAAACTGATCAAAATAATGTATATGGGATCGTATTGCTGCAACCAACCATTACAGAGATACCGTCGATCAAAAATTTTGATGGCGTCACAGACCCGTCCCCAAAAAAATTAGACCCAAATTTTTCGTCACCCCATCGCCTGTGTTGCGGACCCCAAAAAACGTCAGTTATTCCTATTGATTATTAAGATAATTTTCCCTAAACGTCGCGTTCTATTTGGGTCTCAATGGAATGGCTTCACACTGACGTTGCGCAGAAGAAAATAAATCATTTCTCTCACAGCTCAATCTACCATTTTGCGTGACAGAGAGACAGACAAACAGAGAATCGGCTATTAAATTAACAGACCACCATTTCTCATCCACGAGAAATCTTTGCTCCGAAAGATCGTCAGATATTATAGTAGAACAAAAGACATTTACAACAACTTTCACTAGTCTATCAAACTGTAGCTTCAGATTTAAGGTAACAAAATATACTAGCAAGTAGTTCTCACTAGAATTAATGCCCCCGCAATAGACTGAGAATAAGCAGACCTATGGTTGGACAGGTTTTTTCAATGCAACGAATAGTTTAATGAGTAGTGTAGCCATGTGACAGCGCTTAAAATAAAAATTTATTCACTACCGGTCATTTGACCGGTACGACACAAATCGAGGCGGCCATTGTCTAATTCACGACGTATTACACCCTCGAAGCTAGGGCAGTTGTAGAGGGCATCCGCCCCGCATGTTGAAAGTGCCAGGGGTTTGAGGATGGCCGTAATAATGTATTAATCAGGTAGAATAGTTAAGAACTTACATTTTCTTTTCATTTTTCTTTTGCCTGATCGATAATTTAATAAACTAGCCGCCAAGGCGGCGTCGATCGCCGCCCATGTCCACCTGCTCTGTATCACTGTATCAATAAACGTCAAATTTCCTTATAAAAGGCTCGTACAACTTGTGTTCAACCAGAAGCAGATTCGAAGTCACAACCTCTGGTAAAAGCAATCTTTTATCAGTGTAACAATACACTCAAAACGTAGAGAGAGAAAACTTCAACTTTTTATTAGCTTTTGTTTTAAAAAAGTTACGCGCTCTAACATGGGTGCTTCAAACGTAAGGGGGAAATGGTTTCTTTTCTTAAAAAGATCACAAGGGAGGAGAGAAAAAAGGCACGTGCTAAATGAATAAATAGAATAAAAAAACGTTCGATCAGAACGCTTAACAATTAAAAGAAGAAATTAATTTATTAAAAGAAAAGCAAAAAAAAAAACATTTTGTTTTATGATGTTTTATTTTTTTTTACCTATCGGTTTTTAAACATTTTGATTGATCAAAAAAAAAGTTCACCCGTCTCAGACAGTCAGGCAAGAGTTAGTGGCAAACCGAACATGCTGCCACGTTCTGCCACTGCTGCTTTTTGTCCAAAATGGTTAATCAGTTAGTTTCTTTGTATCTAGTTGATGTACTGTTTTCAAAGCCAAGTCAACGTGGAATATAAAACTAACAATAACGATAAAAACAAAACGTTATTCCTATTAGTTCATCAGCCAAAAAAAGTCACGTTCGATTGGGGTTGCAATGTATTTGCTTCGAACTCACGTCGCACACAAAAAAAGAAATAATTTCGCTCGCAACTCAATCTACCATTTTGCGTGACTTACAAACAAACAAACGCACAAACAAACAAACAAACAGACGGAGAATCGGCTATTAATATATAGATTCTTTAAAAATCATGTTTGACTAATCTTAACGATACACAAGAGTGTATCATCAAACACGGGTGCATTCATTTCACTTTTGAGGTTTTTTTGATCTATCAAAATAAATCTTTTGATGTATTTTATATAGAATGCTTATGCTTCGTGATACTTTTTGAAAACACCGGAAATAGACATAACACAAAAAAAACTCGAAATTAAAATCATTTGAAAAATAATTCCCTATTGGCAGTTCAAGAAAAAATTGTGTATTATTTTTTTTGATAAGTTTCAAAACAGAGTGATCTTTTTTTTCTTTTTCAATACTTTCGTTGTACTCCAATCTTTTTAATTAAGGTAATAAGCACTAACACCTGTACAGAATAGACATAAGAGAACACGTGTTTGAGTTTTTCTGTAACAAAAAAATTCGACATTGTTTTCACTTAAATTGTTTAATTTAAATAAAATCACGGAGGAGGAGTGTTAATTTTCTTCCCTTTCGCTTAAGAATAGTAGACATCACCTACGCCATTTTTTCTGTACATTTTATTTTACTCATATTACACAACTTGTTATGGTTATTTGGAAGGTTCTACAAAGGTTTTAACAGGAGTTAATAATTATTATGTCTCACAAAATAAGTGGCCGGTCATGTTGGCCGTTTAAAGTTTTCAGACGGTCACAGACATCACTATGACGGCCAATGACCGGTGACCGGCAGTTATTTTAAGCGCTGATGTGACAGTCTAGTCGCAGTGGTATTTCAAAACTAACTTGGAATATGCAAACCAAATAGATCTAAACTTAAACAGCTGAAAATTTTGTTACATTTTGTTATCTCTTAAGCCTAAGTCACACTGATGCTAATATATCTTTTAAAAAGTGTAAATAAGGCCTTAACAAGTAATATCAGAAAGTATTTGTTACAAATAAAAGAAATATGTGAACTGTAACCATGAATAGGTATTTTATAATTAAAATAAGATTTGTTAAAGAAATTACATAAGAGCCAAAAGAAAACAACAAACTTTTTCAAAAACCATAATTCAAGCGAAAAATCCATTAGAAATCTGTGTTTTAAACTTTGATTCAAAAAATAATTGCCAAAAAGTTTACAAAAAAAACAAAACAGGGAAAAATATAATAGGTTTTACTGATCATGATCATACTAGGTTTGAACAGTTTGGGCAAAGAACAACAATTTGTTTAAAACAATTCGTTAAACGATGTACAAACTTTAATTACTTATCCCTCTTCTTCCCGATCCACCATGTCTTCGCAACTTGGGGCTGGACGTTTAACATTTTTGCATTTCGTTGATAATATCTTATCAATAAACCTTTCCCAAACTTCCATTTAAACCACGTGTTATGGTTAATCCAACAAGTATGGCCTCGCTTTAAAGATTTTAATCATCGCACTATGGAATGGAAATAATCTATATATACTAATTCACGTTGTGTGCAACACATTTAACTTAGAGAGTGTTTGTTTTTTTGTTTTTTAATGGTCAAAATCTTCTTAATCGTGGTCATATTGCGACAGTTCGACCACGCAAGACACATTCACGATTAGTATAATAGCACGTGGCATCATTTGACGTCAGATGTTTTATGATCACACGGGGAACCATTGCATTGCATCCCCAATCGAACGCGACGTTTTTGGGGAAATATCTTGAGAACCAATGGGGATAACTGACGTTTTTTAGGGTCAGCGATACGGGTGTTGGGGTGACGCAACATTTGGGCCTAAATTTTATTTGGTACTGCAGATATGACGTCATCGAAATCTTTGATCAGCGATATCTCCGCAACGGTTGGTCGTAGCGAAACACACGTTCATTCAGCATCGGAAATTTAGTTTGCGCATGCGTCGCTTAAACGGGAATTTTTAACGAAATACATAAGGGCGGCTTGGAGGGGTGTTTTTTCTTAATTTGTTTACTAACAAAAACAGGCGCAAAGAAGAAGGAAATGGGAACGAAGATGGTTTTAATTTATTGATTTATGAAGTTCATGATTCTTTCGATCACACTGTACAAGTTTCATAACCGAAATATTGCTGTAATGTTGATTACCACGAGCTGAAAAAAAGCATGTTTAATACATGCGTAAAAATAGCACTTAGGGAAATTGAATTTAAAGAAAAACTAGCATTGGAATTTCGTTGAAACTTGGTTTATTTTACTGTGGAACCATTTCGGAATGTTTTCCTGAAAACCTCATGGAGTTGTCAGTTTTTGTTCGTCTTCAAACGTATTCCAAAGATGAGAGTTTTGACAACTGTATATTGCATATTCTGCATGGTTTCTTCGCTATGATAATAAACTAATTATCCCCTAAAAAGGGTTTTAATCGTTACCAAACTTCAACAGGACGTAAACAAGGAAAGGAAGATTTGTTCTTCTAGTCTGGTCCTCTTGATTCGAGGTTTTAAACATTGATTGGGCTTGTGGATTCACTGTTGTTAGATGTACATCCATACTGGCCTCTAATCGTCTGGTATTTGCTTTTGTGTGGCAATATGTTCCATATGCCCTGTTAAATGTTGGATGTATTTCTGTCAGCACCTCTACTACTTAAAGTCGTGTATGTTTTATTTGCTGATAACAGTGTTATCTTCAAGTTGAAGTGAAATGTGAAAGTTCATCATTATTAAAAGGAAGGCTGAAGACTCACTTTTACATTTTACATTTTGATAATGTAGCCCAACTGAAAACATATGATTTATACAGTCACGAAGGAAGTCATGGGAAGCCCTTTCTATGTGGTGAAACAGCAAGTTATATACATAACGAAAACTGCAGAAAGTAATTGATTTCGTATACGAAAAAAAGTTCAGAAACCCAATGATGTATATATGTAACTTTTTAATACACATGATACACCTGGATAACTTGAGTGAATATGTTGTGCTTTCCGGATAGTAGTTTAATCGGACAACAGAAGCATATGTCACATACTGTTTTAATACAGTATATATATTTCATTTCGTAAAAATTAATACTACTGTCAATTTTCCTTATGAACAAGGAAAGTAAATCAAAACATAACAGTCTGTAGTGATTTGGTTATCGATGTATACACGTTTTTTTTTTTATAAGCATAACGCCTATAAGCATATCAAGGCTCAGAATCGGCAAAAATTTAAGCATACCATAAGCATACGCTGAGGCTCATTTATCATTAACCTGAAATTTTTTTACAAGGGTAAATTTTAAAATCGGGGCAAAATATAAAAGTCAGACATAATTATAACGTAATTGTAAGCTTTTTTCAAGTACGAGGAGCAAAAGAATTTCCTAAGAAAATTTCTTTTGTCAATTTCTCATTCTTTAATGACACATTTGTTAATTTGGTTCGAAAAATACCTGTTCTCTTGGGACTCTTGTTATTTATAAAACACTTAAGTGTTATTTTTAAACTAGGGAAGCGCCAATAAGAGAAGTGTGAATAAGCATATCGTAAGCATATTTCAGCCTCAATTTTAACCTTTTACTAAGCATATTGAGGCTGAACTCAAAATCCCATATGCTTATAAAAGAAAAAACGTGTATTTTCACACCAAAATCTGTTTGTTTGTTTTTCATTTGGGATTTAGGAAGGTTATTCATCACACTGACAGTGTCCTCTGAAGAAATATGTGTATGAACATTTTTTGAATCAGAGATGTTTATTTTAAATACTTGAATTTAATTTTATAAATTGTCCTGTCTTAGCCCAACCCCTTTTTTGATAATAACTCATTTTTCCTTATATTTGAAATGCTGTGATTGGTTTTTGATTAGATAGTTATTTACTTTATTGCTTACTATTCAGCTGTTAGATAAGAAACATTTACGACATATATTTTTAGCTATACCCATAGTAACTTCTAAGTCACTTTATTTAACTCCTCAGCAAGAATTGTTAAGTAGCCTTATCATTTGATCATGAACATCTTCATCCATAATAAGTTCAAAATAACTTCTTTTATTTTATTAAATTCAATTACACTCTGTCCTAAGTACATTTTTATTTAAGTATCAGGGTGATGGCTGTTAAACCAGTTGTATATATTAGAGACATTTTTTTTGTGGTTATCAATGTACACAATTACTGATAAAATCGAAACTTTAGGGAGATATACAGTTTTGTTTCTTGTTTGAACACGTGACACATTAATGCTAAAGTCGCTAAAAAGTGACTCGAATGAAAACGCCCATAACTTTCTTAAAAAAGCTGACAGCTCAACAAAATAACTTGTGACTGAAAGCTAAATAATATAGCTAGGCAATAAAAGTAATTTTAAAGGATTTCTAATGTTCAATTTTTGGGAATAATGGGATGAAAAAGTAAGATTTTTGCAGTTTAATAGTTGACAGTTTGGCACGACGTAAAATTTCTTTACATAAATGCCTGGTTACAAATTTTTGATTTGGGCGATCGTTGGTTATACCTCTTACCAAAGAAATTAAAGTCTACATCATACAAACATTTTGAAATGAGTTTCAGAACATTTTACTGCGTTAGGTCATGATTAATGACTCATCGAAAACGAGAAAATTTGTTGTCAACATCGAAAAAAATCCAATTCGCAATGCAATGGCTTCTTTTCTTCTACCGCACCTGATCTGAACGAACGTGAACAATCCCATACATTTTTTTGCTCAGTTTTTCAAGCTCTACAACATGGGTACACTTTTGAGTTGCGATTCTATGATTTATTTTTTCGTCACGGGTACATACACGGGAATGGTGGATTTGACCTAATATTTTCGAAGTTAAGTTCGGTAAAAAGTTTTTACCCGGGATACTAGTCTATATATTAATAGTCGATTCTCTGTCTGTCTGTCTGTTTGTTTGTTTGTAAGTCACGCAAAATGGTAGATTGAGTTGTGAGCGAAATTATTTCTTTCTTTGTGTGCGACGTGAGTTCGAAGCAAATACATTGCAACCCCAATCGACCGTGACTTTTTTTGGCTGATGAACTAATAGGACTAACGTTTTGTTTTTATTATTATTGTTAGTTTTATATTCCACGTTGACTTGGCTTTGAAAACAGTACATCAACTAAATACAAAGAAACTAACTGATTAAACGTTTTGGACATAAAAGCAGCAGTGGCAGAACGTGGCAGCATGTGCGGTTTACCAGTGTATCCTAACGTATCCTTGCCTGACTGTCTGAGACGGGTGAACTTTTTTTCGAGCAATCAAAATGTTTAAAAACCGATAGGTAAAAAAAGAGTATCATGATACAAAATAATTTTTTTTGCTTCTGTCTTAATAGTTGTCTTAATTTCTTTTAATTGATTTCTTTCAATCTACAGTGTGTTTCAAAATGTCTTATCCACCAACTTTCAAGGCGTATATTTCATTACATGTCTGATAAAATATTGTGAATTTTATATCACAAGAAAGAGCTTTTCATACTCTATCCGTTAATATAAAATGTTTGCCAAAATATTTGTTCTTCGAAAAGATATTGAAGAAAAACTCAACGATTTGGCTCATTAAATTCTTAAAAGTCAATTAACTGACATGCTAATGACTTTTTAATGGTGTAACTTTCTTTTGTTGTGCTGATGGAACCTTTAGAAAATTTTAAGTATAGCTTTGCGTATTAATTTCCCATAACAACTAATCTTAAAAATTTCAAATAAAAATTTGATGATTTTTAATTTTTTTATTGTGTTTACAAATGGCCTTCATTGTAAAATGAGTTAATTGACTTTTAAGAATTTACTGAACCAAATCGTTAAGTTTTTCTTCAATATCTCTTCGAAGAACAAATATTTTGGCAAACATTTTATATTAATGGATACAGCATGAAAAGCTCTTTCTTGTGATATAAAATTCGCAATATGTTATCAGACATATAATGAAAAATACGCTTTGGAAGTTGGTGGATAAGACATTTTGAGACACACTGTATTTTAATCAGATCGAACGTTTTTTTTATTCACTTTATTCATTTTGCACGTGCCTTTTTCTCTCTCCTCCCGTGTGATCTTTTTAAAAAGAAAAACCATTTCCCCCTTACGTTTGATAGCACCCATGTTAGAGCGCGTAACTTTTTTAAAACAAAAGCTAATAAAAAGTTGAAGTTTCCTCTCTCTACGTTTTGAGTGTATTGTTACACTGATAAAAGATTGGTTTTACCAGAGGTTGTGACTTCGAATCTGCTTCTGGTTGAACACAAGTTGTTTGAGACGTTTATTGATACAGTGATACAGAGCAGGTGGACATGGGCGGCGAGCGACGCCGCCTTGGCGGCTAGTCTTATTATAATAATCCGCGTTGTGCATACCACTTTTATTTTAGAGAGTGACATATTTAGTTTAAATTTACGGTCATCGTCCTCTTATGTGCGCGTAAAACCACGTAGAAGCGAGAGACACTTTTTTCACAATCATTCCAAAAGCACGTGGCATCATTTGACGTCAGTTTTTTATGACCACGGGGAATCATTGCATTGCAGCCCCAATCGAACGCGACGTTTTTGGGGAAATATCTCGACAACCAATAGGGATAACTGACGTTTTTTGGGGTCAGCGATACGGGTGATGGAGTGACGCATCATTTGGGCCTAAATTTTATTTGGTACTGCGGATATGACGTCATCGAAATCTTTGATCAGCGATATCTCTCTAACCGTTGGTCGTAGCGAAACGATCCCATACATTTTTTTGATCAGTTTTTCGAGCTCTACAACATGGGTACATTTCCCGTTTCCAATTCCTAAATTGAAATTTTCGTCACGGGGATCGTTCACAGGAAAGGCGATTTTGACGCATCCTTTTCGAAGTTAAGTTCGGTAAAAAGTTTTTACCCGGGATACTAGTATATACTAATTCGCGTTGTGTGCAACACATTTAACTTAGAGAGTGTTTTGTTTTTGTATTTTTAATGGTCAAAATCTTCTTAATCGTGGTCATATAGCGGCAGTTCGACCACGCAAGACACATTCACGATTAGTATAATAGCACGTGGCATCATTTGACGTCAGTTTTTTATGATCACGGGGAATCATTGCATTGCATCCCCAATCGAACGCGACGTTTTTGGGGAAATATCTCGAGAACCAATAGGGATAACTGACGTTTTTTGGGGTCAGCGATACGGGTGATGGGGTGACGCATCATTTGGGCCTAAATTTCATTTGGTACTGCGGATATGACGTCATCGAAATTTTTGATCAGCGATATCTCCGCAACGGTTGGTCGTAGCGAAACGATCCCATACATTTTTTTGATCAGTTTTTCGAGCTCTACAACATGGTTACATTTTCGGTTTCCAATTCCTAAATTGAAATTTTCATCACGGGGATTGTTCACAGGAAAGGCGATTTTGACCCATCCTTTTCGAAGTTAAGTTCGGTAAAAAGTTTTTACCCGGGATACTAGTCTCATTATACTAATCCGCGTGTGTGCATCCCACTTTTAATTTAGAGAGTGTTTGTTTTTTTGTTTTTTAATGTTTAAAATCTTTTTAATCGTGGTCATATAGCGGCAGTTCGACCACGCAAGACACATTTACGATTAGTATAATAGCACGTGGCATTTGACGTCAGATGTTTTATGATCACGGGGAATCATTACATTGCATCCCCAATCGAACGCGACGTTTTTGGGGAAATATCTCGAGAGCCAATAGGGATAACTGACGTTTTTTAGGGTCAGCGATACGGGTGATAGGGTGACGCATCATTTGGACCTAAATTTAATTTGGTACTGCGGATATGACGTCATCAGAATGCAACGGTTGGTCGTAGCGAAACGATCCCATACATTTTTTTGATCAGTTTTTCAAGCTCTACAACATGGGTACATTTTCCAGTCCCGATTCCATAGTTGAAATTTTCGTCACGGGGTACACACACGGGAACGCGTCGTATTTCTGCAGATTCTTTTCAAAATTAAAGTCGTAAAAAACTTTTACGCGAGATACTAGTCTACTTATACTAATTCGCAATGTGTGTAACACATTTAACTTAGAGAGTGTTTTGTTTTTGTTTTTTTAATGGTCAAAATCTTCTTAATCGTGATCATATAGCGGCAGTCCGACCACACAAGACACATTCACGATTAGTATAATAGCACGTGGCATCATTTGACGTCAGTTTTTTTATGATCACGGGGAATCATTGCATTGCATCCCCAATCGAACGCGACGTTTTTGGGGAAATATTTCGAGAACCAATAGGGATAACTGACGTTTTTTAGGGTCGGTGACACGGGTGATGGAGCGACGCAACATTTGGTCCTAAATTTTATTTGGTACTGCGGATATGACGTCATCAAAATTTTTGAACGGCGATATCTCCGCAACGGTTGGTCGTAGCGAAACGATCCCATACATTTTTTTGCTCAGTTTTTCCAGCTTTACAACATGGGTACATTTTCCAGTCCCGATTCCATAGTTGAAATTTTCGTCACGGGGTACACACACGGGAACGCGTCGTATTTCTGCAGATTCTTTTCAAAATTAAAGTCGTAAAAAACTTTTACGCGAGATACTAGTCTACTTATACTAATTCGCAATGTGTGTAACACATTTAACTTAGAGAGTGTTTTGTTTTTGTTTTTTTAATGGTGAAAATCTTCTTAATCGTGATCATATAGCGGAAGTCCGACCACGCAAGACACATTCACGATTAGTATAATAGCACGTGGCATCATTTGACGTCAGTTTTTTTATGATCACGGGGAATCATTGCATTGCATCCCCAATCGAACGCGACGTTTTTGGGGAAATATCTCGAGAACCAATAGGGATAACTGACGTTTTTTGGGGTCGGCGATACGGGTGAAGGGGTGACGCAACATTTAGGTCAAAATTTTATTTGGTACTGCGGATATGACGTCATTATAATCTATGATCGACGATATCTCTGCAACGGTTGATCGTAGCGAAACGATCCCATACATTTTTTTGATCAGTTTTTCGAGCTCTACAACATCGTTACACTTTCCAGTCCCGATTCCGTAATTGAAATTTTCGTCACGGGGTTTTTGCACATCCGTTTCGAAATTATAGCCGTAAAAAACTTTTACGCGAGATACTAGTCTTATTATACTAATTCGCTTTGTGTGTCACACTTTTATTTTAGAGAGTGACATATTTGTTTTTTTTTCACGGTCAAATCCTTCTTATTTTTTCTCTTTTTGTCGTAAAACCACGTAGAAGCGAGAACACTTTTTTTCATTTTCCGCGATTAGTATATGCTCCTCCGTTTTGTTATTTTTGGTTTGCGCAGTGGAAATCAGCCGAAAAACATCTTTGGAGGAGTGCGAGCAATGCAATGTTAATCGTTCGAAATTTGTCAACGATCATTTCGTGAGCAAGAAACTTCGCGAAGAAGACGTGTTTCTTTTTGTATACGAATATTTTAATTTAAATTTGATTGTTTTAGGCAGCAAATCGACGAAAGAACTGACGAAGAAACACAGGTTTGTATGCACGAAGGTAGTGTTATTATTATAAAACGTTTTATTATCGTTTGTTTACAATGAAAAATCATATTAGATATACAGAAGAAGTGCAGTGAAGTTTTAAAAATTAGCTGCAGAAAGATCGAACGAACAAAAGGTATTATTATAAAACTTTTATTTTTGATTAATAAAAGAACAAGTTAGAAACATGTATTTGTATTTAAATGTATTTAAATGTTTGTTTCCGTTTTAGTTATCAAATATCGCTATACAGAAGAAAGTGTAGTGAAGAAATGCAGAACAAAATGATGTTTATTTACACAGTAAGGAATGGTTTTAATTTAGTTTTGAAAGATTAAATACTATAGCTTTGAATGGATATCTTATTATAAGAGTTCTTTCGTTTAGTTTATATGCTACTGGATGAAAGTAAGGTTGGAAGAATCCAGTATTAGATCGACGGAGATTTTATGAATTTGGTAACGCGCGCTATTATTATTTTTATAGTTAGCAAAGAAGATTTGATTTGATTTATTTATTTACAGATCAATTAAAAATGGTCCCACAGCTATGACTGTTTTCCTTTCTCATGGCTGTGGAAGTAGGGAACGTGTTATGCTGTCAAATTGTATCTATTGACGATGTTTGATGCTTTGTCTGCATGCCTTTCTGCCAGCCATTTATGCCTTTTGTTTTGGTTTGCTTAAATATGGTTGCAGTAGTAGTAAGTATTGTAGCTGTTCTTTACTGAAATCTTTTAGGTCAGAAAAGAAAAAGTGTAGCTATTTATAAACGAAATTATAAATGTATAAATGAAACACATGGTATGTTGAGAAGGTTATTTGAGAAAGAAGCATTGCTGGGGTATATTTTTCTTCAGTTTATATTTGTTTACGGCATTCATTATTTTGTGTTATGTTAATTGCTACATACATACTTCCTAGGTATATAAGTTTAGCATTATGTTTTTATTTGTTGCTTTTAATATCTTCTGGGTATTCAATTATGGTTTTGGTCAAAGTAGGGCATTTTGTTGTTTCAATTATTTTTACTAATTTGATGTTTGGTTGTGTATGCCAGGTAAAAGTCTTTATTCTGTTCAGCTCCAGTGTTGAGTGAACCCGTATTGACTCACAGTATCGGTTGACTTTATAGACCAAGTTTTGTTTTTAATTGTTATCTTTAGGATAAATGCGTACTTGAATTTTCTTTCTTTTTGTTTTTTTCTTTACTTCAATATTGTAATAGCATGATTAGGTTTTCGGTATTACAATCCAAGTACTAATTTTTTAGGTAATAATAAAAAAAGCATAAAGAAATGGAACTCACGGTTTTAATCATGACGTTGATGGTTTTGGGAAGAACAGACTACATATCATTTCAAAAATTCATTAATGGTTGCAGTCGAGTAGTAACTTTGGAACAAAAGAAAAAGTTGGAAGGTATCAATTTGTTTTGAATTAACATTTTGTAATGTTTGGTTTCGTATGTCTGGGTAAACAGTTCTGTGTTACATATTGCCATTTTTTTTACATTAAAGTTACTTCTCTTCTGCGTATAAATATATTATTCTGAGCCATGTTGCTATTTGTTTCTGTTTTTAATCTTCTGAATGTAAGAAATGAATTAAAAAATTAATGCCTGTAGAAACTTTTACTCGAGTTAAATTTCGCAACACAACGCATACTGAACATGGGTGGCAAGCGACGCCGCCTGGAATGTTTTTGAGTTGCGATTCTATGATTTATTTTTTCGTCACGTACACGGGAATGGTGGATTTGACCTAATGTTTTCGAAGTTAAGTTCGGTAAAAAGTTTTTACCCGGGATACTATCTACTTATACTAATTCGCAATCGTGTGCAACACATTTAATTTAGAGAGTGTTTTGTTTTTGTTTTTTTAATGGTCAAAATCTTCTTAATCGTGGTCATATAGCGGCAGTGCGACCAGTGAAGAAACTCTTCCACTGCAATCCAACGATCATTTGTTTTGACACGTGATCGTCTTTTCGCCGTTTTCATTGGTTGCCGAAATCGTACAAACTATAGCGACAATGTTCGTTGATAAGAAATCCATTTTCATTAATCGTTTGACGAACGAACAGGTCTGTACGAAGGTATTAATATAAAACGTTTATTGTTTAAATTTTTGATTTTCTTTTGTTGTTTTTCTGTTTTAGAACGGAAGTAGATGTATTATGTTTATTAGGTATGTATTATATAAAATCATACTGAAATGGTTTTTATGTGGAAAACGAATAACAAATAACAAGTATACATCCAGCACATGTTTCAACGTTTTATTTAATTTGTTTTAGATTAATAAAATAACAGGTAACCAATGTGTATGTATTTAAATGTTTGTTTACGTTTTATATACAGAAGAAAGTGCAGTGAAGAAATGCAGAAAAAATGATGTTCCTTTACACAGTAACGAATGGTTTTCACTTTAATTTAGTTTTGAAAGATTAATTAATTGAGTTTTGAATTACAAATAATGAGTTATTCTATCATTTAGTATGTATCTTCGCTGGATGAAAACTGGATGCTGGATGAAAGGAACGCGGAACGAACGAAATTTGTTTTGGTAACGCGCGCTGTAATTTATTTATTTACAAATCAATTAAAAATGGTTCTCATGGCTGTGGAAATGGGGGAACGTCTGATGCTGGCTCATTTCACCTAACCATGTCTGCCTTTTATTAGATTTTCTATACAATTTAAGATGCTTGGTACTTTGTCTATCTGGTTGTCTTCCAGCCAACTTTATGTCTTTTGTTTTTGTTTGCGTCAATATGGTCGCAATGAATGTGATTATTTTAGCTGTTCTTCAACTGAAATCTTTTCTTTTATTAGGTCAGAAAAGAAAAAGTGTATATATAACCATTAAAGAAATGAAGCACATGGTTAAATTATGAATTATGTCCTACAAAAAATGGATGGATTTTCTTTCAGTTTATATTTTATCAAATTTATGCATTATTTTGTGTTATGGTATTTGATTGTTTACGTACTATGCCTGGGTGTGTAAGTTTGGCATTATGTTTTTTTTGTTACTTTTTATCTTCTAGGTAAATTTGTGTTTTTAGTTATTGTTTTTAGGATAAATGCGTACTTGAATTTCCTTTTTGTTTTTTGTTTCTTTTTGTTGTTTTTTTTATTTTCGGTATTACAATTGAAATATTATTCTTTCAGGCAATAATAAAAAAGCATAAAGAAATGAAACTCATGGTCATGGTTTTAATCATGATGTTGATGGTTTTGGGAGGAACAGACTATATATCATTTCCAAATTCATTAATGATTGCAGTCCAGTAGTAACTTTGGAACAAAAGAAAAAAGTTGGAAGGTATCAATTTGTTTTGAATTAACATTTTTGTAATGTTATTCAATGTTTGGTTTTGTATGTCTGGGTATACAGTTCTGTGTTATATATTGCCATTTTTTTACGTTAAAGTTACTTCTCTTCTGCGTATAAATATATATTCTGAGACGTATTGCTGTTTGTTTCTGTTTTAAATCTTCTGAATGTTAGAAATGAATTAAAAAATAAAAAAATCTTTTACACAAGTTAAATTCTGCCACACAAGGCAAGCTGAACATGGGTGGCGAGCGACGCCGCCCTGGCGGCTAGTCTTATTATACTAATTCGCAATTGTGTGTCACACTTTTATTTTAGAGAGTGATATATTTGTTTAATTTTTACGGTCATCGTCCTCTTATGTGCGCGTAAAACCACGTAGAAGCGAGAGACACTTTTTTCACGATCATTCCAAAAGCACGTGGCATCATTTGACGTCAGTTTTTTTTATGATCACGGGGAATCATTGCATTGCATCCCCAATCGAACGCGACGTTTTTGGGGAAATATCTCGAGAACCAATAGGGATAACTGACGTTTTTAGGGGTCAGCGATACGGGTGATGGGGTGACGCATCATTTGGGCCTAAACTTTATTTGGTACTGCGGATATGACGTCATCGAAATCTTTGATCAGCATTATCTATCTAACGGTTGGTCGTAGCGAAACGATCCCATACATTTTTTTGCTCAGTTTTTCACGCTCTACAACATCAGTACACTTTCCAGTCCCGATTCCGTAATTGAAATTTTCGTCACTAGGTGCGTACAGGGGAATTATGAATTTGACCTAATGTTTTCGAAGTTATGTTCGGTAAAAAGTTTTTACCCGGCATAATAGTCTTATTATACTAATCCGCAATCGTGCATACCACTTTTATTTTAGAGAGTGTTGTGTTTTTTCTAAATTTACGGTCAAAATCTTCTTAATCGTGGTCATTTTTTCGTTAGACCATTGATAATTGACGATTAGTATAATAGCACGCGGCGTGACGTCAGTTATTTTTGTCGTATCACGGTGGAGCCATTGCATTGCATCCCCAATCGAACGCGACGTTTTTGGGGAAATATCTCGAGAACCAATAGCGATAACTGACGTTTTTTAGGGTCGGCAACACGGGTGATGGGGTGACGCAATGTTTGGGCCTAAATTTTATTTGGTACTGCGGCTATGACGTCATTAAAATCTTTGACTGACGATATCTCTGCAACGGTTGGTCGTAGCGAAACGATCCCATACATTTTTTTGCTCAGTTTTTCAAGCTCTACAACCTGGGTACATTTTCCAGTCCCAATTCTGTAATTGAAATTTTCGTCACGGGGTTCGCACACGGGAATGTGGGATTCTTGCACATCCTTTTCGAAATTAAAGCCGTAAAAAACTTTTACGCGAGATACTAGTCTTATTATACTAATTCGCGTGCGTGTGTAACACATTTAACTTAGAGAGTGTTGTGTTTTTTCTAAATTTACGGTCAAAATCTTCTTAATCGTGGTCATATAGCGGCAGTTCGACCACGCAAGACACATTCACGATTAGTATAATAGCACGTGGCATTTGACGTCAGATGTTTTTATAATCACGGGGAACCATTGCATTGCATCCCCAATCGAACGCGACGTTTTTGGGGAAATATGTCGGAAACCAACAGGGATAACTGACGCTTTTTAGGGTCAGCGATACGGGTGACGGGGTGACGCAACATTTAGGCCTAAATTTTATTTGGTACTGCGGATATGGCGTCATTAAAATCTTTGATCAACGATATCTCTGCAACGGTTGATCGTAGCGAAACGATCCCATACACTTTTTGGATCAGCTTTTCGAGCTCTACAACATGGGAACACTTTCCAGTCACAATTACGTGATTAAAATTTTCGTCACGGGGTATACACACGAGAACGCGTCGTATTTCTGCAGATCCTTTTCGAAATTAAAGTCGTAAAAAACTTTTACGCGAGATACTAGTCTATATATACTAATCCGCGTTGTGCATACCACTTTTATTTCAGAGAGTGTTGTGTTTTTTCTAAATTTACGGTCAAAATCTTCTTAATCGTGGTCATTTTTTCGTTAGACCATTGATAATTGACGACTAGTATAATAGCACGCGGCGTGACGTCAGTTATTTTTGTCGTATCACGGGGGAGCCATTGCATTGCATCCCCAATCGAACGCGGCGTTTTTGGGGAAATATCTCGAGAACCAATAGGAATAACTGACGTTTTTTGGGGTCCGCGATACGGGTGACGGGGTGACGCAACATTTGGACCTAAATTTTATTTGGTACTACGGATATGACGTCATTAAAATCTTTGATTGACGATATCTCTGGAACGGTTGGTTGTAGTGAAACGACCCCATACATTTTTTTGCTCAGTTTTTTGAGCTTAACAGCATGGTTACAGTCTCTTTTCGAGATTTGAAAATTTAATTTTTTGTCACCTATTTTCGTGACAACGTTTTCGAAAATAAAGCCGTAAAAAGCTTTTACGCGAGATACTAGTCTTATTATACTAATTCGCGGTTGTGCATCCGATTTTTATTTTAGAGAGTGACATATTTGGTTTTTTTTTCACGGTCAAATCCTTCTTATTTTTTCCCTTTTTGTCGTAAAACCACGCAGAGACGAGAGACACTTTTTTTGATTTTCCGCGATTAGTATATGCTCCTTCGTTTTGTTATTTTTGGTTTGCGCAGTGGAAATCAGCCGAAAAACGTCTTTGGAGGAGTGCGAGCAATGCAGTTTCTTCGTTCGAAATTTGTCAACGATCATTTCGTGAGCAAGAAACTTCGCGAAGAAGACGGGTTTCTTTTTGTATACGAATATTTCAATTTAAATTTGATTGTTTTAGGCAGCAAATCGACGAAAGAACTGACGAAGAAACACAGGTTTGTATGCACGAAGGTATTGTTATTATTATAAAACGTTTTGCTAAACTTTTACTCTTATTAATAAAACAACACGGGTAGCAAGTGAGTTAGTTATTTGTTTACAATGAAAAATCATATTTAGATATACAGAAGAAGTGCAGTGAAATTTTTAAAAGATAAGCTGCAGAAAGATCGAACGATTAATAAAAGAACAGGCAGCAGCATGTGTGTAAGTGATTAGTTAGCAGGTAGCACACATCAACCTCGAACCCAGGGTCTCTTGCCTTTACGATATACGGATAGCGGAAAAGAAGACCCTGGCGAACGCTACAGAATTAACGAATTCTATTGGCTGAAAATATTACAACGACCGCAGGATTTTCGAGCAAAAAGAAGAAATCATCCGAGTTACTACTGAGGAAGATAAGAATTGGAGTCTAAAAATCTAATTATTCAAAATAACATTATTTTAGCTATCATTTCAATTCAAAAAGCACTGTTATGGTGACATTATGTATTTACAATGAGAAAGGCTAACAACAAAAAGTTCTTAAAATAGTCAACAAGTGAACAAGATAAATTTTCATGCTCTTTTGACTGATAAAAACAACAGAATAGTGATGAATTATGGCAGTCTTTGTTAGAAGAATATAGTTTCTAAGAACTTTAATTACCTGTGCTAAAATTTAAGAGCATAATTTAGAAATATGAGGATGACCATCTTCAATCATTTCTGGGAGGAAAACATGAATTTTTTTTATGACACAGTTTTTGAATATTATCAACAATAAAACTACAAAAATCACAAATACATACAAATACATAGTTGAAACATTATTTTATGATCACAGATTGACCTATATTTCCATTATTTAAATATCATACACTTATTAAATTTATATAGCTAATTTCCATTCACTCAGATTCCTTATTAGAATTTAGTGGCTTCAGTTGATGAATATAAATCACAACGTTTCTGAAGCAAAATTGTTCAATATGTGGGTCTAAACAAAGCGTTGCAATCCAGAAATGGGATCAAAAACTAAACCAAGCATGTGCACATACATAGAATGAAAATGTAATCTAATTTTTACTTTACGGTACACAATTTGTAGGATTTTCATAAAAAGGTATACATTGACTTAAGAATTCTAAATCTTAAGCTGTATATCGTTTAGCAAAATACATAAAAGGATAAAGGTAAACTTTACACTTAACAACAATACAGCGTTTACTCAAAACTAAACCATCTGCCATAATGGATTCAAGATCCCATGTAATGATTTAAAACTGTTATATATATGTCACATAGCTTGGTTATAAAAATCCTGCAAATTGTCAGAGAGAGAAGAATGGGCTGACAAGAACGACTGAGACGATTTAAGGGAAGATAACAATCTAAAAAGCAATTTCCCTGAAATTTGAAATATATATCAGTATTCATACAGAATACCATCCTGTTTTCGATCACATAGTAACCTTGAAACTAACAACAAATTTCACTCAACATATGTTAAAATTTGGTTAAAATCCTGACAGGATCCTACACAAGATCCTACAAGAATTCATAATAAAAATACTTCTTTTTCAGCATACATAATAAGGGTACTTAACATATACAACAAACATCCATTTTATAAGTTGTGTTTTTCTGTCTTCATTTGTGACAAACGTATAAATACTTAGGTCACTTACATGAAGAAGTTATAGAGCTTTTTCGAAATAGACATACATCTACTGACCAGTGAACTTAGCAAATTCTGATATAAATAACGATGTTGAATCATTTAATAATTTGAATAAGTTCTTCATCCCAAACATTTATTATGAGAATCTTCTCTCACCACTGCACTGTTGTATATTGTTTATGTATTATCTTCATAGTTTGTTTTTACTTTTTGTGTGCCTTTATTGACTATTTATATTTTCTTTTGTGGAAGATTGAACCTCAATACACTCAAGTTTTACTTTTCTGCTTCTGTTTCTGGATGTGTCTCCAAACAAAATAAACCACAGCTCGTTACAAAGATAAAATCCACACAACACCACACGAAGTTTGCAATCTCCCTTTTATCATTCAAGGTTTTCGAATGTAATAACCTTGATAACGAATAAAATCTTTATCAAATCAGAAACACCGTCTTTCCAGAATGCTGTTGAAGTCTTGTAAACAACTAAGTTTTGCAGAAATGAGCTCGAGTAAACTCGACGAACTATATTTGGTCTCTATATTGGTTGTAATGTGACTATATAAAAAACTGAATGCACGAGACAAAATTTCTTCGGGCCACCTCTTTTAAAAATTACACATATTTTGTGTAATTTTCATGTCACGTGACCAGCGTTCGCCAGGGTCTTCTTTGCCGCTATCCGTATATCGAAAAAGCAAGAGACCCTGGGTTCGAGGTTGAGCACACATGCGTAGGTGAGTTTTTGAACAGATGTTTGTTTTTTTCAGATGAAAACCAAACGAAGAACGAGTGGAAGAAAGTCGTGCTGATTTTACGAATTTCTTTTTATAGTTATCAAATAGTTATGGGAGTGCAGCAGTACAGAAGTAGTGTAGATGAAGTTGAAGAAAGGATGATGTTTATTTACATTGGTGAAAATGGTTTTACTTATTTTCGGTGGAAAATTGTTTGGAAAAGATATAAAGTAATATACGTAAGTACATGAGTCAAACGGATTTAATAGATACAGCGTTAAAAGAGAATAAAAACAGAGTTAAAACGATCAGATCATAAAGATGCAGGTCCTACACGAGCAGTTACTGATTTGTTTTGGTAACGAACTGTTCCTTATTTTATTTATTTCAAAGTGGCTCCACAGTTATGAAGTTACGAAGAAAGCATTTTTATGTCTTTCACTGTATAAAAATGGTAGTGAAATTGCAGTAGAAAACAAATAGAAAGTGTATGTTTACAATAGGAAAGTATGCTGGAAAGTTAATCGAGTGTTATTAATTTGTTTACAGGTATGAAATATAGAAAGTAAAAGAGTTTAGAAGTGTTTGATAATGGCTACAGAACATGATCAATTATTGTTGTTTACTATCATGATGATGTGAATTGGTATTGAAAGGTAAAGTTAAAATAGTATCTATTTAGTTAAAACACAGTTAGTATTAGTGGATAAATAAAGGATAAGAGGGATGTTTACTGTTGTGTTTTGAATTTTCCAGCGCAGAGGAGGAGCTTTGAACTGGAAATAAAAAATGGCTCCACGAATGTTTTCATATGTTAAAAATTTTTCAGCTATACTAATTCTGTCATTACGTTTGTGTTTTTAATTATTATTTTTAAGGTTAATATATTTTCAAAGTTTCTTTTACTTTGTTTTGTTTTTCTTTAGATTTCGTCATAGCATGATTAGGTTTTTTGTATATGTTTCTTGAATGTTTTCATCTGTTAAGTAGAAATGAAGCACATGATGGGTTATAATGTTGAAAGGGTTACTTAAGAGAAGAATGGATTATGTAATTTAAATGACTGTGCAATGAAACTATCCTACGAAAAATAAGCGTTGTTGGCTGTATTTTTCTTAAGTTTATATTTTATCGCGTTTATGCATATTTTGTGTTATGGCAATCGTTTACGTACTATGCCTAGGTATATAACTTTGGCTGTATGATTTTATTTGTGACTTTTTATCTTCTGTGTAAATTTTTGTTCTTAGTTATTGTTTTTAGGATAAATGCGTACTTGAATTTCCTTTTTTTTTGTTTTTTGTTTTTTTTTTTATTTTCGGTATTACAATTGAAATATTATTCTTTTAGGCAATAATTAAAAAAGCACAAAGAAATGAAACTCATGGTTTTAATCATGATGTTGATGGTTTTGGGAAGAACTAAATATATCATTTCAAAAATTCATTAATGGTTGCAGTCCAGTAGTAACTTTTGAACAAAAGAAAAAGTTGGAAGGTATCATTTTTGTAATATTATTCAATGTTTGGTTTTGTATGTCTGGGTAAACGGTTCTGAGTTATATATTGCGTTTTTTTACATTAAAGTTACTTCTCTTCTGCGTATGAATATATATTCTGAGCCATGTTGCTATTTGTTTCTGTTTTAAATTTTCTGAATGTAAGAAATGAATTAAAAAATTAATGCATGAAAAGAAACTTTTGCAAGAGTTAAATTCTGCGACACAACGCATACTGAACAAGGGTGGCGAGCGACGCCGCCTGGGATGTTTTTGAGTTGCGATTCTATGATTTATTTTTTCGTCATGGGGTACGTACACGGGAATGGTGGATTTGACCTAATGTTTTCGAAGTTAAGTTCGGTAAAAAGTTTTTACCCGGGATACTATCTTATTATATTAATTCGCGTTGTGTGTCACACTTTTATTTTAGAGAGTGTTGTGTTTTTTATAAATTTACGGTCAAAGTCTTCTTAATCGTGGTCATTTTTTCGTTAGACCATTGACAATTGACGATTAGTATAATAGCAGGCGGCGTGACGTCAGTTTCATTTTAGCATATCACGAAGGATCCATTGCATTGCGACCCCAATCGAACGCGACGTTTTTGGGGAAATATCTCGAGAACCAATAGGGATAACTGACGTTTTTTGGGGTTGGTGACACGGGTGATGGGATGACGCATCATTTGGGACTAAATTTTATTTGGTACTGCGGCTATGACGTCATCAAAATCTTTGATGGACGATATTTCTGCAACGGTTGATCGTAGCGAAACGATCCCATACACTTTTTTGCTTAGTTTTTCGAGCTCTACAACATGGATACACTTTCCAGTCCCAATTCCGTAATTGAAATTTTCGTCACGGGGTTCGCACACGGGAATGTGGGATTCTTACACATCCTTTTCGAAATTAAAGCCGTAAAAAACTTTTACGCGAGATACTAGTCTTATATATAATAGCGAGTGTGTGTCACACTTTTATTTTAGAGAGTGATAAATTTTGTTGAATTTTACGGTCAAAATCTTCTTAATCGTGGTCATATTTTTCGTGAGGCCATGTGCGTTTTTTTACGATTATGACATAGTAGTATGTGTCGTGACGTCAGTTTTTTAATCTATCACGGGGAATCGTTGCATTGCATCCCTAATCGAACGCGACATTTTTGGGGAAATATCTCGAGAACCAATAGGGATAACTGACGTTTTTTAGGGTCCGCAATACGGGTGATGGGGTTACGCAAAATTTGGGCCTAAATTATTTTTGGTATTGCGGCTATGACGTCATCAAAATCTTTGACCGACGATATCTCTGTAACAGTTGGCCGTAGCGAAACGATCCCATACACTTTTTTGATCAGTTTTTCGAGCTCTACAACATAGATACACTTTTGAGCTGCGATTCTATGTATTATTTTTTCGTCACGGGGTATGTACACGGGAATGGTGGATTTGACCTATTGTTTTCGAAGTTAAGTTTGGTAAAAATTTTTACTCGGGTTACTAGTCTACTTATACTAATCCGCAATCGTGCATACCACTTTTAATTTAGAGAGTGTTTTGTTTTTGTTTTTTTAATGGTCAAAATCTTCTTAATCGTGGTCATATAGCGGCAGTCCGGCCAGTGAAGAAACTCTTCCACTGCAATCCAACGATCATTTGTTTTGACACGTGATCGTCTTTTCGCCGTTTTCATTGGTTGCCGAAATCGTACAAACTATAGCGACAATGTTCGTTGATAAGAAATCCATTTTCATTAATCGTTTGACGAACGAACAGGTCTGTACGAAGGTATTATTATAAAACGTTTATTGTTTAACTTTTTGCTTTTCTTTTGTTGTTTTTCTATTTTAGATTAATAAAAGAACGTAAGTAAATGTATTGACGTATTATTTATGTATGTATTATGAAAAATCATACTGAAATGTTTTTTATGTGGAAAACGAAAACGAACAACAAATAACGAGTATACATCCAGCACATGTTTCAACGTTTTACTTTGTTTTAGTTTTCGTTTACTTTGTTTTAGTTATCAGATATGGCTATATAGAAGAAAGTGCAGTGAAGAAATGCAGAAAAAAATCAATTTTCATTAATCGTTTGACGAACGAACAACAGGTCTGTACGTGAAGGTATTATTATAAAACGTTTATTGCTTAACTTTTACTGCTATTACTCTATTTTAGATTAATAAAAGAACAGGTAAGTTATGTATGTATTTAAATGTTTGTTTACGTTTTAGTTATGGCTATACAGAAGAAAGTGCAGTGAAGAAATGTAGAAAGAAATGATGTTCCTTTACACAGTAACGAATGGTTTTCATTTTAATTTAGTTTTGAAAGATTAATTAATTGACTTTTGAATTATGAATAATGATATTATAAGTAGATTTAGTATGTATCTTCGCTGGATGAAAACTGGATGCTGGATGAAAAGGAACGCGGAACGAACGAAATTTGTTTTGGTAACGCGCGCTGTAATTTATTTATTTACAAATCAATTAAAAATGGTTCTCATGGCTGTGGAAATGGGGGGAACGTCAACCATGTCTGCCTTTTATTAGATTTTCCTGTACAATTTAAGATGCTTGGTACTTTGTCTATCTGCCTGTCTTCCAGCCAACTTTATGTCTTTTGTTTTTGTTTGCTTCATTATGGTTGCAATGAATGTGATTATTTTAGCTGTTCTTCAACTGAAATCTTTTCTTTTATTAAGTCAGAAAAAAGAAAAGTGTATAAACCATTAAAGAAATGAAGCACATGGTTAAATTATGAAGTTGAGAGGGTTCTGTACAATGAAACTGTCCTACAAAAAAAGAAGCATTATTGGATGGATTTTTCTTCAGTTTATATTTTATCAAGTTTATGCATTATTTTGTGTTATGTATGGTGGTATATAATCGTTTACGTACTATATGCCTGGGTGTATAAGTTTGGCATTATGTTTTTATTTGTTACTTTTTATCTTCTGGGTAAATTTGTGTTTTTAGTTATTGTTTTTAGGATATGCGTACTTGAATTTCCTTTTTGTTTTTTGTTTCTTTTTGTTTTGTTTTTTATTTTCGGTATTACAATTGAAATATTATTCTTTTAGGCAATAATAAAAAAGTATAAAGAAATGAAACTCATGGTTTTAATCATGATGATTTTGGGAAGAACAGACTATATATATATAATTTCGAAATTCATTAATGATAACAGTCCAGAAGTAACTTTGGAACAAAAGAAAAAGTTGGAAGGTATCAATTTGTTTTGAATTAACATTTTGTAATGTTTGATTTTGTGGTAAACAGTTCTGTGTTATATATTGCCATTTTTTTACATTAAAGTTACTTCTCAAACGTTTCAAAGCTGTCTGTGAGGAGGATAAGGCTAAATACAAGCTACACCTCACTCAATGGCATCTTATGTCAACAAGCAGTTCGAAATGTATATTCCTGACAAAGAACTGAAAACCGCCATTTTAATATGCAATACTTCAAGAAATTATAATCACGGATGTGCTGGAAAAAATCCAGAAAAAGATCAGGGACGTAATGGGTCCACTTTCTCGAATGTTGATGATCTTCGAAAATGCCACATGTTCCACGGAAGAGAATGTGTCGATTCCTTTGTATGATATGAAAGAATCAATGGAACATTTAGTAGCAATAAAAGCTAGCAACAAAGTAGCAATAAGAATTATTACGAGAGAAAGCAGAGCTTCTGCAAAAACATGATGAAAACCTGTTTGGGATCTGTGTTTTTATTAATTAAATGTCGGACGGAAAAATCGGTAACTCTGATGGCAATAAAAAATTATTGATAAGAGAATAACTGATGCTTCATGCGTTAATGAGTTGGTTGTACGTCTATATTGTTCGACTAAATTTGAAAAAGGCAATACCTATTACAGGGGAAAAAATATTTGGAGTTTTATTTTAATGTCGAATGGAATCGATATAATTTGCCAGTTTAAATTTTTAGGTTCCATACTTGACTCTATCGAAACGGGATGTAGTTAGAAGGAAAGAGAAATATATGTTTATTGCTGGAGTATATAGTGTATTTTGAACAACAATTCAAATCCTTTTAGTTTGACAATGCTCGGTTCTATACACTATTAAATGTCGGACGGAACGTCTAATATATATCGGACAGAAACTTTTTTTTGGCTTCAAATTCTATCAAACATGTGATTAATCGTTACAATAGATTAATATACAGTAGATTAAGCCAAATTTTAAGAAACCAGTCTAGTCACTTAAGAAGAATTAGACATTGTTTTTTCAAGGTAAGTGATGACCAATTTTCAAACAGACCCTTTGGGAAAAAAATCCGTGAACATATCGTGAAAGTTGCTAAATCAAAAAAAAAAAAGACCTGCTCATAACTTTTAATCTAAGAAAGTAATTACTGCAAAATTTTGAGGAAAGTGTCACTCTTTATATTCTACTACAGTGTGCCCCAGAAAAACTGGGCCTCTGATTTTAAATAAAAATGATTTTTGAAATACATTTTACACGACTGTATTTCCTGAAAACTTGTAAATTGAACATATAATAAAATTCCCGTTGTATGTTGTTAGAGTACCCAACTTTCTCTCTTACACTTTTCTTAGTTCAGGATATATTTCTTTTAGCATCTCGATACAGATATCATTTAGAAATTGATCCATCGTCTTTGTTTTTCCCACGCAAGCGCTTCATCCCTTCATCCGGATTACACGAATTTATTGCGCCGTTATTGCATATGAAATGTATATGGAGTATGAAACGACGTCCGTGTATCAAAAAGGCAAGAAGCAAGAAGCCCTAAAATTTTGGAATGACTCCCTTTGGCACTTCTATTTTACAAATATAAAAGAAAATATGTATTTAGCGATATGCTATGTCGATGTTACGAGCTATTTTACAGGGGTACTCATTTTCGGCGCTTTTTTCATGTTCAACTTCTGAAGAAATTCCTTGATTGGAATGTCTTTTCCATTGAGTGTTTCGCTAGACAGTCTCTGAATAGAATCTGAAAAAAATTTGGATTTTCATTCATTATTTCATGAGAAATAACGTTTTTTCGACGCTTTTTCAAGTCACCCCTTTTAAGGTTTTGTTTCTGTTTTATGGGAAGGGAATCTTTACCAATTTCTGTGTCTTTGTTTTGGTTTGGGGCCAGCTCCTCGTATATTTACGAAACTTTTAAAAGTCCCATTGGCTGTTCTGCGCAGGTTGAATGTATTGATAATAATCTACCTAGACGACACGTAAGTCATAGGGAAGACTTAGGAAGAAGCAGCCATGGCAAGAGACACAGTCATTTTTCTCCTTCAAAATCTGGGATTTGTTATAAATCTAAAGTCAGTGCTTGTTCCATGCCAAGAGATAGAGTTGTTAGGATTGACAATCAATTCCTTGACTTTATCCCTCCCACAGCAAAAAGTGACAAATGTCTAAGTCATTGCAGGGAGATGTATGCAAAAACTCAGACTTCGATTTTAGAATTGACCAAATTACTAGGTCTTCTGTCATCCACAGTTCAGGCTGTGTTGCCAGCGCGTTTACAGTGACAATACCTGCAATTCTTACGGATTCAGGCATTGAAATCAAAGAAATCATTCCAGGTGACTATCAAGCTGAATCATTTGGCAAAAGCAGAGTTACTTTGGTGGATAGAAAATCTTGCTTGTTCAAATGGGAGGATGATAATTCAAAACTTTTGGCATTAAAATTAGCTCTTTAAACTTTAAATTACATAAATTCGGACAGCCACACATAGCTTTGTTTGCATCTCGACTGTGCCATCAGTTGGACAATTGTCATGGAGACCAGAAGCTCAAAGCAAGGAAGTAGATGCAATACAACACACTAGGTCAATTCAGTTCAGGCATATCCTTTATGCGTTCCCACCTTTCTCTCTCACACCAAGGGTTTTAAGCAAAGTTATCCATCAAGTTCACACGTTAATCTTACTCACATCAGTCTGGCTATCACAGTCTTGGTACCCAAGCCTCCTACGATTGTAGTCAATCCAATTATTCTGCCAAAATCACCACGTCTCCTGGCAAACAAAAGAAAAGGAGAGACACCCACCAGTAGAAAAGCAGACTCTAAGGTTAGCGGCATGGAAGGTTTCAGGAAATCCTTACTTAATAAGGGAACTTCAGGATCGACTGACTCACTCATCACCAGCTCAAGAAGATCAGTCTCAAATTCTAATTATGACTCGTCATGGAGAAAATGGGCTATCTGGTGTACTGAATTGGTCCGGTTGTACTGGTGTACAAATTGGTCCGGTTGAATGCCTTGTAAATTTTGTTTTAAATTTTCTGGCAGAACTCGTTGAGGCAGGCTATGAATGCAGAACCATCAATTCATATAAATCTGCAATTTCGGCATACCACAATCATATTGATGGTAAGGCAGTTGGGCAACACCGTAATGTTTGTTCTCCAATGAAAGGTGAAATCTGCCCGATAAAGACCTCACATATAAACTGGTACCACCGTACCCGATCGGATTCATATTTTACGTATTTAACGCACATTTTCTTTCTTGTTTTGATATAGGATCGTAAACAGTAAAGGCGATTATACATCTAGAATATATGAGGATGATATGTTTAGTATGACACTTCATTTACAAATTATTGATTTTTTTTTTCACCCGTTATCATGAGGATAGATCAACGGAAGAAGGGGCTTTGCTTTGTTCCACTACAAATTCACAGATTTTGTGAATCATCTTAGTGCCTGAAAACTGATAATGATGGAAGTGAATAAGTCTAAAGCTCAGTCTTGGGTTCCAGTCTGTTTCGCGGTTGGGTTGGAAGTATTAGATCTCTTTCGATTTTATTTATAAAATCGGAATTACATTGCCGGTACTTCGCGCCCTTATGTAATTCTTTAATTACTGGAGGTGTTCTTTTCTCAGGAGACTTTCTTTTATGTAGTACTCTAACAAAATTGTGGATTTGAATACAAACAGAATCTTTCCTTAAATGACTGTTTTTCGACCAACACCAATTTTCTTCGAACGAATATCGAAATTATGGTTTGTCATGGAACTTAAGTGTCAATGCAAAAATACTAATCATAAAAACAAGCTCTCACCTGGCTCATTTCGATTTCACAAAGGATTTTTGTTTTAAGAAAGAAAGTTGATCAAGACCTTTTTTGAGAAAGCCTTACGTTCTCTACGCTCTCTATTATTTTTTTAAAAAGATCTCTGGTACGAATGGAGAAAATAGGTCAAAGAAATTTAACTAATGGCATATGACAGTAGCTACGGGTTTTCTACACACTTACGGGCGAAAGTTGTTTAAATTATACAACACACAGCCTCAATTTCATGCTGGAACAATTATTGTGCAATAAGTTTCGGGAAAAGTGTATTTAATTTTGGTGGCCAAATGTTTTACAAGAACAGGTCAATCGTTATTTAAAAAATGTTTTCGACTTTCCTATCCGTTTATAGCCTTCATGTCCCTCTTGATTTAACTAAGATTCCATGCAAACCATTTTTGACCGCTTTAGATTTCATCCCAATTTCATACTTCAATATATTCTGCCGTGATTTGACAAAGGGCCTAAAGTCAAAAAATGAATAAATATGAATAAATATGAATATATGAATATACCGAATTTCAAAATAATTTTTACACCGTTGGAAAGCCATTTTCAAGTTCTTTCGGATAGTATGTTTTTGTGAAAAATGAAAAAGTGGTTTTTGAAAAAATAAAGAAAATGTCTTGGGAAAATTTTAAAGTTGATTGCGGAAAGCAAAGCCGAAGTATTCTAATATTCGATAAAGTATAGAAAAATCAGGTTTTTCTATTGAAATTTCAGAAACTCCACAACATAGACTAAACTATCATTTGCATGTAAAGATTCTTAAAAATTTTTTCATTTAAGCTGCTGTTCTAATAAAAACTTTTGCCTCCAATTTTTCTTTTAAGTCTTCGATTTTTCTTTTAGTATTACAAGTTCAGAAATTGGCTACCAAATAAATGTAAAATGTAAAGTCATCATTTCTGGTTGGTTATTACGACCATAAAAACCCAATCAAGAAGAATTCTAGGATAGTACCCGAAAAGTTCAGAATCGCGATGGAAAAACTCCAACCTCGTACCCAGAGTTTCTTGCATTTTCGATGGCGTCCGCATGTCGAAAAGGCAAGAAACCCTGGGTAAGAGGTTGGGAAAACTCACGAGTGTCCTTGGCGGACACTGGCCCGACAGACAGTTCCCGTGTTGGCTACTCAATTACTATAAGGACATTAAAAGGCGTAATGTTTTATTTGGCACCTCCTCATTTAACCCAGGCCCTGACCTGTTTGACAGATTTATTCAATCATTAAAAATACAATGAAACAGGTAACATGGAAGGTTGGAAGGTGATAGTAAACAAAATCTAAAAAAAAAGTTCCGCCATCTCATGAAATCTCCTAACTAAATGAAGAGGAATTTCGCTTTTCAATTTTACAAAGCAACCTCTTTCAACTTTACGACATTTGATGTGGTTATAACCAAATGCGTTTATTTCATATTTCACTTAAAAAGAAAACAAAAAGTTCAGAAAGTTTCAGAGAAAGTTTTTGAATTAAACCAGTATTAATGAACTTTCGATTATGTATAAGGAAGATAAAAGGCGTGAAAGCCCCGCAGACAGATTCGTTTATACCTCTTTATCAGCAGAAAGAAGTTATCTTCTACTGAATAAAACAATCATGAAACTTTTAATTTTTATTGTTTTATTATCGATTAAACACACTTACAGTTATGAATCTATGGGCGAAATGTTTGATGAAATTGTTGATACTGAAGATGACAATAATAACAATGAAAGGATGTCCGATCCTGCAATTCGACATAATTATTCACCGCTTTATAGCAAACATAAGAGATGCGCTTGCAAGATCATCAAACATTCATATAAGTATTGGATAACCGTTTGTTGGGAAGAGACAATTTGCGCTGTATCTAAGGGATGCGAACCATATACATGGAAATACGTTGATTGTTAATTGGAAAAATCTTTTTGAAATACATATTATCGTAGACATTTGTGATTTTACTCAACTCACGTAAAATACTAAAAACTATTTTTTGATGCTTAACTACCTACATATATTCAAACACTCAATGGTGGTCTTCACTATGCTTTCCCATCATGGACATATAAAAGGAGAAGGACTCGTCAATTCCTTGATATAATCCTCACCTCCCGTTTCACTGGATTTTGCTTTACATGGGTGGGTTGATGCTTATTACAATAATGTGGAAAATCAAAAGAAATTTGAGGAAATTTTATTTGCTAGTACTACAAAAATTTCACTCATTGTTGAAGAAAAATTACGATAAATTCCAAAGAGTTATGCGGTCTTTCGTGTTTATCCAAGAATCAAAACATTGAAAGACGGCTGTGTGATGCCCGAGAATTTACAGGAAAGAGAATACCTTTTTATTCAATTCTGAAAATTTCATATTTCAGACTGTAAGAAGTCACTAGAATTTTTCAGCGTAAAGGCTTTACCCCGGTTTTTAGTAGTAGCATATCACTCTTAACTGAAACCATGGACGTATAAAAAGAGAAGGACTTACAACTAATACTAAAGCCTTTCATTTCTATTATTAAAATCTATTCTGTTGGCATTTCTTTGATGTAATCCTCGCCTCGCATTTCACTGGATTTCGGTTCACATGGGCGGGTTTATACGACGCTTTAGGTTTAATCCGATGTGGAAAACCAACGAATTGAGAGCAAATACGATCTGCAGATGCATCAGCAATATTCTTGAGTATCACAAAACTTCTACTCAACCGTTTTTAAAATAGTGGATTGGAATTAAGATAAATTTCTCGGAGTTAGGAGGCATTTTGTGTATATGTTACGGGGAATATGATAAATTGGGAATTATGCATATTTCCCGGTCATTATGCATAATAACCAAAAATTGGTTTCTCTTTGGGTAATTTTGCATAATAACCGGTGATTTTCTATAATTCCCATTGATGTTGGTAAATGTAACAAATATCATGAAGTTGGTTACTTTCACCGGTTATTTTACATAATAATCATTTGTTTTTGGGGAGTGTATTTATCAACCTGTTATGTATAAGATAAAGTAATAATATTCGTGAGAAAATATGATTTTTGCGCATAATATCGGGATCAATTCACAACTAGCACAGCAGGAATCGTCGATATTGTTGATGTCCCTTCAACTGATATATCACTACGAGAATGCTCGGGAAAGTCATTGTTATCTGGCGAGCAGGGCTACAAGCTGTGCAACTGTAAGACAGCTTGCCCAAACAATTCGTGCTCGTGTAGAAAAGCTAAAAAACTGTGTACCTCTAAATGCCACAGCAGCTTACCATGTGACGATAAATAAAAGACATTGATATGTTAAGTTTTACTCTTTTGTTAGTTTTATTTTCTTAGTCTTCTAGTTTTGTTTTATCATCATTTGCTTGTTATTTTAGAGTAAAAAACAGCTTTATAAAAATAGAACGACGTTACTTTTCTTGGAGATACTACATTAACTAACTTGAAAAGTATTTTAACATACCCTTTTTCGCTTTTTATAGCTTAATAATCTTCTTCCGAGAAGATCTTCTTTTTAATCCGAGCAAGCTCGACGCGGTAAGGTATAGCTTAATAAACGACGTAAAACAAAGAAACGATACGTCTCCTTTCAATTTTGTTTTAGCACAATTCCCAACCCCGTCCGGAGATTTTACATATTCCCCAAAATAACCTATAAATTATGCATACTAGCCGGTAAATTTGACAAATAGAACACTTAGTAATCGTATTCTCCATTCTCTATGGGAATTATATAAAATAACCGGGAAATTTGATGAAAAAATCTGTATTAATCAAATTACCCAATTTGGCCGGGAATTATGTACTGCTTAATATGCATAATCCCCGAATTTATCACAATCCCCGTAACATATATATTCATTTCTGGTTGGTTGTTACGATCATGGAAGCCAATGGAAACATGTATTTTTAACAGCACTTGAGGGAGTTTCAAAACTGCTTTTGTCAAAATTTCAATAAACCGAGGCGAGGTTTGTTTGAATAGATTAGTAAAAGTTGTAAGTCCTTCTCTTTTTATACGTTCATGCTGAAACAAAATACAACATTTGTGCAGACTTTATGAAAATTGGAAAACTTTCGAAATTTGGCCCAAATTTGGTAAGAATTGCCTAAATGACTGTCGAATTCCAAATCAGCACCTTTCAATTGTACTTTGTACAAATTTTCATGAGAATTGGAGAACTTTCGAAGTTTGGTCCAAATTTGGCCTGAATTGCCCAATTTCGGTAAAATCGCAGAAAATTACTGTCAAATTCGAAATCAGCATCTTTCAACTGTGGTTTTTGGAGATTTTCATGAAAATTGGTCCAAATTTGTCAACCTGCAGTCAATAAAAGATTTTATTTCAACAAAAGGTGTGTGCGGCCATAGCTTACATGCAAGTTTTAAACGAATTATTTACTTTAGTGAGATTCCAAAAAGGGTCCAAAATGTCACGGAGATACATAGAACGACGATACCAATACTTCGCTTATAGCGAAGAATACATCTCAATAATAAAATATACATCTCAATAATAAAATATACATCTCAGTAATAAAATATACATCTCAATAAACATTATTTTTCTTGACTTAATGTTTTTGTTTTTATTTCAAGAATTTTCTTATTAAGCCTTCATAGAAAATTTTTTATATTAGCCATTAAAAATGGTCTAAAATAACAATTATAATCAACGTTTCTTTACTTAATATCTAACAACAGACGCCATTGCTGCTTGCAAAAGAGCACTGCAATGGAGATCATACAAATTTTTGACGTCACAGCGCGATCTGTCTTTCTGTAGGGATTGCGTGAACCTGTAGATTTTGTTTCTGAAAATTCTTGTGTTCTTCGTGATATAAAATATTGTTTATCTTCGAATCTTCAAAGAGTGTGGGGGTTCAGGTGTCGTTTATACCATCATACCGTCTAAAAAGGAAGCCTAATACCGGACTCAGGTACCGGTACCGGCTCGAGAAACAAGTTTGGAAAAACTTTCCGTTTCCTACAAAAATTATATCACGAGAAAGACCAAAAATTAAGGATTCCATCGATATAAAATTTAATTAATTTGATGTTTTCTTTAAAAATGCGATGAAAATTTTTGAAGCCAACGTTTTGAAACACACTGTAAAGCATTTACGCTTGTAAATCATCATTTATTAGCCAAATTCCAAATCGGGGGTCTGAACTCTAATGTGGGGAAATTTTCACAATATCAGCCACATTTGTGGTGATTGATAAGAGATTCAAGCAGAAAAGACATAGATGTACACAGGCGATACAAACGAAATAGTTTACTGGAATTTCACTGTTTCAATAACTTTAAAGAAAAAGATAGAATGGGATGACCTTGAAGTATCATAGATAGCCAAGAGACAAAAAAAATGTTTTATGTGCTGAACACTGTAGATCAGGGGAAAGAAAATCACCGCACGATTTTCCGAAATCTTATTGTTTCTGAATCACAGTATCAGCTATTGGAAATGAAGTATACTAGAGCAAAAAAAAGCTGTGAACTGTAGTAAATTACCAACAGAAGACAAAAACTAGTTTTTAAAACTTTACAAGAAATAAACTGACAACTTCAACCCAGCAAAATTTCCACTGTAGAACCTCGAAAACTGCACCAACAACATATTAATAAGCAGAGTCTGCTAAATGACGTGCCCTACGTGCCCTACGTGCCTTACGTGCCTTACGTGCCTTACGTGCCCTACGTGCCTTACGTGCCCACGTGCCTTACGTGCCTTACGTGCCCACGTGCCTTACGTGCTCACGTGCCCTACGTACCTTACGTGCCAACGGATGCTTTTTTGCAACTTGGAAAATATTATATACACCTAATTTTGAATATTCAGAGATACTTAATGAAGGAATACTATTTGCTGCTCATTTGAGTACATTGTATTTTGATTTTATTGATCGTATAATAAAGAGCAGGAGTGTATTCAGAATATCAATGAAAGAGAGATATTTAAGAATACCGCACTACCAAGAATACTACGATGATCTGTTAACGCTGACTTCACACACACACACACTCTATCTCTGTTGTTATCCCCGTCTGTTTAATTAACCAGGTGCAAGTTAAAAAACGAACACTGGCGTCTTTGCGAAAAATAATCGAGGGGGTTGTTTATATATATACGCTCATTTGGCGGAATTATATAAGAAAAACACGTGCAATCGAAAACTTTCAGAGAACTTAGACATTGAGACTCGTAAAAGTTTGGACAAATACAAACCTTTTAATATCATCTAAAAGCAAATAGGAGTGCCAAATGCGCATCACCACGCTGTAAAAAGATTATATCAAAAGGTACAGAATGTTTCGTAGTGGATGGTGCCTTAACCGTTCCTTATGCAAGCAACCGCTCTGTTGAACAGAAATTCTATTTCTGTGTTAAAGAATTCTGCTTCAAAAACGTTCCTTCCTGGTCAAACATTGCAATTCCAAGTACTTTCGTATCTTTGGGAAATGTTACTGTAGAGGACTGTGAACGAATTGCAAAAGAATGCAATTTAACGTATCAATCACAATAGCTTTTATATAGTTACTCTTAGGTTGGTCGACTTTGTTACCGCTCTTTTTTATACGTAGTTCTTTGAGTAAACCATCCCATTATTAATTTAGATGGTAACTCCTTTGTTTATGTTGTGTTGCTATTTGCACGTATGAACTATCAAGTTCAGTTTCTTCTGTTCAAAGACATTAAGCGGTGTTTATATGACAAACGAACTAGTCCGCAAATAACGGGTTCTTTAAACTGTTAAATTTATAACATTTTTATGCTTAAGTGTATACATGATATATTGTGAAAATAAACACATTCGAGTTAAAAGTTTTTACGATGCATATTAAAAGCATTGTGCAGTGCCTTTCTTGATTTAAAAAAACAATGTCATTATGACGTAATAATAATGACATTAGGGCACGCAGGGCAAATAGGCCATGTAAGAAACGTGGGCACGTAAGGTACGTAGGGCACGTGGGCACGTAAGGCACGTAAGGCACGTGGGCACGTAAGGCACGTAGGGCACGTGGGCACGTAAGGCACGTAAGGCACATCTACCCAGAGAAAAACAGGATTCCTGGTTTTTCTCGAGGAAGAGCACCAATTAATGATAGACAGGGGATTCACTACTGTGCAAGATCTGTGTGTCATTAAAGGTTTTCACTTAAACTGATCTAAACAAAAGGACACTGAAAATGAAATTCAGTGCAACTTGCTTCATAAAGAATTCACATTGAACGATTCAATGCTAAAACTGGGGACTGGACTATCATATTAAACAAAGATTAGCCACTGAACCAAATGGACTAATTGAGTGTATGACAAATGCTTTGTCATATTGTTAACTTATGTTACTACTAATTGGAACAAAAAATTAAAAGACAATGTGATGGTAACAAATTTATTATGAGTGGATGTATTCAAAGTTTCTACTTGATATTTTTTTATGATACATAATGAAAAATCTCAAACTTGTCTATGTTGATAAAAGGTGTTTAAAAGTCCAATTCTTTGCCTCACAGCACGTTCAGTTACAAATGTTTTCTGTAAACTTTAGCCTTCCCATTTCTTTTGCACATTATAATGATGTGAACCAGTCAGAGATTTTTGAAATTTGTTGGTAATATTAACAATTAAGATTGTAGAGTAGTAAAACAACTTTATCATTTGTCAATATATATCTTTATCTGAAATAATGTTGTGTATTTGTTATATTTAGCTTCCATCAAAATGTTTATTTATTGCTGTTCAAAAACTTTTCTTGAAATTCTACCTGCTTGATGTATCGATAGTCTCTATACTGATTTAGAAAGAAAAATGTTGTATCACAGATGATTGTCTTCCAGCTTTTGAGTTAGATTTAAGATGTTCAGATGAACCATTGTTTCAAAGCAACTCATTTATCTGATCTTTCGTGAAATTTGCAATGTTTTCCATATTATTAAACCCCTAATTTTCTCAACACAACTGTCAACATTCACAAAAACAAAAATGAAAGCCGCTTTCAAGCTACCATTTTGAAAAAATTTCCCCTCAAAACATCGCGACCGCGTTTTGGAATTTGGCTAATTCGAATATGTCTCGCATGAACGCAAATGCAACATTTCCAATCTACCTGAGTTTAATTCTTCTTCTTTATCTTTATCATAATCACTTACGTCAGTTTCAAAACCAGAATACAGAATTTCCGAAGACGCTGAACTTTCATGAATGTCAGACATCTTGCAAATGAAATTTGCTCTATGACGTCATGACTTTTAAAACAGAAAGCTTTAATGGCGATTTAACTCAGTTGTTTTTTTTTTAGCAATTTTTTCATTTGAGATTCTTTTTATACATAAAAAGGTGTTCATCTAGGATAAATGAAGTATTTCATGCTCAAAATTAGAAAAGAAAATCCAAGGCTTAATTTCCATTTAAGAAAAATCTTATTTCAGAAACGTTTTTCTTATAAAGCTAAAATCTCAGGGGTGGACGCAGAAGTACAGCTCATACAGGTCAAGTTGTAATAAAATTTCGTCAAGAGAATGATTACTGGAATGATTTATGGCCATTCTCCTTTCTTTTCTTCGTCGATTTTGTACGTCGTCATAATCAAGCAACGCGATAACGTTACTCAAAAATCTGTCCATTACGTTTATTTATGGATTAGCGCATTATTGTTGGCGTCCCATTTGACTGGCAAATTTTAGGTAAGCTATAACTGCAAACCCCGCCGCTTGGTTGTTCTTCCTTACAGCTCAAAAATCGCCGCCTCTTGATCTATGTTGCTTTCACAGCTGTCAGATTACGACATCTGGGAAGATCTTTTCCTATGTCTCAATTCAAACAAAAAAAACCCCGACATGTTGATACAACGTTTTCGGATTTTCAAGTAATCAAAAATCTTTACAAGAATGGTTTTTTTTTTATAAAATATGGCTAATTGGCTAATATAAAAATTCACACTGCGTCGAATAAATACAATGGGGCTGATTTAATGGCTCTATTCAAAGGGGGATTATCTTTCATTATGAATAAGCTCTCTTTGATCTCGAGTTGATATCTATTATCCCCAGATGCCAAAATGTCGAAGTCTTTAAAAGAAGCATGATGACGGCTTCTTTGAGGTGGTCACTAATGGCAGAAGGTTTGGGTTTAATTGACTCACCTGTAAGTGCTGAAATTCCCGTGTGTTCACTTATGCGAACATGGAGATGTCTGTTGGTCTGGCCATAATAGGAAGCGTTGCAGCCCCCACACTTGTAACGATATACAACTCCAGAACGTAAGGAATCAGGAATTCGATCTTTGAATGTAAACAGACTAGATATACGTGTTTTTACTTTAAATACGACGAAGATGTCACAACAGTTAAGTGATGCACGGATAGATTTTCGTAAGTTAGTCCTAGATTGTAAAGGGACTGGGCCCAAGAATGGTAAAACGATCATAAGTTTCTTTTTGGGAACAGTACATACAGCCGGTTTGTGTACGCAATCCAAAAATTTTCGTAAACAACTTTCTATAAACGATGAAGGGTAATTGTTTTTTCTAAAGATGCCTTTTAACTTTTGCAATTCAGAGTGAAACATATGTCAATTAGAACATATTTTATAACATCTGTGTGCAAGAGTGTAAACAATACTAAATTTATAACTTTCAGGTATAAACTGTCAAAGTGGGTGTACACACCACTAAATGTGGGTTTCCGATAGACTGAAGTTGTGAACTTGCCGTTTTCTCGAAGAACATGAACATCAAGAAAAGATAATGAGTTCTTCTCCACCTCACTTGTAAATTTGACACTAGGATGATACATGTCTCAATTGCTTATTTCAATGAAGCATCATCAGCAAAAGAACAAATCTACGGAAGCCCATTAGGGCCACGCAGCGTTTCATATTTTTTCAAAAAAATGCATCACGAATTTTCATCTTAGTACCGAGGTTGATACGTAAGTACCGAGGTTGATACGTAAGTACCGAGGTTGATACGTAAGTACCGAGGTTGATAACTAAGTACCGAGGTTGATAACTAAGTACCGAGGTTGATACGTAAGTACCGAGGTTGATACGTAAGTACTGATTTATCTTTCTGTTTTGTATGTAAGTCGATATACCCTTGTCCTGCTTATGTTGTGGAAGCTTCCTTAAGGGCATGTTAAGCACAGCCTAAAGGAATAGAACAAACAAGCCAAGAAATTTATTGAATGCTTAAGTAGTTGCTCTAAATTCTTGCCATTTCCTATTTTTTAGGAGAATATCATATTGCTCAATACTTTTTTCAAGGCTATTCATACAAAGAAATCATATCATCTCTGTCTGCTGTTCACAAAATAAACTTAAGGTATATGATGATTTAAATCATACATACACCTTATCTTGTGTGTTTTTACTATTTTGTTCAATGTTTTCTTTCATAGTTTACGTCAATTAAAGAGAATATTGAAGCAACTAAATCTGGGTCGACGAGTAAGAAAAAGCTCTGCTCAAGAGGTGGAAGATGCTATTTTGGTGAGTTTTAAGTGCAGCATTTTTGTGTCATGTATGAATGTATGTGTTCTGTAGTTTGATTACTTTGTGTTGCAGGTTGAATTATATGGTGCGGGCTGTAACCTTGGATACAAAGCTATGCATCATAAATTATCAACAATATACTGCATACAAACTTCTCGGTAAATTCCTTTGCTATTTCTAAACAACGATTGTTTGGGTTCTTGGCTTTATACAATATTGTTTATAATAGCGAAATAGTCAGATTGAAACTAAAAGAACTTGATCCAAATGGAGTAGAAAATCGCTCAACACATCGTCTGAAACGTCGCAAATATATATGCAAGGTTAGATTTCTAATAACCCTTCAAAACTGACTTGCATCAATTTGAATGCTGATCAGAATCTTAATTATTTTATAGGGACCCAATCATTCATGGCATCTTGATGGGTACGACAAACTGAAACCTTTTGGTTTCTGCATCCATGGTTGCATCGATGGGTATTTAGATACTGTCCAGATTAATACTTTTAAAATATAATAATATAACAACAACATTATAACAATATTATATGTTATTATAATAAATTCCTATTTCTAATTATCATTTTGCATGATTTTGGGTATATTTTCAGTTACTCTAGAAAATTACTGTGGCTGCGAGTATCGTCGACAAATAATGACCCAGCAGTCATTGCGTCGTACTATATTGATTATGTGACTCAAATAGGAGGTAAAGTTTCTTCTCAGTGGAAGTTTACGAAATTTACCGATCTTTATTAAATATTCTAAAACAAAAGTTGTTTCTTTGTATCCCTTGAATTCTTCATCAAAAAGTACAATTTTCCGTTAACAATCTTAATCCGATTTCTACAAAGGAACAGCCAGAATAATTCGAGGTGACTATGGAACAGAAAATGTTAACGTAGCAGCAGTTCAAAGATTTTTCAGAGATGGTCAATCTGATAATTTAGCTGGAGAGAAGAGCTTCATGTTTGGAAAATCTACATCAAACCAGGTATTTACCAATTTACTATGTTGAACTTTGATGACTCAACTTTTCTCCAAATAAACAATTTTCAGAAGTGAAACGAAGTTGTTAATGAATTGTTTTTCTAGCGAATAGAGGCGTGGTGGAGCAAGCTGAGGCAATCAACAACGCAATTTTGGATGGACTTTGGATGGACGCGAATTCTTCACAACAGCCATCGTATTCGTCCTTATGCCAACCAGGAATGTCCCAGTGGGCGGCCTAACTACATTCATGATGTTCCACAATCATATGGTGAGTAAAGTTTGCAACTTACATGAGATTAAAAATGAAAACTCATATGCAAAATACTTTCTTTTAGGATCACACGATTATCTTATCGTTGTGAATGACGATGATATTACGTTAGTTCAACAGCTTGCATGTCGGGAAGTAGAGATATTCGGGTGTTCTGAAGAATTTTTTGCTTTTGCTACCGCAATCATGGCTAACAACGGATGGGAGTTTCCATTAGACGAAAAAGAAGCTAAATGTTTGTACTTAAATTTGTGCAACGAAATTTCAGTTTTGATGTAATTGAATTGAAATTCTGTCGTTCTGTCGTTTTGTTCCTTTCCTATTAAACTTGCGCGTAGATTAATTTTACTCTATTTTGACCAGGAAAGCTATTTGGTCCGAAACAATGTAACCTATATGGCTATGCTAACAGGGTCAGAAAAGACTCAGAAAATGAATATACAAAACTACGCATTTCACGAGAAATATTTCCTGAACAAAACTTTTGGTTTTCACATGGATTTTAATTTTGGGTCGGAAATTGGGCTTGTAAATGAAAGCTAATTCTTCTCCCCCTCAAAAAAACCTCGCAAAAATTAATTCCTGCGAAAATTAATTCCCTTTAGGTATTTTAAACTGACCATCGGCTATCTAAAGATGCACGTTAAAAACATTTGATGGTAATCATTTGTGTATAGCAATTTATGCCTCAGTGTATTTGCTCCTATAACTGTTTCGGCACAGGTTTTTCAAGAATGCAAGGACTGACTTCCTCGTTTTTCTTGACAGTGTTTTTGCTGGGAAGAAAAATAGAGAAAACAAAAAGGTTGAAATTGAACACAATGTAAAAAAGTTACCACAAAAATATAATAAAAGTTAACAAAACGATGTAATAAAATTTTGTGGACAAACTATTCGGTTTTCACACGAATTTAATTTCGGGTTGGAAAGTCCGTTTCGGAAATGAAAGATTACTTGAAGTTTCAAGTGGTCCTACATGAAGTAACACAACAATGTAAAAAAGTTACCACAAAAACATAATAAAAGTTAACAAAACGATGCAATAACATTTTGTGGACAAACTATTCGGTTTTCACACGAATTTAATTTCGGGTTGGAAAGTCCGTTTCGGAAATGAAAGATTACTTGAAGTTTCAAGTGGTCCTACATGAAGTAACACAACAATGTAAAAAACATTAACACAATAATTGCTTAAAATAGGAGGGTAGTTTATCACTAAACTTTAGTTAATCTTCCATTGCCCAGTAGTCAGTATGTCCAATGTAAAATTGCATGTTCTTTTGAAAAGCTATGTTAGCATATTTCTTGGTATTGTCAACAATTTTATACATGTTTTTGCAATAGGTCGACTTTGTAGCTCGCTCATAATCTCTGAAGTGACTTTTATACATGCTCCAGGAAGTATATATGATGATCCCGATGTGAACGTTAAGAAATCTTGCAAGACTGATTGATTTGTTTCACTGATAAATCGTTCCATGTAACCAAAGGTGTTTTCTTCCATACGATCAATGGGATCCGGGTAGTTCATGTACGCCTTTACCTTGGCATTAGATGGTGTTGCCACTTCGTAAATGGATCCAATCCATTCACTATCAAAATCATCAAAGAAAGTGCCCAAACTGTTACGAATTGCTTGTAATGCTGGCAGAGGTTTCACAATCAATTCATTTCTAGCAGCCTTGCAAACAAGTTCACAGAGAGGAGAAGCTTATTGTAATAAGCACACGCCATTGAAGACATGCAAACACTTACTTGGGAATTCGAAGCGTCCTCTTCGTCCGCCATTTTGATTAACTTTTGCATTCTTAACTCCACTTGTTTCAGTAGATCCAACCTAGTTATCAACCTCGGTACTTACGTATCAACCTCGGTACTTACGTATCAACCTCGGTACTTACGTATCAACTTCGGTACTTACGTATCAACCTCGGTACTTACGTATGAACTTCGGTACTTACGTATGAACCTCGGTACTTACGTATGAACCTCGGTACTTACGTATGAACCTCGGTACTTACGTATCAACCTCGGTACTTACGTATCAACCTCGGTACTTACGTATCAACCTCGGTACTTACGTATCAACTTCGGTACTTACGTATCAACCTCGGTACTTACGTATCAACCTCGGTACTTACGTATCAACCTCGGTACTTACGTATCAACCTCGGTACTAAGATGAAAATTCGTGATGCATTTTTTTGAAAAAATATGAAACGCTGCGTGGCCCTAATGGGCTTCCGTACAAATCGGATCTAGCTCTGTCTTTAATGAGCATTGCTTATCAAATGCAGAGTTCATTGGAGGGCAGTGGTTATTGGAGGGCAGTGGTTATTGGAGGGCAGTGGTTATTGGAGGGCAGTGGTCATTGGAGGGCAGTTTTTTTAGAAGAAGGGTACCTTAAAAGCGTATTTTTGAGAAAGCGAAATTGTTATATAAGAATATTTAAGTAGACATCCGGTTTTCTAAATCATCCTATCATGATAACTTAATTTTTTTTTCTTATGTTACATGATGAAAATATAAGTACTTTTCCACTCACTTTATAGAAAAACGATATCCAACCTCAACCGTGTTCTAACTAAATACGAAGAAATTAACTTACAAAAAATGCTATTTGTAAGCTATTTTTGTTTGTACATTCAAGACAGCTGCTTACACACATTCAAGAAATTAAAGAGAACTTGAATACGTTTAAAAATTTGTAACGTTTTTCAGAAATTCTGAAATGGCTGGATTAAGAAATGTTGTTCTGTTGGTGGTGAATGTTTTGTTTGTAAAATGTTGGGTGAAAGAGATGGAAAGTACGATGTCTTTGATATAACAATTGTTATTTTGTGGATATGTTTACATTATAACGTAATTCACATAGCGTTTTATGGTTTGTTTTCGAAATTCCCTGGGGCGTCACAAATTCCTAAAAATCAAATGCGTTTGTGAAAGCCAATGCATTTTCGAGAAAAACATGATGCAAATGCTTAACAAAGGACTTTTCCTGGATAGTCAATATTAGCATGGGTGACGCTGGGTCAGTCAAAAAAATGTGTAGAAGGCCAATATTAATGATATTTCTTTTCAGGCCCATTTAACAATGATATTACTTGCATGTTTTTCTTTTCTAATTTAAGTGACTACATTCTAATTCACCAGGTTGAGCTTTAGTTACGTCTATGATTAATACAAATATGCCTTCAGATTTATTCAGTTTTATTGAGTTTTTAAAAAGAAACCAAATTAGCTAATGGACATGAATCTCCTTAATTTTTCTACTAACTCAAAGACCAAAGACGGTTGCAGAAGAATCAATATTTTTTTTAATTTTCCCATGATCCATGATTTTCCATTTCATTTTCATTTTTCCATTTTTTTCATTTTCACTTTAGATCCGAATCTTTTCCAAGGTGACATGATCCTGACACCAGCCCAAAGAGAATTTTACACAAAAGGACGATCTCAAAGCTATGGTTCCATTGCTGATGTGACTAAGTTATGGTCGCAAGGAATTGTTCCTTATGTAATCACATCATCTTTACGTAAGAACAATTATATTTAACATGAATTTATTGGGTCTGTACGTATGGCTAATAGGAAAAGGGGTAAGGGGTAAGGTATTCTTTTGATAATTGCTATAAAAAATTACATCGCATTTACAAACGGGCCTGAAGTGGATTGCATTTGTTACACCGTCAAATGTAGTAACTCCGACAAATGTAGTAACTCCGACAAATGTAGTAAACTTTCAACGCTAAATGTAGTAACTCCGTCATATGTAGTAAAATTCAACGACAAATGTAGTAACGCTATATGTAGTAAAGGTCAACGACAAATGTAGTAACTCCGACAAATGTAGTAGGCCTCCGCTATATGTAGTAAACCTTTACAGCCGCAGTTGTAGTTGTGGCTGAGGCTTAAAACTTGGCAGGTGAGATATTGTTAAAATTCTTAGGCCATATTTGGTACTGATGACGTCATTATGACGTCACAGGTACTTTCTAGAAAAGCAATTTCCTACTACAGTTGAAGCTCAAAACTTGCCACAGGGGATTGTTATATTACAAGAATTAAAATGCTTTGACCAAATTTGGTACTGGTGACGTCATTAAAACTTGGCACAAAGGATTGTTACATTACAAAAATTAAAATGCTTGGCACAAATTTGGTACTGGTGACGTCATTATGACGTCACAAGGACTTTCTAGCAAAACAACTTTCCATCATAGTTGAAGCTAAAAAACTACGATGGCCCCGAGGGCTCATTGTCACAGGCGCATAAAAACATATTTTTATGGGCGCAACTTTTTAAAAAAAATTTTTCACATATATATTTCTGTTACGCACGCAATTTGTTTTCACCTGCATTTTTTCTTACGCACTCATTTTATTATGTTATTATGTTGGTATCAGATTACGAAAGTACACTGGCCATAGCACTTTTAACTGTTTGGTTTTGTTCGGACAAAAAAGTTTGGTGCATTTCTTTCAAAAAGAAAGAATGAAGACATACTTTTATTACGTAGCACCATTATTTTGTTAACATCTTTGGGGAAGTTTACTATATTTTAAGTATTATTGTTCATTTTGTTTTATACTGCATTCTTACCTTTAACATCAAATAATATCAGACCATTGGGAATGAATTGACAAACAGCAATGTTACTGGCGATGTTCCAAGATCATTATAAAATATTAAGGTTATTTGCCTTGTTTTAATGCCCAAATACATCCAGAAGTAGCTTTTCTTTAAATATCCTGTGACGCTACAATGACGTCACCAGTACCAAATTTGTGCCAAGTATTTTAATTCTCGCAATGCAACAAATCCCCGTGCCAAGTTTTAAGCTCCAACTACATGTGGAAGTAGCTTTTCTAGAAAATTACTGTGACGTCATAGTGACGTCATAAGTACCAAATTTGGTCCAAGCATTTTAATTTTTTCAATGTGAGAATTCTCCGTGCTAAATTCTAAGCTCCAATTACATGTGGAAGTAGCTTTCCTAGAAAGTCCTGTGACGTCATAATGACGTCATCAGTACCAAATTTGGTCCAAATAATTTGTTCTTGGAATGTAACAATACCTTGTGCCAAGTTTTATACTTCAACTGTCGTGAAAAATTGCGTTTTTAGAAAATCCTTGTGACGTCATAATGACGTCACCAGTACCAAATTTGGTCCAAGCATTTTAATTTTTGTAATGTAACAATCCTTTGTGCCAAGTTTTGAGCTTCAAATATGGTGGGAAGTTGTTTTTTAAAAAAAATCCTTGTGACGTCATAATGACGTCACCAGTACCAAATTTGGTCCAAGCATTTTAATTCTTGTAATGTAACAATCCCCTGTGCCAAGTTTTGAGCTTCAACTGTAGTAGGAAATTGCTTTTCTAGAAAGTACCTGTGACGTCATAATGACGTCATCAGTACCAAATATGGCCTAAGAATTTTAACAATATCTCACCTGCCAAGTTTTAAGCCTCAGCCACAACTACAACTGCGGCTGTAAAGGTTTACTACATATAGCGGAGGCTTACTACATTTGTCGGAGTTACTACATTTGTCGTTGACCTTTACTACATATAGCGTTACTACATTTGTCGTTGAATTTTACTACATATGACGGAGTTACTACATTTAGCGTTGAAAGTTTACTACATTTGTCGGAGTTACTACATTTGTCGGAGTTACTACATTTGACGGTGTAACAGCATTGCAACCGTTGAGGCGTCAGAACATAATGTATGATAAATAGAAACAAATACGTTGACGACTTATGTGGAACTCTTCTATATGAAAAGACGTAATTTGTGTGAAAAACAATCGCCAATTTCCTCATATTTGAAAAGACGCACAATGGTCCCATTAACGAAAACATTGTTAATTGTAATTTAGATCTATGTCTCTCACCATCTCTTTAAATCGCCGGGTTAGAATTTGAACAGAAAATTATCTAGGCTTTTCAGTACAATACTTTATCTCGGTTGATCAATGATGCTTCACAAAGAACAACATCTTGTGGTCCTGATGAACTTCTGCTAATGGCTAATTTATTCCCTAGTCTATTTCTTTTAGAACAAAACCCAAAAGCCATGGCTGAAATCAAAGAAGCAATCAAGCAATATCATACTTATACTTGCATTAAATTCGTTCCAAGAAATAGAGAAAGGGATTATGTTAAATTTTATCATGGAAATAGGTTTGATAAATTGCGGAATATTTGTGAAATCCGCCTTTCGATAATTATATAACTCATGGTGGTAACTGATTCAATAACCTGAGAAAAAACAAAGTTCAAGCTCACAATAATGTCCATGTACGCGGTCCATATAACGTGTCTGAAGAGATCAGATATATAATAGACCTATACAACTAACTGAACTGAACCCACTGTTCTGAAACTTTCAATAACTCATGTAACCTACAAAAAAATAATTTTCTCTCACCTAAAAATCTAACCAAATGGACAGATTCCAAAGAAAGAGTTGCATTTCTATGATCACTGTTTCATTAAAATGCTCTTCCTTTTGACGATTTTGTGCACTGAGAAATAACAAAGTGCGGAAACTAAACAATCTGCGCATTTGTCCCTGAAGATTAACGTTATCGGGACAATAGACCTTTCCCGAATTTCTGTTTAAACACTTTTTTAATGACTTGCTTTCAAGTTTCGCCTCGTTATCCTGTTTTTTACAGGTTACAATTCTTATTGACTTTAGGTCACCCCGTTTCTCCTCCTCCTACTACTCCAAGCTATAAACGATTTTGTGCAATGTTTACATGAAATTGTTTCCAAATTCGCAATTCTGGCCAAATTTAAATTCAAATTAGACAGTTCTCCTATTTCATGAAAGCACAATTGAAAGGTGCTGATTTCAAATTCGACAGGCATTTTTTAAAATTGGGTAATTCAGCCATCTTGTATTTGAAAAAATGTTTTATTATTGGTGAGAGTATTTATTATTTCCATTCCGCAATTTGGGGCAATTAAAAGGACTTGAAAGAAGGGCATTCAAACTCGTTAGCTTCGTCAAACGGAGTTAAAAATAGTATTGCGGAGAAAGTTTTCTTACTGTATACGATAATACGATAACTTTTAGCCAAGACATAGAAATTGTTTTTCTTTTAAGCTGTTCATCAATGGTCGGTAAACAAACATGGTCGCAATATATCTCGTTAGGATCAGGTTGTTGGTGGAGAGGTACAATTATGCATGAGATTGGACATGCTTTAGGTATGAAGTTATCGATGTTATCATCGACTATTTACACCGCAAAATGTAGTTATTCCGACAAAAGTAGTAAATATCAACGACAAATGTAGTATTTTCGCTAAATGTAGTAAAGCTAAGCAAATGTAGCAAACACCTTTAAGGTTGAAATAAGCAAATACATCAAGGTCTTCACCGAGTAACGTTTTCAGTGCTATAAGGTGCTTCCTATTAAAACATATGCAGTATTGCAATGAAAATGCTCAGTGACTTTTCAATGAATCAGCTCTGGTTTGTTACAACAAGTACATTAAATGTTTTAAAGCAAATTTCAATTTCACAAACAGGTTTTGAACATGAACAATCGAGACCAGATCGTGATGACTATGTAGAAATTATTTGGCGCAATCTTGATCGTAGTAAGTTTCCAATTTTTTTTATTTTTTCCAAAATGAAACCAAGTTTGAAGTTGGAAATAATAGCAACACTCCACTGGAGTGTTGGTTGATCTATAACTCTGTGTATCCAGACAACCCCTTTTTGGTCCCTCCTCAGCAAGTTACAGTAATTTTTATAGAATATTTCTTCAAAGGTTTAACTTTGTGAGAAAAGGTACTATTGCTGCTAAGATAAAACAAGTCATGTGATAGTCATAGATAGTCACCCATTGCAAAACCTATTATTTTGCTTACTTTCTTCAAACAAGAAGGGACCTTCCACTGTCGACACTGACTGCACTTTGACGGAAGTGTTACCACTTGTACTGTTACATTATATTACAGAGGTGATGGTAACTCCACCAAATCAGCTATGGTTGTTTATAAGTTCGAAATATCACTTATTACAGATGAGCTTGTCTTTTTCTAGGCGTGCATTCACAGTTTCTGAAGTCGCCTGAATCTCACATCAACTCCCTGGGCACAAAATATGACGTCAGATCGATGATGCATTATGCTTGGAATTCATTTAGTAAAAAAATGAGCATCAAAACCAAGGATCCACGTGACCAATACGAAATTGGACAAAAAGACGGATTTTCACATATTGATATTCAGCAAATCAACTTGTTATATAAATGCAGTAAGATTTACTTTCTTAAGAATACTTTTCCCTGATTAAAACATCATACAAAACATCAATTTAAAGCAACTTCCAAAATTATACCCAATGTACAAAATCGTCAAAAAGCCACTGCGACGAAAGGCATTTTCATTAAAACTATCTAGGTGCATACTTTCAATAGGAGCATACTCTGTCGCAGTTGCTTTTCAGAGATCTCCATAAAAAACTTTTACCAATATCTCTTTAAAAAGTCTTTATATGTCTTAATTGATAAGTCCGCTATTTTACAAAAACTCGTCACATTTATTCATGTCTTTTGATCTTAGATGGGACGTATCCAACTCTTCCACCTTATGTTCGTCCTCCTCCAGGCAAGACCATTATTATATTACATCATAATTAGATTTCTGCGTAAGCAAAAAATCTGTAAAAACCGTCCGTGTTCTTGGTTCATTTTACTTGTCTTACTGTCCAAACCTAGCTCTTTCTTGTGATATAAAATTCACAATATTTTATCAGACATGTAATGAAAAATACGCCTTGAACGTTGGTGGATAAGACATTTTGATACACACTGTGTAAGTCAACTACTATTAAATCTATAACATTTCTAATCGAGTCACAAAATCTTTCCAGGTTGTTATGACATTAGTCCATTTTGTGCCAAAAATGCTCATGAAGGAAGATGCAATCAACCATCTTGGCAAGCATTTATGCATGCAGAATGCAGAAGAACATGTAAATTGTGCGGAGGAAGTTCAACATCAACAACAACAACAACAACAACAAAAGTAGCGGAAATGACAACAAATGCACCAAAAACTGCATCAGGGAAAAATACTATAAAGTCTACAAAAATAACATCCACGAAAACCGTTTATTCAACAGTTAAAGGAACAGGTAAGCATGTTTTAATAAATAACACCTAACTAAGAATAAGTAGAATAACAGTTAGTTTAAAACTGTCTTCATAATACCTTCTTGTTCGATGTGAATATAGAGAAAGATCTTAGTGGTAAAAAACAACTTGTATATAGCCTTGTAAATATTTTTATTCTTCAGCAACTGTTTCAAAGACATGCAGAGATAGAGTTTCAACTTGTTCCCAATTTCCTAAAGAAAGATGTTCTAGCACAAATAAATCCTGGAAATATTTCATGGAACGAAGTTGTAAGAAATACTGCAGATTTTGTTGAAAATATATAATCTTACGTTAAAATACATGCCTTTTATTTAAACCTAAGTGCACTAAGCTTTCAAAATGTAAATACTTTAAGCAAGCGCCACAAAACGTCAATAGCATGGTCGTAGTTACAGCATTTTTAAAATTACACAAAGAGAGTTTATGAATTAAAGCATTTCTAATGATAAGATTTTATATAAACTGTTTGTTACTTAAAATTCATGCATTCTGGAAGGCCTTTTGTCGACATAAATGGGTGAAAATCACTTACACGACAAGTGAAAGTAAAAATCAAGAAATAGTACGTGTAACGATAGTGTGATAGGAAGTATCTAGTAGTACCTAGGATAGTATCTTCGAGTGTGGCCACTACCAATCTTGTCCTATTCCCAGTCGTCTCGATGCTCAATTCCTACGTAGGTTTAAAGTATATAGCTACCTCGGATGGGTGTGGGCGAAAGAATCAATCTTCAATGTTTCCTTTCCCAACTGATAAAACTTGCGATCCTACGTTACAAAAAATAGGTAACCGAGGGTTATATGTCCTTGGAATTTTATGAAAATGTTCCCACTCAGAGACTTGAATAGCTGTCTTGAAACCATCGCCGCTCAACAAAATAAAAGCCTCTATGTCAATGTTTTCTTGTCATATCGTAGGAGAAAGGAAAACCCTAACCCTAACCCTTATAACAATGTCGATTGTTCATTAATTTCTTAGTAATTCCCTGTTCTGTAGCACACTCAAGTGTGTCTGTAAATATTCTGGACCAGGGGCAGTGGTGACGGGGCAGGGGTCCTTGCTCCGAAATAGAATTATCGATCGATTCATTAAAAGAGTCTTGCTGAAGTAAACTCTCATTGAAGATAAAAGCTGAACAAATAGAAATTTCGCAAACAGAAAAATAAAAAACAATCTTTGCGTTTCTTTTGATACGACACGTAGTTACAACAAGGCAGTTCAAGATGTCATTACTTGGGACATTTCTAATGTTATCTTGTTTCACGTTGGTTTTTTCATGGGGTAATGAAAAAGGTAAAATTCCTAGCAAAATCATGATTACTTGATTGAATATTTGGAAGTTATAGTATTTTGAAGAGTGCAAATTCTTTCCTTTTAACTGAATTTTCACAGAACTTCAAAATTAGTTCGATAACGAACTAATTTTGAAGTTCTGTGAAAATTTGTCTTACTTTTGACTGTTTTAAGATTTAAATAAAATAATGTATAAAATATATACTTGACTTTGACAGTAAGACAACCATATGAAAGTTGATTAAAAGTGCTATAAAAGTGCTATAAAAAGAAGTTAATAAAGTCTCCTATGAAACAGGAGAGAGAACGCAAATTAAACTTAGAAGTTTTATACCTTAGGCTGCTTTGACAAAAGTCCAAGGTGTCAAAAAGATATTGGTGATTGCTTTCTAACTCATTCAAAATGGGTTATGCAACAAATTTGTCAAAAAACGTGTGGTTATTGCAAAGATCCAACCTCAAAGCCTATGACATCTACTAAAAGGCCAACTACAAAAGCTACCAACCCGCCAACAACAACAACAACAACCAAATCCACGACTACTGCAGCTCCAACAACAACAACAACAACAACCGAATCCACCACTACTGCAGCTCCAACAACAACAACAACAACAACAACCAAATCCACCACTACTGCAGCTCCAACAACAACAACAACAACAACAACAACAACCAAATCCACAAGTACCAATCCTCCAACGACTGCAAGTACTACTACGTCTAGAACTACCACACCTACTACTACATCTACCTCACGTTCAACATCCACGTCCACCACCACAACTACAACCACTCCCACAAGCACTACTACCTCCACCACAACTAAAGCTACTACCTCCACCACAACTAAAGCCACTCCCTCCACCACAACTAAAGCTACTACAACTGTTGTGGCCGCAACATTAGCCAGTTCAACTACTGCCAAACCTAGGCCATCTACTACAACAAAACCATTCGGTAGGTATTCATCTTTCACGCATTCCTGTTATAAACACAATGTAAAAATGCCAAATTTTAAAGTGAAAAAATTATGTAAACTGTTATTTCTATGATTCCTAAATATAACAACAATTAAGTAATTAATGACTGTATAAAGGGGGCGTTTAAAATGTAATGAATATATAGCATGTAGCTGCTTTTTCCTCTTGCTTAAATTTCAAATTATTGCATATATCCTATTCCATATTTTTGTAGTTACTAAAAAGAAATGTAAAGACCGTGTTTCGAATTGTGAAGGGTTACCTAAAGCGTACTGTCACAACTCAAGATGGATGCGTTACATGAAGATGAGTTGCCAAAAATATTGCGGATTCTGTTAACATTTCATTATCAAGAGCAACGTATTCAAACTTTAACTCAAATCTTTTAAATGGATTATTTAGAAAAGTTTTGTGAATTTGATTTTTTCTCAGAAATGGTTGAATTGTATTTAGCAATGCATGCTCGTAAGATGGGAAAAAAAATAATTAATTAAAACTGTTCGTTGTTGCAGTAAAAAAGTACTCCCCAGACTCCCCAGTACTTTTTTCCTAGTATGAAAAAGGTACTCCCTCAGGAAATAAGAACTCCCCGTCGTATATCATTAGACATGGATGCATTGGCCAAATAACAGGAAAAACTTTGGGAAAAATGGAACAAAAGAAGAATATAGTCCAAAAAGGTGAAATGTTTATTATTTCGATTGTGATTTACAATTGATGGAATTTAGAGAATGTATTAACTCTACCGTCCATTTTTTTCGATTTTAATGATTTTTTTTCAAACTTTGGGGGTTGCTTAACCTAGTAATAGTCTTTAAAACTGCTATAAATGAGAGAGATGGGAGAAAAAGAAACGTTAGAAACATAGAAACATAGCATGTACAATACTCTCAATAACGTCATTTTTTGGACTTTAGGCACATTGTGGATCTTCTGGAGCAGGGGAATAAGCAGTTGGATAACTTTGGGGATCTTCTGGAGTAGAAAGATCATCAGGAGAATCAAATTGGGAATCTTCGTGAGTAGTCGTCTCAACAGGAGGATCAGCAGGAAGATCTGCATCGGTATCTGCTGGTTGCAGGTACTTTTCAGCAGGAAAATATTGCATTTTCGTTTTTTCCTGTTTTATTGATCAACGAGCAGTTTTTATCGTGCATCTTATGAATGGTGTAAGGACCCAACCATTTATGGCAAACTTGTGGCAGGGGATTACTTATTCCCTAGGGGAGTACTTCCTAGTAAATAGGTACTCGGGGAGTACTTTTTTGGAGGAGTACTTATTTACTGCTACACCGGACTTACTAATAAGTGGATGGTGATTATGGCACATGGTTGGAAACCGTGATTGCGTTTAGTTTGAATTGCTGAACAAAAGTCTCTGATGACCCAGGAAATTGTGGTGTGCATTCTTTTTATAATTCTTTTTATGTTCCAATTTGTCATTCATGGCTGTATTGATGGCTATTCGGTAACATGATATGTTAACATAGCACACAATAACAAGGCAAGTACAGTGCATCAATTCCTCTTAATTCAGTTGAAAATTTCATGTTGAAACAGAAAGGCGTAGGAAAAGGAAGCTTTATTGTGTCAAGAGGTAAACACTAGTTAGTAGCTCAAGCTAAAATGCCCCGCCTCAAGCTTCAGTCTGTCTCCAAAAAATCATAATTTCCATGAATTAGACAATAGAGCTCTTTTGTTTCATTTAACAAAGGATTTTGACGATTGCAGTGTGTTTTAAGTAACTAGACGCCTCTCATGGCTTGAATAATTTCCTCTTCAGCCATAATAAATTTAAAATATATTTGGTAGAAGTAAACCAATATCACTTGAAAAAAGGTAAAATAGATTGACGACAATTGTATGCCTCAACACTATTCAGGTCTATTACAACCAAATGATAAGGTCAAACATGTCTAAAAATTCATATGCCTATTTATGGCTAAATTAGAAAAAGTGACTGAAAAATTCGAAACACTTTCCATTTCTTCTTTGAGCACTCTTTAAAAAATTGGTACAAATTGGGAGCAAATTGCGAATTTGGTAACAAGCATACGATATTATATATATATAAATCTACTAAAATCAGCAAACTTACATTTCACCAGTTGAAGCTCGTCAATAATACATTATGAACAAAAAGATGAAACCTTTAATTAACTTAGAGTGCGTTTACATGAGAGCCGTAGTGAACTCAAAGCGGTTTGAAATTTTAAGCTGATTGAAATTGGGCCTTCTGTTTACATGAGAAATTTCGATACGGCCTTGGCGAGTTTTATAGAGTAAAAATCGAAACAATAGATTTACTAATTTCTAGCTCTCTCTACGGGTGTGTTGTTACACGAGAGCCATACTGAACGGTTTGAGATTTCAATACGGGTAGAACAATTTTCTATACACGATGGAATAAATTTAGCACATTCTACATTTTTATTTCATTATGTATCAGCAAAATGTAATTTTATGATAAAACAATGAAATGTGAAAACTTTCACACCTTTCCAAGCCATATTGAAATTTCAAACCTATATATATATTTGAGAAATAGGTTTGAAACCATCACGGGTACAATTTCAGTACGGTCGCTAGCATGTAAACATCACTGAAGGTGTGACCAGGAACAGTACTGAAATAAGAACCCGTAGCTAAACTCGTAACTGGAGGCTTGAAATTTCAAACCGGTTTGAGTTCAGTACGGCTCTCATGTAAACGCACTCTTTATCGCAACCACTTTTCAATTTACTATAGCTTATCCACATTTCGTAGCCAGAAAAAAACTTTGCATTGTATTGCACACGATGTTTCAGTATGTAGACACAGTCTACATTCAATTCATTTCTAAATTTTAGAAATTTGTCCTTCCTCGGCAGTTCCAGTTGTCTACGTTTTTTCAATATCTTCAAAATGTCAGTGCTCTTTTGAAGACAGTTGATACGAATACCAATGCTCTATCACCAAGCATTATGCACATATTCTTAGTTAATATAGGTAGCGTTGTTAATATGTGCAAAAAACAACAAAACATTCTCTTTATAAGTTTTGCGTCAGTTCTTTCATAAGTCGATAAAACTTTCTTTTGATTGAGTTGAGCACGTTTCATGCATTAATTAGAAAATTTTGTGCATGTATTGATTAAATATTTCTCCAGTAATTTTGATAATGCGATGCATCTTGTTGTGTTGATGATGCTGAAAGTTTTTTCATCATAATAGGATAATTTTACTTGAAAATGTCATTTCGAGCATACAATTTAATAATGAAAAGTATCACCAGAAGCTTAAACATTTTTGTTTTAGAAAACAAAGATGACGTATATGTTTTCTAAAAAATACTATATACTATATACTATATACTGTATACTGTATATTGACACGAGAAGCTTTTGATGTTACTTTTGAAGTATCCAACGTTGATATTCTTCTAACCCCATGAGAGTACCCATTAGTGACGGCAGCATTTAACCCAATTGTGCATAGGGATAATTTCGGAGTTGACTTGTATTTCAGTCAGTCATTCTCGAGCCACCAACCTCCGGTCCACCGATCCTCTTACCAATCCACAAACCAACTACACAAAAGTGTCCGCTATTCGGAGGTTTTCGCTCTATAAATTTTTTTTCAAAAAATCAGAACTTTGTGCACCTTTGGCTGTTAAATTCAATCCAACGCATTATTTAAACGTTTTGGTAGTACAGGGCATGTTACACTGTCAAATGTGGTATCTCCGTCAAATGTAATAAACCTACAACAAATGTTGTAAACACCTTTAAGTTTGGAATGAGCCATAATTAGGCCAAACACGTGAAGATCTTCACCAGGTAACTTTTCAAGGGCTATCAGGTGGCCGCATAATTAAAACCAAAATCGCGCATGCGCAGTAAAAAAGACGCTAAAATGAGCTAAATGAGCCGTAAATAGGAAAAACCCATTAAGGTCTGGAATTTGCGCATGCGCATTTACAGCCTGTTAGTACACGTAAAATCAGTCAATAACGTTCAATAACGTCTTTAAGTGCAACAGTGCACCACTTACTCTGTCACATACATCGATGATTTTATTGACAAGCTAATTGGTGAAGACGTTCATGCGTTTCGCCTCATTATGACCCATTTTTCTTGTATTGACAGTCTCTTACTGCGCATGTGCAAATTCCAGGCTTATCACGGAGCCACCTGATAGAACTGAAAAAAAATACGTAGTGAAGACTTTGACCAATTATGGTTCACTTAGGTCATATAATAGGGGTGTTTCACTGCGCATGCGCGATTTTCAGTTTGATTATATGGCCACCTGATAGCCCTTGAAAAATTTCCTGGTGAAGACGTTCATGTGCTTTGCCTAATTATGACTGATTTTATGTGTACTAACAGGCTGTAAATGCGCATGCGCAAATTCCAGGCTTATTACACAGCCACCTGGTAGCACTGGAAAAATTACTTGGCGAAGACCTTAATGTGTTTTTCCTATTTACGGCTCATTTAGCTCATATTAACGTCTTTTTTACTGCGCATCCGCGATTTTGGTTTCAATTATGCAGCCACCTGATAGTCCTTGAAAAGTTACCTAGTGAAGACCTTCAAGTGTTTGGCCTAATTATGGCTTATTCCAAACTTAAAGGTGTTTACTACATTTGTCGTAGGTTTACTACATTTGACGGAGTTACTACATTTAACGGAGTTACTACGTTTGACGGAGATTTTTAATGCAAAGGTTAATGCAATGGCTTCCGAAGATGGCGGACGCTTTTGCGCCAACGGAAAAAATGAAAAATGATCTAGCGGTGAAAAAATGTCAAATGTCTTCCAAAACGCATCGAAATGCTGAAATATTATTAAAAAGAACTTTTCATCAAGGCGAGAAAAAAAATCAGTGAAAATGAATCAAAGCCAAATACCGTGCATAAAATGCGGAAAAATTTTCCAAACTGCAAGAGGCGCTATGCAGCACCAAAGACATTGCAAAGTAGTTGCAGCAATTGTTGATGTCTCAACGCCTACACAAACACTCTGCCGAATGAGAATCCGATTATAAAAGAAGCAGAGATTCAAGAAAAGTATTATTGGGGAGAAATAAAAGGAAGTTTATTCAAGAAACTGATCGAATCCAACTACGAAAAAATTGTCTTCTGGCGAAAAAATCTTTTTATGCTGCCAAATGGGTATACCGGTAAAAATTTTATCCGAGAAACTACAAGACTGTTAAACGCTTGGATCGAAGACAGTCCCCTGGGACAGATTGCAATGAAAGCGATTCATATCATGCCAGCTCTACTACTACAAAAACCAAGTAGAACATCAAAAGCTAACGATCATGTAAAGGCCCTTGAAAGAAGACTGCAGTTATGGCACAAAGGCGAGATTGAAGAACTTGTAAATGAGGCAGAAACACTGCAATCACGACTGCCAAAGCCAACATGTAAGAAGACAATGGGAACAGTGTCAAGACAGTTTAAGGAAAGAATGGAGAGAGGGGACGTGAATGGAGCAATTAAATTGATTACGAACAACATGAGCGGCGGGATCCTCCCATTAGATGACTCAACAATTGCGCTACTAAAAGAAAAACATCCTGAAAGCGGAGAATCAAACGAACACAACATGCTACAAGGTCCTCCCCAAAAGATTCACCCAACAATATTCAATGCAATCGACGAAGAATTGGTCCGGAGGGCGGCAATTGCCACACAAGGAGGGTCAGGTCCTTCTGGCTTAGATGCCGACGGTTGGAGGCGACCACTCACATCAAAGATGTACGGTGATAGCGGAAGAGATCTGAGAAGAGCTATTGCGAATTTGACAAAGAAACTCTGTACAGAGGAAACGATGGATAACTCCTTGGAAGGTTTTCTCGCCGCAAGACTAGTCCCACTGGATAAGAAGCCCGGTGTCAGACCAATTGGTGTGGGAGAAGTGCTTAGGCGAATATGCGGTAAACTAATCATGTCAATAGCGAAAGGCGATGTCATTAAAGCAGGCAGCAGAGTACAGATGTGCTCCGGGCAGAAAAGCGGTAGTGAAGCTGCAATCCACGCAATGAGAAGAGCATTCGAAACCGAAGAAGCTGAAGCAGTAATATTACTAGATGCAGCCAATGCCTTTAACAATATCAATAGACAAGCACTCCTACACAATGTCAAAGTGATTTGTCCCATATTGGCTATCTATGTTTCCAACTGCTATCGACTCCCAGCACGATTGTTCGTCATTGGTGGGATTGAACTTTCCTCGAAAGAAGGAACAACACAAGGAGATCCGATCGCAATGGCAATTTACGCGATTGGAATAACTCCCTTATTGAACATCATGCTGTCGACGATCGCTGACACTACAGATCAAATGGTTGCATTTGCAGACGATATCACTGCGACTGGAAAACTTGAATCGTTGAAGGAATGGTGGATCACAATCACAACAATTGGTCCACATTTCGGTTACTACCCTCAACCTAGAAAATCATGGTTAATTGTAAAGGAAAAACACTTGGGCAAAGCAAACAATTTTTTTAATGGAACCAACATAAAAATCTCTAAAAATGGTGAACGACATCTTGGGGCTGTTATTGGAAACAAGAACTTTAAAGATGAGTACTGTCGAAAACTAGTGAAACGATGGTCAAAAGAATTGACAGTACTAACGAGAGTGGCATTGACTCAACCTCAGGCGGCATATTCCTGTTATGTTGCTGGCTATCAACACCGTTTTTCCTACTTCATGCGAACAATACCACAACTTGAGGAATACCTACAGCCAGTTGAAGACATCCTGAGATGCCAATTTATACCAGCAATTACAGGTGGACAAGTGATTAATGATATCGAACGAAAACTACTTTCTCTACCACCACGACTTGGGGGACTGGGTCTCAAAAACGTTTGCAAAATCGCACCAATCGAACACGAAAATTCAAAGCAGTTTACTGTACGACTGCAAAGTGAAATCCTCGGTGTTGAACAAGACGATAATGGAAAAACGATTGCAACGATAAGAGACGAAAGAAATCGGCGAAACAAAGAGAAGCTGGAACAAATTAAGACAGAAATGAGCGATGAACAACAGCGGATAAACGAGTCAAACTGTTTAGTCGGTGCTTCCAACTGGTTGACAAACCTCCCGATTAAAGATCTGGGATACAATCTCAATAAGGAACAATTCCAAGACGCCCTTCGCATAAGATACAATTGGTCTCTACCACGACTACCTACAGAATGCGTATGTGGGAGTAAGTTCGACGTACCTTACGCATTATCGTGTAAAAAGGGAGGATTTGTGGCTCTTAGACACAATGAGATCCGTGACATTACTTCAGCCTTTCTAAAAGAAACATGTGTTAACGTGCAAAATGAGCCAAGACTGATGGAACTTACTGGTGAAACATTGAATCACAGAACTGCGAACCAAAGCAGAGAAGCTCGTTTAGATATCGCTACAACCAGCTTCTGGACCCCTGGCCAAAGAGCATTCTTCGACATCAGGGTATTTGACCTAAACGCTCGGAGGTACAAGGGTCTAGAACTGAACAAATGCTTCAAGCGAAATGAAGACGAGAAAAAACGTCACTACAACGAACGAGTCAACCAAGTTGAAAATGGTACGTTCAGTCCGCTCGTATTTACAACCAATGGAGGGATGGGTCGTGAATGTAGAACTTTTTACAAGAGACTATCGGAAATGTTAGCCGAAAACGTGATATACCGTGGCAGCATGCTACAAACTTTATCCGATCAAAGATCTCCTTCAGCTTACTACGATCAACCCTGTTATGTATTAGAGGCTCTCGTTCGCTATCATACAGAGAGCAACTATCCACAGATGATATTGTGCTGTCGAATGCACTGTCAAAAATAAATGCGGAGTAATAGTTTTTTTTACCTATAGATTTATTATTATACTTTTACTAGTAACCCGGGTAAAAATTTTTACCAAACTTAACTTCGAAAACAATAGGTCAAACCCACCATTCCCGTGTACATGCCCCGTGACGAAAAAATAAATCATAGAATCGCAGCTCAAAAGTGTATCTATGTTGTAGAGCTCGAAAAACTGATCAAAAAAGTGTATGGGATCGTTTCGCTACGACCAACCGTTACAGAGATAACGTCGGTTAAAGATTTTGATGACGTCATAGTCGCAATACCAAAAATAATTTAGGCCCAAATTTTGTGTCACCCCATCACCCGTATCTCGGACCCTAAAAAACGTCAGTTTTCCCTATTGGTTCTCGAGATGTTTCCCCAAAAACGTCGCGTTCGATTAGGGATGCAATGCAATGATTCCCCGTGATAGATTAAAAAACTGACGTCACGGCACTTGCTACTATATAATAATCGTAAAAAAACGCATGGCCTAACGAAAAACATGACCACGATTAAGAAGATTTTGACCTTAAAATTCAACAAAATTTATCACTCTCTAAAATAAAAGTGTGACACACACTCGCTATTATATATAAGATCAGCAATCATCTATGTATTATTTGAGGTATGAAGTTTTAGAAGAAGTTAACTTTACTAAAAAAAAAAAAAAAAAAAAAAAAAAAAAAGAAAAGATTTTTACTACATTTAACGGAGTTACTACATTTGTCGTAGAAAATTTACTACATTTGACGGAATTACTACATTTGACGGAGTTACTACATTTGACGGTGTAACTGTGCAAAGAAAAGAGGCTATAACTAGTGTAGAAGTTACAAATTTATTTCTTTTTAAAGAAATCTGTAACTGAAGAACGGTTTCCATTTCCATTTTTCAAACCACCCATCGGAGGCAGTAAAAATTATTATTCAAGCTTTTCTTTAATTTTAGATGCTTCTTCTTGTAGCACTAACCGGTAAATCCCAGCACCACAACACTTTCCATACCACTGTCCGCTATTCGGAGGGTTTTATAGTAAAAATTTCTGGTCTTCAATGGTCTGTCCGTTATTTGGAGGTGTCTGCTATATGGCATGTCCGCTATTCGGAGGTTGCACTGTATCAAGAATGCTAATGCGCATGTTTAAAAACCACTTTTGTTGAGAACTTTCAATATAGAAGTTACGGAATAGATCCTATCCAAATAAAGAAACCAATTTTGCAAGCTTTACAAAACATATTTTACAAATTAGATGTGCAGGGAAGTTCCTATAAACAGATTCTGTGTTTCAAAAGCAACAATAATCGTTGCTACCACAAAAGCTATCTATAAATCATGAAGCTATATTCTGATATTTTGTTCATTCATACTTTCACAGCATACACAATGCTACCTATGCACACCATGACTGTCAGTTGACAATATTACCATCAATTATTTATTATACGAATCAAAATTTTTGCTTCGTGTGTATAATCACCAGTAAAAAGTAAATAGTTTAACACAAAGTTATGATGATACGGAAGAGAATGAAATTTTTAAGAATTTTTGTTACTATTGTATCACTATTTTCATGGCTGGGGATTTCTTATGGTTACAACCGCACCATTGAAGGTGACGGTTATCATGTTCTTGTTAGGAATCCATCTGGAGAAATCACCCTCAAAACTGGCGAAAATATGGATGAAGTAATGGCTATTTGGCCAATCAGCATTAAAGAGTATAATGAAAACGACACAGAGGTGCGTGTGTTTAAACCTCAAAATGAGAAATCATAACAATTTGAGAAAGTTTACGCCATGACTATGAACTATAAACTCTATATTTATCATTCCCTTTGCTTCCCCTCTCCTTTTTCATCCTTTAGCTAGCAATTGCCCTAAAATAAGTTTGAAAACTTGTTCCTTTCACTGTGGTATTTAGGAATTTTTGGTTTAAAATCTCAGAACTTTTTTTATACAGAAAAAACTACGGATGAGAGTCCAGATATTCTTCTTCTTCTTCTTCTTCTTCTTCTTCTGAGAACTGTTTTCCAGAAACATTTGTATCTTCCCAAGAAAAAGAAATACTCATTTTTCAACTACCGAATTTTACCAGTGCGCCAGCCTAAATCCCCCCGACTTATAATGAAGGGTTGATAAAGATTTTCTTAACAGTCGTATCACAACACAAATTGTTGTAAATGCTTTTGACCAATTTTGGAAGACTGCAAACACATTTTCGTTTTTTGATATATGAACAGTGCTGCATTTCCCTAGCTGTAAACGTGGCTTTTTACGCCAGTCTTTTTGTACCCAGAATATCTGAATATCTCTTTTTAACCTATGACTGAACATTGGGTAAATTATATCGCCTTATGTCTGTTTCACCAGTTTGCCACACAATACGACACATTCCCTCCATAATATTACACTGAGGTTATTGATTTTACTGAAGATGGCGTAAGCTGAAAAGCTTTTAAAAGCTTTGTGTTATCATTATCTTTTTACTATTCAACATGGCAAATTATTTGAATTATTTAACTAAGACTTAATAACAGAAATGTTATCTTTGCATTATGACATCAAAGTACATGGTGTTCCTTCTATCAGTATCTGTTATAAACGAATAAACCATAAATTAAGACTTTATTTCATCAGAATGAATGATAAAATAAATAAATCCCAACATACTTTGATAATGCTGATTGATAGATTTTAAAATTCTGAAACTATATCCAAGTTTCAATAAAATATTTTAATTCAATCATCATTTGGAAGTTTTAAAACATTAGCATTGACGTCATGGTAAGTGTTGTGTCAAGCTACATAGATAATTCATTTCAGAAAGTGTTAGAGTGTAATATAACATAACGAAATGTTGATGCTGCAAAACAAACAAATATATCACGTAATACTAATATTTTTAATTGCTTTGTCATCAGATATAGCCTGTCTTATCCCTGTTTCATTTTGATATCCATTTCGTCGTCATCGTAAAGTTATTACTATTATGAGGTGTCTCACACCAAAGCAAAATGTGGCTAAGATATTCTCTTTCCATATTATTAATGAGAACTTACTCGCCATCTATATTACGGAACCATTTATTTTTTTGGCTATCAGGTTTTTTTTGGTTTTTTATGCTAGATAACTGAACATGGCTATGATGATTTCGCAGAGACGGAGTTTGACATCACCGAGCCGGTTGATGAAGTCCAATATGGCGTAAATGCTTTCATCATGACATATGAAGTAAACTTGATTTACGGACAGTTAACAGTAGAAATGACCGTTTTCCAAGAAAGTGGTACGGTTCACACAACATCTGGAGAAATATTTGACATAACTAAAGGAACGGTGCTATTTTCAATTAGTATAATGTGAGTATTTTTTTCAAGACCTTGTCAACAAAAAAAAACCTGCATACGTACATAACAGATAATGTCCGTTAATTTGGCAATTTATTTGAGATATATTCGCCTAAGTTCACACCAATAAAAGATTACAATTCAAATCTGCCAAAGATCTCCAGGCTATGAATACGTTATAGAGAGGATGAAGTAGATGCGGCTTCTCATGAATTTCGTTTACCTTTAGTGATTGGGATTTCTGTGGAGTTCAAGACATTTGTGAAAAAGAACAAAATGGCGAGTATTTAGATGTCACTTTTGGAATCAAAGGAAATAACTATATGTCAAAGACACCTGAATTAGCCACAGTCCAAAGGGGAAAAAAGGGTACTTCAATCAGTAGTCGAGATCCAGCAACATACCATTTGGGCTCATCCGAAGTTATTTTGTCAAATCTGGTAAGTTTTGGAAGTCTATTTCATCAATTTGGCGCAAAATAGATACCTTTCTTTTTTTGATTTCTATGCCAAGCAAAGAAATCCGTTTTTTGTTTTTTAATGCCTTTTTGTTCATTTTTTTTTATCCAAAACTAAGCAGTTCTAACATAGCTATTATTCATCTGTCAGAGAGTGCGAAATGACAGCGAAGTAACTTAGATACCTAAAAGTTACTTTGGTTCAACCAAAATATAAATTTTTAGAGTTTATGCAATGATGTTTAAAAGTTTATTATATTCCTTTGTTTCTATAACGTTTAGATACTCGTCGATAATAAATTTTCTGAAATGGGCGACAAATATCCATCGGTGAAAATGAAGGAAAATCCTACATTTATGACAGTCACTTGTAGACTTTCAAAGTTTAATGATACCATTAGCTATGAAGCTTTTGGTTTACCAGTATGGAAACATACAGCAAGCGGACTGAAGATCAAAGTCAATGCATACTGGTTGGCTTCTTTGATGTTATTGTTTCATATCATCACGAAATGAGTTAACACGATACAAAAAGCAACATAATTTTATAAACTATAGTATGTCAAGACGGAACTAAAAATAATTGAATCTTTAATTGGCATTTCAGATAATTTTTAAAGAATGAAAATTGCCTTGCACAAACATATTCTTTTGTTGATAAGAGATCTGTTACTTCTGGTTTGTGAATTTAGCATCACATATACGTTAAATTCCTTTGCAAGTAACTCAACTTCCTCTTACGTCAATCCTTTCACCGTGACTTCTTTTCTTGGAAACCTTTTCTTCTAGTGGTTACCACAGAAAAATGATATTTTCTTTCAGTGGAAGTTTACGCATGGGACTTCCTATTTTCAATAAAAATCATTCCCACATCATTTATTCTGTTGGGGATTTAGGGATTTTGTAGGTATATAAACGAGTATGTTTCGAAAGTTTATTTTCAACTGTCAAGACCATGAACATATGCAAGCATTAAAAAATAACCGTGGCCAGAAAAATATAATTTCTAGTATTTTGTTCAAGCTTCAATTTCTTCTGATCCTCGAAAATAAAAATTATCTTAATTGGTAAAAATGGTATAGTATTATCAAGAAATGATTAAATGTGTAACTGGGCGCTGGGTTAACCATAAGCCAAAGGAAAAAACAAAACAGCGATAAATGAGATCATAAAAAGAGGAAGTTTCGTGTACAAGTCACAAATTGATCGCAATACACAACTACTTTGATAATACGACAAATGCTTGAATTGACCTTAACTCATATCTACTAAAACATCGTGTTGTGGCTAAGCCAATACGAATGGCCTCACTGTTAAATTAATTAATTAATTAATTAAAAATAGTAACATTTTAAAATGAGAAAATTAAGTTTTAAATTTCAAAACCTCACTGAACCTTCAAGAAACAAGATAAGACTGCCGTTTGAGCAAGATTTTGCGCTTGTTTTTGGAAAAAGCTCATGCGGAAAGAACAAAATAATCCTGAAAAGCTTGAAAACAATCGCGGCTCTTTTTTCCCCAAAATGGAGATAGAATAAAATATTTCTCACCTAACGATATGTTGAAGTGAAACTAGATGCTTTAACACAGTGTTTAAACAGAAATGCTAGAAAGGTCTATTGGTCTATTGGTATTAATTCATATTTATGCCTGTCTCCTAAAAAAACTATGAGAACTGAAAAAAACAAACGAGAACTGAGAGCTGCAGTTTTTCTGCAGAAACACTTCAAATGACGCCCTTTAAGATAACGCCCTATTTCGAAGAGGTATTTCTCTTACTGTTGCTTTGAATTGTCGAGTTCTACTTGCTTACTCTTGAGCCTTATTGCAGTATATAAACATACATTTAAGGTTTGTGCAGAGCGTCTACTTAAAATAGAATTATAAACCATATCAATGCAATACATGATTTGTGACAAATCGATAAAGAAAAATAGAAGAGGACCGTGTTTGGACACATAAATGGTAATACGTATAATTACAAAACATTTTGCTGAATCTTTCATATTGCATCATGACCAGCACTTTGCAATATTCACACGTTGATTCAGACTGTGTATCAAATACAGGACTAAAATAGTAAGTGAAGTACATAGAATGACTAGCAAAAATTACAACTCTTGTTTTAAACACTATAATGATTACTCAAAAATATTATTTATGGGACTTTAGGGGGAAATCCATTAAAAGGGAAAGTACAATGAGATTTATCAATTGAAACTCGATTGCTAATAATTTAACGTTGAACACACTTTCTGCGTTACCTGCTATAAAAAGTTTCATTTTAGTCACTGTATAGTTGATAAGCAAATATTTATTGATAATGAGAATGAAAAAGGGCACACCAATCTATGTAGTGTTCAAAAGGATTATCTTAAAATATATCTTACTCCGTTATAAATAAACTTCCCTAAGAAGCGACAACAACAATAACAACAAAAAGATCAACTTCTTTTAAACTATGTACAGTATGATAAATAATCACCATTTTGGATTACTAAATATTTTGTCGAATGAGAAACTGGAAGGAATTTCCATAAATTCGAAAAAATATTGAATCCAGTAATCTCTTATCCATAATGCCAAGGTGTATCCTTAGCAACAGTTTTAAGTGATATCTACAGGAGATTTATAATGATTTGGACATCAAGTCAACATTGGATGAGGCGTTTCTATTACGAAACAAAGATCTATTGGAAACTGGATTTTGTAAGCGGGTTATGCTAGCATCATGTACTTTCCCTGTTCTGCTATATTTTGTATGAGGATAAGGCACATGCCTGTTATTATTGTATTGTCCATTTAGTGGTGTTACCATATTAAGTTGCGATGAGCGTCGGAATAGATTGTCCAGCTTTTCAGAGTCCATAGCCTGTTCATTTAGTGTATCATTGAATGCGTTTTCTCGAAGACTTTGAAGTGAAGAGTGTTTTTGAGCAGTGGGCATTGATTCTGTTGGATGTGTATTGTACAGAAGTGGACTGTATGATTGTGAACGCCTAAATAACGGTGGCAATTGCGTTGTGGACGTTACAAGTGTTGGTGATACTTTTGAAGGGGTGATCTCTTCAATTACCATGTTTGTTTCATCATTTTCAGTCGGTGTCATCCAAGATGCTGAGCTGCTTGTGTCATCCAAAATATCCTTAATTGTTATGATTCTATTACTGAACTCCAAAGGTATGGTCATTTGTGTGCCAGATGTTTCATTGACTTTACTTAGATGGAATTGTGTTCTATCACTAAACATTTTCTTACTATCATCCCTCATATCAGTGAGTGGTGTTTTTCTTTTGGAAAGGCAATCTTCCGATAAACGCCTTCTTCTGCTATCATGGGTTGAAACAGGCGTTTGTATCAGTGGAAGGACTGAATAAATTTTTGTTTTGTTGACGTGTGCACATTCAGAATGTCTTCTCATATGTTGATCGTTGTTGACGTTATCATCGCTCTCAAGGACAGGGAGGTTATCAAACTCGACTTGTCTTTTAGAACTCCTTGTTGAAGCTGTATTGGATAATAAAGATCTGGTTGCCCTAGTAAGACGTTCTCGATTTTTCTTGCGATGATGCCTTAGTTTGACTTTAGTATTATTAAGCACATCTTTAAGCCAGTCATGTGACAAAGCCTGAGTGGCATTGCACCTTTGTGATTCACTTTTTGTCAGCAAGCAATTGACAAAATCTTTTGCTCTTTCCGAGATTCCATTCCATATCTGTTACAAGAAAGAATACCTTGTAATAATAACAATAACAAGAAAAACATTGAAAACAACAACAACAACAACAACAACAACAACAACAACAACAACAAGAATAATAATAATGAGAATGAGTACACTAATATATGACGAGAAAAATAACAATGAAAAAAATCACAAAGCAAATGAAAAGTCAAGTGAGAAATAGTCGAGAAGAAATAAAAAAGATAATCAAAGATGACCAAAAACAGTAATTTCTCGTTCCCGCCACCATTAAAAGTGTTTATAAGTATTTTTGTTTTTTTTTTTATTACAAGATTTAGATTTTATTGGTAAAAGTTAATAAGTTCATTTTCCTACGATTTCCTTATGATTTTCCGCAACGTTTTGTTCAAGTGCTTGAAGACAAACCTGGTGATTTTATTACTTGTATAAATCAAAATGTTTCAAATTTACATGTCGATGTGTGATGCATGAATGTTGTAAAACATAACATGGAATTAAAATGTTTATTATTACTCAACTCAATTTTGTGAATAAACAAAATATGTGTTGCAAAGAAACATGTCCATTTACAACACAAACAACAGCTTTAATTGACTCTTATCTTTACAAACGGTAAAAATTGGAATGTGGGGTTTTACACCACTAAACAAGTAAAACTTAATACAAACGCTCAAAGGCTTTAGTAAAAATCTGTTAAAACTCTGTGTAGAAGGGCGCCTGATTCTTAGTCGAAATAACTTGTTTTTCTTTTAAAAAAATTGTAAATAAAACGTGTAATGAATTTGTATCGGTTTTTTTGTTTTTTTAAAATTTTTTTTGAGTAGCGTCTTTTAAATGTCAATCACTTAACCCATTTCTTTCCCAAACTACTGGCAGTTTACAAAACCAAACTGTCTTTAAAAAATGTTGATACATCCTGAGGAAGTTGCTTGACCGTAACTATGGTTTTAATACGGTCCATTTGGTTTCCGCCTGAATTTGGACAAAATCTAAGGTAAACAATTTTGTACAACAATTAACTATGGTAAATCAAAATAAAAACTACATGGAATTGTTTGGCATGTTAGATTAGTAAACAAGGAAATTTTGGCAAAATGATACTATTGTGGAGTGATATCAGCTTCATTTGCCAAAATGTTAAATTCTTATTCACAACATTAATAAGGAAGAAAAGGGAAGTTTATATTAAAGCTTAGACAACCTGAAAAGGAACTACAAAAGTGTCAAATAGAATTATATCTGTCATAACATCTCCCATATGAAGGTGGAAACAGTGTACGTTCAGTGAAATGTGAAATACTTTTGGTTTATTTAATATTTAGTTCGATCTGTTACATACGAAGGTCGTCTGTGATTTTGCTGATCGAAAAGTCATTTTAATATTCAAAATCTGTTTCCTTTGGAGGTGTCTCGCTATGTTTTCTGGTGTGTGTAAAGAAAAAACATAGAAGAGAATAACGAATTTTCTTATTTTGACTGCCATGGCAAATTGCCAACAACAATACATAGATTCTTTTCACGTTAATACTTGTATCAAGATCATCATTGCTAACCCTATTTTACAGAACATTTTACATCATATAGATGGAGGCCAAGGGGTTAGATTGGGACAAAAACGTAACCTGTTGCAATCACATGCACTACATGTGCAATAACTATAACAAGAAAGTCATTGTCTGTAATATTTTTTCTTTTGTCATGGAAATTGTTATTCTTGAATTTTTCCAAGAGACATAAAATAAGTATTTTGAGGGAAAAGATTGGGACCTGAAAATATTTTTACAATCTTTGGGAAAATTTGTTGTATAGGGTTTTCCGTTAGCTTCTTTTATCTTGTTAGAATTTTCAAGTTAACAGTGTTTGTAAACACCAAAACTTCGTTTTAAATAGGCATTTCCTTTTTATTTCTTTTACTTTATTTTTTGTTTGCTTTCAAGATTATGTCACTTGACCTAGTTATGAATATATTTGAGTGTCAACATTCTACGGCAGAACTTTCGTTATATAGCACTGTCGGTATCTTCAACGTGTCAATTTAACTTTGAAAAGGGAAATAAAAAATTAAGACACTTTAATCATTATGTACTTTCTTTCTCTGAAATGTTTTGGAAGTTAAATCTGTATACTATCACAGCAAATAAATTTAAAGGGAATGTAGCAAATAGTTCTAGGACAGTATTCTGAACAGGCATTTCCCCGACCGTCTATTTACCCAACGACCAGTAACGCCCAACCCTGACCCTAACCCTAACCCATCCTTAACCCCTAAGCAATCCTAACCCTAGCCCTAAATCTTTTCTCTACTATTGGTCGTCGGGTGAGGGAAATGTCCGGATACCATACCAAAAACGTTGCCGAAAAAATAAAATAAATATGTAGTAGAATGTTTTAGTTTAGTGCAAGTTCTTACCTAAGTCTTCAAAAGTTGAGACATGAAATTTACTGAAAAAACCATCGGACAAAACTTACAATGAAGGCGACGCAGGTGTTTGAGTTTGGACTAGCCTAAAATTTCATTAACAAAATGAGTATCGCAAATGATATCTTTTGTTTTTAACTAAGTTTTGATAATTTAATTAGATTGACAAAATGATGGAAATTCATGTTTGCATGTAAAGGCCGATTTCCATTCAACGCTTATGCCCGCGCGGACGTAGAATTTTCCGAGCGGCCAAACAGCTGCAAATGGAAATCAAAAGACATGATTGGCTGAAATTATCAGCGGACGTCGGGGGGCTTAAAAATTTTTAACTTTATTTTTGATCGCTGAGCGGACATATCTACGCTTATGAATTAGCCAATGCGCATGCTTTCTACGTCACTCAGCGTGGATTACCGACGTCCGCACGGATATTTTACTGAATGGAAATCGGCCTTTAGATATGAGAATTTTTCCGGAATTAGAATGATATTTGTAAATAGATTCGACATGATTGAATAAAATTTGTATTGGTATGAAAATCTAAACGCGAACACTTTCATACTTTTATGCACTGAATACCAAAGCATTTTACTTCAAGTAATCTACAAATTTCTCTAGAAAGCAATGTTAAAGAGTACGGAGAATGTGATATACAGACAAATATCTAATTACAGAGTTTACCTTCGAGTCTATTCATAACTTAATTCACGTTTCGTGAATGAACCTTGGGCGTATTATGTGTTTGTATGCAGATTGGCTGGCGACAATAGTTGAAAACACTTTTTATTGCACGACAGTCCCAAAGTCTGTATAACAGAATGTCTGTAATGTAGTTTTTATTAGGCCGTGTTTTCATGCCTTCCTATATAAAATGGTTATTTGCTCACTGTCAAGTTTTACACTTGAAATCGGCATTGAAATACGAAACACACTCAATCATTGTTTTATGTAATGAAACATTTTTGTTCCCATAACTAACTACATTGGGCCGTTTGATATGATTAAAAATCGCTATTTAACAAGTACCATGCATTTTCACTTAGGGCTTAAAAAAAAACCCAAATTGGATCGTTTTTGAATTTTTTAATTCTCACGCAATTTAAAAACGATTCGTGATTTCTACAATTTGATCTGTTTTGACCTTTTTCAATATCAAAGAATAAAACACGGGCATTTGTCAGATATTGCAAGAATAAACACACAACGAAAACAAAAAGACATAACGTTAACAGTACTGAAACAACAATAACAACTTTTACCTGGCGTTCGTAAGAATGTTGATCTTTTACAATACTGTCGTTCAATGATACACCACAACCGGTAAACGGATAACGTCCGCTTAACATTAAATATGTCATAACACCAATTGCCCAAGTGTCAATTTTACTAGAATACGTATTTCCAAGTATCAATTCAGGACTGCAATATTGTAAAGTACCACAGTACGTATGAAGTGTTGATGTATCTGTACTGGCAAGTCCGAAATCTGTGATTACTATTTTAGAGTCTGGTCCAGGCGTATAAAAGAGAACATTTTCTGGTTTCAAATCTCGATGAGTAATGTTTATACTGTGTAGGTATTGTACTGCAGATACTATCATGGCAGTTATACGAGCTGACTCTTTTTCTTCAATGTGATCTAACTGTTGTATCTTATCATGTAAATCTCCGCCCGTACATAGTTCCATAACTATATATGCCGAATGATTGGCTGTTAAAATGTCTTCCACATGAACAAGGAAAGGATGAGCAGAACCAATACGTTTTAATAATTTTATCACGTTCTCCTCTGATTGAAATACCATTTGTGTTTTGAGACTTCTCAAGGTCAAGTGTTTTATAGCATACGGTAATTTCGTTTTTTTATTAACCACCATGAATACGTCACTGAAGGTACCAAATCCAATTCGATTTTTGACAAAGTACTGTGACGTCACCAATGGGTCCGTAATGACATTATATTGTCTTGTGATATGCTCAGCATCAATTCGTTTTTTCTTTCCGTTAGCAACAGGTTCGAATTCAATTTTAGGTACTGATACTTCAAAATGTTTATTACCGAGTTCTTTAGTAACTATACATCCCATTATCTCTGGACAACGTTTTATTTTAAGCTCAAATCAAGTCAGTTCTGATTTATGTGCGTTCACCCTGCTGCACTTGTTGTTGTTTTTTAGATATCTGATTCACAAAGTTTTTTTTTTCAGTTTAGTTTATGTACTATCTGTTAACTGTTTTTATAAGTAAAAACTCTCTTGTATGCAATATGACAATAAACCTTGAACCCAGTCTTCTACATTTGCAATTAAACAATAATATCATTGACAATATTTGTCAACATCAATAATAAGCACAAACGTTTGAAAACACACACGCACCATTTTCGAATGATTTTACGAACAAAATCACATTAAAAATTCTGTCCATTTTATACTGTATGATTACGTCATCTTATAATTTTGTTACGGGATTTGACGCAACATATTTGATGATAAAGACTCAGATTTTGTTTTGAGAATTTGGAGGGATTTTTGTTACAGCGTGAAAAAACCCACTTATATACTAAGAGTGGACACTCTTCTTCCATAAACAAATAAGATAACAGAACGTAAAAATTTTGAAAAGTGTGACCATATCATATTTAAAAATGATATGAACAGGACAAGCAGAATAACCATGGAATGTGGACCACTTCCAAAACAATTGCTATCATTTGCCATATTAGATTGAAATTCTTCACGAACGTAGAACGTCATCCCTCAAGCTGCACAATGCAGTGTTCATGTTGACTTAAGATTCATATCAACATGGTTTATGTTGATTTTACATCACGATGAAGTCTGGACGTCTACCAGAAATATAGTCCATATAAGGGCCAGAGATTCATAAGGTAAATAATGGAAGAAAGTAATGAAAAAGAATGAAATGAAAATATCTGAATGAAAATCTAAATGAAATAGAAAACATTGTTTTATATAGAGATTGATAATGTTGATAACTTTAATCAAGCACTACTCAATTTTCAAAACATGAACAGTGCGTCCCATAACAAAGTCATAATCATAACAAAGCTGATTTTTTTTTTTTTTTTAAAAACAACATTTTTTGTTTAGTACCCTCGTGAATGAGATGTTTTCATTGGCTGTCAAAAAGTCAATAAGTTTTTTCTATTCTCTGGCATTCATATAACATTGGAGCCAGTTAAAAATATTAAAAAGAGGATTTCTTAAAAGAATAGAATGCAAGGCAATTTTGTTGTCAACATCAAAGATAATAAGGTTATTGTATCGAAACCAAAACTTTGTAAAACTTTTGAAAAAAAAGGGATCTAGGAACAAAGTTGACACTGTTTATGCTCATGCAATATGTTTTTAGCATGGACCCAACAGATGAAATTTATCAGATATCAAAACAACATTTATCCATGGCTCTTGATAAAGTTTTCTATGGGTCAGACGGACCGCTTAGCTCTATATTTTGATTGGTTGATACAACTTTGAAAACGATACCGTAGTTTTTATTACAACCGCCATTCATTTTCATATCGAATGAAAGTTACCACCTGGAAGTCAAATCTCGTACGTTCGATATGAAACATCATTTTAACGCGACCTATGACGTCATCAGAAAATTTTTCCATGATTCCTGTAATTATTGTTTTAAAAAAATTGACTATCAAATATCAATCTTCTTTTAAATCATTGCAAAGGAGTGCATTTCTATGGGAATATGCACACTATTTCAATAAAAATACTCTTCATTGCATTGATCTTTGACGATTTAGTCCACTCGGTCTATATTATGTTATGTTTTCATTGGATGTTTCTGTGGCTCTGTGGTGGATGATATAAGAAAAGCAGTAACACTTGAAATGTGATATTGTATTCATGATTGACGTCTCCTTAGGTTCTGCTTCACTTTAAACAAGAAGCCACTGTTTATCTTTATCACCAAAATCAAAGTATCTGGCATGAAATTTATATATCACGTGAGACGCTACATTTTAATACACTAACGACAAAATTCAAGTATAGAGGAAACACAACCTTGAGGAACACTCTGCTTTCAAACATGATGTCATGATGACGAGAAAAGGCGTGGCAACAAAAATAAACGCCAAGAAGAACTAAAACTTCATTTTTTGAAAGATTGATTTTCAAACATATACTATTTTTGCTTATGTTGGTCGGACAGAATATCCAAATTAACTTCTTTAAAAAAAACCTTTCCATATCTGTAATTGAATGATTTAAAAGTTTTTAAAATGGCTGTCACTGATGTTTACAAACATATCTGTTAAAAACAAGAAATTAGGTGCTTCCGTAAATACAATATTCGCTTTTAACAGTAAAGGGTTTTCGTTATTTGTCAGCTGCTTTCATATGTCTACTCTATACTTAATAATTGTTCCCATCTTTCTACCAGAGGTGTTGGTGCTTAGAGGGTATGAAGCAGTTCTGTGTCACTGACTTGGGTTTATATATTTCATCAGAAATCATCCAGAGACGTAGCTAGAGGTAATTCAGAATTTGTGGAGGAGAGTTTAGTCATTCAGAGTAAAATAGGAAAGAGTTCAGGTAACCTAATTATCACTTAAGACTGAAAAGAAATATCGTTATGTTGGACTCCTCCACTTTTTTTCACTGACCTTGAGTACGCCTCTGTCATGTGTTTTGTAATTCATTTATACGAACCTATATTTGTTATGCGTTTGTATCTTAATGCTAATTGCCGGAGCCATTCATGTAAGGTGTGTTCACATAAATATAAGCATTGAGTATATCAAAAAATGCACTGTTAAAGTAACACAGTGGAGGATTTTGGCAAGAACATTTATTTTATTTATTTATTTATTTTATGCCATAACAAATAAATCCATAAATAAATTTAAATAAATTTTGAAAATCTCCCCAAATATGAAAAAGGAAAAGGTGTTATTTCCATTTTCAAGCAAAAATCCCTAACAATCCTCTTAATTTCGAATGAAACATCTTCATTCACTAGAGCAACCCTGGTCACACTTATTTTTACTGGTATGGCAACCTTGTCCACATTACATCTGGAGTTGTTTGCTATTGGGAACTTTAAACCAAATGGCCACCTTAAAATAAGCAATTTCAGTAAATTATATCTGCATCGGTAATATGAGACTATGGAAATATAATAATTTGTAATAAATTTAAAAAACCATTATGAATTAAAATGCGTCATAGCAACCTGATAGTAGGACCACTGTTGAATTGAAAGAAAAAACGAAGATTTGTAAGGTCACAATAAATTTCTTGTTTGAACATCAAAATATATACACATTTGAAGGTATAGTGTTTATGGATACACTATAAGTTATGCTCTTTACGTAGTTATTGTGTAAAAAAAATGTTAATGACGTGTTAATGAAAAGTGTAGTGCCGGAATTCAGACCTCAACCATCAAAGCGTTCCGAGAATTTTAGCTGTCACGATCGAGAATTATGTAACCTTGCAAGGCCAATGAGACAGTAATACCACTTGCCAATGTCCAGGAAGATAAACATTAGCACTTCTATCACGATTCCCCGATTAATGTACAAACATATATGTAGTATAATTTCCATCTTTGGAAAATATTTGAGGATTTGTGTTTTGGGAAAAACTTTATATTTGTAATGATGGTATTTGTTATTGTCAACTCAAAAATGTAAAGAACATGGTTCCTTAAAATTTAATTTTCGGGAAACACTATTCATCACAGATAATAAACCTTTGTTTCCATATGGACTTTGGATTTTTTCTCTCGACTTATTTCTGACTTATCGAAATATTTGAGATGTGTTACACATCTAAAAATTCGTAAAATAAAGTTTATAAAATGATATTTATAAATGCATTGATAAAATTTAAAAATAAAATAAAAATAAAATAAAAATAAAATGAAAAAGTAAAAGAAAGAGAAAATTGTAATATTAGTTGCTCGTTGTCAGTTTTGTTTAATACTCCCATTACTCCCGATTTCCGATTTCGATATAAGACATCGAAGATGAGGAGCTAGTAGGCGACGAGCAGCAAGATGATGAGGTCATGTTATAGATGAGAAATAAAATATGCATCATTTAAGTATTTTATTATTCTTATACCCTGTAATAATGATCCGCTCTGTCAAGTTGATAAAAGAAGCAATGTTTTTGGTCTGGGGAAACTCTTTGCAAAATTTAAATATCCCGCAACTTTAATTTAGCGAAAATAAGGAGACGCAAAAGTAACTAATTTTTATATGAATTTCTTTTATTAAGATTAGAAAATTTGAAACGAGACGACTGTTGCCATGATAGATCACAAGTTTAATTGAAATTCCCAAGCGTTCTAAACAGGAAATAAGGACGAACAAAACATATGGTCAGTATTTTTAATGGATTTACTTTGCAGAACCCTTCTGACGCACAAATAGTATTATGCTGTGTTAATCCGATTATTTGCAGTAAAATACATAAAAGAATTCTAAAAATAACCTTGTTTTTAAACTTTCCACATTTTTAGCCATTGAATGGAATACAAATCAATTTGAGCAAAGTGTTATCCTTTCGATTTGTTTTTCTTATTTATTTCGTTATTGGAAAGTCTGTGAAAAGGACGCCGCCCTCTATTAAACGCCGCACCCAAAAATTGGGATTTGTAATAAACGCCGCGGCGTTTATGAGAGGAAATACGGCATTTAAGGGTGTGGCAAATTTATTCTTCGATTGGAAACGTATTGAACGTGAATTACTAGATGATATTAAAAAATAGCATTCTAAAGGGCGGGCAGATCTCTGGAATACTTTTCGTGCCGTTATTGTGAATGAAAATGTAATCTCAGTAAGTAAGAGGGAATGAATTACACATGCATGACGCAACAGCATGCAAACAAATTAATCTTATCAAAGGAATTGTTTTTTTCCTATGAAAACAATACTTCCCATCATTTTGTTTTTGCCTACAAATAGCCTTTAAGCGATTGATTTTTTTCAACTTCAGCGCTTTATGTGAAAGTTTATATCAAATGAGACCAAGTTTCTACTGCACCGGATAGCTATCTAAAAAGTTGACGCCTCTTTCTCTACCTGTTTCAATACAATGAACGTATTTGAAATCGTCCGCCTCGAAGTGGTGAAGGAATCGTACAGTGCCATACCTGATTAATATGATGTTTGGTCTTCGTATCGGATCGATTAGTGTTTGCAATGGACATTGTAGATGAAAACATTCTTCTGGTCGGTATGACATAAAGTTGAGGGCAAATAGAACACTCACCTAACTTTTTAATGAAAAATTTTGAGGAAAGATGTTTTGGAATGTTTGACCATAGTGTGTGTTTTTCCTCAAATATATTGGCTAATAGTCAAGTCACATGACATCCCGACTCAGAGAATGGACAAAATGAACATACTGTTGAAGAAATATGTTTCACTCAACAATCATGGGTAGAGAGTCAGTCTTCTGTGTTTGTAAAAACATTTAACAATATGTACAAGATTGTAAGCTGTATCTTGTTCTGTTTTTGTTTTCTCAAACAAAATTTGCGTGAAAAAAAACATATATATTTTGATTCAACTAAATATGGAGATTTTGCGTTGGGGCACATATTTCATAATGATGTTTTTCCAACACGAAATCTTGAAACAGAACAATTACTTGAAACCTGATAAAAAACGAACAAAAATCTTGAAAGTCAATGTTGTTATAGAAATTTTCAAACGTCAGATTAAAAAAGACAATACTATGTTTTCCTAACTGTATTGCTTAAAGAGGCATTGCTCACAACAAAAAAACATGTTATTGTTTTTTTACTTAAAAGTAGTTATCTACACAATACAGGATAAGAGGAGAGCCACAATTGACGCAAGAGCATGACGCATAAATAAATATATGTAAATTCATATAAAGTTATGTTTTGGTTGACGCTGTTAATGTTTGATAAATTTTGTTTGGTTGAAGGTTGTTCCTTCATATAGATTCATCTGTAAACAACAATAAACAGTGAACAGCAGTCATTGATATTGCATGTCCTATCAACCTCGTACCCAGAGTTTCTTGTCGTCCGTAAATCGAAAAGGCAAGAAACCCTGGGTACGAGGTTGCATGTGCTATCGTCGTTATCATTTAAAAACGAAAACATAAAAAGCCATAAAAGTTGCGCTTCCGTCTCTCATTCAAAATGCCGACCAGCCCTAACGGTTGGGTTATAAAGATCAAACAAACTTATAAACAAGAGCAAATCTGGTCTGCAGGATTCTAATGAGCCGTCATGTTTTTCAGAAAAGAATAAACATGGGTTTTCAAAACATGGGTGATCAAGTCGTTGACAAACACAATGCAGGGTCATGGAGAAATTCAATACATATTGTTTTGGATATTTTTTAAGATTGCTTGTCGTTAAAAAATTAACTTTTCATTACTTTTCATTATTTCGTTATTTGAATTTGTTCATTATCAAAGATCGGAAAAGTAACAGAGAACCAATAATTTTTTGTCAATACTGTTTAAAACGTATTACAAAATTCCGATTTGAGCAGTTTAAACCCAATTATCCTTCTTATCTAATTCCTTTAATGGAGGAAGTGTTGAATTTCAATGTTGGAGTGTTTGAACGCCCTGTTACGTCCCTGTAAAAGCCCTATCAAATTTCACTGTTTTTGTTAACATTACGCCAAACACTTTCTTGCAGCATGTCAGTGCACCGGGGCGTGATGAAGGACTAAACAGTTTGCGGAGGAGGACTACTCAAGTGTTTTGAACTTCTGTGTGATGGCAACAAATAGAGCGGTTACATAGATCATTTCTTGCTCCAAAGATCAGTTTAACGTGATAGATAGCTACTAAAATTACCTCAAGCAACTGACAGTGAGATTAATCATCGAATAATTGTTATAGGGGGCGCAAAATAATTATACATTCGTTCTATGAAAGTCCTGTATAACATCTCGCTATATATACTTGATATACGCCTACATGAACACATCAACAATAAACTTTAATTCACTTACAGAGCTTTTGTTGTTGTTGTTGTTGTTGCTGTTGTTGTTGTCCACTCATGTTGTAAGATTTAAATAAAATAAAAAAACAAGGTTGTTTCTGCAGAATAAAGTGGGAATATTTTTCTCAAGTCTTATAAAAGATCTACAATTTTGTATGAATGGCCAAATTTGTTGAAAACCTCTGCGAGTAAGAGCATTTCTAGAACGTATACAAACTATTTCAATAAAAATGCTCTTCGTCTTAGTGACATTCTGAGGATTTTGGCCACTGGGTATTACTAATCGAAGCTTTTATAGAAATTACAAAATTCCTTAGTCTAATAGGATTGTGCACAGCCTCTCTCATTTTTTTCTTTAAAGATAATGAACTGTTATAATAAAACTAAGGCTTGCAATGTTGCTGATGATATTAGTAGGACTCCCAGAAATAGATCTGAAGTGGAACAGCCAACTAATGTTCAAATGGTGAAAAAAGGAGGTTAACAAATAATCTCCTGTGGAGATTTCCTTGAGCAAAACTGGACCTTTGTAATACTTACCTTAAATTTAGAATTAAATTAAATTTTGACAAAGCTTACATTTAGAAACCGATGTCGCCGCCTAAAAACACTCCCTTCAATTAGTACTCCCCCAGTACTTTTTCCCTAGCAAATAAGTACTCTCTCGGAAATACGTATTCCCCTTTTTATGCCCTGGAGTTAGTTACGGTAAACTACACAACAAATCGTCCCATTTGTTCTGCTTTTAGCAAAGCGTTGCAGAGACTAAATTTTCTAACGCACTGCAAGTACTTCAGCTCTGAAAATCCTTTGGCCCTAAAAGTCCTTTGGGCCAGGAAGTTCTTTGGCCCTGAAAGTCTTTTGGCCCTGAAATTCACTTGCCCTTAAATTGCCCTAAAAGTTGTTTTTCCCCTAAAATTCCACTGGCCTTGAAAATCCTTTGGAACTGAAAATCCTTATGTCCTAAGGGTGCCCTAAAAGTCTATTTGCCCTAAAGGCATAATTATGAAAGGATTCTAAAAAGGCTCATTTGTTTTTTAATTCTAAGTAGTTCTCATTCTAGAGGTTCCGAAAGTCAACATCCCTTTTTTATGAGCAGGGATAGGGACTGAAAATCTCTCCAAATTGCTATTTCAATTACTTATTCTGAAAGCCCTTCTTATCCTGATTTCAACATGGAGTCATTTTCGGTGATTTTGAATATTTTAATTTTTGGCCATGTGAAATTTAAGTAGATTGAAATAGCAGATTAAGATTTTAATTTTAAGAAACTTTTCATGTAACTTCTTAAGAAAAATAATATATAGATATTAAGAATTTAATTAAGAAAAATACATGAAACGGCTATTAATATATAGATCAAGAAACAATTAAGAAAATTTTGGCACAAAGATTGGGTAAAAACCGAGAAACTTATACTACTAGAAGTCATCTCACACGTTTCTTATAAAAAACCGTGTATAACAAGAATGGCGGTTGACTTAAAATCTGTAAGAAAAAAAATAAAAATAAAACAACAAATCATTTTGTGTCATTCCTGTGTTCAGCACACTGTCAGCATTAACACTTGCTGAAAAGCTTATTAAAGTTTAAAATGCTTATAAAAGTTATAGAAGTGTTAGCTAGTTACTTGATTACTTTGGGTTAGTTACTTTTACCTAGGAAATAAGTAATCTCCTTGGGGAGTACTTATTTCCTAAAGGGAGTACTGATTTACAAGGAAAAAGATACCGGGGGAGTATTTTTTTACTAGGAATAAAGTACTGGGGAAGCACTTTTTATCAGGGAGTTACTATAGGCTGGTACACCGGGCTTAATAACATTGTTGTTACTGGAATTCCTATCAAAAGGAATAAAAATTCTAGTTGTTTTTGACTCCCTAGTTTCTCGTTGAAATTCTGTCAAATAACAAATCGAATAAAGTTGTTTGTTTTGAAATATTTGTTGCTGACTGCTCAAACCACAAACGATGTTTTTTATTTTCCGTTTATCCATAACAAAAATCTAACATTTTACGTGCATTCAAAATTTCAAAAAAGGCCTTTCCATTTTGATGAAGAAAGTAAGCTAAAATCCAAAATATATTTCGATGACGTGGATCTCACATCTAACAGAAAACATAACATCATACGTAAGGAAACTTATTAGATTAATGAGATTTTGAATACTGCAGACTCTCTATAATTCGACTTTCATTACTCGAGCTTTCCATATTTTGAACTGAATCAGTAGGTCTCTTCAAGCTAAAACCTAGCAATATCACTCTCCATTACTCGAACTCTCCACAATTCGAACGATTTTGTTTTCCCCTTCGAGGTTCGATTTAGAGAGAGTCTACTGCATTTTCCAATTAAGCGTGAATCACACTTTTATTTCGTTAATTTTGTGAAGATCCTACTAGTTTTATTTGTTAGTAAAGCCCACTCTAAAGCTGGTTCGTCAGTGAACCCCTGCAGAGTAATTCGAAAGAATTGGCTTGTGCTGTTTTGAGAACTCGTGTTAGCTAACGCGATCGTCGCACACTGGTTTATGCGTCCCACTTCAAGCGGTCAAAACATGATCTGGCGTTTTATGACATCATTTAGTAAATCCCAATATGCAAATTTTAAATATGATCTTGATGTGCAAAAATTCCTGAATGTTGATCAGGTATTTCCAATTAGAATACTGTTACTTATATTCATTTTTACAGCCATTCAGCTAGTTTTGTCGCATCATCCATTCTTTTACAACTATCCATCAATTAGATTTTTCCATCACAACCTGTTTAAAAAAGTTGCTTTTGTTGAATCTCTTAAAATGAATACATTTCTTAACAACTATACACACTATTTCAATAAAAATGCTCTTTGTCGCAGTGACTTTTGACAATTTTCACTACATGTTTTCAATGGAAAGAATGCAGCACAAATCAAGAGACAATACAATATTGACATTTTTAGTTTTTAAATACATCATTTAAAATATGTCTTTATTTGGTTTTCACTTTGAGAGAGCATAGATTCCCATTACTTAACAATAGCTTTAGGTATGAAACTGTTCCTGTGTTACTTTTACGATCACAAAACATATCGGACGGAACTCTCTTATTTTTGTTTCAAAGAACGAAGCCAACACGCAAGAATGTTTTCGTTAATCAAAACAGAAACAACAAACTTTCGACTGTGAACTATTGATGATCGTAATTAGATAAATTAACCAACTGATTGCATTATACTGATTACATTGAATTATGTCAATCTGAACGGCCAGCTGGGGCTCGCCTTGCCATATTCAAGTAAATTGGCACCCTGGAGGATGAGCTTGCGTTGGTTTAATGTCTCTTTTAATATTTTCATTTTGTTCAGACAAAGTATGGAAAGGAAAACATTCAAAGATTTTTGTTTCTCTTTTAAAATTATGATGATTGAAACAGTTTGTATGTGAGATGAAATTACGCATCCATGTGTCACATTCTTATGACTAATTCAGAAAAAAAAATGGAAAATCCAATAAATACTTTAGGCAATTTATGATGTGAAAGATCAATTTTTTCCTGGTTATAACTTAATCATAGATAACTGTGGAGAATTTCAGCAATATGATTGCTTTTACAAATTATTATTAAGATAGATTGAATCATTTTATGATCTTTTCATTAAGATTCCTCATAACTTTCCCAGCCATATCAATTATCAAAATGTTCGTTTGTTGACAAAATAGAAACAGTTGGTTTCTATAACTTTGCAGATTCTCTAATAGGAGATAATTCAAAATTCCCAAATTATTTTGATTTGTAAAGATCTTTAATGTTAATGTTTATATATGCGAATGATTTTCTTGTTTCATACGGTGAAACGATGAAATTTCATCGTCAAAACCAAAAATCAACGAAAAACATAAACTTTAAACATATTTACCTTGATAAGATTACATCTTCACGACGATGCTTTTAGTGCGAGACAATTTTTTATACCTTGGTGGATGACAAGAAAACGCAGGAATTTTGCAAACGCAAATTTAAGAGAAGACCCTTACATTTTGAAAGAGTGTTGGAAAAGTATTCAGAAAAGACTTTGTGATGGTCTCGTTTTCAGAAGTATTACAATAACGTGTGGAAGGACTCAAGAATTACATCCTCAATTCATTATTATGGATGCAATCAACCTATGGTAATGTTTCTTTACTAATTAAATACATATTGATTAGAGCAGTTATGAATTGATATTAGTGCTATGTTGAGATGGGCGTTTCATTGGAAGCCGGTTACAAGAAAGTCACTACAGAATATGATAAGACCATGAATAATTGACGTTACTATGAATCTTTATGTCAACCGCAATGTAGTCAAAAACCCACACATCACTTAATGCTATAGCTATGAACTATAGTCTCGTCAACCCATCAGAACCGGCTCAAAACCTTACCCGTCATGAAAAGAAACTTATGCAAACTATAGCAAAAGCTTTTTTTCAGATCAACCTTCATTTTATACCCCCATTCATAACCTGGTACACTTTATAGATATATGAAATGAACGAGTAAAAAATCACCAATCGAAAAAAATAAACAAAAATGTTGACCACATTTCATCGTCATAGAATTGGCAATTAAATCAGTCTTCTTTCAACATGTCTAAAATCATATACCACAATGATGAAATTTGATTTGTTTTGTGATAAGAGGGCCCAAAAATAGTTAGGCTGTAAAGACTCTTTTAATACGGCTCTCCAAGTAAGTTTCCTTGTTCCACAATTATTAGGCTAGTAAAACTCTCTGATTTTTTAACTTCTGGTTATCAAACATAGCAACCTAATTACTAGTATTGTAGGGGTTTTATACTTAAAAATCATTGAGTGTTTGTCCTAACAAAGTTCTTCCAAGACGTTTTTCGCCTTTTTTACTTTGAAAAATCGGGGAGGATTCAAGAAGCAATATGAAAATTGTAGAAAATTGTAGAAAACTGATGAACAAAATGCAGTTCTTTTAAAACAATGGCATATGGAATTGGTTACACAAATGATGATGTCATGGCCAAACTGTTGCTCTATGAAACGAGTTAGAAATTTCAATATTTTAATCATGAAAACAACAATCCCAATTCCGTGTAAATACTGCTAATAATTACCACAACATCGCGATATCACTAGATTCGGTATGAAAAATATAATTCGGTATAAATTATTTCAGAGCCAGTGAACGATGAAGATTATTTTGTTGTTTATTGCCCTTTACCGCTTCCTGCTTCATCATGCGTTCCAACTTCATCATTGTTTATATCCTCAAACACACTCTTCTCATGTAGTAATGGTCGGGGATAACAAAAGAATTCAAAGGATGCCGGATGGTTTAATACATTCGCATAGAGCAAACACGATTGTACAAAACCGTCACCAAAACGTCAATGTAGAAAGCTCAAATGACCACTAAGAGAAACATTAGTAATTTTTCTTGAGAGATGGTCGGACAAAAAGGCCTTGGCATCTATTTATTCATGGATTGTCCCTCGCTATATGTACGAGAAATATATGTGATCGAAATTATTTTTAATTTTATTTTTCAAATTAAATAGTTTGCGATAAGTTTAGAATGCTTTCTATTAATGTGAAAGAAAGATTCACGAGCAAATTCATCGATCGCTATGATCAAGAGTAAAATCTCCTAAACAACAACTCAAACGAGCTCGAATCACACCTGCCTTAATAAAACTAAACTTTATTTACTTCATTTTTAAAATTTTCCAATTTCCAACTTCTTTGATATTGGTTTTACTTATTGAACTGTAAGTACTAATTTACACCAAAAATATAATTATTTTTACACATTTCCCAGTTACATGTAAAGTCGAAAATATAATTAAAACTTCCATAACTCGAACTTGCTCTAATTCGAATGAATTTCAACATCCCATCCTCATCGTTCCCTTGTAAATGAACCTCCGTACTTCGAACACACCATAAATCGAATCATTTCCTCGTTCCCTTTGTTTGAATTAGAGAGAGTTACTGTACATCTATAATAACCTTACTATCTACCAATAATTTTTACTTCATATTTTTTTGTTTTAAGAATAGGTCATCCTTCCGAAGGAATATCTTAGAAAAATTGAGAATACATTGCCTTATTTTAAGAAAAAACTTACTTAATCCTAGGAAAACATTCTAGCTATGTGGACAAGAGGTGTTTTACTTAAAACAAGTAATTCTCTGGTTGTTTTCAGGGGTTTTTTTACTCAAAATAAGAACTGAAATTTTGCAGTGTATCCGTAATTTTCATTACGATTTTATGCTTTCAATCTTTTCTAATTTCAAATCTTCGACAAGAACGGATCGGTATCTATTTTATGACTGATGTATTTCCATATGACAAACCATCATCAATTGCAGGTTTGTTGAATAACAGTGTTTATCGCTTGAACAAAAACTATTATACTTTTTTGATCATCTGCATAAAAATGACCATCGCTTAACGCTTTACGCGATGAAGCAGATAAATGCATAGACAAACCTTTCTGATTAGATTGTCTGGCAATTAAATTATTGCACAAAGAGAAAACGAGACTTGCGAAACAATTAAGTAGTAGTGTTCTCGTGGCTTTAGACAGGAAATAAGATATGATGACTGGCAACGATTGCACTTTAACACTTTCAATTCATACATGCAATAACTACATCACTTATTAGTTAAAATAGAAACTTTTAAATGCTTGGAATTCTTCCTGTCATAGATTGGAATTTATAATGTAAGTGCTACTGTATGAAGTTCAGGAAGGTCAAGAGATAAAACAAGGAAGAACATCATGATGTCAAGTCTTCTACAGGTTATCTAAGTTAAAAGTATTGGAGACAAACTGTGACAAAAGCATTGGGTGTTCTTATCAGGAAATCGAATGTCACTGATCTACAACACGTCTAATAAAATAACGTTAAATATTTAATCACAAACTCAATAGATAGTCTAGGACGAAGATTTCCCCAGATCGTCAAATATTTATTTTCATAAAACCATTTAAGATTATCACACCGTCATGTGAAACAAGAATTGAAAGGTTGTTTTGTCGGTGATTTGAAATGATCGTTCCATTCAGAGGTCTTGATAACACTGGCAAGTTTCCAACAGTTTAACAGTGTTTTTCCCCGTCTTGAATGAGTCATGATTGTATTTATTGACCTACATTGCATTGGGTGGTCTATTTTCTTCTCCATGTTTAGACGTATAGTTTCTATGTTTATATTACAACTTAATATTGTTTGATCACAGTTTCCCTAAAGATTAGCTTACATCACATATGTACATCATATAATATATAAAAAGCTGAAACAATACAATATCGTGCAAGTATTTAAAGGCAACCCGATATCATACCAATTGCGATCACGTGTTACTTGAGAACCTTTAATTTGGTTTACACGGAAACATTGCACGTGATAATGTTGCTCTTCCCGACATTCATGTGAAATTTTATATGTTTAATTGAGTAACTGTCAAAACATGTCACAGCGTGTTATTTTTCTTGTTTTCGAGTTTTGTTTGTGTTTGTTCATTACTGTTTCCTGAAATTGACGTATGATATACACATCTCTGTCGTCTAGTTCGCACTTCTATAGTGATCTTACGGCAACGAAGAAGTTCAGATATTTTTTTTTCGCTATACGCTGCCAATATTTAACTGCGTAAACACTATGCCATGCCAAAACAAACTACGAAAAATCAGACAGGTCAAAAATTCTGACCTATTCTCAACAAAATATTTCGTGACTTTCATGTGAGTAAGAAAGTGATCAACGCTGCATAACGAGTCCAAATTTTTTTGTCATTTTTCTGATTATTTGACTGATTTTGAAATTGTTGATCACTACAATTATTCGATTGTGCATAAATTGACCTTAAATTTTTTCATTCTTTGCATGGTTCCTTAATCGAGGAATGGGTGCTTAAAGATTTCCAAAAAATTTCATTGAATGATATTTGACCTATTCCAAATTTTACTGAAACACACTTTATTGTTGCATAACCTTTAAGATCGTAAATCTTTATTAATCCTTAGTACCACTCATGTCCCAAAACAATGGGTTGAAAAAATATTTCAGACTTCATACTAAATATGTGAGTATACTAATCCTTTCATAGTTTATTTGATGTAAACGTGATGTTTCAAATAAACATAGGATCAACCCTATTTTTTACTAATCCTTTTACGCCTTTAGAAACAGTCGCTGGATCTCAGATTTAATGAATAGAACCGTATACGGGCAATTTCTATTATTGCATTTTTAAATAAGTGCCCAATGTAAGTGCCCAATCGCTTGCAAATCTTTATCAAACAGTTTTATTTATTGGGGGTAGGGTGGTTATTAGAAAAAAGTCTGTGTTTTAAAATTAGTCGAAAAAGCGATAAAACGAGATAAATATGCAAAATCTTTTTAACAAAGTTATAGAAAAGTAACAACAACAAAAAAAACGAAACAGATTAAATCATCGACATCCATGTTGACATGTCCTCAACATTGTCATGGTCATCATCAATCAATTCACAATAATTTTCTTTTACATCAGTAAAAGATTCTACGCAATGACAGGGCTTCGTCATTCATTGTTACTGTTAAACGACCATCTGTTTAAATACACCCATTGCGCAGTATGATATCCCCAGGGTTAAGGAATCGTTTAACCCCTATATGGACACCAGACCTTCTTCTATATATTAATACCCGATTCTCCATCTGTTTGTTTGTTTGTCTGTTACGCAAAATGGTAGATTTAGTTGTAGAGTGATTATTTTATTTTATTTTGTGCGACGTCAGTGTGAAACCATTGTATTGGGACCCAAATAGAACACGAAGTTTAGGGAAAATTATCTCGGTAACCAATGGAGACAACTGACGTGTTTTGGGGTGCGCGATACAGGCGATGGGGTGACGAAAAATTTGGGTCTAATTTTTTAGGGAGACGGGTCTACGACGTCATCAAAATGTTTTATCTCCGTAACGGTTGTTCGTAACGGAACGGAACGATCCCATACGTATTTGATCAATTTTTTTGAGCTCTACAACATGGGCACACTTATCATTGCCAATTCCTTAATTTTACTTTTCGTGATCCTAACACAATCTGAAGGTGGACATGGGTGGCGAGCGACGCCGCCTTGGCGTCTAGTCTATATATTAATAGCCGATTCTCTGTTTGTTTGTTTGTTTGTTTGTTTGTAAGTCACGCAAAATGGTAGGTGAGCTGCGAGAGAAATCATTTCTTATTTTTTACGCGACGTCAGTGTGAAGCCATTCCATTGAGACCCAAATAGAATGCGACGTTTAGGGAAAATTATCTCGGTAACCAATAGGGATAACTGACGTTTTTTGGGGTCCGCGATACAGGCGATGGGGTGATGAAAAATTTGGGTCTAATTTTTTTTGGGGGACGGGTCTGTGACGTCATCAAAACTTTTGATTGACGATATCTCCGTAACGGTTGGTCGTAGCGAAACGATCCCATACATTTTTTTGATCAGTTTTTCGAGCTCTACAACATGGGCACACTTGTTATTGCAAATTCCTTAATTTTATTTTTCGTGAACTCAACGCAGGCTGAACATGGCGGCGAGCGACGCCGCCTTGGCGGCTAGTCTTTATTTTAATATCCGATTCTCCGTCTGTTTGTCTGTCTGTCTGTCACGCAAAATGGTAGTTTAAGATATGAGAGTAATTATTGTACTGTATTTTGTGCGACGACAGTGTGAAACCATTGTATTGAGACCCAAATAGAACGCGACGTTTAGGGAAAATTATCTCCGTAACCAATAGAGATAACTGACGTTTTTTGGGGTCCGCGATGCAGACAATGGGGTGACGAAAAATTTGGGTCTCATTTTTTTTGGGGACCAGTCTGTGACGTCATCAAAATCTTTGAGCGATAATATCTCTGTAACAGTTGGTCGTAGCAAGACGACCTCATACATTTCTTTGATCAGTTTTTCGAGCTCTACAACATGGGTACACTTACCGATGCCAATTCCTTCATTTTATTTTTTGTGAACTCAACGCAGGCTGAGCATGGGCGGCGAGCGATGTGGCTAGTCTTTTCTTGTGTCCGACGTCAGTTCGAAACCTATGCATTGCATTCCCAATCGAACGTGACGTTTGGGGGAAATAATTTCGGTAACCAATTGGGATAACTGACGCTTTTTGGAGTCCGTGATACAGGCGATAGGGGGAGACGAAAAATTTAGGCCACATTTTTTGGGGGACGGGTCTTTGACGTCACCAAAAGTTTTGATCATCGATATCTCCGTAACGGTTGGTCGTATCCCATACATTTTCTTGATCAGTTTTTCGAGCTCTACAACATGGGTACACTTATCATTGCCAATTCATGAATTTTATTTTTATCTTAGGGAGTGACACAACTCAGGTTGAGCATGGGTGGTGAGCGACGCTGCCTTGGCGGTTAATTTTATATATTTCCCTATATGTTTTCCTTCTTCTCCTTCTTCGTTCACTTTTATAGCCGCAGTTCAGTATTGAATGAGATGGATGAGAAAGGTAGATGAGAATAGAGGCTAGTCTTCAGTGAAGTAGTGCGCCATTTTTTTCAATCAGTGTAGTTAGGCAGTGGAAGATTTTCGCTTTGTCTGCTAGCTTTCAAGATGATTCAAGAGAAAAAAATTAATGATGGAAATAAATCGTTAAAGTTTTACAAAATACTTTGAATGAACGCATGAAAAACGGAAAAAAGCGATATCAATATGTCACAGACGTTTTGCTTTTGTTGATAACAATAATGTTATGATGAATGGTGATTTAATGCTTAAAATATTAGCTCATTGAAGCTGTGCAAAGACTTCAGTGCAAAGTTGAAAGTTCACTATTAAAAGACAGGTTGAAGATTTATTTTATTTTGTATCCTGATATAATGTAGCCCAACTAAAACACATGATGTACAGTCACATGATGAAGGGAAGCCTCTTTACGTGTATAACAACCAGTTATATGTTAATAATCGTTTAATCTGACAACATAGTTTATTCCATAATCACATTATACTGTTTTGATACTGTATATGATATTTTATTACGTGAAAAATAATGTATATAGATACTGTCACTTTTCATTGCAAATAATGAACTTATGTTCCAACCATATTCTAACATAGCAGTCTGTAAATTAAATCAAGCCAAAACAAAAAATTCTACTTTTACCTATGTAGTGATTTGGTTATGGATGTGTCTTTTTTAAAATATGTCTTGTTGGTATTCTGCGTAAGCAAGAAAGACTTTAAAACCATCCGTGTTTTTTTCATTTTATCTTTCTGACACTGTTCAAACCTCAACATATTTTTATGCATTTCGTGTGCCGGTTATAGGAACTTAGCGATTAGCGGATGAACTCACAGAGTAACAAAAGGTGAAGTTTTACTTTTATATTTATTACACTAGCAACGAAAGCGAAGTATTTTTGGTATTTTACACTTATTTACGAAAAATTAGATCTTAATTATGATTTTGTCGTTGTTTATGTCTCGTGCTTCGAAGCTCTCATACAGTTTAGCTTCGGGGACACGGGCAACATTTTTCATGCGATTGCAACAAAATATTTTTTGCAACATTAACGAGCGAGAGTTGATTTTTGTGTGTATTCAAAATTGCTAGTGCATTAAATCGTCGCTGCGTCATTGTTGAGCACGTCCAAGTCTTAATTCTCCTGGCCATTGAAAATGTTTTTTCAGGAGTTGCAACCGTAACTCCAGTCACAAGGATGACTCTCACAATGCATTGACGTTTTGCATAAAAGCTGTCTGACTATCTGAAAAATCTTTTAGAATTGATAAGATATCATCAAAGTGTGCAGGACCAGGGGCGTAGGTGCAATGTATGTACCATTAAAATACCAGGATGTTGTTTGGGTGTATAGAAAATGAAGAAGAAAAGAAGAAAAAGTATATGGCATTATTAGCAAAAGGAAACGATTGATGCTTTTCTAAAAAGTGAAAAGATCATAACTATCAGAAAAAACGTCGATGGACGTACTTAACTTACCTTGTTTACACGATCCAATGAAGATTTCTTCTTATCTGCTTTAAACGTGGAGAACGGACGGATGTCGTATGTGTACTCAAGTATTATTTTTATTCTATTCCTGATGCATTTGAAAGAGGTTATCCCGCGATCAAAAGGAGCAAGTATTCTTCAATATTGCATTCGATCAAGTTCATCATCAGAATAACAAATTAGTATAGGTCCACGGTGGCGCGATCAGTATGTTGAGATGACCAATATACCTTGCTGAATACTTGGTCTGTATGTGCAAATCTTTGCCGTAACCATGACAATGCATCCAATTAACTGGAGACAAAGCATGAAGATACTGTATCGTTGGAAGAAATATTTTACAAGGATGTCAAATCCATTCATGGAGATAGAAAAAGACCTTAACAGATAAGATTTTCATGAGTAAAAAAGTATAGAAAGCTGTGCCAATGCTAAAAAAATTGGACAAGAGCAGTTCCACAATTTGCTCAAAAATTGACTTTGCAGCGAAAGTTCCTACTTTTCAAACAATCCAATCTATAAGTGTCACAAAATTCAAAAAATAATATCAAATGCTTAACCTTTTATTGCGCCCAATTTTCTGGAAAATTACTTCTCACATGAAAGTCATGGGTATCCTATTTCCATATCGGAATACGGAAGCTGAAAAAATGCTATTTTAAGTTGAATTTGAAACTCTTTACTTCAGCCGGAAGGTGTGTAAATGAAAATCGTTGATTTTGCCGCATTTGTCAACATGAAGAACCAAAAGATTCTATGATCTTCGATGATTAATGGATCAACTTAGAAACAAACGTCATGAAGATTAGAAAAATGTTTCAAGGTGTAGATGTGGCTTTGAATTATGAAGCTTAAAGGCTCAAACCAGGGAATTACGAAGGAAACGATTTAAATTATCTGTTCAAAAGCAAATACACCAGAACGAAAAGATTTTAAAACGTTTTTGAGATGATGCTTTTACACCAGATGTCGCAATCAATAGGATTTGTCGCGATCAACAGTAAATGTCGCAACGTCAACAGTAAATGTCGTAAATCAAACAGTAAATGTCACAACAGCAAATGTAGCACCAAAATTGATGAACAACAGCATTTTATTCGGAGAAACTTTCGCGAATTTTGGCCTTTTTTGCGACAGTTAATCTCGCGAAAAACTTGAAATCGTTCATTCGCGAAAGTTCATCTCGCGAAATTTTGCTAGCTTTTCAATAAATCCTTCGTTTCCTAAAAATTATCCTAAATTATTTCAAAAAATTCTTCATTCGCAAAGTTTATCTTGCGAAAATTCAACAATTTCTCCATTCGCGAAAGTTCATCTAAAAAATATCGCGAGTTTTTCAGCTTGCAAAAGTTTGTTACGCGAAAGTTTCTACGAATAAAGTAATTGTTGCAAAGACAGAAATTACTTAACCTCACCACTTATCAATGATAACGGTCTTTCATCTTTCTAACATGCTCAAAAACCAATGTTGCAAGTGTCAACAGCAAATGTCGCAATGGCCAAAAACAAATGTTTTAATTTTCTGCAACAAATATCACTAGCCTGGTAACTCAGGGAAACAATGAAAATAAGAAAGAGGCTATATAGAAAAGTTTTTCTTCATACGCAATTCTTCATTCAATAATACAAACAAACTCAACTTCACTGTAATCTCAAAATAGCTTTTTGTGAATACTACTTTCTGACGATTTGTTTTACTTAAGACAACTTTATACTGAATCAAAGAAAATATCAAAACAGGCATACGATAAACCGTTGAAAAAAAATTAGAACATAAGTTTTTCTTCTAAAGCCGGTTTTCCACTAGGCGATTTTATTTGCGCAGTAAAAAAAATTGATTTCAACTAGCAGTACGAAAGTGCACCAAAAATCAAAACATTTTCTAAACATGAAAAGAACAAGACGTTCATTTCTGTTAAGAAAACTCTTTGTAATAAAGTTATTACTAGCATGTAGCTTTAGCTAAAAATGCCCCTGCGCTCAAGCATTCCAATTTGTACACACAGCACAAGCTATACATTGTAAGCCTATACAACAGAAACAAAAACAAACAAAACTTTGTTACTTTTTGTTTAGGCCTATGTCTCACTGATGCTTCAAAACAAAAAATAGCCAAGTTTACATAAAAAAAAACAAGAAAAAAATATAAAAAGGTTTTAAAAAAACACAAACGTAATATGAAAAATGTCTAAGCAATTTTAGCATGTGAACTTCCTAAATAACACAGTATAATAGTATAGTAATAGTATAATAATAAATTAGGAAAAAAACATTCTGTCTGCCACCTACGGTACCATGCTTGTCAATTGACATGGGAAAAAAGCAAAGTCAGCTAATAATTGTATACCACCGTGTAACGTCAACACGAAAGTTGGAGGATGATTAAGATGAAGAACAAAATACGCTCGCTGTGGGGGCAAAAAATAAAAATATTCTAACTTAACATTGCTTAATAAACACTGATAATTTCTTTTTTTTTTAACCCAATGGGCAAATTTGTTGAACTGCGAAGGAGTACATATCTATGGAAATGCAATATAGAAATATACACACTATTTCAATAAAAATACTCTTCATCGCAGTGACTTTTTGTTGATTTTTGCAACTGGCTTAAATGCAACAAAAAAAGCAAACAAACGCAGCTGACCTAAGAAATGCAATATGGACAAGTGAAATAGCGTTAGCTTCCTTTTTCATGTGTTTGAATTATATACGCATCAAAAGCAAATCAAGAATGGAAAGTTTGTTTTTACAGTTTTTTGTTTTCATAAGCTTCAGTATTGTCTTATCCTCTGGTATAAAAGGTTAGACCACTTTTTAGTCACTTATGCCTATACTTCACACTTATCACTATACTTCACACTTGTCACGCCAGCATACCGTATACACGTTTTTTTTATAAGAACAATTTCTTTTTCAGATTTGGGCAAAATATAAGAACAAAATAAGAACATTAAGAACGGTCTGAGCCTGTATTTTCTTGTAAAATAGGAACAGTTCTGCATGTGAATTTTTTTTCTGAAACTGCCGTTAATAGTTTAGAAGTTCATTATTTTCACTTGTTTCCTTTCTCATCTACCATAAATGTGGGAAGATATATTATTAATGATGGCGCAACGTGCAGCCAGATTAAAAACTTTTTATTTTACTGAAAGTTCCAGAAATGAGAACAACATATAGCTGAATTGTGAAACTGTGTTCTTAAAGCCAAGAAAGAAATAAGAACAATTCAGCTTGAAAAAGACTTAAATGGTTCTTACAAAATAAATGCGTATACTTATACTCATACAGATAAGCGAGGTAGTTTGAAATTTTATGAGAATTTTTCGCATTAGGGTTCCAATGCTTTGATCTATTTTTAATGCACTTCCGAATGGTGCAAAAATTTTTGCAATATGTCCCATTTCATTGTTCACTTTCATCAATACTACGATATCACGTTACTTGAAATGGCGTCATGTAGAAATTGAAACCTGACCATCTAAGAACCAAAATCAATCATTGTCACATGTATTGCCAGTTTGTTAGAATATCCCTGTCCATACCTTTAACATTCATATAGACGTACCTTTATGCTCACGAATACTTCAGAAGTGGCATTGAAAGCTGAAGACATCTTTTCATTTTGAGAAATGCATTTATAAAAAATTTAGACACTATTTTCCAGGCCCAGACATGTCATACATCCAATCTTTTATGGATTCTCACGAAGCAAAATCTAATGATTATTGGTTCTAGAAGTAAAACCTTCTGTTCATCTGTTCATTCATCTGGTCGTTGTTTGGATGTTCTTTTCTTTTCAGAAGTATAAGGATGAAAGTCTCGATATTTGAGCCCTTGTTTGAATGTTAAATTAAAAATTGTTGAACGAACAACAAATGTTTAAGAGCAAAAGCTTTTCGCATTTTTATTGTTCCATCTTTCAGTGCTAAAGGTTGAAATACGTTATCATTTAAATGATCAGTTTAAATTTTTTATATATAAAAGAAAACGTGATACATAGCGAATTAAATAGAAATAATGTCTCCGTGGGCAAAATCGACGATTATGACGAAACCGTATTTATTTACTAAACCATATTTTGTAGTTGTATTCTTTTTTTTGACTAGATTGCTATGATGAAGACCCATTGTGTTTGAGCATGATCCGTGATTGTCAATCAAAAGATCGAATAGCCACCATGAAGCGAATTTGTAGCAAAACTTGTGGATTCTGTACCCCTCCAACACTGCCACCTGTCAAAGTGACCATTCCTGAATGTTTACAAAATGGAAAAGACTCCTCAACAGCTTCTCCTGCTCCTTCAACCACAAACAAATCAACCACAAAAACAGCTATGCCTTTGTGTGAGTTCTTTTTTCAGAAAACTAGTTTCTTAAGCATTAAAAAATTAACATTTGAATTATTTTGTAAAGTCAAAGGGTTTCATAAGAGAATTAAATTAGGGAAAGATAACAATTGGCGACATAAAGTACTTGAGGTATTAGCATATGGATAAAATCTACCTCCTTGGATTGTTCTCCATCACTTAGCTAAAGGAGAACTAAACTCAAAAACTTTCAAGCTGTTTCAAATGATTCAAGAAAATGAACTTGCGATTTTTTAAGTTTCGTCTCCCTTTAACCTTTGATAGGTCATCTTTGTTTGTTCAGCTACCTTTGTTTATTTTAGTAACGAAGCGCCAACGTTGTTATAATCGTGTTTCTAATTGTGTTGGTTTACCTAAAAGTTATTGTCACGACAATGCATGGAGGAGTTATATGGAAAAAAGTTGTAGAAAATATTGCGGATATTGTTGAATTCTGAAACTTTTAAATATGCCAGCAGATGAGAACAAACACTGTAGGCTTGTTGTCAATAAATGTCTTTTTCCCACTAAATCCCGCTGTGCTGTTTTTAAGTCTTGCGAAATTTTTGAATTAAGCATAAGCATCAATCATTTTTCCAGATAACGATATGAGGCAAAATTACTCCCTTTCAACTTTTTATACTGTTCTTTAAGTCAAGTGAAGCATTCCCAACAAGGACAGTTTATGAAAAACCACAGTGGGGGAGCACATTTCCCACTTTTTCAATGAAAATGCTCTTTTTTGACTTTTTTGTCAACCGAGTAAAAACTCTACATATTGAACATAAATTGATTGATATAAAGATACAATATTGATTGCACATATTATGGGATAAAATTATACATGGATGCAGTATTACAGCCCAACCTTTCGGAAACTGCTTTCACTTCGCCTGGTTTTCTACACAAAATGACACAGAAGCTATTACATTTTCAGGTGAGGGATGATTGTCACGTTTTAAGGTCGTATTCCCATTCAGGGAAAATTTTTGTAATTTTAATTTTTCTCACGTCTTTTTGTTTTGAAATGTTTTGAAACGTTGCAAATGATATTGGCAAAAAGAGCCATTGCCCTTGTAAATTTGTGGATTTCTTTTCTTTCAGTTTTAATTTAAAATCATTGTGAGAACAACTAACAAACTGTTAATGTGGGAATGAAGTGAACCTCTTTCCCAGTTATGTAATGAGTAGTTCTGCTGTGAGTGCTGTGTTTGCCAGACAAATCGTTTGCATGTTCTGTTTGAATTGGACTGGAGACGCTACTTTTCAAAATAGCGACATCATCGTTAAATATTCTTAATTTAACTTTAATTAAATTTTTAATTTTTAATTAAAATTTGGATTGGCATGTACTCGACTGTCTCGGTAATTTTGAATCACGGCACCATCTGCGTTATTGTTGCCATTTCTGAGTGAAACAATAAATACATGACGTTAAATATTTTATGAATGAAAATATTTTAAAGATTTCTACTAGCTATTTTTTGAAAAAATTCATAGCTTGTGGCAGTTTTCCACTAAAGCTTATAGCAGGCGTCAGATTTAATCGCAATATATGGAGCTATTTTCAGGCTTCCTAAAATTTCTTACCTGACAATAAAAGGGTAAGGAGACATCGAACGTCCATTCCTTTGGTGAACCGCGCAATGTGATGCAGGTACGCAGGGTACAGCTCATACAGTTCCAGGTGTGGCAAAAGTTGAAACTGTGCGATATTTGCATTCGGATGCTTTCGGACCCTCGTGGCATAGAGACTAGTCAGTACTATCAATCTAAAAATGTAGTACTAATTTTTAGACTAACATTTTAAAAATTTAGGGGCAGGTAGAGATACCATCTGGTGTAGTACCCCTACTTCGTCTATAAGTGTAGATGCGCTGTTTGCAGTGCTGTATCTACTCTAGGGTGATGAACACCGGTCTCCTTGTTGCGCTTGGATGCCTGACAAGAGTCTATTTTCGATTTTGCTTCCTAGTTGTCTATGTTGAGGGTGTTAGGATAGTAATTTTACCTGATTGCTACTTTGCCGACTGGTAGTACATGAGCCTGAACTCTTTGCTAGAGAGGCTGCTCTATCAACAGCCGAAACATGGTGTTGCAGTTGTAGTGCTAAATTGCGCTTGGACAGCCACCTGTAGCTGTAACGGTTTGCATCCTTAGAGGCGACAACATTGCTTTTGTTACGACAAAAGGTTATAGCTAGCAGCAAACCTATATTGAAATTATCCTCTTGCACGAGTTCTTCAGCTAACACAACTAGGATTTCTTTCTCCTTATTATGTTAAACAATGGCAATTATCAGTAAATCTAAATCGGGTTGCACGGTCTTGGTATCTATGTTCGTGACTGTCTTCTTATCAGTCGTCAATTGAATCTCGAATCTTCTGATGAATCTGTCATCTGTTTACGTCTTTCTCTCTTGCATTCACTAGTTATCTGTTCTTTGTGTATCGCTCCCCATCTTCTCAGTGGTGCAGCGTCATCATTTCTATCTTGGAAAACATTGATAAAGCTCTTATAACTCACCCTTCTGCTAATATCTTTACTCAAAAATCTGTCCAACACATTTTTCATGGATTAGCGCATTATTTGTTGGCGCCCCATTTGACTCGCAAAGTTTAGGTAAGCTATAACTGCAAACCCCACCGCCTCATTGTTCTTCCTCACGGCTCAAAAAACGGCCCCTTCTGATCTATGATGATACGAGTTATAACTAACAGTTTTGAGCTGTATCGATACAGCTCAAAGATACAGCTCAAGTCCCGATTTTACGGTAGTTCGACACCCATAGCCCTAATCATAGCTTAGCAGTAATTCTTTCGTTCTTCGGTCTGTTTGAACAGTACAGCTCTCGTGCCTAAAGTACGTAGAACGATAATAGGTTTTAGCCCAAAGTGTAAGCCTTTAGGTCTTTCGGTCGTCGGTAGAGTGGTCAAATACAGCTCAAATACAGCTCCCCATACCATACACGTACGTGAAACCTCTTTCTTGATTTTACCACGTCAGAGAATCATTGTTCTCCAAGACGTTTTTATTTCTCCAAACGAGAAGGGACTTTAGAGCTGAGAAATACCTTGCAGAAGATGAAAGAAAACATCTTGATGGATGCAAAGTAAGCTTATGTTTTCTCTTTTATTAAAACTTTGTATTTTATGAATATTCAGTTTTGTTTGTTTTGTTTTAATTATTAATTTGTTTAATTTAAATGCAGAACAAATAAACAAAGATGAATGTGAGTTTAGATTCAATATAATTTGTTCACACATATCTGTACTCTAGATATATTTGTAAATTTGTGGAAAGGGAACATACATAATTTCATGATTTTTTCATTATCTTTTGCCTTGCTAAACTCTGAACTTTAGAATTTTACTCCGAGTTGTTGATGTTGTCTTGTAACCTGAAAGAGTTACTCTCCAATCTCACAATCTATGTTTTGTTTTGAGGAGACCTCAAGCTTTTTTCCCATAATCGCTATGTCCTTGGTTTTCTTTGTAAAAGTCTGGTTCTTTATAGAAATCCTGTGTTTTTCCTAGAACATATGGACGGTCATTTCTGTTGAAAAGGCTAGATGCTTATTCTTTGTGGTGTTGTTCCCCAAGTACAAGCTTATGCGGCATCTTCAGTTTAAAAAATATTCAGATTGAAATCTCACTTAAGGCCCTGTTAGACGATAAATTAATCGCTAAACTATTCCATAAAGTTAATTAAAATAGAATAATTTACGAAATAATTTATTGTGTATTGTATCGTAAACTATTCAAACTATTCAAAAGGATCGCACATTTTTGGACGGCATTTTTCCGGAAATCGGGTTGTCCCGAATAAAAGTCGGGAATCGGAATACTTATTGGAATCCGAAAAGTTGAGCTGTACCTACAAAATATTTCTGCGTCCGCCCCTGATCTGGCATTGACACTTACAACTTTGCTATCTTTCACTCTCTTACTCAGCTTGTGAACTCTCCCACCCGCGCACCTGATCGAGCTGATCAGGAGTCTTCTTTACTTTACCTACGTTTTTCGTCTAACCCGAACAACTGCAAAACTTCAACATCTTGTCCTTTAGTTAATTCTGAACATTCTGTTGTAAATGTAGCCATTGACTTTAATTACTCTTGTCCAAACGATCAACCAATTCATCCCAAACTGCGCTTTACTTCTTGTTGGAAGATTGCTTCTGTTGTGCCTGTTTTCAAAGATTCTGTTGAGAGATCGGACCCTCTTTGCCATTGCCCTGTTAGTCTTCTCTGTATTAAAAGTAAGGTCTTCAAGTAATTGATCAACTCCCAGCGGGCACAAAGACGTCTTTCCAAGACGTCCCTAAGACGTTGCAAAATGGTCGTGAAGTGGGAATCTCAAAAGACGTCCCAATTACATCTACCCTGAGACGCCCCGATAACATTCCAACGACATCGTAACGACGTTGCAGGATTATGAAATTTACGTCGTAGAGACGTCTTTTCGAGACTTCCTTGAGACGTCGCTCAATGGTCGCGAAGTGGGATTCTCGGAAGACGTCCCAATCACATCTTCCTTGAGACGTCTTGACGACAGGATATCTCAACGACTTCAATCTCTGGCCGGTTAACAACCTCCTTTTTATGGGATCATAGGCCATCTATGTTGGGATCATCAAAACAACAAAACATACAAATTCAATAGATGTCTCCTTTTTAATTCTTTTTAAAAGTTTACAACGCAACAATTTACAGTTCAACATTAGCTAATTTGTCATCAAGTTATAAAATTTTGAATCACATGTATTTCCAAATTTAAAACTCTCTTCGGCTAGCCTTTTTGAAATTTCGTCAACCTCATTATCTATCAGGAGATCTTTGAGCATCAACGGAAGTTTCTTTATGTCTTCCAAAGTGCTGTTCTGATGCTGGAATGCTGAAACTAAGTTCAACAAGAATGTATAAATATGTATAAATATATCCAACGAATGGATTCAGAAAACAGAAACTCACCGTTAATTTCATCGAACAGGAACGTATCTTTTCAAGGTGTTTTTCCATTTACACTTTGCCAGTTTACCTTTGACAAAACGCCATGTTTAATTAATTCTTGTAAGTTCTATCTAAAGGCCTTTTATCGAAACTTATGTTACATGTATCATTATTAACAGTATTTACCTTTTCTTACAAGAAAGTCTTTGCTTTTGAAACTTTCTATATCACATGTGAATTTTATAACCCGGGAATTTTTCTTTGTCTTACGTATTTGTGATTGGTCTATTTTAAATTCTTTGAATTATGCAACTGTAGTAAAACCAATTCGATGAATCTTTGTTGACTAATCGCTTTTGAAAATTTATAATTCTTTTGAAGGTCATAAATTAATCTGTATAGAGACGTCCCAAAAACATCGTGAAAGCATCCCTCACACGACCAAGAAAAAGAATCGGTACGAATGCAATTTCGATATGGAGTATGTTGTTGTTACTCAAAGTTTACTGTTTAATGACTGCCGAATGAAATTTGAAAATTTTTAGACGTCTCTAAGACGTCGCAAAATGATCCTAAATTAATAATTGTTTCGAAGGTCGTTATTTAATCTGTATAAAGACGTCCCAAAAACGTCGTAAAATCATCCCTCACACGATCAATAAACAGAATTCGATACGAATGTAAATTCTATATAAGCTTGTTAGTATTACTCGATTTATACTGTTTAATGACTGCAGAATGAAATTTGAAAACTTTTATCAGGTCCCAAATTGATCGTAAAAGGATCCTAATTGCGACGTCCCATTTTCAGACATCCCTATGACGTCGTAAAATGATCTCAAAACCAAACGACCATTTTACGATTAAATTGAGACGTCTCAAAGACGTCTTGCGCCCGCTGGGCTCTTCCATCATTGATCATTGATCAATTCTTCGTCAAGGTTTGGCATCGTGGCCTTCTTCACAAGTTGAAGTCTTATGGTATTTCTGGTACACTCTTGAATCTTATCAAGTCTTTTCTTAGTGGCAGGGTATTAAGGTGGTTCTCGAGGGTCATTTTTCTTCTTTTTATCCTCTTAATTCAGAGGTGCCTCAAGGTTCTTTTCTTGGACCCTCTTTCTCATTTTCTTCAACGGTCTTCCTGATTGTATTCTCAGTCAACTTGCTATTTATGCTGACGACACTACTCTTTACTCGTCTCTTGAAAGGACTTAGGACTTGTTTGATAAGGTTGAAATGGCTGCAGAGTTGGAGGACGATCTTAGGAACCTAGTTGAATGTGGTCAGAAATGGTTGATTTCCTTCAATGCTTCCAAAACTAAGCTTCTTTCTATTAATCGCTTCAGGGACCCTGTAATTCCTTTTGTTCTCATGAACGGAAGTGAGCTTGCGGAGTCATCTTATATTTGTCTTTTAGGTTTAACCTTTTCAAAGAATTTCACATGGAATTCTTAAATCAAGTCCATTACTAAATCTGCTGTTACGAAGGTTGCCCCACTTTTTCGAGTCCATCACTATCTCTCGGCTGAATCTATCATTAATATCTTTAGGACAACTATTCGCCCCTGTCTTGAGTACTGCTGCCACCTTTGGACTGGAGCCTCTGCTCCTTGTCTTCATCTTCTCGATTGAATTCAAAAGCGCCTAGTTAACTTAGTGAGCCCTGATCTTTGTGCTAATCTTCATACCCTCACACATCGGAGAAATGTTGCTTCCCTGTCTCTTTTTTATAAATACTTTCATGGGTATTGTTCGGATGAGTTGCATCAACTTACTCCTTCTCCTAAGACTTTCTCTCGGAACACTCGTCTCTCTTCGAATGCTCACCCTTTAACTGTTCAGGTCCCAACATGCCATCAGAACTTATTTTCGTCTAGTTTTTCTCCTGGACTGCGCGCCTCTGGAATTCTTTCCATCAAAGCTGTTTTCATGCTGAGTATGATCTACAGGCTTTTAAATCCAAGGTTAACTGCCACCTTGCTCTGTCTTTATAACTCATTTCCTTTTCTTATCTTGTAGCTCTCTGACTAGTAGTGGCTTCGCCCTTGCAGGAGCAACCTATATAGAAAAAAGAGGTCTCAAACTCAGTAATGCTTCAAAGAGTTTTCTTTCTTGTTTCACTACCTTCCTGCACAATGTCTCACAAACAGTATGTTAAAAAATGTTTTTTCTTGCTGCTCCTTTACTGTTCTATCAAATTTTTAGATAATGAAACACATCCTCAAAAAAACATTGCAACCTCATTTCATTTTGGTATTTTCAATGAAGGCACAATTTGCGGGAATTTGGGGACGTAAAACATTCGCCATGTTATATATCCCATATTGTCGCTAAGAAAAGTGATATCTAACCAAATTACCAAATTTCAAAAACATAGTTAGACTTGTGCACTTGTGCCATTATCTGGAGTTGCATTACGTTTAGCAAATGAAAAATCATTGAATGCTAGCAACCTCCAATTCAGAGTCTCTTGCCTTTTCCATATACAGATAGCGGAGAAGAAGAACTTGGCGAACGCTGGTAACGTGACATGAAAACTACATAAAATCTGTGTAATTTTTATAAAAGGTGGCCCAAGGAAGTTTTTTCTCGTGCATTCAGTTTTTTATATAGTCACATTTTAACCAATATAGATACCAAATATAATTCGTCAAGTTCACTCGAGCTCATTTCTGCAATACTTGATATTGTTTACATGTTTCCAACACTCCAACAGCATTCTGGAAAAACGGTGTTTCTAATTTGGTAAAGATTTTATTCCTTATCAAGGTTATTACATCCAACAACCTTAAAAGATAAAGGGGAGATTGCAAAATTCGTGTGGTGCTGTTTTGTGGATTTTATCTTAAAACTTCAGTGTATTGAGGTTCAATTTTCCAAAACAGAAAATATAGATAACCAATAATGGCACACACAGTAAAACAACTTATGAATATACATTATAACAGTATAGAAAAGATTTTCATGAAATAACTTTTGGGATGAAAAACTTATTCAAATGTATGAAATATGAAATATGACAGTGTTATTTAAATCAAAATTTGCTAAATTGAGAGGTTCACTGGTCAGTATATGTATGTCCATTTCAAAAGCTTTAGAACTATTTCTTGTAAGTGTCTAAGTATTGAGCCAATATAATGTGTTTGTTTCAAATAAAGACAGAAAAATACATCTTTTAAATTTTGCACAATTCTTCAACTTATTAGCAGAAGTGCCAAGTGTCAACTTATTAATATACTTAAAAATAATGCTTGTTGTATATGTTCACTTCTCTCTAGTATATTGGAAAGAATTCGTAGCATATTATGCGACCTCATTATTTAATTTTTCCCTAACATTTGGTTGAGTGTAATTATATATTTCCCCATAGGGCGAAATATATGTTAAAACCGGCAGTTTCCTTCTTCATCATCATCTTCTCCGTTCACTTTTATAGCCTCGGTTCAGTATTGAACTTAGGCCTACTCAAGATAGATAAGAATAGAGGCTAGTCTTCAGTGAAGTAGTGCGCCATTTTTTTCAGTCAGTGCAGTTGGGCAGTGGAAGAGTTTTGCATATTGTCTCCCAGCTTTTAAGATGATTCAAGAGATTCAAACGTTAAATGATGGAAATAAAAACGTTTTAATTCAATGTTTTTCTAAAAGTTTTTTAAACACTTTTGAATGAACGTAAAAGAGAAAACAAAGGGAGATAATGTTACGGACGTTTTTTGTTTGTTGATATGATGGATGGTAATTAGTTGCTTGGAACAGTAGAGCATTGAAATCTGTGATGTCAGTGCAAATTTGAAAGTTCATCATTAAAAACCAAGCTGAAGACTTATTTGTATTTCACATCCTGATGTAATAATGTAGCCCAACTGCTGAAAACACGTAATAGATGTATATACAAACCATATGAAGGAAACCCTTTTTACATGTGGTGGACAACAACCAGTTGTTAATTCAAGGAGTACATTACAAGAATTGCAAGTAAAAGCCTGATGTTGCATTTGCAAAAAGAAGTTCAGGAAACCAATTAATACGTAAAATATTAAATACACACAGGATTGTGACATTATAGAAAGAATCTGGTTGAATGTGTCTCCTGGGATAGTCGTGTAATCCAACAATATTCATTCAATTCCATGATCACGTATACTGTTTTGATATTGTATATGATATTTTATTTTGTATATATAATGTCAATTTTCCTTACAAGAACAAACGTAAATCAAAACACATTCCAACATAACAGTCTGTATCTTAAAAGGAAGAAATTGTTTGCGGCAGAAATTTGTACGGAACTTTTTGTTGTGGAATTTATTTTTTGGGATTTTGCTCAAATCCACAAAAATGAATAAATATTGGTATTCCGCAAAATTTTCGAAAATTTTTCATCCGCAAAGATGCTCAAATTTTTTTTACCCGTAAAGAATTGGTTTTTCACGTTTCACTTTGCATGAAAGTCTTGTGTTTACAAAACGTTTGGAAAATGATAAAGGAAAGAAGTCAAGGTTATTTAACATCTAAGGACTTATATATTTATTACTCTTTGTCAATAACAATAGAATCAGCATCTGCACTTGCAACAGGTTTCGTGCTTCGTACTGTTGCCTTTACTTTGAGAAACGATGTCTGTGGAGGTATCACAGTTTCTATTGTTATTTGCACTTTACCTTTATGGAAAGTAGACCTAGACTGATTAACCTTCCCTGAACAAAGATAAGACCCAGCAACATTATCTGTTTGTTACAGTTTAGTATTCTGTTTTGATATTATAGCTGGTGAGAAATAGATGTTATTCCATAAATCTGCTATTTCCATTCCAACTAAAGTTTGTATATACAATACACCCAGGCACTGAATTAGGTGTTTCCCTACTTTCGAATTTATTAAAAATTTCTTGCATCCACAAAAATTAATTCTGCAAAATCTCTTAGTAATTTATCGGCAAAAATATATTCCACAAAAATTTCTTCCGCAAACAATTTCTTCTTTTAAGGTAATTTAAATCAAGCCGAAACAAAAACTTCCACTTCCAGATATGCAGTGGGTGTATATTTTCACTACCAAAATATCTTTTTTTTTATTTGGGATTTACAAAAGTCAGTTACATTACTGTAATGACATGATAGTATGTGAATATATTTTTTTGAATCAGAGATGTTTATTTTGAATATATACTTGAATTTAATTTTATAAATTGTGATTTTTTCTTCCTAAATTTGAAATGCTACACATAATAATTTTTAGTAAAAATTGGTTTTTGATTGCTTTTGATAGTTATTTGCTAAAATGCCCACCCCCAAAGGTTTGACAATTTTCTTTTCATCTTTTGTTAACCTTTATACAAATTTGATTTTATAATTTTGTAAGATGGTTTCATCTGAGTTTAAGCAAGTGTTCTGTTGAATTACATCTGATCTGTGATTTTATGGTTAAAAGGATATGAAGCTTGTCTTCAGCATAAATAATGATCTTATGTTTATTATGACGAAATTGCCTTATAGATTGTTCTGCAAAAAGACTATTCTAGTTGTTTAAGAGGAAATATTCGTCGCATTTAGGTCTTACAGTTTTTCGCTATGTCCATAGTAAATTCTAAGTCACTTTTTAACTCCTTGGCAAACATTGAGAGAAATCTTATCATTTGACCATGCACATCTTCATTTCATAAGTCGTTTTGCAGTATTAACCCTGATTAGTATAGAAAGCATTTTTATTTGAACATCAGCTTGATAGTAGATATATATACCACTGTAATTATAATGATACATTTTTCTTGTTATCAATGTACACACAAATTGATAAAATGTTTGCAACTTTGGGGAAATATATAGTCGCATTTTTGCGAATCTTGTTTGATGGTTAGTTTCAAGGTTGCTATGTGATCGAAAACAGGAAGGCATTCTGTATAAATACTGATATTTCAAATTTCATATTTCAAATTTCAGGGAAATTGATTTTTAAGAATCCGGTACTTCAAAAGTTTGACCAAAATGAAGTCCTTGCTGAGCTTGACGACTTATTGAAGTTTTGCAAAGGTAACGACTATAACGAAGAGTTAATTACAGACACAAACATCAAGACATTAGCTTATATCAAGAATTGCAGGAAACAAAAAGAATCAAGAAATATTCAAATGACACGCCGATATCTGAAGGAAAATCGTTTACTTGCAGTTCCCTTCGACAAAGGCATTGGGATTTGTGAAATGACAGTTGATACGTACAATGAGAAACTTGGTGATATCGTTGGTTTACCTCAGTTTGAAAAGGTGATACCGAAGCGTAAAAATGAGAAAAATCCTGTTCTGAAAGAAGAAGAAAGAATTATAAGTATCTTGAAAAGGCTTAAAGAACAAAAAAGAATATCAGAACAGTTATACGAAAAATTGAAACCGATGGGGAGTCAGCCACCGCGTCTATATGGCTTGGCCAAGGTGCACAAACCGAATATACCAGTTCGACCTGTTTTTTCTATGCCAGGCTCTGTATATTACAAAATCGGGAAGCAAATAGCAGATTGGCTTTCGGTAGTTGAGGAGTATCGTATCAACTCTTCTACTCAAGCGATTTCGGAAAAAATTCAACATATCGAACTTGTCAGTTTTGATGTCACGTTACTATACACTAATGTACCTGTCCATGAAGCTATTAAGGACTGTGCAGAAATCTTATATTCAGATAAATATTCCAAACCACCTGTGAATAAAGCAACCTTTATAGAATTAGCAACGATTAGTAGCTGTGATGTTATTTTGCTGATCAGAGATGGTTATTATCGACAAAAAGATGGTCTAGCCATGGGAAGTCCTCCCGCCCCATGTATAGCAAATTGTTGGCTTAGTAAATACGATCAAACGGTGAAAGGTGATGCAAAGCTATTTTCAAGATATATGGACGATATCCTTAGGGATATTAAATCATCTGAAGTTGATAACAAACTTAACGAAATCAACAACTTGCATCCGAATCTCAAATTTACCATCAAAAGAGAAACTGAAAATAGCATTCCATTTTTGGATATGAGAATTATTCGTTCTGAGAATTGTTTATCATCTACCTGGTATTCAAAGCCAACAGACACAGGGTTGACCATGAATTTTCATGCGTTGGCCCCTACAAAATATAAGCGGTCCTTTGTCTCGGGTTTGGGGTACAGAATCTTCTAATCTTCTACTCGCGCAAACTTCTGTTTGACTTGTATTTTATCCTAGCTATCGCGGAATAGTGTTCAAAGCGACAAGATTTTGATTGGGGATTTTGATCAAGAGGAAAAAGTGTAAAAGTGAACTGGGTAATATGCTCAGCATCTTAAAAATTACCCAAACGTTAGCTTAAATATAATTTAGAACGCCTGGTTTGAAAAAAAACATGTTTTATTTTGAGGGAAATAGCTTGGTATAACCACAAATATACTAAATTGACCTTTGCAGATAATATACAAGTAATGTGACCTTCAAATAAAGATGTATTAAATTTGGCAACACAATTCGAAAAAATTTTAAAACTCAAGATAGCTGATATTGACTTACAAGACTAGCGAAAGTCGCATTTTGTTAGGCTCAACAAAAATGAATTTGAAACCATGTTAGATAGACATAATAGAGATAGATAATGCTAAAGTTGACGCTGGTTGTCGGGGGAGGGGAGGAGGGGGGATGTGATACTAGTTGACGTCAACCCACACAATTTTGCAGAACCTTGATTTTTCTAATTAAGCACAGATGGAGTTTGATCAGAGAAAGGTTGTTTTGTTTTGGACTTATAAAAGAATGAAAAGAAGAAAAAATGGTTTTCGTTGAACTTTAAGTTTCTTCCTTCACGGATTCATCAGCTAACTGAACTGGTTTTAAAATAAAGTAAAGTTGCTCCTGACTGTCGAGCACTTTCAGAGAAGAGAAATGTATGCTAATATATAAATGAAATAAAATTCCTCTCTGATAATTAACTAGTAGGAGTTTACATACTTAGAAAATGCAAATATAAAAACATGGAGAAAAATAAAAAACAAAAAAAAAACCCTGAAAATCTAAAAAGCTGAAAAAATGACCAAGAACAGAATTTAGAACCTAGATTAGCATGCCTAACAAGACAAAAAAACCAAAGAATAAAATAAATAAATAAAATAGACAATGTATATGTAAAATACAATGAAATAATACTAAACATTACGATATACAAGAAGACATACTACATTATAACCACATTTTTTTAGGCACAGCAAAAATGGGTTTGAAACCATGTGTTTATTTGTTCATTAAAGGAAGTGACGGTTAATAGCATTTTGTTGTTTTTTACATGAGAATATATATATATTTTCTGTAATGTGCTGGCAATTTGTATCAACACAAAAGTATATATTCACCCATAACTGAAAAATAAAGCATCTAAAATCAGCATTTTTGTCTCTTTGATAACACTTTTTCAGCAATAATATTGGGGTCTATTCTCTCTCTTATACGTCATCTCGTATTTTCATGCATTGCCAGTTATCATATCTGACTTGACAACAATTAACTTTCTTTCATTGAACATATCGTTCTAAGCTGGGATTATCAGCACAGCCACTGCGCACTATTTGCTTACAAAAGATTCAGTTTATTGGACAAACAGTCTTCAATTCCATCCAAGTAAAATAACAATGACTCAAGCTTGATGATTGAATGAATGCATTGAAATGCAGATATATAAACCTCAATAAAAGGGGTAGCTACATATCTAGCCTACCATTCTGCACTTAAATTATTAGAGGAATCAATAAAAGAATAATTACAATATCAAGTCAGGAATTTTTATCATTGATTTATATAAGCAAGAACATTAATCACCAGTAATTCTAATACTTTCAAAACTTTGCTATATCTGTTTTTGTCCCTGGCACAGTCATTGTCTCCTCTTGCCACTTATATAAGTATTTTAGAAAGACATTGTTTGTATTTTTTTAAAATATTTCATGCACAATCTAAAAACAAAAACATGACTGCATATTTCTTATAGATAAAAGCTTACTACTTCATGTCTACATACATCTTAACACATCTACATCTGAAAATGCAAAATCATTTGAAAATAGACAAACATAGTAAGGAAAACTGAAGCAGCCATTGACGCAACACACTCAGCCATAACCTAACCACAGTGAAACGAAGCGATTTCTTGCACATAGTAGATATTCATACCGAGTTTTCGTTTGTTTTGAAATAGAAAATTTCTACCTTTTCATTACAGGTGTCCTTGCAGTTCAGAATAATATCACTTGATATACAAGAATTTGCTGAAAGTCACGTGATTAAAGTGACGGAAAAAGATATAGACGAAAAGAAAATGGCGTAGATATATGCCCCAGAAAAATGAAAGTCGTGGGAGATCGTGGTCTTCCCTGATTATATTTTCACAAGATTTGATAAATTTAATGCTTTATCTTGCCTTGACAATTAGCAGGATATCAGGGAATTCCTCCATCAATCGATATAACACCAACAGATTTCGCTCTGTGCGAGGCTATAAATGGCTGTTTATCATCCTTATAAGGCAGGATACAATTTAAATCTTGTTTAAAAGCCTAAAATCTGAACTGAGATTGTACAGAAAACGTATAGATGAAGTAAAAAGTGGCTTTTTGTGACTTATCATTTTGATCGCTTCATGCCGCTTGGCCGCCATTTTTGACAACACACATTGGACCGACTTTGTTATCTTAAAACAAAAGAAATTTTTGTTTGTCGAATCTCGCTCTGCATCCAGCTACGCTTAAACATATCCCTGTTGTCATATATGCTGTAAAGTAACATTAGAGTAAAATTACATTTTCATCTTTTGTATGTGCACATGCTCATTTTAGTTTTTGATTCCATTTCTGGATTGCAATGCTTTGTTTGGACCAACATATTGAACAAGTTCTTTTTGCTTAAAAAACATTATGATTTATATTCATCAACTGAAGCCACTAAATTCTAACATAAAGGAATCTGAGTGAATGGAAATTATATAAATTTAATGGTTTTATGATGTTTAAATATTAGAAACATAGTCAATATATTAGTCAATATAATCAATCTGTGACCAACAAATGTATCAACAGATATTTGTGATTTTTGTAGCTGCATTGTTGATAATGTTCATAAATCATGTCAAAAAAATTTCATGTTTTTCCGCCAGGAATTTTTGAAGATGTTCATTTTCATATTTCTAAATACGCTCTTAAATTATAGCACATGTGTGTGAGCCTACAATTAAAGCTCTTAAAAACTGTATTCTTCTTAAAAGGAATCCCATTATTCATCACTATTCTGTTGTTTTTTCAGTCAAAAGTGCATTAATTTATCTTGTTCACCTGTTCATTATTTTAAGAACTTTGTGTTGTTAGCCTTTGTCTTTGTAAATTCATAGTGCTACAATACCAGTGCTTTGCGAATAATATGAAATGATAGCTACAATAATGTTATTTTGAATAACTAAATTGTAGACTTCAATTCTTATCTTCCTCAGGAGTAACTCGGCTGATTTCTTCTTTTCGCTCGGAAATCCTGCTGTCATTGTAATATTTTCAGCCAATAGAATTCATTAATTTAGTAGCGTCCGTCAAGGTCTTCTTCGCCGCTATCTGTATATCGAAAACTCAAGAGACCTTGGGTTCGAGGTTGTCAATGCTACAAAAGTGATGAATGGCTTTGGTAAATATGAGCTAAAAAATTTTAAAACATCAACAAAGTTTCTTTACGAAGCTTTTCGGATTTATTCCATTATCAAGTGATTATCAAGTGAAGTGATTATCACTTGATAATGGAATAAATCCGAAAAGCTTCGTAAAGAAACTTTGTTGATGTTTTAAAATTTTTTAGCTCATATTTTACATGGCATAATGGATACAAGCTTTGGTAAATGTTATTCAAGGTACCGAATTAACATCTTTCTCACTCATCATTATATATGTTTTTTTGGTGCCATTAGTAACCATATCTTGACTTGATTCAACGTAGTTTTTCCCGATTCCTTATAAAAGAAAATTTACAAAGACTTTTAAAGAAGGAAAAACTTTCAAAATGATTTTCAATTCTTACAGGACATAGATAAGTGACATAAAACTAAAAAGGTTTTGTCATTTTCTATGTATTTAGGTCCTTTTTCAGATTGCATGAATTACTTGCTTTTTCACTGTATTTTTGTTCAAAAAATACACATTAATTTTTAAATAAAGGCACCAAGTGTGGCCATTTTTGAAAATACGTCTTATTTTCTTAGGTTACATTACTTAACGATAAATACAAATTTTTAACTTACATTAATAATCAATTTGTTTTTGTATTCACACTTTGGTTTTTAGCATTCAATATGTAACTCAAAACATTAATATTTGTTTCTGTATCGTTGCTATTCCATTGAATCTTCAGCGTAGGACATAACGTTTTGACACAAGCAAAAATGTTCTACTTGAAAAAAATAGTTTTTCTTATTTTGATTGGCAGAGTTTCTTTACATTTACTGCGTCAAAAGCGAGCAAGATCAGCAGTTTTCCATAAAGTATTTTTGAAAGATAAAAAATTGCCGATAACACCACTGGAAACAATTTTTCACGTACATTCATATGATACATGTTGCGATAAGTGCTTGCGACATGATGAATGTTTGTCTGTCAACTATTATCGCGGTGGGGATAAGAAATGCGAACTGCTGGGTGAAGATAGAGGAACACACGAGGAAAACAGTTTCATTCATGAAAGAAATTGGGATTATTACGATACAGTATGTAAATTATTTTTGTTAATACTGCAATGCTTCCTATATAGTTCTAGAAATTGACTGGCATATTTTCACGGAAGCCATCATTTTCCAATTTGAAAATTTGTAGATCAGAGACTCATTAAGGAAATTTTTCCTGGAACTTACATTGGAAGCCAAAACACATCAGGGGAACATACAATGTTACGGTGGTTCATATCTGCCACTCATGTTGATCTGTTGAATAAGGATTTCAGTAGAGGCACTACCGTTTAAAGCGTCTTGATACCTAAAGCATATGAGATATTGTCTAATTATTATGAGCGTAATTCAGTTTCTTTTGTAATCTATGATCGTCTAATAGTAATTATTACTTCTTTAGCATCTTTATTCTTTATACAATCAGAAGAATAACACAGGAAAACGTGTATTGCCTGATTTTTTACCTCTTATAAAAAAATCAGTCATTACCGATTTCAAAAGCTTCCTAATTGCGCAATAGGGACTTTTCAACATGGGTGGCAGATATGAGCCACCGTACAATGCAGTTGAGTCTCCTTAATAAAGGAATTTACAGAATTCCAAAATAATAAAGAATCTTTAAAGTCCCCGCTAATTTTGCGATATAATAGAACTAGGCGCCGCTTACCTTTTCATATTTTTTTATGTTCTAAATTTTAACGAAAGAGCACAAAATCTTAGGTAAAAGGACCTATAATCATTTCCGTAGATTTTCATTGTTGCCACAAAAATACATGATAATGCAATTCTTTTTTTGGGAAGAATTTAATGAAATAACTGCAAATAGAATTCTTCAAATAGCAGTCACATAGGTTAAGTAACTATCAAGTCGTGGTAGTTAATTTTTTGCATCAAGTTAGTTTAAGCACCTTAAATCACACTTTCGACTGCAACTTGATACAGAGTGAATTTTGAGAAATACCTTTTAAGAGAATTACACAACGATTTATGTAGGTACATTTTTATGCATAATTTGCAGAAATAAAGATGATCAACTAATGATGTTTTATTCGGACTGCTTTTCAAGTTAGACAAGAGCCAGATGGCGCAAAACGGTAGCAGCAAAAGTACTTGCCACAAGAATACTTTTAAATTTGAAATTTTACTTAAAGTTCTTAAACGTTCTGTAAACGTTATTTCTTGAGATATCTTACTGGTGGAAAACAGGCATAAACGATAATATAATGTTTAAAATTACTAACTCGTGTAAATAGGGTCTAATCGCAACACACCAGCAATTTAATTTATTAGAAGACAAAAGAATTATACATGCATGAGCTGTTTATAACGTACGTTTTTTTTATAAGAGCTTATGTAGAAAAAAAAAACGCGTTTTTTCGAAAAAAAATTGTATGTTTTGAATTATAATTTTTTGAAACCGAAAATGAATTCAAACAGATAACTGCCTTTTTTTTAACTCGATTTTTGAAAACCTTGATGTTCAAAGACAGAACAGATAACTAACAAACGTAGAAAGTAATAAGAAAGTCTGATCTGTGCTTTACTGACACGAAAAACATATCTATTTTCAAGTGCCAAAGTTCATTGATTCAGTACCATAAAAGTAACTAAAAGTCCCAGTTTTATGTAGACCTATTTGATTAATATCCATTCCTTCATCAATTAAGTGATAAAATATCAAAGAAAACGTATTTTAAATGTATGTGATTGAAAACCTTCGAAAATTCAAAAGGCTGCGTTCGTTCATTAGAATGTATATTGAGTTTTTAGTGGGGACTCGCATACTCTAAATCGTAGGCTAAAAACTGCCGTTTCGGCCGGAGTAGTAGTAGTAGTAGGAGTAGTAGTAGGAGTCCAAGGGTGTTTTAATACGGTATTCGCTTACGCTGCTACCGTAAAAAATCATGGTGGTTCAATAAACAAACTTAGCCTAAATCCTACAGTTATCTTAATTTTCGTCCAAAAAAAAATTACCCTTTTTTATATTTAGCATATAAAAAAGTCTTAATATTAATCTATTTCTTCTATAGGTGCATCGTGATTTATGCAATGAAAGAGATTCGTGTTATCCTTGTTCATGTTGGTCTGTTGAGTTTTACAAATCAAAGTGTGATTGCAACAAATGTAAGTAATGAAACTTTATGATAGAAGTTTGATGACAAAAGTTGTAACGAATGATAATAGAGTAATTGATTTCAAGCCTATCTAAGTAAGTAATGTACTTCAGAAATTACCAAAAAAAATTAGTTTTCGTTGCACTTTAGATGACTGAAAACTGTTTTTAACTTGAAAATTAAAAAAAACATTTTGGGTAAAATGTATTCGTTGACATTTCTTTAAAGCATAAGGACCAAAGTTGCATGGTTTTCTCAAGTTTTATCACGCCAGATAATTGAAACACCAAGAAGTTTTCTCTATCAGCCTTTTAAATATTCTCAAGAATAAGTACGTGTAAACCAGTTCTGCCAAAGGTTTAGTTATATAATTTTGAATTCTTCTCTGATATCGTATCAGTTTCTATATCAACTCACCTGGTTTCAACACACAATCCTGTCTCCTATTGAGACGTCAAAAGTTATGCAGTTCCACAATTTGATTACTCATCTGTCATGCGCAGAAATGCTATTTTTGATCTTTTTTCAATACACGGTTAAACAGTTTCAAACTTACCAACTATGTTTATTCATGAAAATAAAAAACATTAAATATATATACTCTTTGAGGCAATATCTAAAAAATATTCAAAAACTGACATTCATCATCATTTATGTGATTCTACCAAATGGTACAAAAACTCAATTTTGATTTTAAGAGTAAACTTTCCCTTTAAGAATATGAAGCAAAATACAACAGAAGTGCATTTACAACAATGAAGACGCAGCATTTGTGTGTTGCGGTGGTAGTGGAAAAATTGTAAAGGCTGAAAAAAGAATGTAGATTAAACACCAAAGGAAGCTAATTAAAATGAAATGCAAAAGAGATACATAACGGATGTACCGCTGCCTTTTTTGTCCACACAAACCCCAAGCTGAGCGCATTTTTTGTTGTTGCCTTTTCTTTTCCTCTCATCAAAATGTAAAACCATATGTCAATAAACCAACGAAAATTCCATGGCGTTATCTAGAAATTATCCTTTAACAAATTAAGAAGGATGGGTTTCTAACCCAATGACATTCCCAGACTAATAAGGCGTTTTTAGAGAACCCGTTGACAAGGAAAGATCACTTTATCAATATTGTTATTACGGTAGCAGCGTAAGCGAATACCGTATTAAAACACCCTTGGACTCCTACTACTACTCCTACTACTACTACTACTACTACTGCTACTACTCCGGCCGAAATGGCAGTTTTTAGCCTACGATTTAGAGTATGCGAGTCCCCACTAAAAACTCAATATACATTCTAATGAACGAACGCAGCCTTTTGAATTTTCGAAGGTTTTCAATCACATACATTTAAAATACGTTTTCTTTGATACTTTATCACTTAATTGATGAAGGAATGGATATTAATCAAATAGGTCTACATAAAACTGGGACTTTTAGTTACTTTTATGGTACTGAATCAATGAACTTTGGCACTTGAAAATAGATATGTTTTTCGTGTCAGTAAAGCACAGATCAGACTTTCTTATTACTTTCTACGTTTGTTAGCTATCTGTTCTGTCTTTGAACATCAAGGTTTTCAAAAATCGAGTTAAAAAAGGGCAGTTATCTGTTTGAATTCATTTTCGGTTTCAAAAAATTATAATTCAAAACATACATTTTTTTTTTCGAAGAAACGCGTTTTTTTTTTCTACATAAGCTCTTATAAAAAAACGTACGTTATAAACAGCTCATGCATGTATAATTCTTTTGTCTTCTAATAAATTAAATTGCTGGTGTGTTGCGATTAGACCCTATTTACACGAGTTAGTAATTTTAAACATTATAATATTGTTTATGCCTGTTTTCCACCAGTAAGATATCTCAAGAAATAACGTTTACAGAACGTTTAAGAACTTTAAGTAAAATTTCAAATTTAAAAGTATTCTTGTGGCAAGTACTGTTGCTGCTACCGTTTTGCGCCATGTGGCTCTTGTTTTCTATTTCCTTCATAGTTACGAGCACTATTGAACGCTTTGGAAATATGGCTGTAAAAGAAATTCACTACGATCACAAACAGTTGTATTATCTTGGTATTGGCGAAGATGGACAGATTTACCAGCTGAGTCTTTCTAAAAGCAATTGGAAATTAAAGTATTCCGGGCATAGCACTAATTTGAAAGTCAAGGAAAGTGGTCTTATCTACATAATTGGGTTGGATAAAAATGTTTATCAATGGTCCACAACGGAATGGGTCCACGAACTTAGTGGATCGTATATCGATGCATTTATAACCAAAACTCACATATTAGCTATCACAGAAAGTGGTGAACTTCACAGATCTGAACGTGGAAAAGGTGAATTTTGTTTTTGATGTATACGGCCTTGTCAGTGTTCAGTTCCCGTATTAGCAAGTGGGCAAAATCGTTAAAAAATCTCTACGACGAAGAACATTTTCATTAAAAGTATGTGTATATCACTGAAGAAATGCACTTTCTCACAGTTGCTTTTTTTTCAATAGACCTTTTGACAAATTACATCATTGCATCAATCGGCTCGTTTTAAGTTTAACAAAAACTGTGGCACCATTTCAAAACTAACTCGCGCGTACGAACCAAGTAGTTTTAAACTCATTTCATTTGTTACATTTATTACTATATAATTTAGAAAACAATTAAGGCTCGATCACTATTTCGCAAATGTGTCACAGACACTAAGTAAGACCTAGTAAGGAATAGATGATTGAAACAATCAACAAATTCTACAGACGTACCTAATTAATACCTGTGTTTATGCACTTTTATAACTTGTACAACTTTGCACCAAATTAACTTACAGTGCGCTGCACCAAATAGCTTCGAACAGCTTTGTTGTACAGCAAAGTACTATATATATACTATCTTATTATACTAATTCGCGATTGTGTGTCACACTTTTATTTTAGAGAGTGATATATTTAACCAAATTTTACGTAGGATTTCCTATATTGTCCGCGTAAAGCCACGTAGATGCGAGAGGCACTTTTTTCACGATCATTCCAAAAGCACGTGGCATCATTTGACGTCAGATGTTTTATGATCACGGGGAATCATTGTATTGCATCCCCAATCGAACGCGACGTTTTTGGGAAAATATCTCGAGAACCAATAGGGATAACTGACGTTTTATAGGGTCCGCGATACGGGTGATGGGGTGACGCAAAATTTGGCCTAAATTTAATTTGGTACTGCGGCTATGACGTCATCAAAACCTTTGATCGACCATAGCTCCGCAACGGTTGGTCGTAGCGAAACGATGCCATACATTTTTTTGCCCAGTTTTTCAAGCTCTACAACATGGGCTCCGTCTCTTTTCAAGATTCGGTGATTTAATTTTTCGTCACCTGTTTTCGTCACAATGTTTTCGAAATATAAACCGTAAAAAACTTTTACGTGAGATACTAGTCTACTTATACTAATCCGCGTGTGTGCATACCACTTTTATTTTAGAGAGTGTTGTGTTTTTGCTTTTTTAATGGTCAAAATCTTCTTAATCGTGGTCATTTTTTCGTTAGACCATTGATAATTGACGATTAGTATAATAGCACGCGGCGTGACGTCAGTTATTTTTATTATTATTACGGGGGGATCATTGCATTGCATCCCCAATCGAACGCGACGTTTTAGGGGAAATATCTCAAGAACGAATAGAGATAACTGACGTTTTTTAGGGTCCGCGATATGGGTGATTGGGTGACACAACATTTGCACCTAAATTTTATTTGGTACTGCGGCTATGACGTCATCAAAATCTTTGATCGCTGATATCTCTGCAACGGTTGGTCGTAGCGAAACAATCCCATACATTTTTTTGCTCAGTTTTTCGAGCTCTACAACATGGGTGCACTTTCCATTTCCAATTCCGTAATTAAAATTTTCATCACGGGGTTCCCACACGGGAATGTGGGATTCTTGCACATTCTTTTCGAAATTAAAGCCGTAAAAAACTTTTACGCGAGATACTAGTCTTATTATACTAATCCGCAATCGTGCATCCCACTTTTATTTTAGAGAGTGTTGTGTTTTTTCTAAATTTACGGTCAAAATCTTCTTAATCGTGGTCATTTTTTCGTTAGACCATTGATAATTGACGATTAGTATAATAGCACGCGGCGTGACGTCAGTTATTTTTATCTTTATCACGGGGGAACCATTGCATTGCATCTCCAATCGAAGGCGACGTTTTTGGGGAAATATCTCGAGAACCAATAGGGATAACTGACGTTTTTGAGGGTCGGCGATACGGGTGACGGGGTGACGCAACACTTGGGCCTAAATTTTATTTGGTACTGCGGATATGACGTCATTAAAATCTTTGATCGACGATATCTCTGCAACGGCTGATCGTAGCGAAACGATCCCATACACTTTTTTGATCAGCTTTTCGAGCTCTACAACATGGGAACACTTTCCAGTCACGATTTTGTGATTTAATTTTTCGTCACCTATTTTCGACACATCCTTTTCGAAATTATAGCCGTAAAAAAACTTTTACGCGAGATACTAGTCTTATTATACTAATTCGCAATGTGTGTAACACATTTAACTTAGAGAGTGTTCGTTTTTTTGTTTTTTAATGGTCAAAATCTTCTTAATCGTGGTCATATAGTGGCAGTTCGACCACGCAAGACACATTCACGATTAGTATAACAGCACGTGGCATCATTTGACGTCATTATTCATCATTATACGGGTGATAAGGTGACGCATCATTTGGGCCTAAATTTTATTTGGTACTGCGGATATGACGTTTTTAAAATCTTTGATCAGCGATATCTCTGTAACGGTTGGTCGTAGCGAAACGATCCCATACATTTTTTTGATCAGTTTTTCGAGCTCTACAACATGGTTACAATTGCCGTTTCCAATTCCTAAATTGAAATTTTCATCACGGGGATCGTTCACGGGCAAGGCGATGTTGACCCATCCTTTTCGAAATTAAGTTCGGTAAAAAGTTTTTACCCGGGATACTAGTCTTCTATATCCTAATACGCGGACGTGTGTCACATTTTTATTTTAGAGAGTGATATATTTAAGTAAATTTTGCGGTCAAGTTCTTCTTATGTGCGCGTAAAACCACGTAGATGCGAAGACACTTTTTTCACGATTATTCCAAAAGCAACTGGCATTTGACGTCAGTTTTTTTTATGGTCACGGGGAATCGTTGCATTGTACACTTTTGAGTCGTAACTCCGTAATTAAAATTTTCGTCACGGGGGAACACGGGGGGAACACATCTTTTTCGAAGTTAAACTCGGTAAAAAATTTTACCCAGATTATTAGTCTTATTATACTAATCCGCGTGTGTGCATTAGCCAAATTCCAAAACGCGGTCGCGATGTTTTTGGGGGAAATTTTTTCAAAATGGTAGCTTGAAAGCGGCTTTCATTTGTGTTTTTGTGAATGTAGACAGTTGTGTTGAGAAAATTAGGGGTTTAATAATATGGAAAACATTGCAAATTTCACGAAAGATCAGATTAATGAGTGGCTTCGAAACAATGGTTCATCTGAACATCTTAATTCAGTGTTATCAAACTCAAAAGTTGAAAGACAATCATCTGTGATACAACATTTTTAGCAGAACTTTCTAAATTAAATCAGTTTGGAGACTATCGATACATACATGAAGCAGGTAAAATTTCAAGAAAAGTCTTTGAACATTCCAAGTGACAAATGGTCAGAAATAAACAAACATTTTGATGGACAAGCTAAAAATAACTAGTACACAACATTATTTCAGATAAAGATAGATTGACAAATGATAAAGTTGTTTTACTAATGTATAATCCTAATAGTTAAATATTACCAGCAAATTTCAAAAATCTCTAACCCCTGCTGGTTTACATCAGTATATGTGCATAAGAAGTGGGAAGGCTAAAGTTTACAGAAAAAATTTGTAACTGAATTTGTAGCTGGTCCTGCGAGGCAAAGAATATTGAATTTTACTGGATGTAAATATTGAACGTATCTTTTATCAACAAGTTTGAGATTTTTCATTATCTTTCATAAAAAAATATCAAATAGAAACTTAAAATACATCCATTCATCATAAATTTGTTACCATCACATTGTCTTTTAATTTTTTGTTCCAATTGGTAGTAACGTAAGTTAACCATATGACAAAGTATTTGTCATACACTCAATTGGTCCATTTTGTCCACTTTGTCTATATATTAATAGCCGATTCTCCGTCTGTTTGTTTGTTTGTTTGTAAGTCACGCAATATGGTAGATTGAGTTGTGAGCGAAATTATTTCTTTTTTTGTGTCCGACGTGAGTTCGAAGCAAATACATTGCAACTCCTATCGAACGTGACTTTTTTTGGCGATGAACTAATAGGAATAACGTTTTGTTTTTATTATTATTGTTAGTTTTATATTCCAAGGACTACGTTGACTACGTTGGCTTTGAAAACAATACATCAACTATATACAAAGAAACTAACTGATTAAACAGTTTGGACAAAAAGCAGCAGTGGCAGGACGTGGCAGCATGTTTGCCAGTGTATCCTAATGTATCCTTGCCTGACTGTCTGAGACGGGTAAACTTTTTTTTCGAGCAATCAAAATGTTTAAAAACCGATAGGTAAAAAATGAGTATCATAAAACAAAATATTTTTTTGCTTCTCTTTTAATAATTTAATTTCTTTTTTTAATTGTTATGCGCTTCAGATCGAACGTTATTTTTATTCTCTTTATTCATTTAGCACGTGCCTTTTTTTCTCTCCTCCCGTGTGATCTTTTTAAGAAGAGAAACCATTTCCCCCTTAAGTTTGATAACACCCATGTTAGAGCGCGTAACTTTTTTAAAACAAAAGCTAACTAGAAGCCTCAGGGCTTGAACAATTTCCGCATCAGGCCCAGAGGAAATAGCTTTAGGCTAATTTTTCAAGATATCTGAATGACTATCCATTCTGTTCTTGTTGCGTACGTGAGAACAGGTCTATCACAATTCCCTAAGTATGACTTATGGTTCACATGAAGAATAAAATGATATTCGATAGAAGTGAACCAAAATCATTTGAAAATCAAGGAAAAATCAGGGAAAAATCTGCAAGTAACTGTCAACTTTAATATCAGGACCTTCCAATTGTTATTTGTGCACACCTTCCAAATTTTGTCAAAAATGTGAATTCGGTAATATATTTAAGTAAACATTGTTGTTAATATATATTTAAATAAACATTGAAATTGTTTATAACTTGCATTAATAGGAGCAGGAGAAACTTGGGCATTTCAAAGATTTTAATCCATGACATTTAACAGGATTACAAGAAGATAAAAATTATATACATAACTTAAATCAACATAATATACAATACGAAAATCTATTTCTACTTAACCTGCCAGTGGCGGATCCAGAGGTAAGCCGCAACTTGTGTAGGGGAGTGTTAGCAATTCAAACATAAAAGAAAAAGGTTCAAATAACCCCATTGATAATATGAACTGAATTCACAACTTATGTTAATGCGCTTCTCCACAAGTTGCGACTACACTCTAGATCCACAACTGTCTGCATATTACCACTTCTATGATGTCTATAAATAACACCAATGTGCACGAAAAGACAAATGACACAATGAAACTTTGTTAGGATCTTTATAAAAATGTTCTTTTCGAACATGATATACCTAAGGGGATTTTTTTTGCGTGGACTAATTTTTGCGAGCCAAGGTTTGAGAGCGTTTTGCGTGGATTAATTTTTTCGAGTCAGAGCTTCTCAAGGAAAATGTTTGGATTTATATTTGCGAATGGGCACAAAGTGCAATGTGTGTACTTTATAATATAGCTTAGAAGTAACAGTAAAAATCATAATTTCCATGCCTGCCACATTGCAAAACCAATCGGTGCTTGATAAGTACAAGGAAATAGTTAATATATAAAAGGTACACAGAGCCAAAAAATGAGCAAATAAAATCATGAAATTTGGCGTGAATTTATTTTCGTGAATCGTTCATGTCTTGATGTTTTGCGTGGATTTATTTTTTGCGAATTTGGCCAAATTTCGCAAAAGTTGCAAAACTTAATCCACACAAAAAAAATCCCCTTAAGATATTGTGTCCTAGAACATGTTACACTCCAAATTTTCACAAGGCTTTAGTGATCTCATTTTATGTATATAATTGGTTGGATTCTAATCATCATCCAAAGTTTCTTTTCCTCTGACATATATCCAAACTAAATCATTGTGCCTCCATTGACGGTTTGCAGGATTATTTTGAACAATGTCATCTTAAATTCTTTTAAATGTGAATTTAAAACTAATCAGTTCCACACAAGTGATAGCTTGACCAAGCATTGTACAGTGATGAATAATTTGAAACAGTCCGGAATTCCCCAAATTACTCCTTTCTTTAATTTATTACCGCTTTTCAATTCACTATGACGTTTCAGAGCCAGAAAAGCAGTTTTATAAGACATATCGTTCACCAATATCTTGCACATGTTTATACTTTCAGTATGTATGTATGTTTGGGTCAATTCATTCACCAATGATTTATGCTGCTATGACAATTTCATTTGTTTATTTTTTTTCAATATCTTCAACTTTCGGTGTAATATTTATTAAATGAAATGAACATGTTTCATGCATTTATTGATAAGACGTATTCACCAGTAATGTTTTGATACTATAATACATTTTCTGCTGCGATATTGAAAGTTTTTTTCACAGCAAAGTTTCGTTTACTATCAAACCTTCACCTTCTTTTTCAAGAATTTTTCCCAGAGTCAGCTAAACATCAATATTCCCTCCATAAGGAATGTTCTTATGATTATATTTCGATTGCAATAGTAGATAAAGTCTCAAAACTCTTCTTCAAAGCTTCTACCTACAATTTCCTCAAAACATAAACCAAACGGTTCGAGAACGATTCACCTGTTCGGTGTGCATATTTTACTGACTTTTTAAAGAAATTTTAAAGATAATTGAATTGGGAAGTTTTAAATATAAAACGGCTAAAATAACTTCTAAAAGTATTTGAAAAGTATAAAAAGCTTATTATTTTTTGTGTATTATTATTGAAAGTGGCCTTTTTGTATTACATTTTGCATAGAGTTTTGGGTCTGTCATTAACTATTCTGAATAAACAAACAATCCGAAATCCGAACGGACTTTCCGAAAACAGCAAAAAACTGTTACGGAGAGAGTTAGATAGATAGAATGTCTAAATCAAACAATTTCCTTCGCTAAGGCGCGGAAATTGAATAAAAACTTGAAGATTTCTCTCTCTACGTTTTGAGTGTATTGTTACACTGATAAAAGATTGGTTTTAGCAGAGGTTGTGACTTCGAATCTGCTTCTGGTTGAACACAAGTTGTACGAGCCGTTTATAACGAAATTTGACGTTTATTGATGCAGTGATACAGAGCAGGTGGACATGGGCGGTGAGCGACGCCGCCTTGGCGGCTAGTTTAATATAATAGTCCAGTCCCCAACTTTAACATTAGATCGTTCAATGTGGATTCTTTTCGAAGCAAGTTGCACTGAATTTCATTTTCAGTGTCCTTTTGTTTAGGTCAGTTTAAGTGAATACCTTTAATGGCACACAGATTTTGCACAGTAGTGAATTCCATATCTATCATTAATTGATGCTCTTCCCCTACAAAAACCAGGAATCCTGTTTTCTCTGGGGTATATATCACTGAACACGTTCCCCATTCCGTGAGGATAATCTATACATTTCTCACTTTTAATGGCTGCTTCTCTTCACAACAACAAACTCTCTCGATTGCTCGATTATTGGTGGACAGAGAGGTGCAGAGATAGAAGGGACGAACAAATATGGATTAACAGCACTTCATTTTGCTGCACGCAATAATTCTTCTTCTATATTCACCTTCTTGATAAACTCTGCACCTCATCTCATAAACAAACAATGTAACTACTTGACACCACTTCACACAGCATCACAGCTTGGTTATTTTTCGAAAGTGTTGAAACGCTCATATGTCACACAGAGCTGATCGCCATATTAAAAATAATACATTGGATAATACCAATATTTAATTTCTTGCTTGTCTTCAGAACCTGTCAATCAAATAAAATCTTGGTAGTTTTTCAGATGTACTATATTAATATGTTGTTGGTGCAGTTTTCGAGCATTTACAGTGGAAATTTTGCTAGGTAAATGATGCTGGGTTGCAGCTGTCAGTTTATTTCTTGTATAGTTTTAAAAACTAGTTTTTGTCTTCTGTTGGTAATTTACTACAGTTCATAGCTGTTTTTATTCTAGTGTGCTTTACTTCCAATAGCTGATACTGTGATTCAGGAACAATATAATAAGATTTCGGAAAATCGTGCGGTCATTTTCTTTCCCCTGGATCTACAATGTACATTACATGAAACATTTTTTTTGTCTCTTGGCAATCTATAATACTTCAAGGTCATGTCATTCTTATCTTTTTCTTTAAAGTTGCTAAAACAGTGCGATTCCAGTAAACTATTTTGTTTGTACCGTCTGTGTACTATGTCTTTTCTGCTTGAATCGCTTATCAATCACAACAAATATGGCGGATATTGCGAAAATTTCCCCACATTAGAGTCCAGACCCCCAATTTGGAATTTGGCTAATACCACTTTAATTTTAGAGAGTGTTGTGTTTTTGCTTTTTTATTGGTCAAAATCTTCTTAATCGTGGTCAGAAAGCGACAGTTCGCCCACGCAAGACACATTCACGATTAGTATAATAGCACGCGACGTTTTTGGGGAAATATCTCGAGAACCAATGGGGATTACTGACGTTTTTTGGGATCCGCAATTCGGGTGACGAGGTGACACAACATTTGGGCCTAAATTTTATTTGGTACTGCGGCTATGACGTCTCGATCTTTGATCGACGATATCTTTGCAACGGTTGGTCGTAGCCAAACGATCCCATACATTATTTTGATCAGTTTTTCAAGCTCTACAACATGGGCAATGTCTCTTTTCGATATTCGGTGATTTAATTTTTCGTCACCTATTTTCGACACATCTGTTTCGAAATTAATGCCTGTAAAAAACTTTTACACGAGTTAAATTCTGCGACACAACGCAAGCTGAACATAGGTGGCGAGCGACACTGCCTTGGCGGCTAGTTATTTGATAAAACGTTTAAGTAAGCAGTAAATTTGTGTCGGTAAAAATTTATCAAGTGCCCACACTTAATAAAGACACATAGCAAAGTCGAAATATTGTGAATAAGATATCTGTGTTTTCTATGTTTTATATATACTATTATTATATACTTTTTAGTTGACATACAATTCTGTGCTGTGTTCTGAGACTTGCTTATGTCATTTAAATTGCAAAAACTTGTTCAAAGTTCTTTTAACCAATCCATGCAAAATTTTCAGCAGAAACCGGTAACCGATACGTACTTGTAATCTGTTATGCTAGCTTATCAGCAGGTCATTGTTATTTATTTGGTTTTATTGTGAATGAAAGGTGACGCCTTTACAAGCCATTGAACAAGGGTACATATTTCATAGTCCCAGATTTGCCAGATAATGTTTCCATGCTAGATTAAAATAAAATTGATTTATCTTGAAAATGAATATAGCTTCCTAGATCAGTTAGGAGTACCTCTTAATGCTAGTTGTAAAGACGATGGCATATTCTTTTACATCAAAAGTGTTTATGTTCCTATGTTTCCCAAACAAAATTCTATAAGATAGTATACATTTGATTTGTACAGTAGAATAGTCTAGAGCAACCGAAAAAGCAGAGTAAGTTATATGTGAAATTAAGGAAACTTTTATCTTTTATAGAACTGTACTTTTGAAAGTACACATCGAGAAGTTATAAATGTTGATCATTTTTCCATTTTGACCATTAGGCCTTCAGTCCTGATAAAGCCTCTTGTTTTTATCAATATCATGTGCATTCCAAGTATATTCGGCTGATAAACAATAGTTTCGTACGAAAAGGAAGGTTACGAATCCCCTGATGGCGATAATGTAAATTACTCATACATTGAATTAAGATTTACAATCGTGTTTGTGTCATGAGGCTCTTGCTGTTAATTAATTTTACGATTACAAATCTTGAGGCGTTTAGGTTTTTGTTTCTTCATACATTTTATTCGCAATTACACGAACATGATGATGCTTGACTATGAAACTTCTATACTTCTCAATGTTTTAGATTCGCCATTAAAAGTAACACCTCGCAAACTATTAAGAATTCAAGCACAGGGCGATGTTTGGTATGCCATTGATGCATCTTGCAAATGCGTTGTAAAGCACCCAAACTTGCCGTCACCAGATGTTGATAAATGGGAAGTAATTACGACTACTCCTGGTTATTCAGTTGATTTCAAAGTTTTGGCAGACAATATCTATTCATTGCATGAAGACCAAAACATCTACCAATGGGAAGAAACGAAATGGACAAAAATATTTGATGGTCCTTGCATCAGTTTTGATGTTATTGGAAGAGTGTTTTGTGTAAAAACCGATGGATTTGTGTACGCACGTAGGTTTTACCCATGAGCATCTTCGTGGTTTCATTTTTATTTGATAAATTATCCCTACAAGGAGTAGTAGTGACAGTGGCAATAATAGTAATCCAAAGATGTTTTGATAAGGTTTTCCCTTTCGCTGCTATTGAGGTATTGAATTGATGAAAAACATTTTTAAGAGAACTGTTCGAAATGACATCATACATAATGTTTTATTTGATGATAGACAAAGGCTACGTGCGAAAACCAGATGTGCATGTCTCATTCAAAACTGGCAACATAACTGGTGGTTACACACCTTACGGAAGAGGAACAGATAAAACCGGGCAGTCTGTTGTGAGACTCGACTTCAAAGAAAACAGCATTGCATTAGATCAATTCGGAAAAGGGAATGTGCTTTGGAAAGGACATGAATCTGCAATAGCCTTCGGAAATTTTCGCCCATCTTCACTAACGTGAGATTGTCTAATTCACTTTTCTGTCAAGTACAAATGATTAGTCTAGTTGCTACTCTATTGAAAGTTGTATATAAAAACAATGATAATATTACAATTTATGGTATGAATTTTATTTCATTTAGAGATTGTTATATGAACGACCTTAGATCATATACAATATCAATGTGGATTCGCATCACTACTCAAACAACAGGATGTTTGTTTCTTGGTGGAGGATCAACTACAAGAGGTACATTTTTCCATTCCTTTTCTTAAAATTTAAGATTATTCCTCACCAATCACAAATCCTCTCATAAATGCATCGATGGGGCAGCATACATATAGTTAGACACAATATGTTAATGTAATATAACTTTCAGAGCATTTCATTTAGAATTTTTCAGGTTTCGTTAGGACTTTACATTTAGTAATATTAGCAACATTTTGTAAAACGTTTGTGCGGAAAAATACAAAACAAGAGAGTATTCTCATCTAAACAGAGTTGGCTGTTTTTTCTCATCTTTAGCTTCTCCAATTCATTTTTTAACTTAACCAACTGTAGTTGAATGACGAAATGTAATTTTATTAAAAGTAGCTCTGCCTAATTTTTCGAAAACGGTTTAATGTACACATTATTTGAAGTGCTTTCGTTTCGTTTAGGACCTCAATTGAGGTTTTTCGAAGCGTCGGGGAAATATTACTTGAAGGCAATCAGAAGAAAATCTAAAGAACTATTTTCCTATGAAACGAAAATCAACAGAGAGGATTTGTATCAATGGACACATGTGATGATGCGATATAACTGTGACAGTGGTATATAATGTTCTATTACCTTATTCAGTGATTTATTTAGCATAAAAGATACAAGGTAATTTACGGAAACATTTGACCAAATAAACGTTTCGGATCTTATAAGAAACCTGTGGGCAATGTAGTTTTCAGAATCAAAATTTTACTCATAGAATTAGGAACGTGACAATTAAATCAATTTGGCGCATAGCAACAAAAGATTAAGATCATTATGTTGTAGCAAATTTTGCGAAGTGTCTCAAGACAAAGAAGCCTATTGGTTCTATCTGGGGCATTTATTCAAAACATTTGGCTTTCATTATCATATTTTTTAATTATTAGTTTAACTTGCATCAAAATTTGCCCAAATTGCTTTCACGTTCTAAATTACACACAGACCAGAACTTGCATTTCATTGATGTCAAAATCAACTTACTTAGCGTTTTGCTCACATATGTCTTTGATGAAGCCATTGACAAAACTGAATTAAGGTGTTTCTTCTTTGTGATCCACATGTAGTTTATAAAACAATTTAGGGTAAGTCAAAAGGTGATTTGTTCGAAGAAGAAATGTTGCCTTATTCTTTCAAACGCTTTAACCCTATTAGGACTAGGCTTTTTGGGGCTCTGAGGAATTAGGAGGCTCTATAAAATCTGAACGACTTAATAGGTTTTGTTGAAATTTGGACCAGTTGGACCTTGATCTATGTTGTACATTTTGACATAATTGTTATAACAGGTGGCCTATTGTTCTATTGTTATGACGTCATAAGGTACATTGGGTAATGCAATTTATTTGTGATATTGGTGAAGGTTTTTCAGTGGACGGAACATAATGGCAGATATGATCTATTTTATTATTATTTAAGAAATACAAAAATTCACAGGCCAGTTAGATGGCCTCTACGAATCGCCCATTGTTTTGTAATTCGAATCGAATCGAAGCGGATAATCTTCCCAGTACTTGTCCAGTCTGTTCTTGAACGAGTTCATACTTGGAGCTTCTACGACATTCTTTGGGAGATTGTTCCAAATTTTGATGGCTCGATAGTAGAACGAATTAAATTGTAACCCTCTGACCCCATCAATAGGAAAATTATACTCCAGTTGGGATGCATGGCTTCTAGGTAGTTTTCTTTGTCAAAAGGCTTGAGAGAGACAAACTTTATCGTAAACGTGAAAGTGCTTGTAAAGCTCAATCATGTCGCCTCTCTCTCTACGATATGATAGGGTTGGTAGATCAAGTTTGCGCAACTGTTCCTCATATGTAAGATCTCTAAGGCGATCTAACAACTTGGATGCTCTTCGTTGCACACTTTCGAGTAGTTTGGTATGTTTTTTCAGGTGCGGTGCCCAAACTGATTGGCAGTATTCGAGATGGGGTCTGACAAATGCGGTATATAGTTGTTTAAACAGTCGTTCGTCGAGAAACGTAAAACTGCGTTGGATCAGCCCAATCATAGAGTTAGCTTTCTGAACTTTTGAATTCATATGTTCTACAAATTTAAGATCTGCATCGATAATAACTCCCAGGTCTTTTTCTTCGAATACATGCTCTAGTTCTTGGTTGTAAAGTGTATAACGTTTTGTGTGTTGAATATTTTCAAACTTCCCAAGGGTTAATACGTGACATTTACCAGGGTGAAATTGTAACATCCACTTCTTAGCCCATGATTCTAGGGTGTCTATGTCTCTTTGTAACTGATCAGCATCATCTTTGGAAGATACATTTCGCATGATTTTTGTGTCGTCAGCAAATAAGTAAGTTTCGGAAGAAATGGATTCGGGAAGGTCATTGATAAAGATAACAAAAAGGACAGGTCCGAGGACACTACCCTGCGGAACACCACTCAAAACCTTGGCAGGATACGATGAAGAACCATTTACTTTCACTACTTGAGAGCGGTCAGTAAGAAAGGCTTTAATCCAGTGCAACATTTTCCCTTCTATTCCGTAGCTCAATAGCTTGTTTATAAGACGTTGGTGGGGGACACTATCGAATGCTTTAGCAAAATCAAAATAAATTGCATCCACGATTCCACCTGAGGCAACAATTTCCACACATTTGTTTAGGTAGGACAGCAATTGTGTTGTAGTTGAACGTCCTTTAACAAAACCATGCTGTTTGTTGCAAAGGAGTTTATTCTGAACCATGTGGTGGGTTACACCGTGTTTTACCAGCGTTTCCATCATTTTGCAGACGACGGATGTGAGGCTTATTGGGCGATAGTTTTCTGCTTTGTGTCGGTTTCCTTTTTTGTAAATTGCAGAGATTGATGCTTTCCTCCAGTCGTCTGGGAGATACTCTGAATCAAATGACTTCTGGAAGATGGTTGCAAGTGGTTCAGAAACGTATTCAGTTAGTTCTTTCAAAGTACGAGAATGCACTTCATCTGGCCCACATAATTTATTCGGATTCAGATTTTTGATCACCTCAGAAACTGCATCTGGAGTAATTTTCAAGTCGGATAAAATGACTTCTGTGCGCTTTTCAGGGGCTGGCATGTTGCTCGTGGTTTCTTTCGTAAAAACGCTTATGAACTGGTCTTGAAGCACGTTAGCTTTATCTTCATCAGTGAAGACTTTTGTTTTGTCAGGATTGTTTACTTTCTCAAGCGGCGCGATTCCAGACTTGGTTTTTAACTTACTACGAACATGAGCCCAAAAAGCTTTTGGATTACTTTTAGCTTTATTCGCAATGTTCTTCTCTAATCTTCGTTTGATCCCTCGCATTAATGATTTTACACGATTTCTGGCTCTATTAAATTCTTTTCTTGCGTTATTGTGATTGCTACCTTTCTTCTTCACGGCTATCCACCGACGGTGGGTTATTCTCTTTTGCTTGATGGCTGTTTGCACTTGGTTGTCGATTGGAATATTTCCTTTTTTTCTCCATTTCTGGCTAGGAGCTACTTTTGGAATAAATTGGGATTGGAGTTCTAGTATTTTGCTTTTAAATTCTTTCCATAGGCCTTCGACATCGTACTCTTTCTCCAGGAAAACCTGCTTCCAATCACTGAAGGCGAGCTCATTTCTCATTGAGTCATAGTCACCTTTGTGATAGGCCAGTCGTTTTTGTGGTTTTGAATAATCTACGTAACAGCTATATTTAAATATGATGGTTGAGTGATCACTTTTACCTAAGGGCGAGTCATACTCGAGGTCTGAAACTTGCATTTGCTCATTGGTGAACAGCAGGTCTAGTATTGAAGGATCATCATTGCCTCTGGCTCTTGTTGGTTCGCGAACATGTTGGTACAGGAAACAGTCACTTGTTGTCTCTAGAAATTCGTTTTCTCTGCTAGAATCGCCTTTCAGTGTTGAGAACGAGTTCCAGTTGATGCTTTTGTAATTAAAGTCTCCTACGATGCACATGTGGGAGTGTGGTTTATTCACTAGCTCTTTAAAAAGAAGATTTAGATTTTTGTTGTTGATGTCTGACGAGTCCGTATTTGATGCACTACGATATATGCAGCCAAAAATAAGTTTATCGTCATTTAGTAGCTGGATTTGTAGGACGACAGCCTCGTCATATGATGTGTTCGTTGATAAGATTGAAACTGAATTTTCCAGAGATTTGTGGACATACACAGCAACGCCTCTCCCCTTTGTTGAATCTAAATTGACAGAAGAAATGGTGTACCCGTCAATTTCGTAATCGGATTTTGTTCTTTCATTCCCATTTTTAGGCTTCATTTCGCATATTGCAACGATGCTAGGTTTACGGTTTTCAATCATTTCTTCTAGTTCAAACTTTTTCAAGGTAGTTAGCTGGTCAGTATTCGTGTAGAGAATAGTTATTGGCAAAGATTCGTGCGATTGCTTTTGTTGGTTCGCGGTGGAATCATTAGTTTTGTACTGTTCGGATGGAATAACATTTTGTAGTTGTACTCTTTGCATGGGGTTATTTGTATTAGTATTTGCTGTAGGTTGGACATTCGGTTTTTGTTTCTGGGTATTTTTCTCTTCATTTTGTTGTGTAACAGTGGAGGATATATCTTTTGTATTTTCTTTTGAGATAATTGATACTTTCGTTATAGTTTCTTGCGTAGTTTGACATGAATTTATTGTAGAGAAGCCTGTGGCTTCTTCTTTTTGAACTTCTTGATTCGAAGGCCGTTTTTTGGAGTGCCACGGACTTTCCATTCGTATGCTGAATTATCTGGATCTTGTTCATTCATTTCTTCCGCTTTCAGTGCTAAGCTTCGTATTTGTTCCCGTTCCGTTATTGTGTAATCATCAGTGACGCTGATTCCCTTGTATAATTCTGCACCTTTCAAATTACAGAGGTTTTCCTTAATCTTCATTTTATCATTTTCACTATCGGTGATAACTTTTAATGGTCGAATTTTGCCTTCGACTTTTTTACCTAGTCTGTAGACTTTTTTGATTTTTGCATTGGAACCTATTGCTTTCAAAAGATCTAGAGTGAACTCCATGTCTACAGCCTTTTGTTGCCGTATCTCGTGTACCTCTTCTACCCCATGAATAATAAGGTTAGGGGCTCGAGATCTTCTTTCCTTTTCCTCTTCTAGCTCTTTGTTTCGCGCATCAAGTATGATTTGCCGTATGTTCTGTGATTTGGAAGCCTCTGAACGAGCAACTTGTGTGTCATTCTCATCTGTAGATTCGGATGTAGGAGTACCAACAGCATCTGCGTAAGATGGAGTTTTCCCCTCTACCTTATCCTTTTTGGGGTCATACTTACAATTTGTGTTCTTAAGTGTTGAGATTAACACATTCTTTAAATTCTGTTTCGAGACAGTGCAGTAACGGCCAGTTACGCCACCGTTTTCATCTTCTTCTTGACTTCTCTGTATTGCTTCAATCTTCTTTTTCAGTTTTGGTTCTTCTACTTCTTGTTCAGTGATTCGTTGTTTACACTTCTTAACTTCGTATTTTAGTTTCTTGATCATTTCTTTATGATTCTTGATTACCACTATTTCTTCTTTCATTAGATCGCCATACTCGTTTTGTTTGTCACGCAGTGCTTTGTTGACGCTCTTCGTCTTGTCATTCTCCAGCGATATTTCTTTAAGAGCTTGCGTTAGCCCGTCTACTTCAAGGGATTGATCGAAATCGTAGCCAATCAAAAGATCGGATATTTCTGGTTTTATTTCAACACAATTTACGCAGGAAAAACGCCTGCCTTTCTTCGTAATGTAGCAAGCCAGCTGGTAGACTGGCAATTTCGTACATCGGTAATGAACTTTTCTCTTACATTCATAGCAAGCGAGTGCAGGTTGATCGTCGTTTACGCATTTTTCATTAGTACAATTCATGCTACAATCGCTATCGTTAAAATTGCATTCGGTATCTTCGCCAGTCTGTTCTTCACCATCGCTGTCCATGCTCCAAGGACGCTCTTTTCTGTTGTGATTGAAGGAATTTGGCACAAAAGTGCTTCGTTTTTGATGAGTATCTTTTCAATCTTCGAGTAATTTCACCAGAAGGTAAAATCGATGTCCGTGATCCTTTTGGAATAGGTTTTAGCTCGTTATTTCTTCTTTTTAGTTGGTTTTTCAGGTTTTTACGGTTTTTTTCAGATTTTTGTGTCTCAGCAGAAAGTTTTGTGTGTGTATCGTATTCTAAGTATTCTAAGTTTCAATATCAACGACAAGCAAAGCCATAAATTTATGATGTTTGACGTAAAAGACTTCTATCCGTCAATCAGTGAAAAATTACTTACTAATGCCATTAAATTCGCCGAAAAATCGGTAGCGATAAGTAGAAAGGACAAAGATATTATCTTCCACTCGAGAAAATCTCTTCTTTTCAAAAATGGAGATTGCTGGATGAAAAAAGGAAACAATCTTTTTGACGTAACAATGGGCGCATACGACGGTGCTGAAGTTTGTGAGCTAGTGGGATGTTTTATCTTATCGATCATCGCATCAAAATACAAGAGAGAGGATATCGGACTATATAGAGATGATGGTTTGGCTGTATTCAAGAACATCTCCGGTCCACAAAGTGAACGCATCAAAAAAGATTTCCAAAGAATATTCAAAAACCACGATTTAGAAATAGTGATACAATGCAATATGAAAACGGTCAACTACCTAGACGTAACCCTCGACCTTAATACCGGAACGTATCGACCCTATCACAAACCTGAAAACGAGATCAACTATGTACATGTCAACTCCAATCACCCACCAAACATCATCAAACAGATCCCAATCTCCATCCAGAACCGGTTGAGCAATATTTCTTCCAATGAAACCATCTTCAATGAAGCGACATCATTTTATAAAGCAGCTCTTGAAAGATCCGGCTACAACCACGAATTCAAGTACACACCAACAACAAGCAAGCGGCGAAATAACAGGAAAAGGAACATTATATGGTTCAACCCCCCATACAATAACAACGTATCCACCAACATCGGGAGACAGTTCCTCAACCTGGTGAAGAATCATTTCCCACGAGAGCACAAGTTCCATAAGCTGTTCAATAAAAACAATGTAAAGGTCAGCTACAGTTGTATGCCAAATGTCAAATCGCTGATTAATGCGCATAACAAACGTTTGATTTCGACACCATCAAACCAAAACCAAGAAAGAATGTGCAACTGTGCCAACAAAGAGAACTGCCCATTTGGTAACAACTGTCTGTCGAACAACCTTGTATATGAAGCCACCGTCACTACCGACTTACCAAACTACGGTGAAACAAAATACATTGGTCTAACAGAACCCACATTCAAAAAACGATTCGCAGGCCACAAGACCACATTTAACGTGGAAAAATATAAAAACAGTACAACTTTGTCAACCGAAATCTGGCGATTAAAAGAAATAAACTGCAACCCTAGTGTCACCTGGAGAAAAATAAAAAACGCCAAAGCATATACGCCCGAATCAAACAGATGCATGCTATGCTTGCAAGAAAAATTTGAGATTGCAAACTATGATGGTAGCAACTTATTAAATAAACGGACAGAAATCATAGCGAAATGTCGACATCGCCTAAAGTATGAACTATTGAGACACCGATATGACGCCAACATCACGTAACGTCAAATGGAAGACAACGCATTGTATTTTTCGAGAGTAAACTGTAACGTTTTTATTTGGCTGAAGATTGTCCACGAAAGTGGGCATGAAACTTTAAGTACCAATAAAAAACTGTCTTCTTTACCTATAAGTTTCAATACAGCATGAAAATGTGCTTCCCCTAGTCCTAATAGGGTTAAACAAAGTAAAACGTTTATTAGATAGACATGATCTATTTCATTCTTTCGTATAGAAAACTATACAAAAGTTTCGCTCCTAATTGTTTTACAGAATAGCTACAATAGAAATTACAATAGAGTCCGATAGGCCTGCAGTTCTTCTAAACGACAGCTTTTGGCAAATGTTGTTTTTTTTAAAGTTTGTTTCCCTGACATTGTTTTGCCATGCAAAAATTTCATATTCGAATTTTTATTTTCAGATGGCGTCTTTTTGATGATAAATGGAGTCTTATCTGGCACAAAAAACGAATTGAAAAGAGATAGCACCGATCCTGAGGACCTGATTGTAAATTGCAAAGGAGTTTATTTAAGTGACTTCGCCATGTGGTACAGTCCGCTTTTCCTAGGTTATGAAGGACAATCACTTTTCCAAAAAGGTATTGCTGTCTTTTGATTTCAATTTTTTCGTGAATTTTAAGTCAGAGTGTAGGTAGTAGTAACCTTGCAATGCTAATACAAGTTGCGAGAGTTAAAAGTCTGAAATAACTGAAAGGTAAAAAACACTATACAGTCTAAGGAAATAAGGAGGATCTTCACTGTACTCTTACATACATTTGCACTGTTAGTGATGTACTGCCAGTAAGTGCAATCCCCAATAAATGTCGCAAAATTGCCATCAAATGCCGCAATTCAACAGTAAGTGTCACAAAATCGCCAGTAAGTGTCGCAACTAGAATTTTCATTCGTTTTAATTTTTTTAACAATAAATGTCGTAATGTTTTTCAAAATCAACAGCAAATATTGCAAACTTACACAAAGTGATTTTTGATCATATAATGGTCAAGGTATAAAAAGGAAAGACTTGTTGCTCAAATCAATCGGTCAGGACTCACTTTAGGGAATAATGAAGTATAGAGTAATTATAAAAATTAGAGAAACAAAGAGCAATTGCCTATGTGAAACCATGGACGTATAAAAAGGGAAGGACTTACAACTTTTATAAATCTATTCAAACAAACCTTGCTTCGGTTTATTGAAATTTTCACAAAAGCAGTTTTGAAACTCCCTCAAGTGCTGTTAAAAATATATGTTTCCATTGGCTTCCTTTGATCGTAACAACCAACCAGAAATGAATTTAAAGATTTTATGATTATTTTGAAGCCAGTTTTTAAGCTGTGATTCCTTGTGACTTCTTACAGTTTCGAACAAGAAATTTTCAGAATTGAATGAAAAAGCATTCTTCTTTCTGTATATTCTCAGGCATCACCCAGGCGTCTTTCAAAGTACGGAATCTTTGGATATAATTATATACTCAAAATACCTCCTAACTCCGAGAAATTTATCTTAATTCCAATCCAAGATTTTTTAAAAAGGTTAAGTAAAAGTTTTGTGATACTCAAGAATAATGCCGATGCATCTGCAAATCGTATTTTCTCTCAATTCATTGGTTTTCTACATCGGATTAAGCGCAAAGCGTCGTATAAACCCACCCATGTGAACCGAAATCCAGTGAAATGCGAGGCGAGGATTACATCAAAGAAATGCCGACATAATAGACTTTGATAATAGAAATGAAAGTCTTTAGTATTAGTTGTGAGTCCTTCTCTTTTTATGCGTCCATGGTGAAACATAATGTTGAAAAGTATAGCTGTCTTATTTTTATATGTTTCAATCTCTGTGACATGTCGTGTAGGTCCATCAGCGCACTGTGCGATGAGTAATACGACATGTTGAACAGAATAATTAGTGTCGAGTTCAAAACAAGGATGCAGAAGATATTGGTTAGAAATGGAAATTAAAAAGTTGCGACATTTACTGGCGATTTTGCGACACTTACTGTTGCATTGTGACGCGAGTCTAAAAAGTTGTAAAGTTTCTTTCAAATTGACTATGCAAAGGTAAAGGTCATGACTTGAACTCGCTTTGTCTTGTTTTACCTCTACTGGAACCTTTTACACCCGTGTATATAGAGCATTTTATTTTTTCCCAGAACTGCGTTTTTGTAACGAAATTAAAGTTTTGGGAAGAACTTCGGATAAGTGAAACATTTTTGAAAGTTCCACTTATCGAGCGGCAGCTGTACTCTCTAAATTCAAAGTTGTCCGCTAAATTCACAGTTACTATAATAAGGTTTATTGACGTCATCGTTTTCGTTTTCAACTCCTCTCTTAAGTTACAGAGATAAAGAACCTGGCTATTATCAAATCAACAATCAGTTTTATTTCATTTTCAAGCTAACTAAAGGTCCGAACAAACGAATGGTACAATGTATCAAAGTCGATTTCATCAAAACTTTATATCGATCAACAGTCACTAAAAAAATAAATTTCAGTAACATTTGTTTCTAAATCTTGGTTATCTCTATTTATATCTATTAGATTTAAATGCTGTTGGATGGAATAAGAAGTTTGCAACAGTAACAGAAAACTCGTGTGAAGAACTGAAAAGACAGAGACCTTTTACCACATCTGGTTATTACTGGATCATCTTGAATGGGCATATGATCAGTGTATATTGTGATATGGTCGCCGATGGAGGTATAAACACACTGCTCGTTTTGTATTGTAAAATAATGTAACATTGTTTAAACACCATGTTATGGCTGAACAACAAGTATGGCGATTTTGGCTGGTTTGAATTAGCGCACTGTTGGTTGAAAATACAATGTAAATGCATATACATGAAAACAAGGTGAAACTTGATAGCTGGGCAATAGCAAGGTGTTTAAACAGACATTTGGGAAACGTACATTCATTTAATTTCCATGAATATTTGTCATCTTGTTTGTTGAAGTTAGGTACAACGTATTGAACAGCTATTTTAAAAATCATTACAGGAGGATGGACTCAACTGGCTTATGTAGATTCAGAACTACATGGAGCGGACGTCAGTTATTATTCGGATAATATACTAGAAATTGGAAATGTATATACCAAAAAGTTCATGCTAACATCACAGGGACTGTCATCTTTGAAATCTGCGATGAATTTTACTCAATTTCGTTATCGCTGCACCAAATCTAGTCATGGAAGAGTTGTTGATATAGCAACTGCAACAAAAAAACCGATTGACTACCTAACTCACGTGATCGATGAACAGCCAGAGGCTTGCGGATCGTACTATACCCTAGACGATGACACGTCTGTAATTAGCAGCAGATGTTCTGAATTCTATGAAGGCAAATTGTTCCATGTGAATCATAAAGAGCAACGTGTTGACGTTGTGTTCGATATTTCTTACACTCGCGCGGTATCAGTCAAAATGGGCTGGTGTGACGACTTTGATCATTCATCAACTGGAGTTTGGAAGTTTTATGTTCGATAACATTAGCATCAATTAGCAATCCTTGGAGTAAATACTGCCTGAACGTATTGATATATCAAAGACATAAACATGACTTGCTTGATGGCCTTTATTTATAAAACAATCCATGTGCTGGTTGTCATACACTCAACTGATATCTCTAGGCGATATTTGTGATAAGACAAACTAGAAATGTATTTAAGATTTTGCACTGACTTCCACCACATAAACACTTGACAGATCATAAAGAAATGCTGATTAAAATCTGTTTCACTCAGATTTCAATCAGACGATGTTGGCCCTTGAACTTGTAAAGTCTGGGAATTATGGGACTATGTAAAAAGATGAAATTTCAGTCCTAATTTTGAACACAAAATTTAACATTTCAGCCAGCGCAGAGATAATATAGCTGCAACCCATCAATCGTCCCATCTTAGTGCATGGTAACCCTGTAATCCCAATGCAACCGTCCTTGCATTACAGTAATCATCATCTGTTACCATAAGAAGTAGGCAACCGTCTGTGACAAAATGCTTAATGGCAAATCAGTAATAACAGCTAAAATTATATACATCATATATGTTTCCTTCCTGTAACCATTTATATGTGAAAATAAAGTTTATATTATAAGTTTATTTAAATGAAAGTTAATTCAAGACTTACTTTGACCTCAAATTTAACAAAATGCTATGCTCAAAAAAGAATTTTCTGCAATACGAATGTACTGGAAAAAGGATTGAAGGGAAAAAAAGCACAGGAAACGCCAATTCGATATCCGGAATTTACAAAACCGCAAAATTTTAACTATTTAGAGCTCGGATAGTAAGCACGAGAATGGAACTCTTAAAACCTACATTGTGTTATATTACTTCCAGACCCCTTAGCATGTAGCCATTCATAACGTATAAATACTTTTGTTAGTTGAAAATATATCGTTAAGACAGAAGGTCATAGTGTGGAAGTTCTTTAATACTTCTCGATAATTTACATTGGTTCAGTGCAACATGTTCATCGATTTCTGTTAGTAAATGAAAAAACGGACTTCGACTTAGCGACCGTTAAAAAGTTAGAACCTATACATTAACCGCTTGAAAGATAAATTTATGGAAGGTGATTGAGAAGAGGATGCACGGAAACAACCCAGAGGATTTGGATAAATTTCTTCCACAAGATTCTTTTAAAAAATTAGACGACAGCGATCATGCTAAGGACTCACTGTCTCATTTTAACTTGTACGCGATCACCGATGTCTTGATCAGTAGAACTGGATTTTCTTTCATAAGGGACTACATCATCAGTTGTCTTGTCCTAAATGATGCTTCTCGTCCTGGAGCAATTGCAAGCATGACATGCAGGCATTAGGGATTTGTTAAAGCGTAGCTGGATGCAGAGAAGCAGACTTCGTCATGTCCTATGTGTGTTGCCAGAAATGTTGTCTGGAATGTATGTGATTGTTTTTATTTGCCAAAGAAATTGCTGTATTAAATATTGATTTGTATTAAATCCTAGCTATATTCAGAATAGTGTTTAGAGCCACAAGATGAGGAATGCCATGTTATCGATTTTGATCAAGAGGAAAGGCATTTTAAAAACAAAATACCAGTCTTCCAAGTAACAATCAAAATTCAATACCTTTTAATAAAGCTGGGTAATATGCTCAGCATATACTTAAGGATTACCCAAACGTGAGCTTGTATATGTTTTGAATGTCTGCTTTGATAAAAAAAATGTTTTATTTTGAGGGAAATTGGTAATAAAAATTTTATGTATACAATTATAATTTTGATCGACCTAAGCAATCAGTCGACCTAAGTATTGAAATTTAGCATAATTGGTGGACTTAAGCAAATAACAGGTATACATGCAATTTTACACTAATAGCCATGTACAATTTTTTATTTTTACAATTTTATATATATGTACCACATAAGTATACTAAATTGACTACTGCAGATATATACAAGTTATGTGACTTTGAAATAAGGTTAAAATATTAATTTTGGGAACACAATTCAAAAAACTCAAGATACCTTATTTACTCCATTAACCGTTCGGGCGCTCATTAAAATATTTCGAAATTTAGGGGGGCGTTTAAAATATGGGGGTGCTTATTAAGGTGCAAAAATAGCACTTCTTCTATACTTTAATCTTTTGAGGGGAGCGCTTAAAAGACAGGAAGATTCTTAAGATCGACGAGCCTGTTACACAAACAAAATCAATAGCTTTTGAGAATTTTTAAAAACTGTTCGATTAAAAAGTTACTTCAGAGACTAAAAGCCTTCTTGTACAGTGTGTATCAAAATTTCTTATCCACCAACTTTCAAGGCGTATGTTTCATTACATGTCTGATAAAATATTGTGAATTTTATATCACAAGAAACAACTTTTAATGCCCTATCTATTAATATAAATTGTTTGCCAAAATATTTGTTCTTCGAAAGGATATTGAAGAAAAACTCAACGATTTGGCTCATTAAATTCTTAAAAGTCAATTAACTGACATGCTAATGACTTTTAAATATGTAATTATCTTTTGTACTGCTGATGAAACCTTTAGAAGGTTTTAGCTTTGCGTATTAATTTCCCATAGCAATTAATCTCAAAAATTTCAAATAAAAATTTTTGTGGAGTGAAGCTATTTTGCGGAACGGAGCTCATTTGGCAAGATCAAATATTGTCATCAAAATACTAACAGAGAGATGCATTCGGCTGCCGTCAATCGCTGAAATTTCTTACAGTGCATACCAAAAACCAAAATTTTCTCGCTTACCTTTAATTTTCACAAATTGTGATGTAGATATTTATATGATTGATCAAGTCCAAAAGTGTTCAGTGTATAGCTTTAAGGCAAAATTGTCGATCTATACGGTAGCGAGCAGGCCAAAGTGGTTGCATTTGGAGTCAAATAGACATTTTTCCCCGGGAATGCTGCTCTGAATGCTCTGAGGTTTGTTATGAAATTCAAATTGGGAAACTGGGAATGTACCTCCTATCCTTTACGATAACATTAACATTTATAGATGAGAATATTGCTTGTTAATGCTTTTGAAAATTTAAATTCAGATCAAAGCTTCTGAACGTTGTGCATCTTATGCTTACAAGCTGTGTATCTGTGAGGAAAAAGAAAAAACTGTTATTTCTTCTCCATTACTTTTACTACTATCTTTAAGCAATGTTTATTCAACTTGATGTTGTGTTTTGATCCACTTAACTGTTTTTATTATCACACACAACACATAGCATGACATAAAAGTCCAATGATGATGCAAAAATTTAATGTATATAATGTTTTTGTTTGCTCCTCGCTTAATGCGCAGTGACACCATTTGTTGACCCACCAAATTTTATTCAAAATAGGTCCTTTTAGAGATTTACCAACTTTGAATTCTTTTTGCAAGCTTATTATTGTTCATGGGAAATGATTTGCATGTTTCGTATATAACTTCATGCTGAGAGAGAATTTAGTGGTAGTGTGTGCAGAAAAAAAGTGGCTTTGATAATTTCTAATGTCTAAATTAATGAGACATCAAAACAATATACATCATCATGGAATTTGTCTAATTAAAAGAGTACAACCTTAGTCGCTTTTTGTGATCAAATTGGACTGCTTAGCAACAAAAAATGTAGACAGTATTATCCTTCTATACTGAAAAATATTCTCCGATTTTGAATTCAATCCTGTTAACTCCGTTGTAGTATTTAGGTTTAATACGTATGTCAGGGTGAAACTTTATATAACATTGAGAAAAATGACGGAAGGTAAAATAGTTATATATATACAGCTTACAAATTCTTTAATTGCATAAGATAATTAAAAACAAGAGGCCCTGAGGCCTTAAGGTCAGCGCTTTCGGCTAAGTTGAAAAACGAAGGACTGTGAAGCAAAACCAAAAAATGTTTGCTCCAGAAAGGTCAAAACAGCAATTTTTGAGTTGTAACTAGGGTGATTAAGGGACTAAAACATTAAATGTATCCATGGTTACACACGGCTGTTTCAAATGGCGATTCTACGAAATTAAGCGTTTTTTACGGAGGCCTGGAACGAGTTATAAAAAAATGTAAACAAATCGGGAGGGAAACCTTCAAATTTTTGAACGCAGATATATAAAGATTTTTGAATGGAAAATTCAAGATTAATGAATGAATAAGGTAGCACGTGCCCCTAGAGAATATCAATTTCAAAACTGAAAGTACTTTGGATTAAATTAAAGGTAGTTTAAACTCCCTAAAGAGGCCTTCCGTTTATGACGGTTCAAAACTGAGGTGCAAAACCATGCGTTTTTTACAATGTCATAGAGTTTTTTGAGTTGTCAAACATATATTTTTGGGCTCTCAAAAGGTTCAGAAATTGGCAGTAAAAGTTTAGTTACCTAGCCATTTTTTATCGCAAAGTTATCGAGGATAAAACTTCAGCAATTTTTCGTTGACATAATGAGTACATTTTCAATTCTCAAGAATGCTATGAAGAAACTTTGTTGAATTTGTGGACGTACAATAACTGGAAAATAGTTTATTACATTTGCGACAACATCTAGAGGTTGAATAATATATTTAAGCTCAACTTTAATGAAGATTTATCCAACATTCATCCTACAATGTACAGTAAAAATTGTAGTTACATTGGACTGTGTACACTAACACTGATTGCCCTACATGTTGAAGAACAGAATAGAATAGAATATTTATATTATTTGTCACAAAAAAATTTAATACAAAGTATATAAGAAGACGAAATAAAGACTGGAGACCACCCCAGTAGATAAATCTAAACAAAGGAGGTGACCACCAAAAAAGAAGGCAAAAAAATATAGCTGCAAATAAATATATACAACAGAAAATGGAAAGATAAATTAAATGGTAGTAAACAAAAATTGAAAGTAAAAAAAAGTAAAAAAACTGTTTCCTGAAGGAGAAACTTATCCAAGAGTGAGAAGCTAGTTGCATGTTTAGGTAGTGTCTTAGAAAGAAATCAGTGACCAGTTTTAAACACCACTCAGTATGCCAAGGAAAGATAAATAGCATTTCGATAAAATGCATGTGTTACATTCACATCAGGTGTTTTTTTCGAAATTGTTCAACATGCTTGAACCATTTTACAATGAATTAGACATCGATCCAGCTTGCACAGGAAATTTCCTATTTTGACACTTGTTATGGCAATTTTATCGAACTATTGAAACGTAAACAACAGGTTAACATTGATATTCAAGAGTTGGAAGATCATCTTGAAATACTTCAACAAGAGGTTACACAACTTGTAGCAGATAATGACAACAAACAATGAATCATCAGCCAGCAATTACCCATCTAGAGAAATAAATATATAAAAGATAAAATATGATAAAAAGAATCTCCTGACCTTAACATAGACATGCCAGAAAACATTGGTGTGTGTACTTCATCACTTGGTATGACTTAAAATAAATCAGTGTCAAGCATATCACCACTTCAGGTAGATTTGTCTTAGAATTCGTACTTAGGCATAACACAGAAACATTTTCTTAATTAAGTTCAAAAATTTTTCAGGGAGAGAATACTAAAGTTTTATGCAGCAGTATTCCTAATGTTGTCAAACAGCATACCAACAACATCCAATTGCATAACAAATCAGAGCATGAAGTTATTTGAAACACTCTTCTTGAAATTTAGCAGATGTCACAACATTTTTAACTCAGCAGGGCACTGTCAGTTGAAAAAATTGATTCACTGGGTGGGTACTATTTTTGACCGTGTTCGAATAAATAATTATACAACATTGTGTAAGTTTCAAATTTTTTGTAGAAATATTGATATCAGAATTTTTGGATTTTCTCCATAAAAACTGCCCTGATATAAACATCAGTCCAAAAATTCACATATGGAACATTTCTTAAGAAAATAGAACATCAGCTTTCTATAGAGAGCAGGGTGAAGAGAGCATTCATTCAAACAAATAAAACATTGATACAGTAACATCAAAAATCCTGTCAGACATAAGGCATCTCATGAATCAGCACTTCCTCTCTCTACTCTATCTACGTACCCTCCCGGAGCTCCACAAATCAAACCGACAGTAAAATGAAGAAAGTTATCAGCATCAAATTTATATGTGCTGTGCTGTGCTGTATTATTATTAAAGGAAATTACCTGTGTATCAAATTGTTATCCTGAAATATGTGCTCCACACTTAAAATATTTCCCCACTTCAGGATCTATTTGCCAAACAAAAAAAAAATGGCTACAGTCACAGATCTTTATATAGTGTTGATACATCTATTAACAACTCCATTACATAATATTTGATGCCTAAAAAACTCCAGGTCATACTTATTTCGTACAAAGTCCATCTCCAAGGGGGTTGCTATGGAGAACCATAACAAAACTTTATAAGCTTTTCAAGTAAAATTCTCTAATAATCCAGGGAAACTTCTGTGATTATTATGTATGCCAAAGATTAAAAACGACGAAATAAACTTTTTTATATCCAGAGAGTCTTTAATTAAAGAGAACTTCGTTCAGATATTCTAATGGACTAGATCATGATTTCTGCATGCACCATGTTTATGGCGACTACATGAAAATAATACGCGCTCCGCTTTATCTTAATTTCGCGTACGAAACAGCCGTGTACAGCTCACGAAGTATATTTCTTTTGTTTCAATTACAACAGCTGTTTATCAGCATCGTTTACACGTATAGTACAAATAATTTTAAAACATGAAATGGGGCTAGTGTAACTCAGGCTAAAATAAAATTAAAGCTCTATTTCGAATGTAGTTTATTCATACCGGGAGTTAGTGTTATAACACTGCTACCGTTTCGCACCGTATGGTTCTTGTTACCTTTTCCTTATTGGTCGGGAGATTTTCGTGGCAACATGTAAACTGCGTACAGTAATACAATACGCATCAACAGAAATCGTATGGGCATTACAACACTACAGCAACTACTTTGATACTTTAATCGGTTTTATTTAAGCTTCAAATTCCAGTTTTATAAGTTGGACTTTCCAGCTTTACGTCCTAACAAGCTTCCTGCTTGGTTAATCACGCAGGTGAACACGTAGGTGAACACGTAGGTGAACTTTCGTTTCGTTTCCGCAGATAAGGTTACATGAAGATCGAATGCCAAGCAGTTGCTGATTACTAAAAATGAAAGTATAAAAAGTTCTAATTAATTCCATTTAGCAAAATTCAGACCTTATAGAAACTTGAATTACAGCATCATCATTCTAACTCTCATTTTATACCTGAAGGGAAAATAGTTACTGATTCTCTCAATTTCGTAGTGACCGGTGAGTCGATATTGGCCAATAAAACTTTAAATTTATTTACCGAAGAATTTTTCTTTTTCTCCAGTTACAAAAGAAATCTGAAATAATTTGTATTGAACTTTGATTGACTTTCAAATATTTTTCATAATGGCACACAATTGTAGGAAATGACTACGACTAAGTATTTGCTTTTGATATTTGTCAATTTTCCTAATTCTGAACACAAATCAAATCCAACTGTCATAAATTAAAAACACTGCACGTCCCATACTGTTAATCAAAATGAAAAGACATTTCTGCAAATGAGCATGGATGCATCAGCTCATTGACCAGAATCTTATTGGATTCCAAATTGGGAAAATTGCTGGTCATCGTTGGTCTTCAGGCATCATCGCTGCCTGAATGACTTTTTTTTAAATGAGTCTGAATCCAATTTACCAACAAAAGACCAACACTTACAATATGTCTGGTAGCAAGTTCACTAAATTGCAAGATTTTGGGCAGAGGCATCCAGAAGTATACAAACAATTCCAGCTTGTCACACGAAAGTTTTCACAGTATGTAAACGATCCCTCAAATAAAATTCAACACGGCAGAATAAAGCAACCTATCTTGATGAGAGAGACTCCCAGATGGGGAAGCAATTTGTCACAAGGGATGGAAATTTCCCTTGTGGATACTTCTTTCCATACGGATAATGAAAATATCAATTAATATTTATCCTTATTTAAAAAGGCAAGTAAAATTATGCAAATTTAACCCCAAAAAAACGGATTTGCGGGATTTTTTGCGAATTTGCCAAAAATTTATTTATTTATTTTTTTTATTTTACGAATGTTTACCCAGGATAGCCTCTTCAGTTCCGTAAGGTACTGTTATCAATGAGGGTCCCGCGAAGGAGGTCCTAGAGCATTTAAAGCCCCCATTTGGGCTACGGAAGCTGTAATGACAGGAACCGCTCAACTAGACAACCACCCTAGACATCATTCCTACTCTCTTGCTGAGTGCTAAGCAGAGAGGATCGATTCAAACTGTTATAGTCGCTGGCATGACTCGGTCGGGGATTGAACCCGCGACCTCCCGAACAGGAAGCGAGCACTCTACCACAAGGCTACCAGTCGGTTCGATCTTAGAATCTTAGAATTTGTGCGACAAACTTGAGCGACTCAAAGACAAACTTGTAAAAATCAAATTTATCCTTTTATCCTTTACTCATCATCATTTCCATTATCGAGAATATCAAAATTATTCCTTTGTAAAATTTTAAGAATCTCCCTCAATGTTACCTGTACAATCAAGAAAAAAAAGTTCCGAATACTACTAATAATGATGTAATAGAGATATATATATATAGATTGAAAAGTAAAATATTATGTCTTCTTGTTTTGGGGTCCATTATTTCCATATATTAATCATTCTATGGTCTGCAGATACAATTTCCTTCCCCTTTACGTGTATAATTTGGGAAAAAAATTGCTCTAAAAATGAGAGAAAGCTTATTAATTACAAGGGAAATTTTTGCGATTTCATGGCAAAATTACAAAAATAGATCCCGCGATTAGTAGTGCTGCAAGAAATTCTCCTAGCATTGTACGAAGGTAGTATATAATATAATTTTGTGCTTATTGTTTTTTTCTTCATTTTTGTCTTTTTATGAGTTGATGTGTGTTACTGCTACTGTAATTATGTTTACATTTACCTTACATTTACATCTACCTTACATATTTTTTAACACTTTCTCTGATTAATAACTACTAACATATTTAACATTTGTACATATATTTTTACTATAAATTAACTTCTTGTATATATATATATATATATATAATATACTTACGATTCAGCTTGTAATTTAATTTTACAACTAATGATGACAACAGAAATGTCGAAACATGTTTTAAAAAAAGTTGTATTGTTCGTAAAAATAATGATTAAAAAACTTGTGCCATTATAAAACCAATCAGTTATATAACATGCTATATACTTGAGTTATTTCTAAAAATATAATTATAGTTACGTAATTAATATATATAATTATAATTGTATAATTAATATTCTAAATATAAATGATTTTGCTTACTTTCAGTATTGTGAATGGGAAATTTATGCTCTTAATAATTTGTTTGTTGGTTTTACTATTTCAGGTGTATAAGGCATTATCAAGAGTAATTGATATCAATTTATGAATTAAGACAAATCACTATTATATGGTCGTGGAACATCTGGTATATACTTGAAACAATGGAACTGCTGAACTAAGACAGGAGTAACAAATATGACGTGTCTGGCATTTCCAGCATATATGTGGTTAGAGACATTCAAAAATGTTTTTTATCATTCATTTGAAAGGAACATGTGATGGATTCAAGAATCTTTTATGTAAATTGAATTATGTTGATTGACATTGCAACATAAAACCAGATGTTGCTGATTAGATCTGGGTTAAGTTACCTGAACATTTTAGCAAAGTTTAGAAGATGCCTGTTATGTTTTTCTTGTTGGTTTTACTTCGTAGTGCTTCTTTATGCTTTTGAAAAAGCTATTTTTTTAAGAATAGGCCATCTTTATTTATGCTCTTTTTGTCACTATGAGTGTCAGAAATTTCTTGAATCTGTACTTATGCATAAAAAAACTGGAAATAATTGATTCATAAAGCATTTTGTTTTCCTTCTCTTTTCTATCTCCATCCCACATTTACAAAATCAAATCCTTGAATACACATTATCAGACTATCAAACCTGAGATTTTATATTGTGACATTACTTGATATTAAGTTTTTCATAAATGAAAATTGCTAATGGGCCAATTTCTGATAATTTTCAACAAATTACCACATCAAAACGTGGCAAGGGAGCACAGTTTGGTATTTGTACATTTGAAGTAATAAGGTCTTTGAATGACAATATAACTAATGTACATTACATTGATAGGATACATTTCAAGAAAACTAACAAATATACTCTTTCAGTGGTGCTATTTCCTTTTCGCAAAAAGGAAATAGGAAATAGCGCCCTTTCAGTTATGGATAATAGCGCTCTTTCAGTCATGGATGCGTATTCATGTATTCAACTCGCTCTTCGGAATTTGTTGTCGTCGACGAAGGTATCAACAGACCTTCGAAATATTGCTGAAAATTTAAAACGAATAGAGTATATGCATCTAAATTATAATTACAAAGTTGCTCTTCAAAATGACTTTGAAACAACACATTGTTGTGAATGAATATCCGGCTTTCACGCATTCCATATTTTCGCTGGCGAACGGGTGATTCCACGCACCCACTCCGCAAACCTTATAATATTGATTTACTGTGTGATAATTTTTAATTTTTTGATTGTGTTTACAAATGACCTTCATTGTAAATTGAGTTAATTGACTTTTAAGAATTTAATGAGCCAAATCGTTGAGTTTTTCTTCAATATCTTTTCGAAGAACAAATATTTTATCAAACATTTTATATTAATGGATAGGGCATGAAAAGCTCTTTCTTGTGATATAAAATTCACAATATTTTATCATACATGTAATGAAAAATACGCCTGAAAGACATTTTGATACACACTGTATCAAAAGAAACATCATTACTTTGCACGCTTATTTCAAGCATTGATGTGAAGTTTCTAATGACTTTGTAGGGAAAAACAACTCTACTAAGTTGTATATAATTCCCCATAAAGCTATAGAAAAATAGTTTCGTGTAAACGAAACATGATTTTTCCGAATCCCGCTAATATGGTAGTTGATATTTGAGTTACAGGACTAGTATAAAATTATCACAAATTGCCGTTCTTCTTTAAAAATCCGTTCACAGTAGAACACGATGTAGTTAGCACAAGAAAAAATGCCAACTTTTAATGTGCAGTCGTTTCTCCGTTTCTCAACTCACAAGTGATCCATAAAAAGTTCGAGATAACAGAAGCTCAACTAATCCGAAAAATTCGAGATAACGAATACTTTATTTTTTTATAAGCAACCACGCCTTAACGTAAGTAGTAATATTGCTTAAAAAATGACCATTTTTAGTGTTGTTGCTAATTGGTTACTAAGCATTAATAGAAAATATATAAATGCCCTGTCTTTAAAGCCATTTGGAACGTCTTAGTTGTTTAAAGTATCTAGGTATAACGTTTAGGACCTTCAAATGCTTACACCTAGTTGCTTAACTTTTTGAGAAAATTTACTAGTGTTGCTTATAAATTTGTTGCTTATAAAGATTTAAAGGTTTAATCAAGATATAACGAATTCGGCTATGTGCTATCTACTTCCATTATTTCAAACCATTCACAAATTCACACGAGTTTGTCATGGAAAGAATATGACGGGTATTTGTGACATTTTATTTGGAAAAATATTCTATTATTATTAGTAAATACATTAAACGATTTCTACCTCCAAGAGTGATAGCTTGTTGAAATGATTAAGACGTACGAAACAATGAATGATGGTATAGAGGACAGTTGTTTGATCAATCGACATTCACAAGGAAAATGACTTAAAGTTACAAATTCATCATTTAAGAAGTTTCACTTTCAAAACAAAGTACAAAACACATATCACATTTCCTAATATCTAGGGAGAATATATGCAATCCATTCCTTGGTACGTTGGGCGTGGTCTGTTGAAAAACCAATCGTAGCATTGGTATTCAAGAAATTTTAGAACCTCTATTCTAAATCTGACTTTGAAATGGATTGGATTACGTGCTAGAACCCATACAGCAGCTTTTTGCGGACTAGTGATGATTGCGTATTCATATAAACCATTTGCTCCATATGTAGGTGGACCCAGTTTTATTACAAAATCTAAACAAATACATAATAAAGTCAATAACATTTATAAGTAATAGAAAATAACAGCCAGCGAATAATTATTATATTAAAAACACATGTTAAAATTTATTAAAAATATACAAAGCTTTTCGTAAAAACAGGCTTACATTATCAAGTTAGATCTAACTAAGATGTAACTAAGTTAAAGCAATTTCTTATCTGCAGATTGGATTTTATCAAATGCGGTAAATAATCCATGGTAATTGACCATCCCATAGATCAGTTATTTCCTTAACACATACTTCAACGACCGTAATTAAATGAATAGAAATTATTAAAGCGCCGTCGATGGAATTACAAAAAATGTTTCAACAATAACACATTATTCTTACAGCTATTTTGAATGGTGTTTAAAGTAATAAAAAGTTATGGCATTGCATTGTTTTAGTTGTAAAGTATTAGGGAGATAATTGAATTATGGGGATATGAAATTTGGTAATGTTTAGAAACCAGGAATAATCCAGACCATTTGGATCTGCAACTGTTTTCCATTGTTTATAAGCTAAAGAATCCTATTCAGTGCCATCAAAACCTCCTTGCATTTCTGGGATTGTCCTGAGATTGCAGTAAATCAAATGAAAACAGCATGAAATTGTGTTTGGATTTAATTAAATGTTTAAAGTTTAAAGTGATCTTGAACAAGTTAAATTTTTTCCGAATTTTAATTGTTTTGGCTAAATAGTAATATCTCAACATAGAAATACGGATTTTAAGATATCACATGACTGAAAATATAAACATCAGAAACACTTGATTTGATAATGTCATGATAGCAACATACAATTAAAATTAGTATGGCAGCAGTGTCCATGAAATTTGAGCTTAAAAGCTCCTGGTCTTGATGTTGGATTTGCAGTAGCGCTGATATTGTAAAATAATCCATCGGGATCGTGCAGATTGCCTGTGGTCAATATGTCGATGACTCCGTTTTCTTTGAGGGTGTCTGAATAAAAATAAGAAAATAAAAGGCATTATCACTGCTCAACATTGTGTATGTTGAACTAATTTGTAAGGTATCTATAAAACATACGAGTTGTAGTTGTACAAACCAGGTCCTTTTGACAGGTCATCTTTGGTAATAAACTGCTGTAAACCTAAACGATAACAAATGAGTAGAAAAGAAAACACTAGCGGGTTCATTCATCTTTCCCAAATCATGAAACGTTGGAGGCTGTTGGTTTTGTGAATAGACCAAAAGAGGTCCCATTGACGTTCAGATTAAGCAACATTTGATGTTTAGAAAAATCAGGTTAAGAAAGGACAAGATTTCCAAAAAAACTTTTTCCTTAAAAATTATCAAAAATGCCCTCCATTGAATAATAACACATTTTCATGAATTTTACAGCTGCTTACTTCATAAAATCTGCCCATATATCTTTTTAACTCCAAATTCTCAACAGTTTTGATATGTGGAAATAAAAATTCTTGTGTTGGCTTGATCATTAATATTACCAACATAAAAAACGCTTTCATATTGACTTGTTTATAAATTTAATCTTGCAGAGAATGTTACCAGTCGAGAGAATCGGTTCAGTCATTTGATGCTTGTAATTATATCTCAATTCCAGTATATTGTGCATGTCTACACCCACCACACACACACGACACACCAAAGCATAAACAGAAAAATAGGCCTCCAAAAAATGTTTTCAAAAATATTTGATGAAAAGAAGAAATAACCCAGTTACCACACGACATCAATACAACGTTGTTTTATGTTCGCTCTAATGTGGCAACGACAATTAACCGACGTCAAGAAAACGTCAAGGTTGATTGCAATTGTTGAAAGCTTATATCATGAATAGAGTCGTATATACTATTAAAACAGTTTAAAACGATGTTTTAAAAAGGGACTGTTCACAAATGACGTCAACTGTTAGAGGGGGGGGGGGGGGGGGGGGGGGGGGGGGGGAGTCCTTCCATATTGCTTTTGTTGGCTTGGATCCGTTCCACCGTTTTTCGCTCACGTGGAGATTGACCAGAGAATTACACGAAGATCATTGCAAATATTTTTACGTCTAATTAAAAATGCGTAAGAAACTAAGATACAAAAGGACCAGTGGGGTGAAGCTGTTTTGTTTTGTTTTGTTTTTTTGTTGTTTTTTTTTTTTGTGGGGGGGGGGGGGGGGGGGGGTCTCTTCTCAAACGATGACGTCAACTGAGGGGGAGGGGGGGGCAACGCAAAGTTGACGCAGGTTGACAGAGGGGGGAGGGGGGTCAAAAAGTTTGAAAAATTGGTTGACGTCATTTGTGAACAATCCCAAAGCAAGCGAAAATTATATTGCATTTTGTTATTTCATTTCGTCATTTCGTTTTAACCTACTCGAATTTAAGTTGGTGATTTTGACATTTAGTCAAATACATAAGCACATTTCAAAGCGCCGTACTGTCACGGTTTTCACTCTCAGAATTTATGACAGAGGTCAACGTTCGATTCTGGCTAGTGACTTTTCATTTGTTGTCATTACCCTTCGTCGTTAATTTGACCGTCGCATAACGTCAGTGCAACGTCATTTTTGTTGTTTTTAAATCGTCATTTAGACGTCAAAATCCGACGTTGCTTTGCTGTTTCCATTTCGACCATTTATGACCGTCAAGCGACGATGGAATACGACGTCGAAACTTTGCTTACTGGGAAGTATTTTCTTGTTGAAAAAAATATATGCATAGAATGGCAATAAAGACACATTTAATGAATGTTTACTTTTTCATCTTTTAACTTGCTCTATAAACTAAAACTCTTACATCGCTTTCTGTTTGAAAACTATGAACTCGGAAAAGTCACAACATGTAGAGCATGCCTTCGTAAGTTTCGGATCTTTTCACGTAAGTTAAGTGAAGCTTTAGTGAAACTAAAAGTACGCCATTTAGTGTTTTTTTACTTTGCTGTCATTTCTTGACGTCTTCATCTACGCTATGAAGCCAACCATGAGAGAGTTTTGAGTGAGGCACTTAGTCCACTTTAGTCCTTGGGCTTCCATCCGTAATCCACCCGCAGACTGGCACCTATAATTTAACTTACCGCCAGAGATACCTCTAGCATTGCTCTAACTTGCCGACGGCTAGTGTTCAGTAAGTCAATGGCTCCTAAATGGGCCGACACGCTGCTTTTATAGCGCTTCGCAGTGGTGTATTGAGATACGATATGACTGGACTCGAACGCGGGTTTGCAGCGGTCGCACTCAAAGGTACTATCCACTCCACCATCGCTGCACTTATTCTGTTATCGGAATATATACTTTTGGGAACATACAGCAAAAACTGTTGGTGAACGCATGGGCTTACTCTGTTGTCGTCGAGTTTGCAAAAAAAGAAATTTTGAGAAGCTGCTGCTTTTCACTTCAAGCATGAGAAAAATCTGAAGCGTATAATCAGAATGTAGTGTGTAGTGTGATAAGATTCTCCTTTTGCGAATACTACGAAGGTCCAAGAAAAACAAATGACAACTGAAAATAAGTCGATAACTAGAACACAAAACAATAATTTATTTTTGTTCAAAGAATGACGTATTTAGCAATAATTCGCTCGTTTTTTATGATTAAAAACTATGAAAGGCAAAACATTTGCTAGTTATTGCATCTTATTAGACGAGCCTGTAGTAAACTTATAATATTAAGATGTCCTTTTAATCTCACAGATTCGCGAACGAAAATGTTACCATATTATATTCCATGAGAGGTTGCACAAATAATGTTAACGATTCGATGTATCTGTTACATTTATGTTGATATTTATTACAGTGGTGTGAAAAGTCCCAACGATTGCGACACATTCAATTTTTAACAACACAAAAGTTTTCCCTTCATATATGTATGTAATCAATGAACCATACTTATTGTATGATGTATCAAAGTTTAAGTTAAACAGTTCTCCTTACATTAAAATTAGGTTTACGCCTACAACTTTGTAGTTTCTGAGAAATGTCTTTTCAAACATCTGGACTTTTGTTGGCGCACCCGGTATCACTTGCCTTAATGTAAAGCAATATAACAAGTTTAGGGTTCTCTCAAGAAACAACATATATTTTGTGTTTTGTTTATTTTCTTTTACTATTCACTTTAGTGATGTCATTCAATGTTACAATGTTACATTAAAGTAAATCCATTTGAAGAATGTGCACTTTTCTTGATTAAAGAATGTCAGTGTTGCTTTTAAAAGGCATCCATTTTGTAGTGACAGTGGACAAGTCAATTCACGTGGACTAGAAGCTTTACATCTAAAAAATCAAACTACGTCTTCAGGAAGCAAGATTCATCAAATAAGATACTTGATAGCTGTGTTACTTTGAAGAATATATACAATCGACTCCCTGATACGTTGGACGTGGTTTGTTGAAAAACCAATCATAACATTGGTATTTGAGAAACTCCATCACTTCCGCCTTGTACTTGACATTGAAATGCAAAGGGTTACGGGCCAAAACCCACACCATTAGTTTTGCTCGACTGGAGATGACGGCGTATTCGTATAATCCACTAGAGCCATAGGTAGGGGGTCCCAGTTTTAGCACCAAATCTAAAAGCAAACAAGACCAATGTTAAGTTTTCTTTCGCATATTAATTCAGCATCATGAGGTTATTGCTCGAGGAAAATTCATATTAATCAAGTGAGATTAGATATGCGAGAGAGTTTTTGTTGTTTCAACTTCAAAAACAATCAAATCATTGGTCCTAAAACATATTTAGTATTCTGCTAGTAAGTACATTTAGGGACTGTTGAGGAATCTTTTAACCAAACCTATTTCTTGTATTTCCATACTGTACTAGAGAGGAATTGAACATTTAATGGTACTTTCAACAAGAACATTTTCAATTTTTTTTTGTTAAGACTATTCACTTCCATGCTTTCTGTTTGCTCAATAGACCTTTCCCGAAATTCCCGAATCGTGTTATTGCCTTACTATTAAGCTTCGCCTCGAATCTAAACATTCTATTGTATCACTTATTACAGTTCTTATTGCTTAGTAATATGGACTTATTAATTTCATTTCGCAATGGGATAATTAAAATCTTTATAACAAGGCGATACTTGTTGGCTTAGCCATAACACAAAGTTTAAACAGAAATTCGGGAAAGCTCTATTAGCTCATTAACATTCCAATTTCAAATTTTCACAAGCCTATAAAATCGGCTACTCTATTACAATATCTTTCTAACAAAGAAAGACACCTAAATGGAAACATACAGTTAGCAATATAGCTTTTTGGCACACCATGGAAATTGACAATAAACGCTCCAGGTTTTGAAGTTGGCTTGGCAATACCACTAATATTGCAAGGTACACCGTCTGGTTTGTACAAATTTCCTGCGTTGAATATGTCGATGGTTCCATTTTGATTCAGTGTATCTAAATGAAAAATGTAGCACAAACAAAGCAATATCATTGTTTGAGACCAAGTATACAGTAGAAGTTGTGTTTATGTGAATAACAAACTAACATGTAGCAGTTGTACAAACCATATCTTTCTGAAAGCTCATTTTTTGAAATAAACTGCTGTAAACCTGAAGTAAAATCAAAAAATCGTTCAATGGAACACTTTGGTATCAAAATATCATTAGAGCCATTGAACACTTTAGTATCAAAACAGTGATTACATGAGAAGAGATTCGGATTGAGTTTGGATGTTTTATTTTACCTTGATGATTAGGTAAGTATAGAACCTCTTTAAACAAGAAGCGACCTTATTGATTATTCTTCCTAATACTGAACATAACTATAACGATGAAACTCTGCAGGTAGAATTCCAAAAAAATAAAGGAAAGACTTTTCTTGCAAAATTATCAAATTCCTATCCAATATCTACTGCAGTTTCTGCATTGTTTCCAGAAGTCTTAGAAATAGAACAGGCTTAGTTTAGGCCGTGTTTGAACCAGACCTAATTGCAATGTCAACATAAAAACGCCTGGAAATTCTGTACAAACATCATTTCAGTGAGGAAACCTCGACAGTTCCTATTATTCATTTATCTCCGTAATATTCCACACATTTACAATTATGGAATTCTTTAATTAGATGCTGTGAGATTTGCATAAGCGTTATAATACTAAATTGAAGCACTATACTCTATAGAATTTTCAAACCAAATGATCAATGCGCTCAAAATTTTGTTACTTATGTCTCTCTTTCAAGCTAAAATTAGATTTAGAATGAGACTTCCAACCGTAAACAGTCTAATGACATCATGCTAGACAGTCTAATGAACTGGATCGAAAATCATTGAGGATGTCACTTAATTAACTATATAATGGCGTTCGCTTACACCAAATGGAAACCCTCAAATGTGAAATAGGCGTGATTATTTTACTTATTTGAAGCAAGACAATGTCTGAAAAGATCGAAAGTGACGCATTCACATCTTTTCGAAGCTAACTGATTTAACTGGAGAACATGCAAATTGAGGAAGAAAATAAAATAGTTTACACTTTGCCGGAAGTTGAGGTTGTTCTCCTTATCTCATTATGTGAATGAAAAATTTACAAATACGTAAATCCACCTGAGTGATATTTTAAGTCTTCAAAATTTTCAAACTTAGTCATACGCCCACAACCTAGATCCTTTTTCACTTTTTAAATTTTTATGGTTATTTTATAAAAGCTTTTAGACCAAACAAGACGTTAGCAAAAAGTAATTAGAAAAATGCCTGATAAAACAGTGTTTGCTTTTGTTTCCTTATTCTATGTGTTTTCTTTTCAATAATGGACCACAACTATTTTCTTCCTAACAATAACCTTTCCAAATCCCTCCGTACTGTTTAACAGTGACGTTTGAGTTGATATCTTCTGATTAACATTCATCAAGACATTCATCAAGACTTCTTGCAAAGTTGAAATTACCTCATAGAATTTACCCATGTATCTTTTCAATTCCAGCTTCTCAACAGTTTTGATATGTGGAAACAAAAATTCTTGTGATGGACAAAACATGGTCATCATCAACAAATAAAATGCATTCATCGTCCTCGCGTTTTTCTTTATAACGTCACTTTTTAAAACAAAATTTATGTTACAAAAACGTTTAGGATTTTTTATTTCAAAGTTTTATTAGAAATAGTCAACACACACCTTAACGCACCCCTAAACAAACATCCTTAGAAAGAAAGAAAGGTAATTATGGTGAAAATAGAAATTAAAAAATCAAATAAAGACAATTGAATGTTGATCACGTCACTGTTAAACAGTACGGAGGGATTCGGAAAAGCTATCATTATGAAGAAAAATAGTTGTGGTCCATCATTGAAAAGAAAACACATAGAATAAAAAAACAAAAGGTAACGCTATCTGATTAGGCATTAAGCTTGAAAACATACACACGGGGCCATTCAGTAATTACGCCACGCTAAATTTGCTGACTTTGTTAATCGTAGTAATAACATACAGTGTGTTTCGTAATGTTGGAAATGGAAATTTTAAAGCTGTTTTTTTAAATGAATATACCGAATTTCGAAATGATTTTTACAACGTTGGAAAGCCATTTTGAAGTTCTTTCGGATAGTATGTTTTTGTGAAAAATGAAAAATTGATTTTTGAAAAAATAAGAAAAATGTCTTGGAAAAATGTAATTAAATTTTTAATGGTCGATTTAGATGTGAATGAAAAGAAAAGATTTTTTCAAACAATGATAGCAATTTGGAAAACAATAAACACATTTGTGACCGTCCAGGGGATTTTGATAACAAACGATAAAACGTTATATAAATAACGTTTTATGGTTAAAAAGAACAAAAGAAATAACTATATTTATCGTTCTTATGTAACGTTAATACGATACTCAAGTAACGTTATAACGTTATCACTGAAACGATAATATCGTTTTGGTAACGTTATATTCTTCTATCAGTAACGTTATAACGTTTTATCGTTTTATAGTTATAACAACAAATAAATTCGTCTCCTGTTTATTATAAAGCACACGACAGGCAACAACAGCAATCGCACTTTAAAACTATGCCGTTTATGTTTCAAAGAATAAATAATCTAATAAGTAATAAGAGAGAGTTTTTCGTTCTTTGAATAATAATTTTTCTTATTTTAAATCACGACAAAAAATATCGCTTGTAAAAGATGTAACAACTTAGGATGTGGATGATGCCATAGTAAATGCAGGAGGTTCTTTTTTGTGTATTGATCACAGTATAAACCCCAAAAACGTTCATTCTGTTCAATAAAAACTCATTTTTCTATTTTCAAAATTTTCTCAAGTTGTGTTTTACTTTCATACAAACATAACATCTATTTCTTTTCGCCTATTTGCATGAACTGATTACCTGGTTCTCATTCATTTACAGTTAAAAGATACAATATGTATTTGAAAAACTACAACTAATAGAAACCGTCCGCTATAATGCTATTTTAAGTTGTTCGACAGAATTGCCATTGTAATCCCTTCGGGAAAACGTTTTATTTTCAAAAAGATTAATTTTCACTTAGAGAAAGTTTTCAGCAGAGATTTTCTTCGTGAAACCTTTTGAAGACCTATACTTCAATAGCATTAATAAAGATCTTGGAGGGCCGCATACACACTCTTAATGGGAAATTTCTTAAATATTTAAATTTGGCTTCATTCTACCCATGAGAAAAACATTAGGAAGATCATTTATTTGCATTGCATTGCATCTTCATTTTAAAAACATTCGAACACACTCTGTTCATGTATGTAAACATTCGATTTGAATTCTCTGATGCTTTGGCTGAAATCACGTTTTGGTTTTATATATAGTTATCCTTGGACTATTTGTGTTTTGTTTGTAAGCATTGGAAATAAAAGATAATACATCGTTCCCTGAAATTCAAAACACACCTTCACAACTACCACAAAGAGAGTTAGAACTGTAAGGCAATTTCTGAAAAACAACCCATGGTATATTAAATTTACCGGAGTACGAATTCATTGTTTATTTCGGAAATGGAGAGGCAGTGTCCTCATTTTTCTTAAGTTTATATGGAAGTGGCTGTAAGCTGAAACATCTGAAAAAAATTTCATGATAATTACTTTTGTGAGAACTACAAGAAAAGGTTTTCATAACCGTATAACATTTTATCGTTATGTTGTAACATTATATCGTTATCGTTATCGTTACAGTAACGTTACTTTATAACAACGATATAACGTTATATCGTTATGCATAACGATATAACGTTATAAAGTAACGTTATTACTTAAAATAATAACGTTATTATAACTATATAACGTTTTATCGTTTGTTATCAAAATCCCCTGGACGGTCACATTTAAGCTGTGTGTTCACGAAAAACGTTAAACTTTTATGTTTTAAAATATCAATTTGGGGGTCTCAGCGCAAACATAAAATTAATAAAAAATTTGAATAGATTCAGTGTTTTGAAACAATAAGCACAATATAATTAAACTACGTGTTAATCGACCATTAAAAATTTAATTACATTTTTCTAAGACTTTTTCCTTATTTTTCATTTTTCACAAAAATATACTAGCCGAAAGAGCTTGAAAATGGCTTTCCATTGATGTAAACATTATTTTGAAATTCGGTATATTCATTTAAAAAAACAACTTTAAAATTTCCATTTCCAACATTATGAAACACACTGTATATGGCCTTCTTCTTATGATAACTTGATAAGAAAATTTTTCCTGTTGATATATTTACAATTCAAGAGGACGCCTAATGGAATAGTTGGAAACAGATCTGGGTAACTATTAGGTACAGTTCCATTTAAGTCGAACTTGAAAATAATAATAATGTTAATGAAAATAATAGTATCCTAATAGTTCCAGTAAAAGCGAGTTTTTTCTTCAGACAATTAGCCAAATTCATTCCATTGACAATTCAGCTACACAAAAAACCTTAATTACTTATGAGACTCTTTTTAACTGCTTCAACTCAGCATTCATCTCAGAGACTCATAACCATTTCCTGTATCATAAAACGTTGTTACTTAGAATGTCGGTATGCGACGAACCGTTACAGAGATATAGTCGAAAAAGATTTTAATGAAAAAAAAAATTATGCCGGAACTTTTCATCACCCAATCGCCTGAATCGCAGACCTCAGTAGTAGAATCTGTGATAGACCACAGGCAGACCCGAATCCGGAACCTCCGGTGTGCGAGCCGAACACACTACCTTCCAATTGTTTTTTGTGCAAACCTTCCAAATTTTGCCAGAAATGCGAATTGGCAACATATTTAAGTAAACGTTACATGAAATTGTCCACAACTTGGATTAGTAGGAGCAGGAGAAACTTGAGCATTTCAAAGATTTTAATCCATGACAATATATAAATTATATTGTATATAGTTTAAATCAACATAACATACAATATGAAGGTCTAATTCTACTAAACCTGCCAGTGGTGGATCAAGAAGTAAATCGCAACTTGTGTAAGAGAGTGTTAACAATTCAAACATAGAAGAAAAACGGTAGATTCTAGATCCAAAAACCAATTCCGCCCCGCACAGTACATATCGGGAACTGTTATTTCCAATACCTCAAAACCACATGCACGCGAATGGTCATGTGTTCAAACTTTTTAGTGAAAACATAGCAAAGCACGTGGCGCGTGGCACGTTCGTTCAGATCAGGTGCGGTAGAAGAAAAGAAGCCATTGCATTGCGTATTGGATTTTTTTCGATGTTGACAACAAATTTTCTCGTTTTTGATGAGTCATAATCATTACCTAACGCAGTAAAATGTTGTGAAACTCATTTCAAAATGTTTGTATGATGTTAACTTTAATTTATTTGGTAGGTATAACCAAGGGTCACCGAAATCAAAAATTTGTAACCAGGCATTTATGTAAAGAAATTTTACGTCGTGCCAAACTGTCAACTATTAAACTGCAAAAATCTTACTTTTTCATCCATTATTCCCAAAAATTCAACATTAGAAATCCTTTAAAATTACTTTTATTGCCTAGCTATATCATTTAGCTTTCAGTCACAAGTTATTTTGTTGAGCTGTCAGCCTTTTTAAGAAAGTTATGGGCGTTTTCAATCGAGTCACTTTTTAGCAACTTTAGCATCAATGAACCCTGTCACGTGTTCAAACAAGAAACAAAACTGTATAATCTCCTCAAAGTTTCTATTTTATCAGTTATTGTGTTCATTGATAACCACAAAAAAAATTTCTCTAATATATACAATTGGTTTAACAGCCCTAAAATGTACTTAGGACAGAGTGTCATTGAATTTAATAAAATAAAAGAAGTTATTTTGAACTTTCTATGGATGAAGATGTAAATTGAATCAAAAAACTTTTAATCGCAATAACAGGAAAATAATCTACTTCTTGAATTCGATATAAATAAATTTAATACTACACGTTATAATGAAAACCTGCGTAAGGTTTCGTTTCAGTCTTTGAAAGGGAATACTCACCTTCCTTGTTACGGCGTTTTACTTAACTAGCTGTCACCACACAGTAAATAACATCATTATCGCTCTTGGTTTTGATCTCAAAATCATCTTTGTTCTCGTTAGTTCGATTTCGAGTCAGTATTCCGATATTTACGAAACTGGTTTGCAAGGTCGGAATTGGTTTTTGGATCTAGAATCTACCAAGAAAAACATTCAAACAATCCCATTGGTAATATAAACGAATTTACAAATTATGTTAATGCGTTTCTCCATAAGTTGCGCCTGCCCTCTAGATCCGCCACTGCTGCATATTACTACTTGAATCTTTTCATGGAGTTTATAAATAAAGCAATTGTTCACATGGCACAATAAAACCTTTTTAGGATCCGTATTACAATGTTCTTTTCAAACATGTTATATTGTGTCCTAGCACATATTACACGCCAAATTTTCAAATTATATGTATGTATATTGTTTTCATTCTAATTATCATCCAAAGACTTTTTTCCTGACATTGTATATACCCCAAACTTAATCTGAGCCTGCATCAAGTGCTTTGCAGTAGAAAAAATCTTGATAATTTTGAACAATGTCATCTTTTTCAATGTGAATTTAACACTAATTAGTCCCACACAGTGGTAACTTGATCAAACATTGTACAGTGACTTATAATTTGATGCAGTCTGGAATTTAGCAAATTACTCTCTTCTTTAATGTATTAAACTTAATGTTAATCTCATACACTTTTCAATTCACTGTGACAAAAAACAGTTTTATTAAATATAATCATTCACCAATATATCGGTTTGTATCAGTGTGTAGAGAGATGGGTCAATTCAGTCACCAGTGAAGTATATTTGTGCTTTCAATAACAATTTCACTTGTTTACTTTTTTCAATATCTTCAATGAAATGAGCATGTTTCATGGATTCATTAATAAGACGTATTCACCAGTAATGTTGATACTACATATGTTTCTCTTTTGTGATATTTAAAGTTTTTTCATAGCACAGTTTTGTTTATTATCAGTCCTTCATCTTCTTATTTATTTATTTATTTAAAACGAATATTTACACAGGATAACCAATCAAAAATTTGTTATATACAATATATACAAAATTTCTGTTTTTCATTGGGTCCTGCCTTTGAAAACAAAATAAGGTAACAGTTAAAATTAAAAGTAAAAACATTAGTGACTGGTGAAAAAAGACTAGAAATCTGAAAAGAAGTTAAGTAATCAAAGTTAAAAACCCGTTTCAGTATCAAGCAAACTGTAAAGTGTAGGAAATTGTGTCCAAAGTAAAGGATAGTGTAAAATGTAAAAATCTAAACATTAAAAGCTTTTTCATATAATGTTAAAAATTCATTCGTAGAGCCAGCCAATCGTATATTTATTGGCAAGCTGTTATATATAATGGCTCCATTGAAATAAAAAGCTTTTCTAGTAGCTACCAGCTTTATCGATGGGACACGTATGATGCAGTTACTGTTTCGAGTACCATTCTCCATGATTTCAAAGTAGTTCCTAAAGTTAGGACAGGTGCTTCCTTAAATACATTTAAAAACTTGAAGACAAATACGCTTTTTTGTAAGTTCTGATATTGGTGGTAGCTTTGCATTCGAATCTACTTTGCCAATTACTTGTTTAGCACGGACTTCCAAGCGGTTGACTTAGTTTGGAAAGTTTTTGTAGCATTACCAGTGAGAATTGAACAATATGTGAATAGTGGAACAAGCATCGTTTTGTATATCATCAAAGCAGCACAGGTGGTAATTTGTGGACGAATTCTCTTTAGAAGGTAGAGTCGACCTGAGGCTTTCTTGTAAACAGATTCTACATGAGTGCTCAATGACAATGTTTGATCCAATTTCACACCAAGGTAGGTATAGGTGCTTGTAAAATTGAGAGTGTTGTGACGATAAGTGATGTTTAAGTTTTGGTTTTTAATTCGCTTAGCAGTACCAAACAGAATACATTCAGTTTTTCCTTTCTTCATGTTGACTATAAGATCGTTCAATTCAAGCCATTCACACAAAGACTTCAAATCCTCTTGCAGCTTTCCTTCACTACTTGTCTTGCATTTGCCTGAAGTGTAAATGATGGTATCATCAGCGTAGGTGATAATTTTACAGTGTTTCAGGTTGGCGGAGATGTCATTAAAGGTCACCAAAAATAGAAGAGGCCCCAAAATGGAGCCTTGAGGGACACCACATGTGACATTTTCGACAGAGGAAGCATCTTTTGCGAAACTAACATATTGCTGTCTCCCAAACAAGTAATCAACAAACAGATCTTTTTCTATTCCTTCAATACCATTGCTGCATAGGCTTTCAATAATTTGTGAGTGTCCCAGCGTATCAAAAGCCTTGCTGAGGTCAATGAAGATGGCACCTGTCAGCTCTCCTTTGTCTGTTTGTCTGCGAATGTCGCCTAGGAGCAGTGTCGCTGCCAACTCAGTGTTTCTACTGGATCTATATCCGAATTGAGTGTTTGATAAGAGTTCATGTTCCTCTAAAAACTTCATTAGCTGAGCGTGAACACATTTTTCAAAGATTTTTGAACATATCGGCAATACCGTTATTGGTCGGTAATTGTCCATATCTTGCTTCGGTCCACTTTTGTGCACAGGTGTTATTTTCCCAATTTTAAAGTCGTTTCTTTTTCAAGAACTTTTCCCAGAGTCGACTAAACATAAATATTGCCAAAAAGGAATGTTCTCATGATAATATTTCCATAACAATAGTTCATAAAGACAGGAAAGAAGTCTTAAAATTCTTCTTCAAAGATTCTACAAAGCTACTTCTAGAACTTCCTCAAAACATAAGCGAAACGTTTTACGAGCTCTGTGTGCATATTTTACAGACTTGATAATAAAAATTTTAAAGATTGAATTGAGAAATTATCAACAAAAAAGGTCTAAAATAACTTCTAAAAGTATTTCAGAAGTACAGAAAAGATAATTTATGAGTTATTATTGAAAGTGCCCTTTTTGTATTGCATTTAGCATAAAGTTTTGGGTCTGTCATTAACTATTCTGAATAAACAAACAATCCGAAATCCGAACGGACTTTCGGAAAACGGCAAATTTTAATGAAGAATAATGAAAAAAAATGGCGATTCCAATACTCATCTCGGTCTTAAAATCGGCTGAGTAAAAATTGTGAGACGGGGGCTTCTACAAGATTTTGTACATCATATGAGCAATCTTTAGTTGCTACAAAAAGCTTTCTCCACTGAGATCGAGAGTCTATCAGAGATGAGAAGTAAAATTGTTGACGCAGCAAGTAATCTTAGACAAAATTAGAATTTTATTCGCTGCTCTTTATGAAATGACAGCAAGAACAAATCGCTGTGTCCAGAGAAACTTGGGACGTGTTGAGACAGCTTAAAGTTTTGTTTTTAATGACTCTTGTGTTTTACAACCACTTGACTTGTTATTATTTTTGATAATGACCTTTGAAAGCTGTTGCTGAAAGATGTGTTAATTAACCATTAAGAAGATAATTGGATTTTTTCATGGTAAAATCCTTAATTGTTTCCAAAATAAAAGGTTTTGGAGAACAAAATGTATATTTTAAAAATCCTTGAATAAAATCCTATCGAATGGTATAAAAATCGCTGAAATCTGATATAGGTGTGAAAAGTTATAGGCTGTTAAAATCTCAGACCGAAATTCTCTGGAGTACACCGTATAGAGACATCCCAAAAACGTCGTAAAATCATCCCTCACGCAACCAATAAACAGAATTCGATATGAATGTAAATTCTACAGTGTGATTCACAAAAAGCGGGACTCCGAGGGTGGATTACTTTCTATATGTAAAACATTTTTCAAAAGTTTTTATACCATGAGACGCAAATTTTATAAGCTTTTCAATGATATAAAAATTTCAACGTATAAAAATACCAGTGAAGAAGGAAAAGCAAATTTCTCGTGTTCATAAGAGCGATGATTTGTAATGGTTATCAACAAGGTGCAAACCTTTAATAATTTTTTTATACTCGAAGAAGTACCCTTTTTGAAAATCAAACTTTTAAAAGAGGTAAATGCTTTTTCTTAAAATGTAATTGTTTACACAATTAGAGCTATATGACTAAAAGCTTGTGATCATATTGAATTGGCAAACACCTTTCCTGATTTCCGTTATCGTAAAAAGGACAAGTACGTATTAGCATAATAAATACAGACACAGTAAATAATAATTGACAATAGAAAAAATAAGCGACCATATTAAAATAGGGAGTTCAGAATTTACAATACGTTCTGGCAGGATTCAGTAAGTTAATTAGTGCGAAATTCAGCGAATCATTAATATGCTTTAAATACAACTTTTCCATTTAAATATCCATTCATTACTGTGTAAATAGTAAGTCCCAGTTAACCAGAATCTCACTTAATGAGAGTACACCGTATTTACTTATTTCAATGGTGTCGTAATTACTCTGAATGTTCATCAAATAGAAAAAGACGCACCTTCTTTGAAAAAATAAAACAAAACTGCTTTAGGTTGAGATTTTACGAACCCAAAAATGCATTCAAAGTAACTGTATTGTAGAACCGTGCCTTTGAAAGCGATCCCAGCGGGCACAAAGACGTCGTAAAGACGTCGTAAAGACGTCTTTTCAAGACGTCCGTAAGACGTCGCAAAATGGTCGCGAAGTGGGAATCTCAAAAGACGTTCCAACCACATCTTCACTGAGACGTCTCGATGACATCCCAATGACATCGTTACGACGATGTTCGCAGGATTATGAAATTTACTCTTTCAAAAACTGTAATAGGCCACAGGCGGACCCGAACCTGGAATCTCTGGTGTGCCAGCCGAACTCGCAACCGTTATGCCAACGCTGCTTGTTGTCAAGACAATTAAAAACATTTACAATAAATCATTCTATACAGACGGATTGCTTTTGAAAGTTTATAATTGTTTCGAAGATCGCTATTGAATCTGCACAGAGACGTCCCAAAAACGTCGTAAAATCATCCCTCACACGACCAATAAACAGAATTCGATACGAATGTAAATTCTGTATGAGCATGTTAGTGTTACTCGATTTATACCGTTTAATGACTGCAGAATGAAATTTGAGAATTTTGTCAGGTCGCTATCTGATCATAACAGGATCTCAATTGCAACGTCTCGTTTCAGACGTCCCTACGACGTCGCAAAATGATCTTAAGTTTATAAATGTTTCGAAGGTCGTTATTCAATCCGTATAAAGACGTCCCAAAAACGTCGTAAAAGGATCCAATTCCGACGTCCCGTTTCAGACGTCCCTACGACGTCCCAAAATGATCTGGAAAGCAAACGACCATTTTACGATTAAAATGAGACGTCTCAAAGACGTCTTGTGCCCACTGAGATGATTCTCACAGACAGTGTCGGAATTTATCAAAAGAGGAAGGTATTGTGGTTTGAACTGATACTGATTTTACTGACAAGAAAAATGTATCTAATTTCAAATATCAAAGCATTTTCAGTTTACATAAGTAACTGAGTCCCAATTTTATGTAAACCTATTTGATTGATTTCCACTCTCTCATGACTAAGGTGATAAAATATTAAAGAAAACGCACTTTTAAATGTTTGGTATGTAAAACATTTGAAGGCTGTGTCTCTACATTAGAATTTATAAAGCAGTATTAGTTTAGTTTTACAGGCTCTGAATCGGCCGGAGAAGTAGTATTGGTAGTAGATCAACGGTGTTTTGATACGGTATTCACTTTCGCTACTACCGTGATAAAAAAAGATACGTAATAACATCATATGCTGATATTAATTGTATCCACATAGAATACTGTCTTAGTCTGAGCAATCCAGATTACCTAGCCACGAGGATGGCCAAAAATATACGAAATTTGAAGAACAGTTTCTGTTGTGCAGTAACCTATACGAAGCAGAAGATAAAGTGGGTAGTCTGAAACCATATCCAATTCGTTAATTTTGTATATACCAAAGTTTTTTTGCAGGAACAGTTCTCCATAAATCTACGATGTATATTAGGTCATTTAGTTCACGGGGAAACAGATTATAAGAACGTCCTATAAAATGTCAATGAAACAATATGGTAATGTTTCAAAGTCGTTGTCTTATTGTGATGTGGCAGGGGTTTATTACAAAAATGTAAAAACAAACAGTTTCGTGGTAGTTGCAATTAAATACAAGATTTACACAAAAAGTTGACAATGATTTTCATCTAAAGTCAAAGTTGCTGCAATCTTGGATATATACTTCATCAAGTCCATTTTTTATGTCGAGTATATAAACAGACTTGATCTAACGCTTGGTAGCTAGTTACGTCCTCGATGATGTCTAACAATGTCTAAAAATGAGGGTATAAAATATTTCAGTGACAACCATAGAAAAATTTTATAATGACGCAGGCTGCAAGTTTTCGTATAGTTGATAGTAATTGCTACAGTGGCTGTTTTCAAGGACAAACAACAATGGGAAGATTAACCTTTTGTTAAACAGGAGTAATCACATCCTCCATGACAATAGTCTTGTACGCATATTTTATTGTCATCATCACAAGGTGTTTTATTTTTGCCAGAAATGCATGGATCAGCAATGCACATAACAGGATGTGGACAATCTAAGAGAGATTACGGGATTGTGAGAAAAACAGGTCAGTAAGATAATTCAGTCAGTTCAAAATAACACGGCCATATGAATGATTCATGAAAATTATAAGTATTCGGTGATTGACATACCTTCTGAATTTTTTGGATCATGATGGCCGTCATGATGCCTCCCAACATCTGAAAAGTTTAATACATTCATTTCTTACTTTTGTAAAAATGATTATTCAATCAAAATATTCTCTTTCTATTAAAAGACAAAATCTTTTCAGTTAAATTTGATCAATGAAGAACATGGCGATAATATAACGAAATGAATTGGTACTGTTAAATTTACTGTTATAATGTCAAATTATCATCAGCTTCATTGCTGAAGCGCTTTTATTATTCCATTTAGGCATTTAATGTATAGCCATGTTCCAGCTTGCATACCGTTTTTGTGTTAAGGAGATAATAAAATTCCGTCCAATTGCAACCATGAGTCAAAGATTAAGGGACAAAAAAGACCTACCTAATGATAAACATGAATAATCGCAACCTCCATGACAATAGTCGGGTACGCATCTTCTATTATCTCCACAAGATGTTTTGTTTTTACCAGCATCACACGGATCAGCAGCGCACATAACTGGTTGTGGACATCCTAAAGACAAATAAACATTTAATCAAAAGGAAGAAAAGATATTTTTGAGCAGTAGAATCACCAGTATATGATTTTCGTTGCTGAATAAAAGAAAATACTGCAAAATTGACATACTCTTTGATCTTTTATAAGCTGCACCACTGATGATCGCAATGGCGATAATAACCAGACTAAAAGATATGTTTTTCATTATTGTTGAAAACGAAAAAGCTTGTTCTTCTTCTGAAATTCAATCAATCTTCTTCTGAGTTTCTGAATTTTAGGATTGTCGCGCGATTTATATATAAGGACATATTTACAGACACAACAAACGCTAATCAATACTTAGTTATTTGTACAAACATTTAGGATGAAAATCAGGGATTCGTAAAAGATAATTTACGTCATTAACATTGACTTGTAAAGAAACTAAGAAAAGAAATTGTTGAAAAGACTGACATCATTTTCTCTCAATATTGTGTTGCTCCTATATACCAATTTAACTGAAAAATCACTATTAGATTTCATCTTGAGACGTATATCTGTCTGACGAGCAAATGTTGATTATTGATTAGTTTTTATTGACATCATAACTTAAAAATTTTGATAATTTCAACATATAAAGATACATTGTTAGAATAAAATTTACTTACAAAATATTACAAAATTATGTGACTGAGTGTTTATGTTAATGTTTTTCTTCCCTTGTTTTTACGATCCACCTTTAGCAGTTTTGGACTGTGTACACTAGCGTTGATAACTCCTTGCGCTCTTTTAAATGGAAAATAGTTTTAAAACTAAACTCATAATGACACTATACACACCCGCTTATGCTATATTAGTTGAAGTACATCATTTGAATTTATTATATACAGACTATTTTTTAATTACTTTCTTCAAAAATAATCTGTCCAAAATGTCAAAAAGTAGGAATTATCGCTCAGATTGCTACTCGACTGGAGTTTACTTGGGCCTCACGTTTGTGGAAAACTTCATGGTCTATTGTACAAAGATGGCCTGGAAGGCATTACACGCTTTGATAAGAGTAGTATAAGTTAGATAAAATATTTTTTGGTTTTTAAGAAAATCTGACAACTATAATCCTATCGAAATATAACTAGTCAAACCAAAGCAAACCTGGCTTCTAATAATCTTCCTTACTTATGGCAACAGCTGTGCATATCCTTATCTTAAACTATAAAGCCCATATCAGCCCCAATAATTATAAAGAGTATATTCTTACAACAACAACATTTATAACACTTCACTATTTAAAAAATTGGATAAATAGTGCTTTTTAGAGCAGTTAAAAACGAATACTTGTAGTTAGAACCATAAGATTATGAGCAAATATGTATTATTGATCATGACATAAAAATCTTGATGCTTTCAATACATAAAGACATATTGTTAAAGTTAAGTTGATTTTGATGATAATTATTTGACTGGGTGTTTTTGTTGATGTTATACCTTTTCATTTCCTTACAGGACACATACAACAGTTATGAACTGTGAAGATACTCTCATTTTTTCTTTTTTACTTCATTTAAACGATTAAGTAAGTGAGTAAGTAAGTAAGTAAGTAAGCTGTTTCTCCTTGGTACCAACCTAGGGCATTGCCTAGGGCTTCCATCCGTAATGGTTGGTTCTTCCGCCCGCCGACTAACAACTATTAGTTGACTTACCGCCAGAGATACGTATAGCATTGCTCTAACTTGCCCGACATAGCCTTTTCTGCTACTTGATGTTATCAACGTGGGTACTACGAAGGAAGTCCTTGAGTATATAAAGTCCCCATTAGGGCAATGGAGCCGGTGTCTCCCCAAAATTTATACTCCCCAGTCATTATTTACTGGGAAATAATTACTCCCCAGTAATCTTTTCCCAGGAACTTATGACTCCCGGGAGTATACATTTACGCGAAAATAATGACTCCCTTCAGGAAATTTTTACTCCCCTGATAGTATACCAAAAAATTGGCGTATATCTTGATCAACATTTGGTTTCCTGATCTTTTTCTTCCTGTATATCATGAATAAATAACAAAAACAAAATGGAAACTTTGGGACAATCGGTATATCGCAAATACTATCGGATTGGCATGGGCTAAAACTTGGTACATTTGCTTGTTCCTTTGGAAATATGAAGATGCATTTTTTATTCTTTGAAATTTTTGATAAAACAATGCTTAAAGTTTGGGACAATCATAAAAGGCGAAAATTTATACCGTTAAGATAATTGAAGTCAACTCACTTTCTACTGTCTTGGTTGGAATATAGAATATTTCAGAAGGAAAATGAAGATTAAAAATCGTTACAGTGGGGATAACTTTCTTTGAATTTTTCCGGATGAAAAGGTTCTTGGCGTCACTAGGAGTACAGTACGACGGGATGGGGGTAACAACGGGTCACTTTAACATGGTAGATTCGATTTTATGACGAGGTTTTCTTTTTCAGCAAACACAACAAGAAAGTTTATGCATACATTTTTATAACATCTCTACTTAGCAAGTGATTTGATCCTAGCATATTTTTCGTTGTATAAATTGTACTCTTCTGTGCTTAATTGTAGTGGTAGATCGAATAAGCAGTAGCTTCGACACTCCAGGGCAATATCCATAAAATGGAAGGGGTCATAATGAAGTGCTATTAGGCTGAGTTTAGTGATTACTTCTAGAAAAATGAAGGTTTTGGCACTTTTTGGCAATAAAATCATAAAAATGAGGGAGTCATTATAAAATGATTTTGGAGTTGAAAATTTTGCAAGTTCTTCTGAAGTTTGCTTTTTTGCCTCTGTCCTTTGAAATTTCTGTCGGGTACGTATTCCTTCTCAAAAATTCTTCTACTACCTTCTGGTCCACATGGTTCTTAGATTTACCTGTCTTCGCCATCTTTTCAATTTTACTCTCTGATCCCACATCAAAACAACTCTTCATTGATCGGAATGTCCAAATCGATTGTTTAATTCGAATATGCAAAGGAAGCATTTCATTAGGGACTCATAATTTACTTGGAAAAAAACACTCCCCTCTAATTAGAACAAATAAATTTGCAATTTAAAGGGGAGTAACTTTTTCCACGGGGGAGTCATAATTTCCCAGGAAATTATTACTCTGGGAGTCATTTTTTCCCGGGATATAATAACTGGGGGAGTAGTTTTTTCCGGGGAGTAAACATTTACGGTTACACCGGTAATGGCAGGAATGTATCTCCGTTTGTTTTATGAATCCTTAAATAAGTAAACTCTCGCTTCATTTCAAATCATCTTTTATTTTAAAATCTGTGATGACATCAACTTGCATCCAGTAAATCAAAGTTATTGTCATTATTGTCATTTGTTGAAAGTCATTGTGCATTATTCACTAAATTTAAATATGGGCGCCATAGACCAGTATTTTCAGAAGTAATAAACGTGAAATATTCTTTTTCTGTTGACAACGTTATGAGCAACTATAGGGTGTAACGTTAAAATCTAGCTACTTTTATTTAACAGTACGGTAGGGGAACAATAATATTTTCTAATAAGCATGAAGTATATTTTTGATTTTGGACTTTTTTCAAAGCCCTTTTCATGAGTCTGTAAAAGTGGATTATAGGAAATATTTATTTACTGATCATCATCTTTAACCTTCCAACAACAATGCTAAACCAACGTTCGTTTAACATTTTAATTCGGAACACTAATACAATAGTGAAAGTCTCTAACATTGTGTGTCTCCAGGGAACAAAATCTCATTCATAAACAATGAGATATGGATACCAAGATGGTATGAGATTTATAAATTAGCGTAGATACATCCATTAGACACTTTCACATCCACTCAATAAAACTAAAAGTGAGTCTGAAACTGGCAAATATTACTGTTTTTGTAGAAATGGACAACGTCTATTCTTTGTCGTTGCCTAGGCTTTTACCGGTATTTCTTAATTATTTATTTGATTTTACAACTTATGCTCTTCAGTATCTGTGAAATGAGATATTTGAAATAATCTTCTTAGAAGAATTGCGGAGAAAATATCTATTAGACATCGCGCCATTTTCTAAGATCGCATTTTGCTATCTTCAGTCGACGCTATTCCTCAAAATCTAGATTTTTCTGTTTCATAATGATACTCTTTCAATCAATATTGTAATTAATTATAGTAATTAATTAATTTAGTTAGATAACAAAAGTATAATATATTCTACTTCTAAATATAGTTTTTTTGTTTTTTCCAAACAGGGTTTCAAGTTGCTTTGTTCAGGCTTGTTTAGCTAACTGTTGCAATTAAGTAGGAAAAATGAAAAAAAAAATCGCGGAAAAATCCTGATAGAGTAAAGAAACGTCGGAATTTTCAAATGCTAATTTCGACTTCTGAGAATGCTTAGTAGAGACAGGAAGCTGAACAGCATCGACACGGTAGCAAAAATAACTTATCATAGCCTAACTTATGATGAATTTATAAGCCAAAAACATCAGTGGCGGATCTAGAGGTATGTCGAAATTTGTGTAGGAGAGCATTAACATAATTTGTGAATTCAATTTATATTACCAATGGGATTATTAGAACGCTTTTCTTTTATGGTTAGATTGCTAACACTCTCCTACATAAATTTCGACATACCTCTAGATCCGCCACTGAACATTGTGGTCAGAATTAATATTGAAGTAGTAGTATACCAACAGCGAGTAGTACTTATAGATTCATGCAATATAATTTCAAATTTTTCTTAAAATGTCTTAAACTGTCATGAAACATGTTATTGTTTGATTTGACGCGTTGTAAGCGGTATACTTTAAGGTGAATTCATACCAAGCTGTCACTTTTTTTAAAAAAAATGTATCAAACTGATTATTTTTGACTCATATTGATGTTATGGATGGGATTAGATGAAAAACAGTAAAAAAATCAAAAATTCATAATGGCAGCCCAAGTAAATTCCCTAAAATATATATGATGCGGGTCGGTTAATAATTTCATAATGGTTCATTCAATACACTTGAAATTTGACACAGTACTCCTTAACAGGTATCTCTGTGAACTGAAACTAAAAAAATTTGATGTATTTGGTTATTTCAATAGATTCGTTGATGCGAAGCTGATAAAATTATTTGGACTGATTTCAGGAAACGCGATTGACCGAAAACTTGAAAATTTTTTTAAAAATGTAAAAATTAGAGTTTTAGATCATAGAACACTTTATTGTGATATACTGTGTCAAATTTGAGAATAAACAGATCCACGGTTGGAAAATTATAAGCCGACCGGTTAATACACTGCTATAAAATATTGAAAAACCAACAAAAAAATTCATAAAAAAAATTCTTAATCAAATGCACCAGCTTTGTAAGTAAGTCCTTCAATCTCTATATTTTTGTCCTGTTCTTTACTCCACTTCTTTCTGCTCATTCTCCTTCTCTTCTGAGAGGTTTCCAAGACTTTGTAAGCTGCATTATGTTTTCGCTTTCGGTTTATTACAGAACAACCATGCATTGTGAAACAGCCGGGTTCTACGTTCAAAACTTTCAAAACATCCAGTGTTGCTTTTGAACCATAATTGAAATGACCAATAGCATCATACACACCTAATGACAGGGTAGACAATTCAACATGTATATGTTTTGGCAACTTCCATCAATGGAAACAGCAACATCGGTACTCCTCTCCTGGAGTTCACGGGCAGCATCACACATACTTTGTTCAGCGACAGTTTTAACAGCACATTTCAACATGTCACTAATTTTTGAATATGCAGACTTGTTCATAGGATCTGGCATATTTAAAAACACACATAATTTCTCCAATTGACTATGCCCTGCACCAATTGCTCGCATACCATAAACGGATCGAACATTTATTTCCATGTGCTTATTCCCACCGCGATTTTTTTTACCATTTGTTGACCCTTCAATTTCTTTAGACGTAAAGAACTGGTACACATAGCTACAACAACATTTTAGTGACAACAATCTGGCTAGACCCTTTTTCTTTTCTTTGACATCAGTTGATGTTAAAGTGTTTGTCGAAAAACAATCTGGACAAGCCATATGGCTGCATACAGTATTAAGGATTGACATATCGATAATGCGGAAACTAGAAAGTTCATCAGTATCGACATTACCATTACTCTCATCATCATTACTATTAGTATTTGGAATGTCAACTATCTTGCATTCAGAAGCACTAACATTATGTGCAGTAGGATTGTTTAATATCTCAGTTTGCTCAGGCAGAGGATCATTTTCTGTGGTTGGTATCAGCTATGCTGGGGCTTGTTTTTCTTTCATTTTACCATGCCATTTTCTTTTCTTAGAATATCTTTTTTGCTGCTTTGTTTGGAACACCTCCCTGCATTTCCTTTTTCTCTTTCTCTTTGTGTTTTATCCATTTTTTTGACAACAAATATCTATAATAGCTGCAGAAATCTTCAGAAGTACTGATGAGACCTTCACTCAACTTAAGGAAAAATAATAGTCATTCTGCAGCTAAAATTCCGCACAAAACAAGCAAATTAGTGACATGGTACATAAAGCCAACGGAAAATGCATGAAAAAGCCGATTGCCGCCCGCGAATCGCGCGTGGAAGGAAGGGGAAGTCAAGTGTTAGTACTGAAAAATTCTGTCAAAAATTTGAAAAAAAAATTGGTACTGTACTCAATTAAACAGGTCATAACACAAAAAATATACCTTTTAAGGGAAAACTAATAGCATATTCGGATTCTACGATAAATGTTAGTCTAGGAAAGTGGGCTTTTTATTACTTTCTTAAAATTTCATTTTTTTGGAAAATTTTCTCAAAATCACGTTTAAGGTTGGTGTGAATCCACCTTAACTGTCATTTTGGGTTTTCATTCAATTATCTGCTAAACATAAGGTTCACTAGTATCCCGTGTAAAACATTTTTACAGGTTTTAATTCTGAAAATGACGTCTCAAAAAATGGTTAGGAAAAATTAAATCACAGAATAACGAACAGAAAGTGCATCAGTGTTGTAAGTACTGTAAACTCTCTCTTTAATTCCCTAAACCCTAACCTTAAGAAAAAGAAACAGAAGGTGCAGGTACCATAACTTCGATCCATAAAATTAGAGAGATCGAATTTGGAAGTTCTAACTGTATTGCTGAATTCTAAAAGATATACCGAAACATGTACAGGATCGTTAAGCGACAACCAACTGTTACCGATATATCGTCGATCAAACATATTACTGACGTAAAAGCTCTGTTTGTCACCCCTTCGTCAATGTCATGGACCATAAAAAATGTCAGTTATTTTCTTAGAGGTTCTAGAGATATTTTCCAAAACTTCGCATCTCATTAAAAAGGCGATGCAATGGTTCCCCTGATTTAATGATCCACTTAAACAGACGCCATCTAGATGAAACATTTTTCCAGGCATGCAATCAACACTGGAGCGCAGAACAGAAAAATCAAAACCCATCAAAAATAAAAGTACGCGCTGTGCATCCACTTTTTTCACTCTGTAAAATAAATTGTATCGATTGCATATGCAATGCAATGGTTCCCCGTGATTAAAAAAATCTAACGTCAATACAGAAAAAAACACTCAATTAAAAATCTCTAGGTATTCCAGCTAAAGCATTTTTAGTTCAACACTGGAATTATGAACAGAAAAACTTTTTAATCGGAAGATCTGAAACACATCAAAATATTCATAATAAATCTTTCACGATAGGATATATGCAGTACACGTATTTTTTTTTATAAGAAACCAGTTTATAAGAAACTCTAGTCGAGCTCGGAAACCTAAGAAACTATGTAGTAAGCTCACTCTATTCTAAGAAACTGAGAAATTTTGAGAGGTAAATTTTTTCCCTCGTTTTTAATGATCACATAATGTCAAACAGAAAAGTACGAGGTCATTATGATAATGGATGGCACACGGGAACCATTCAATGGTATAACAGCAGATTAGACGAATACCGAATCTTGTTTCCTGATGGAACAGACGATTATGTCAAGTTAGACGATTTCGATGGCATTGAAATGATTCTTTTGTAAAGACATAAACACTCTTCAGTTTTTGTGCAAGCACTGCAATAAAAAAGATAAGCATAAAAGTTTGTTCTCTGTGGCATTCCTCTCAATAAGGCAAAAATTCTTAGTGTATGATAAGAAACCCTTAAGAAACTTTTCTAGTAAATTTAGGGTAAATCTGTAAGAAACTGGCTAGAGACCCAAAAGCTGTGTACAGTTCACGAACCATCGTTTTTCGTTTCTTTCTTAATCTTTCTTAATCTTGAACTTCAGAATTGGGTGTAAGTAAACAAATGATTTTAAATGTTTTTTTTCAACCAACCCCGACGTTTTCTTGATGTCGGTTAATGGTCGTTTTTGGTTGCGATGTTAGAACGACCATAAAACAACGTTGTATTGACGTTGTGTGTTAACTGGGATATACCCCAAGTGAAAATAATTTGATGAGCGTCGCCCTCGATTAAGCGCCGCCCTCGAATAAGCGCCCCCTCTAAAGATCAAAAAAATTAAATAAGCGCCGGGGCGCTTAATCGAGTATTTACAGTAATTATACGTATCCAAAACTGAAGATTAAATAGAACATCTATACTAGAAACCTATAATCATCTTGAAATAATAATTTTACTGTACTGTGATGATTCTTTTCTAACTAAAAAGTTAGAAATTAAGAAGTATTCAATGCTTTGTAAACAAAAGGGTAAGTGTTTGTTTTTGGGGAAAATGTCTGAATGTCTAAATGTTTGAACCTTTCTCGATAAAAAAAGATTTTAGTTTGTTTCATGAGTGGGCTGCAATACGTTTTAGGCTCTGGATTCGTACGGCTCAGTTTCCTCCTCATTAAAGTGTTTGTCTACTCTGCACTACTTCTCTTATGTATAGTTGCCGAATAAATCTAATAACTTGAAATTAACATTACTCTTTGACTTTTTATAAGCTACACCACCAATGATCACAATGGTGATAATAACCAGATTGAAAGATATGTTTTTCGTTATTGTGGAAGGAAATGAAAACTTTTCTTCTTTTATAATATAAGTTTGTCAATTTCTAGAATCGTTGTGCGACTTTATAGGAAAATATTTCCAAACACAACAAACTTTGAATATTTTGACAACGACAAAACTGTGGTCATCACTTCGTTATTTGTGCAAACATGCAGGATGAAAATAAGAGACTAATATTAACTCACTTCGTAAAAAGCACTTTACGTTAATAGTTATAAATAAACTTACGACAATTTTTTAAAAAAGATTGACATCAGTTTGTTTAAATATTGTGTATTCACGATATACAAATTTGATACTCAAAGGTCGTTTTTAACATGAATACGTATCAGCACAAAATCATTCATGTGATTCATGACTATACATTGACAAAACTTCATTCTGGAAGTAAAAACACTTTTGCCCCTACCTACCCAAACCTGTCTTTGAAAAGAGTGTCCAAAGTGCTAAAAAATATCTTTCATATTGTTTTTCAATTGGGGCTCACTAGGGCCTCATATTTGCACAAAAGACCAAAGTCTACAATCATGGTTATATACGGGAGGCATTATTTCCTAATAAAGTATTTTGAGTTAAACTTCGAGATTTCTAAGTTTTTAAAGAAGAACAATTGCAATATTTTATCGAGAATGTGTAATATGAAACTCTGCTTAAGGTGAAGAAGACTTTGGGTGAATCAATACATCGGGCTACGTGCCCCCAGAAATCTTCCATACTTATAGGAATAATGACCTAGTATAACCTCGAAGCCCTTTATAATCTTGATATTTGTCAGCAACAACAACAACAAAACCGTTAATAAACATCTTTATTTCGAAAAACCAAATTTTGAGTAATACTCTGAATTGAAGAATATGAATAAAGATATCCTGAATAACACTGTGATTAGAACCATAATATTCAAAGTAAATATTCATTGACATCATGACAGAAAACTTTTACATTTTCCATATACAAAGAGACATTGTTAGAATAAAAACGCTATTATAAATAATCATACGTCTGTATGTCTTTATTGATATTGTTTTACGATACACAGTTTGGACATGGTGGACAAATATTGATATCTTTTTGCGTTCTTTATTCATACCATCATGGTGACTGGGACAGCTTTCGAGTATTCTAGCAATATTATACAAAGTAGGTCATTTGTTACAATACAGGCTGTTCAATTCTCTCGCTAAATGCTCAGTATTGGTTGAAGACTCAATGTATTGTAGTGAGCGGCTTCAAAGACTTAATTCCGGCAAAATTTCAGCCATTCGAGATTCGAAGTTTTGTCTTTAGTTGAAGAGGTGCTTTGTTACAACTCCTTAAAGCAACATTTAAACGTTAATTTAGGCCGTAATTTGTTTCAAAGAAAATGCGATCAAGAAATATCACCAACTAATGCCTATGAAGAACATGAATCATGAACAAAGAGGCCCTACGGCGTGAAAGTCATCGAAGGTTTAAAAAGTTTAAAAATGTTGGACTAAGAAACAAAATCGAAAAGAAATTTTTGGTCTGGAAGGTCAACATAGTGATTTAGGGGTGATAACTAAATTGCCAGTGGTTAAGTGAAAAACACATTCTAGTTAAAAATGAATACCACCCTATCAAAATTGAGTGCATATACCAATCAACAAAACTAAATTCAAGAAAAACTTTATCATGGAAATTAAAGTTAAAGAACAGTACCTTAAATACTTATTGATATCTCATTTATTATATGGCCACACATATCTATAAAAAATCTTTCCATTCAAAGGAAATAATGATTGCTTTATGATTGAATTTAATTTAATTCAAATCTGATGTTGAATAAATGAAAGTTTGCATAAGATTTCATGCAGGCTGCAACTTTCATGATATTAAAGAGTTCAAAAACAAACTTTTCCCTCGCATGAAGTAGATGAATATTGCATCTAAGATAATTGCCGAGAAGAAATACCAGGGTTAAAAAAATACATGTTTGCATATCTGGCATTGTATCATTCATACATTTTTGTCTTTCTTCAGACTGAAAATAAAAAACCAATCAAGTGTTGATTGACACATCTTCATAGGTATTTAAATGCTTCCTATATTCCTATGTTCCTATATTTTGTGTCATATGGCGATTGCCTAGAGGTTGAAATGCTTTTCATCTTCATCACAATCGTAATTTGCAAGGGAATTTTTAAATAGAAAAATTACGCAGGAAGCTTCCTATTAATTAACAGAAGAACGGCCATTCGTTAATTGAGTTTTACGACACTGTGGAAAGGTACACAATCGTCCTGTACGATGGCCCGAGGTGTCAGGTGACAGTAGTCGAGTTTTTTTAAGACAATTCTCGAGTTTTTTTCGGACAGTTATAAAAAGAATTACATGCATGATTATATTCATGATATCCATGACGTAATCTTTTTCGACCCCATGAATTGCGATATCCGAATTCCGCCATTACTGGTGGCAAAAGAAATGTAAACAAAACCGAAAGTGAAGCGAACTCACAGCATTCCTGCAACAATAGCCTCAAAAAATGTCAAATCCTTCTGCAAAAAGATCAAATTTTTATAACGACCTAGATGAACTTTCAAAGAAAAGATACGAGCAAAAGTTGCTCCAGCTAAAGGTTTCAGACCACCCTCTTTCCTTAGATGAAAAAGACTTCAATCTGACAAAAGATGTGTTTAAATGGCCAAACCTGTCCTTTGCTGATATTTTTTGCTACTTAATCAATTCTCCTGGCCAATATTCAAAAGGTAGTCTAAAGGCTTACAAGTCCTTAGACGCCTACAAATATGTCACTAGTGGATTAGTGTTCAATGTTAAAATTAAAACTATCGAGAACAATTATCTTGTAGCAGGACGAGTTCGACATGGTCAAAGTCAATTTACAAAAACATCAAGTCATGCTTGGCTGGGAATCGAGTCGAATGGTGAAATCATCAATGCGCATTGCACATGCATGGCTGGACTTGGGAAAGCTTGTTCCCATGTTGCATCATGTTCTACCTTTACTTAACATCAGAGTATATGTAAGGCGATCGCCTATTCATATAAAAAAAACACAAAAATATTTATTGTAATTGTCACGTTCTTTTTTGTTTTTTAATGCGTCTCAGTGTTTTGTTTCTCTCGTGCATTCAGTTTATCTTAAATCAATTTTAATTTTTTTAGTAATTATTTTGTCATTTACTGAGTTGATGTCTCTAGGGTGTTTAGTTTATTTCACTATACAGTGTGTCCCACAGAATTTCGGTCTGAGATTTTAACAGCTCATAACTTTTCACACATATATCAAATTTCAGCAATTTTTATACCATTCGATAGGATTTTATTCATAGATTTTAAAAGTATACATTTTGTTCTCCAAAACCTTTTAGTTTGGAAACAATTAAGGATTTTACAATGAAAAAATCCAATTATCTTCTTAATGGTTAATTAACACATCTTTCAATAACAGCTATCAAAGGTCATTATCAAAAACAATATCAAAGTCAAGGGACTGTAAAACACAAGAATCATTAAAAACAAAACTTTAAGCCGTCTCAACATGTCCCCCGTTTCTCTTGACACAGTGATTTGTTGTTGCTGTCATAAAGAGTGGCGAATAAAATTTTGATTTTGTCTAAGATTATTTGCTGAGTCAACAATTTTACTTCGCAATACTGATAGACTCTGAATCTCAATGGAGAAAAGTTTTTGTAGCAACTAAAAATTGTTCATATGATGTCAAAAATTTTGTAGAAGCCCCCGTCTCACAATTTTTAACTTTGTGATGAGATTATAATTTTAGTGTGTTCAATAACACCACGGCATGTTCTTAATAAACAAAAGAATAATCGCACGTGAAAACTTACTTTTATTAACCATTAAGGAGTTAATGACCGTGACAGTTTAAAGAAATCCTTTTAACAACAAAGGTGTTGGACTAAATTATTTAAGATATAGGTTTTTTAAATTCTTGAAAAAAATGCCATCGAATGATGTAAAAATCTCTGAAATCTGATATATGTGTGAAAAGGTATAGGCTGTTAAAATCTCAGACCGAAATTCTCTGGGACACACTGTATATTCAACGTTTTTCTTATTTTTGTACACATTTTTCAAATCAACTCAATTCAATTACATATAGCGTATCACTAGCGATATACTTGGCCAGCTGGTAGGTTTTGGTTTTGTTCTTTTCCTTCTTCTTTCTGTTGTTTCAGTTATATGTAGTTTTTACTAAATTTACTTGTATTTATTTCATTGTGATTTCAGTTTGAACGTAAACTCAATACATGTTCCAAACCTGTCTCTTTTTCGTTAAAAGTGATACCGCTACATTCAAACAGAGATCCATTCAATTCGATATCAATTTATCACATCAATTCAATCTTAAGCAATAATCACATGTCAAAACGTATCAAATCGAGATTCGATTATACCATTTTCAACTCAACTGGTGAGAAAACCGAACTTCAAGATCTTTCAGCCCAACTCGATCAACTATCGTTAGACGTAATGCCATCATCGACTGTGATAGAAACCGAAGTGATGATTCAGGAGGTCCACGACATTGTTGAAGAAAATCCAATCCACAGTGGAGTCGATCTATCTGCGACAGTGGAAAAGTTAACAGACTTACGAAAGTCTATTCGGACAAACGAGCTTGTTCTCCAAACTCAAACGCCTGACAAACAACTTACAATGCAAATCGTTGGTGCCATACAGTTAATCAAAGAGTATATTAAGGAAATCAACGATTTGAAAGTGAAAGCAAACCTCCTACGAACGAAACAAGCAAGTGACAACGAGATACGTAAACTCCAATCTCATCAGTTCTTGATTGAGGACACAAAACGTTCTATCGAAGACATCGTTAAAGAATTCGCTCGTAATCCTCAAGACTTAACTGATGAAGAACTTGTGCAGATCAGAAACAATCTTCCGTCGACCACATCTCAGATTAACGAAATATCCAAGAGGATTGAAACTATTCTCACCAAGACGACGACAAATCCTGATGTTCAAAGTGCTTGTCATCATTTCAATGAAAGGTATGCGTGTCTTATCTCAAGCAGATCAAGTTACACAGAAAAGCTGAACTCTGAGATCGAAGAGCGTCAGGTGTATAAACAAAAACTCTTTTCAGAATCAACTCTAAACATCAAACTTGAAAGATTTTCTGGATCATCAAGATTCGGTGGATTTCTACACATTCAAATCGAAGTTTGAGAAGCTTTACCTTCGAACCACGCCTAAACATCTCCTTGCTGAACTGCTAAAAAATAACTATCTTAAAGATCCTGCTCTCAGTTGCGTCAGAACGATCGACAACATTGAAGAGATATGGACAAGATTGAAGCTTGCATATGGTGATGTGATGCTGATGCTTCAAAAGAAGATAAATCAATTGAGCTCGACAAATCCAATTTATCGTTCGAAAGATACTGACTCAATCGTCAACTCGTTAAGCAACATCATCAACATCATCAAAGATCTCACATCATTGGCAAAGAAGCACGACATCGAAAACTACTTGTACTATGGTGGTGCAATCCAAAAAGTATACCATCTACTTGGGGACGCAAGGCTGTCAAGGTGGCTTGTTCATATTTCATACGATAATCTTACTCCAGAAGAAACGTGGTCCAAGTTGTGCAAATTTCTGGAAGATGAGTTGGCCATCCAACAACAGAAACTAATCGTGAAGATGTCAGCTCATGGTCAAAATGAGTCAACTACAAGGCGACCTACAACCAATCAATATCAATATGCATCCAAGACAAACAGGACTCAGAGGTATGGGTATTCTTCTAATTCTAGTTCTAATACCATACCCTCTGAGCCTACCTGTTTCATCTGTAATTCCAAAGAAGGCGTTGACGATCATGTGTCCACCTTTGGTCCTGCAGGCACCAGGTTACTACAGTACTATACGTGCAAAACGTTCGTCGAACTTACACCTGCTGATAGACTTTCCTTGCTTAAAAACAAGGGATACTGCTTTCAATGTCTTTTTCCAGGCGCTGACGCATCAATTGGAAAACACAAGGAGGGAAGATGTCAACGAGACTTTACATGTAAGCATGTATCACATCTGAAATATTCTACAAAGAAGCACGTCCTCGTCTGTCACGAACACAAGGATGATCAAAACAACAAGGACCTTCTGTCGACGTACAAGCAACGATGCATCAGAAATGCAAATCTTCCATCGTTTTCAAAGAATATCAGCCTATCATTTCATGTACACGAAGCATTCAAGACCAGCCATCAAATCACTGAGCAAGGGTCCGACGGTGAACGTGGAATTTATCTCTTTCAAACGATATCAATTGACAGCAAGCCTTACACGATATTCTTTGATTCTGGTTGTAGTGATTTTATTGTGAAACGTTCTGCTATCCAGTCGCTCTCATCAAAAGCAACGCAAATTTCATCACAGGTCACTCAAGTTGGAGGAGTTGGTCAAACATCATTGCAAGCGTTCGGTGCCTGCAATGTCAAGATCCCAACTCACGATGGTGCAATTGCTTCCTTCAATGGTATATCATTGGATTCAATAACAACAACGTTTCCAGACTATCCGCTTACTGACGTATATAACGACATCGTAAAAAGCTTTAAGTCGTCTGGTGGTGATTCATCTCAGCTCCCACAACCCGCGTCATATGTCGGTGGTGATGTACATTTTATGATTAGTATTAGCTATCTAAGATATCATCCAAGACTCATCTACCAACTACCTTCTGGACTAAGTATCTACGAATCCGTCTTCAACAATCAACATGGTGGTCGTGGAGTCATCGGTGGACCCCACGAGATATTCACCAAGATCCATCAAACATACTTCAATCAAACGAAATATCTTGGTTTCTTCAGCGAGCAGTTCTCCTTATACAGAATGGGTATCAGAGTCAATCCAGACGTTAACTACTTGTCAACCTATCCTGTCCGTCACATCAAAGACTTTGAAGAGACGGAAAATGCTGGTTCAACCATCACGTACCGTTGTGTCAAGTGCAGAGACTGCAAAGAATGTAAGAGTTCGAAACATCAAGAAGAAGTCAGCATCAGAGAGGAAGTCGAACAGATCATTGATTCTTCCGTGAAGATCGACCATCACAAAAGACGATTACAGCTACTTTACCCTTCATTGCTGATCCAGTCACAAAATTAGCACCGAATAAGCACGTTGCTCTGAAGATCTACTTTCAGCAACTCAGGAAACTCAACGATTCGCCAAAAGATAAAGCTGAGATCATCGCGTCAGAATCAAAGCTACAAGATCTCGGTTTCGTCGACTACGTCGAGAATCTTCTTCCTGAACAGCAATCGATGCTGCACAATTCAACAGTCCACAACTTCATACCATGGCGAGTCGTTTGGAAAGCAACATCAGTCACCACACCGTCGTGTATGATGCTTCGCATCCCACGCCATCTGGTTTTAGCCTCAACGATTTATTGGCGAAAGGAAAAAACAGTCTTAATAAGCTACAAGAGATACTCATTCGTTGGTCAACTCATCCCGTCGCCATGCACACAGATGTACGAAAAATGTATAACACCATACGACTAGAAGAAAAACACTGGTGCTATCAACGATACATATGGCAACAGAACCTCGATCCGACCAAGATACCACGCGAAAAAGTCATCAAAACATTGATGTATGGTATACGATCAAGTGGCAATCAAGCTGAGCATGGACTACGATCAGTATCTTCTTCGTTTAAAGATCAATACCCTGAAGTCAACGAAATTATTCAGGACGACACTTACGTTGATGATTGTATGACCGGTGAATCATCACATGCGCAAGCACACCAAAGAGCTGATGAAATCGAATTCGTCTTGAGTCATGGCAACTTCAACTTAAAAGGTTTCACATTCTCCGGATCCGATCCACCAGAGCATCTTTCGGACGACGGGAATACAATTGGCGTCGGAGGAATGATGTGGTACCCAAAATCTGATGAGTTAGCAATAAACATCTCGCAACTGAATTTCTCAAAGAAACGCAGAGGCAGGAAATCAACTTCTGCCGACAACATCGTGCCCGTTCGACTCACACGACGACATTGCGTATCAAAGATAGCCGAAATCTTCGACCTAACCGGCAGAATCGCTCCAATAGTCGCAACGTTCAAACTCAATTTAAGGGAATTATCGCTGAGAAACCTTTACTGGGACGATCAAATTCCCGATGACTTACGTTCAGTTTGGTTGGATCATTTCGAGATGATGCAAGAGATCGCTAACGTCAGGTTCAAACGTGCTATCATACCTCCGGATGCTTCCTGTCTTGAAGTTGATACCATTGATTTTGGCGATGCTTCACAATCGCTAATATGCTCTGCCATCTACGTTCGCTTTCCCCGTTCAAATGGAAAATTTTCTTCTCAACTAATCTTTGCGAGAACCAAAGTGGTGCCAAAAGATTACACGCTTCCTCGAGCCGAAGTACTTGCAGCCCTGGTCAACGCCCATACTGGTGAAGTTGTAAGACGATCTTTGAAGAAGCTTCACAAAACTTCAATCAAGCTAACAGATAGCCAGATAACACTCTATTGGATCGTCAACGACGAGAAACCATTGAAGAAGTTCGTCCGAAGTCGCATTTTGGAGATTCAACGTTTTACAGAAAAGGAACAGTGGTTCTATATTCCTTCGGATCAAAATCTTGCAGACCTTGGTACAAGAAGATGCGTCACCTTCAAAGACATTGATCAGTCATCATCCTGGATCAATGGACACGAATGGATGAAGCAACCGAAAATATCCTTTCCAATACAATCTGTGGACGATTTGAAGCTGTCAAACCAACAAATCGCTGAGGTCAACAAAGAGAAGAGTATCGTTCAAAGTTACCACATTGAATCGCTTGAGGGAGTATCAAAAAGGTACAAGTTTTCGAAATAGTCTTCTGAATCCCAATCGGCATCGATTTACTACAACGATTCGTATCATGGCACTTGTCTACAAGTATATCTACATCTTGGTAAACCGAGTAAGGACAGGATCAAAAAAGTTCCTGACAATCGATTCTTCAACTATCGTCATCAGCGACAAAGAAATCAGAGCTGCTGAAAACTATTATTTCAGGAAATCATCCCAAGAGATCACTCAATTCTTACCGAGATCAAAATACAAAAATTTCACGAAGATCAGCAATGGAATTCTGATGTACACCGGTAGAATCTTAGCGGACGATGAAATTTCTATTGTTGGGCGATTTACCAGATCAATGAAGGATTTATCATCTACATCTTTCTGTGTTCCTGTCGTGGACAGAAAATCTCCAATTGCCTATGCTATCGCTCTTGACATTCATTGGTATCACCCCTAAGTCAAACACTCAGGTATCGAAACAACACTTCGCTACCTTCTTCAAAAAGCCTTCGTTATCGAGGGGAGAATGCTCATCAAATCCATTAAGAGTTCCTTCAGCGATGTAAGTATCTGGCAAAACGTACCGTTGACATTGCAATGGGACCTATATCAAGCTGCAACATAACAATAGCTCCAGCATTCTATTACACACAAGTTGACCTTTCCGGACCATATCTTTCCTACGCACCTTATCAAAAACGCAAAACTGTCAAAGTGTGACTCGTCGTATTCTGCTGCTGTGCAACTTCAGCTGTCAAGATCAAGATCATGGACGACTATGGAACAACATTGTTTATCCTTGCCTTCAACCGATTTTCGTTCGAACATGGATATCCTAAAAGACTATTTTGCGACGAAGGGAGTCAGCTCGTAAAAGCCTGCAAGGAAATGAGACTTGATTTTATCAACATCAAAGGTCATCTGACGAAGCATTCTCGAGTTGAATTCGATATTTGTCCGGTGCAGGGTCACGCAATACATGGCAAAGTTGAAAGAAAAATTCGAGAAATCAACAAATCAATCGAGAAATCTATTCAGAATCATCGTTTGTCGATCCTCCAATGGGAGACTCTGGCGTCGTGCATCGCAAGTCAAATTAACAATCTTCCTTTGGCAGTTGGAAACGTCGTTGGTGACTTTGAATGTATGGACCTGATAACGCCAAATCGTTATAATTTTCGCTCTCCATCTGGTGTCGCAACTTCTGTCAATACCACGATAATTATCAAAAAGAATGAGGACATCTTCAATTCATGGTTCGAAGTTTGGCTGCTCGTTCATGTTCCCAAATTAATGCAGCAACAAAAGTGGTTTATCTCCGAGAAAATCAACGTTGGAGATATCATCTTGTTTACAAAGAACGACTCAGTCATCTCAAATTCGTACACTTATGGAATCGTTAAAAGCCTCGAGTACAGTCGTGATGGTGTGGCACGTAAGGCCACTATCAGATACAGAAACGAGAATGAAAATGTATACAGAGAGACGGTTCGAGCTGTTCGTTCATTAGTAATCATTCATCACGTTGACGATTGTGATATGATGAAAGACCTGGGCGAAATTGCAGTGAAAGTCGATTTGGATGCGTAATGATGGAAGTGGTTTTGTTTTGTTTTTTTTGGCGGGAGTGTAAGGCGATCGCCTATTCATATAAAAAAAACCACAAAAATATTTATTGTAATTGTCACGTTCTTTTTTGTTTTTTAATGCGTCTCAGTGTTTTGTTTCTCTCGTGCATTCAGTTTATCTTAAATCAATTTTAATTTTTTTAGTAATTATTTTGTCATTTACTGAGTTGATGTCTCTAGGGTGTTTAGTTTATTTCACTATATATTCAATGTTTTTCTCATTTTTGTACACATTTTTCAAATGAACTCAATTCAATTACATATAGCGTATCACTAGCGATATACTTGGCCAGCTGGTAGGTTTTGGTTTTGTTCTTTTCCTTCTTCTTTCTGTTGTTTCAGTTATATGTAGTTTTTACTAAATTTACTTGTATTTATTTCATTGTGATTTCAGTTTGAACGTAAACTCAATACATGTTCCAAACCTGTCTCTTTTTCGTGAGAAGTGATACCGCTACAGTATAACCACAGAGCATCAAAAGGCCTAGATTCATGCACTTCACTCCCAAATGCCTGGTTGCCTCCCAGTGCAAAATTATGTAAATAAACTTTCAAGATGCAAAAAGAAAATTTGAAAGAGCTGAAGTTTCCCAGCCAAAACCTCAACCTCCTAAATACCCTAAACATCAAGCTTTAAAGCCAACAACAGAAGAAAAAGAAACGTTTTTTGAAAAGCTTGCTGACACAGGACAAGATATAGCTATTCTAAGACTGATACCACCTCATAATGATAAATATATTCCATTAAAATCAAGACTAGAAAAAATTTCATTCAAGTTCCATGACAAAAAATATGAAAATGTCTTATATCATGAACTTATTCAAGAATGTGTGACAAAATTTCTGTCTCTAAAAATCACCCAAGAAGATATTGATTTGGTTGAAAAACACACAAGGGAACAGTCCAACTATAACCTTTGGTTTGAAGCACGCACAGGTGTAATCAGAGCTAGTCAATTTAAAGCATGCTGTCATTTTGATATTTACCAACCTTCAAAAAGTCTAATTTTGCAAGTATGTTATCCTCAAAAAAATATATTTTCCACTGCTGCTACAAGATATGGTTGTGAAAAAGAAAAAAAAGCTTTATCATGTTTGGAATTATATTTACAAAATGAACATGAAGATGTTGGAATTCAAGAATCAGGTCTAATTCGCAGTTGTGACTTTCCATTTCTTGGGGTCTCCCCAGATGGCATAATGAGGTGTTCATGTTGCGAAAAGCCTTACATAATTGAAATTAAATGCCCAATGAAATGCCTTGAGAAAACCACAGTCGAATTAGCTCAAACCGACAAAAGTTTTTGTATGGAGTACGGACCAGATGGAAAGTATTACTTAAAGCGAAATCATCAATATTACTACCAAGTCCAGTTACAAATGACGATGTCAAAGCTAGATTTGTGCTACTTTTTTGTCTATAGTCAGTCATATTGCTTATGTGAAGTGATTCATAAAGATATTGATTTCCTACTGGAGAAAATTGCATAAGCAACGAAGTTCTATGTTTTTGGAATTTTACCCGAACTAATTGGTCGATCAAGCCATATTCCGCTTCCCGAATTAAAAAATAACAAAGAGAACAGTGCTGAAACTTTTTGCACGTGTGAGGGATCTGTTGATTCAGAAATTATTACTTGTGCCGATAAATCATGTGTCGTTAAGTCGTATCACATCTCATGCTTAGGTCTCGAAAAAGTACCAAAAAAGAAATGGTTTTGTCCTTATTGCAGCCGCAAAAAGAAAAACAGCCGGAAAATCACTAACACTGACGCATAAATTGGAGAAATCATTATATTCAATCCAAAGGAACTACAGATGCATTTAGGTTACATAATGCTGAGCAAATTATCAAAATTTCAGAGAGCGTACATGTCCCATCACTTTTTTTGCATCAACTATTTAATTGGCAAAATTTTTTGCAAAAGAGTATATTTGTTTCTCAACAGACCAATCACCCTTTCCACATGTATCCGTACAGTTACTTTTTATCGATACTTTTTATCGAGTTGTGTTTTTCCTTTTGTGAATTGTGGAATTTTGAGCTCAGCACAATATAAGCCAACAGATTCAGCAATTGTAAAACCTCTCTCTGCCATAACAACATCTCCAGGTATTAAATTTTCAAAAACACCTGAATTATTGGTCAAGTGCACGTCCGAAGTACGACCACCCCAAGGTTCAGAAACGAATGAAATAGTTCCTTGTGGGGTGATTCCCAACAAAACTTTCACGGTGTTATGATGCTTATACTGGGAGTATGTTTGAGCTTGAGCAGTGAGGTCACTTGGTTTCTCAATGAAGACCTCAAAACAATCTAAAGTGATAACACACTGTTGGAAATTGTCACGAAAACAGGATGGCATTGTTTTGCGAAGTTGATCTCTTTCAGGCCATTGGATTAGAAATGACATCCTTGAAGCCATTACACTGATCCATCTTGACAATATTCGTGAGATTGTTGACTGAGCTACACCAAATCTATAGGCTAAGTCCTCCTCGAGTAGTCCTAAACGCAAACGCATCAAAACAATTATGAACTCTTGTTTTCTTGATAATTTTGCATGCGTATCATCACGGTCAACATGATCCTTAACCAATTTTCCAAGGAAGGAAGACCAGTATAAAATCTAATTTTCTTTACATTATCAACAGATATAAAGAAAGAATTATTCAGAGTTTCATTTGCATGTAGCAATTTCATATTCAATTTTTTGTTGTATTTCGTTAGTTTGCAAAGTCTTGTGTTCGATTTACATTTGCTTGTATTTAAAGCATGTATTGTTCTTTTTGAAGAAACAAGTTCTGATTCCAATTTCTCAATCCTCGATTTTTGTTTGAAAATAATGTCTTCAAGTTGCTGAATCCTTTCTGCATCTGAAAGTTGGGACTCCTCAAAAACCTGCTCATTGACACTTTCTTAAACAATAGGATCTTCAACCTGATCATTTGCAGTAACTTCCCTTTGCTTGCTATATTTATTTTTACAACGATTTTGCAGCCTTGAATTTATAATCTTCTTATACCTCATTGACCTTCGCAGAGAGGATGAAGAAGCCAACAACTTTGAAGGAGACTTAGAAATGTGCTTGGATTTTGTGATAGTTGGGACATAATTTGGGTGGTTTTTGTCATTACTTTTTTCTCCAGTAATAAAATGTTCACCACATATATAAACCGTTTTTGGTGTCAGTTCTCTGTTTAGGAAAGCCAGCCATTTCAACTTTCGATCGTTATCTTTCGGAAGACTGTGGAAGGTTATTTTCTTTTCTTTTGAAAATCTGTTGGTACAGCCATTCACACTACAAGACTTCACCATCTCAGTTTTTTTACAACAGCAGCCTGGCGATTTGTTTTCTTTGTGCCACCAATGATGGTGGAATTCGGATATCGCAATTCACGGCGTCGAAAAAGATTACGTCATGGATATCATGAATCACCACGTGCATTAACATAATAAAGCAGCACTAAAGGGCGGTAACTCAGCTGATGTAACAGTTTTAATTGCGATTAAATTATGATCAATGTTACATTACAGGCAAGCCCTTTGAGATGACGCATATAGTAAGAGGCTCGTACGAAGGGAGGAAGACTAAATAAATTGCAGAAGTATATCTAACATAATTATGTAACGTTATTACTTTCACAATTGTATTGACTTCAACACTATTACATCTATTACAATCAAATGAGTTATAATAGGTCAAACTTAAAAGCTGGAGTACTTGTCAAATCTGCAAAAGTGACTGCCAAATTTAACATCAGGACCTTCCAATTGTTCTTTGTGCAAACCTTCCAAAATTTTGCCAGAAATGCGAGTTGGTAACATATTTAAGTAAACGTTACATGAAATTGTTCACAACTTGGATTAGTAGGAAGAGAAACTTGGGCATTTCAAAGATTTTAATCCATGACAATATAAAAATTATATTGTATATAATTTAAATCAACATAACACACAATATAAAAATCTATTTCTACTAAACCTGCCAGTTGTGGATCCAGACGTAAGTCGCAACTTGTGTAAGAGACATAAAAGAAAAGTATTCAAAGAATCCCATTGGTAATATAAATCGAAGTGACAAATTATGTTAACTAGCCGCCAAGGCGGCGTCGCTCGCCACCCATGTCCACCTGCTCTGTATCACTCTATCAATAAACGTCAAATTTCCTTATAAACGGCTCGTACAACTTGTGTTCAACCAGAAGCAGATTCGAAGTCACAACCTCTGGTAAAACCAATCTTTTATCAGTGTAACAATACACTCAAAACGTAGAGAGAGAAAACTTCAACTTTTTATTAGCTTTTGTTTTAAAAAAGTTACGCGCTCTAACATGGGTGCTATCAAACGTAAGGGGGAAATCGTTTCTCTTCTTAAAAAGATCACACGGGAGGAGAGAAAAAAGGCACGTGCTAAATGAATAAAGAGAATAAAAAAACGTTCGATCTGATTAAAAGAGATTAAAAGAAATCGATTAAAAGAAATTAAGACAACTATTAAGACAAAAGCAAAAAAATATTTTGTATCATGATAGGGTCCTTTAATGTTCGTATTTGTATTTGTTTTTGTGTACGCGATGATCAATTCAATGTCAGCAGACTTTCTTGCTTTACACAATGCATTCCTAACGTGAACTTCACGTGGTTTTTCTTTACGATTTTAAACCAATCAAATATCAGTTTAACAATACACTCAAAACGCAGAGAGAAAATACTTTTCAATTTATTATTAGCTTTTGTTTTACGCACTCTAGGATGGGTGCTGTCAGAAGTAGGTTAACAAATGGTTTCTCTTAAAAAGATCACACGGGAGGAGAAAAAAATGCACGTGCTAAATGAATGAAGTGAATAAAAAACGTTCGATCAGATTAAAATAGATTAAAAGAAATCGATTAAAAGAATTTAAGACAACTATTAAGACAAAAGCAAAAAAATATTTGTTTCACGATACTCTTTTTTTACCTATCGATTTTTAAACATTTTGATTGCTCGAAAAAAAGTTCACCCGTCTCAGACAGTCAGGCAAGCGTTAGGATACACTGGCAAACCGAACATGCTGCCACGTTCCGCCACTGCTGCTTTTTGTCCAAACTGTTTAATCAGTTAGTTTCTTTGTATTTAGTTGATGTATTGTTTTCAAAGCTAAGTGAACGTGGAATATAAAACTAAAGCTTGGTTTCCAATAACAAAAAATTATCGTGCGACCGTCGTGCAACAAATGTTGTGCTACTTGTCGCACGACTTTTTGTTGCACGACAGCCTTGTTTCCATTACACGATGTCACATGGTTTGTTTACCAATGATTGGCGGGAAATTCAAAATATTATTTCAAAATGGATAAGCGTATGCTGTTGGCTTGTCAGCTGTCTCTTTGTGCAACCTTATTAACCCTTTTAAAACGTAGAAGAAATATTCAGAAAAAGAGAAAGCATTCTTTCTGGGTTCGCCGAATTTTCAAAAGTCGTTCAGTAGTAGGAGTATACCACACTTTAGTAGCTGAACTCAGATTACATGATCGGGAGTTTTTTATCGATATCTGCGAATGTCACCCAACAGGTTTGAGCACTTGCTATCACTGGTCGCACCTCAAATCAAGAAAAAATTTTGCCCGAGCAGGGAGCCCATTTCACCAGCAGAAAGACTTCTAGTTACACTGCGATACCTAGCAACAGGTGAATCACAACAGACCCAATCGTTCTATTTCAGAATGGGGCGAGCAACAGTGTGCAAAATCATTTCTGAAACAACACAGGCTTTATGGAATGTACTGCAACCCATTTACATGAAAGCACCTAATGCTTGTAAAGAATGGGAAAACTTAGCTGACGGATTTGAAACAAAATGGGATTTCCCAAATTGCATCGGTGCTATTGATGGGAAACATGTGTGCATTGAAGCACCTGCCAATTCTGGTTCTGCATATTACAATTATAAGAACTTTCATAGCATGGTCCTCTTAGCAGTTTGTGATACACGATATTGCTTTACTATGGTGGATGTGGGAGGATATGGTCGAGATAACGATGCATCAATTTTTAATGAGAGTGAAATGGGAAGAGCCTTCAATGAGCAAATCTTCACACTTCCAGAGTGCAGACGTCTTAGTGGTGTAGAGTTGCCTCCAGTTCTTATTGGAGACGATATATTTGCTCTTAAGCCCTGGTTGATGAAACCGTATCCCGGGAAAAACCTTTCATTGGAGGAAAAAATTTATAACTACAGATTATCTCGAGCCAGAAGGACAATTGAAAACTCCTTTGGTATACTTGCAGCAAAGTGGCGTATTTTTAGACATGCGATCAAAGCAAAACCTGAAAAGGTGGAGAGAATTATTAAGGCAGCACTCTGTTTACATAATTATCTTCGCTTGACTGATGGAGCTAATTATCTACCAACAGGATTTGTAGACTGTGAATCTGATTCTGGAGAAATAATACCAGGTGATTGGCGTACTGATGAACGTGGAGATGCATTACAAAGCCTACCACGTTCTCGAAGTAACCGCTATACGACAGACGCAAATATTGTTCGACAAAAATTAACATCATATTTCAATAGTACAGAAGGTGCTTTACCATGGCAGGTGGATTATGTCACATCATGTGGTCATAATCCAGTTGGGAGAAGAATATACACGTCACAATAAAACACAATGGTTCCAATATAAACTTGTTATCCATACAAATGTGAACAAAATAGAACAACCTCAACATTTCATTTTCTCACAACAAACAGTATACTTTGTTTGATTGTTGTTATGTACAAAGTATATATTATTTTTCAATAAAGCTGGCATCGTAGTACTAAATAGAAAGTATTCACACTTTTTAAATTGCTGAAGTTGAATAAGTTTATGGTGGCTTTATGCTGAAAGCTTCAAAACAAATATAAAAACATGTAAATGTAAAACTAGCTACAGTAGCTAACTAAATTTTTGAAACATAAATAACACTGATAATAATAGCAACTTTCATTTGTAAACGAAGTCAACAGTTTGCATTTGACTGTATCATGTTTGGGAACTCTAATCCAATTAAAAATTGCTGAATATGAATTTTTGCATATGCATACGTTTGTGGATTCAATCTCCTCAAATTTGGTACAACAGATTTACAGAATAGCACGATATCATCATCATCATCTTTTTCATTGTTACCTTTGTCCAATACATCTGAAATTTTTCTCATTGTCGAGGTAACAGAATTTTCTAATTCACACAATTCTTCCTCACTACGTCGCCTTTTCGCAGCTTGACTTTTTCGAGACTTTTTCTGTTGTCGCTCTTGTTCAGAATTACTCGAAAGATCAGCATCAGTTACACCATTCCCCGTTTCAGAAGCTACGCCATTATCACATATATTTAAAACACTATCTACTAAATCTGTTTCAACAGTATTATCCCTATTCAGATGCACCTGTTGATGTTGAGGAATATTATTTGCTGTTGAGAAATCCAAATCATCCAAATCATGCAATGATGACGCAGCCTGTTGATCTTCAATGAACGTACTTTGCAAGTTGGTGGACGTTTCTCTATGTTCTATGTAAACATTAAGCCACTCTAAATAGGCATATTCGTTTGAAACAACACTTCTCGCTGAACCTGAGGGTGTCAGCTTTCTCTTGTTTATGTACCGTCCGTAGGCACTTCGGATGTTTTTATATTTTGTTTCGCACTCTTGCGGCGTCATTCCAAATATTTTACTAATACTATTCCACGCGTTTTTCTTCATTTGAACGTTCTTAAAATCAACACTAAATTTATCATATAACACTGGATACTTTTGTACCTCGGCCATGAATGCTTCTTTGGTAAATTCTTGTGTTGTTTCTTCCGCCATTTTTCTTCTAAAGTTGACTTTGGAGCAAAACGCAGAACATGACCTAGCAAAACAGTCGCACGACCGAAAAAACATGTTTCCAACAATACATTTGTCGCGCAACTGTAGCACGGCTGTCGTGGAGATATAATTTTTTCTATCTCTACGACATTGTTGTGCGACATCAAAAAATGTTGCACGATCTTCCACATGTTGCACGACAAGTGTTTCCATTACGTCGTGGGACTGTAGTACGACTGTAGTGCGACGATCGCACGATAAAATTTCTTTATTGGAAACCAAGCTTAACAATAATAATAAAAACAAAACGTTATCTCTATTGGTTCACCAGCAAAAAAAAGTCACGTTCGATTGGGGTTGCAATATATTTGTTTCGAACTCACGTCGCACACAAAAAAAGAAATAATTTCGCTCACAACTCAATCTACCATTTTGCGTGACTTACAAACAAACAAACAAACAAACAAACAAACAGACAGACGGAGAATCGGCTATTAATATATAGATGCGCTTCTTTACAAGTTGCGCCTACACTTTAGATCCGCCACAAACTGCATTGAATCTTTTCATGGAGTTTATAAATAAAGCAATTGTGCACGAAAAGACAATGACACAATAAAACTTTGTTATGATCCGTATTACAATGTTTTATTGTGTCCTAGCACATATTACACTCCAAATTTTCAAATTATACGTATGTATATTGGTTGGATTCTAATTATCATCCAAATAAACTTGTACTTTCAGTTATTATATCGGAGTGTAGACAGTTTGGATCAATTCAGTCACAAGTGAAGTAATTTTGTGCTTTCAATGACAATTTCATTTGTTGAATTGTTTTCAATATCTTCAACTTTCAGTGTTTATTAAATGAAACTAGAAGCCATTAGGCTTGCACAATTTCCGCAACAGCCCTTCCTTAAACTTAATTTATTCTAATTTTCAAGATCTCTGAATGACTTGTACACTGACTAATAATTTGATACAATCTGGAATTCATCAAATTACTCCCTTCTTTAATTATTTAACTTAATCTTGACAGCTTTGCAATTCACTATGATGTTTCGGGGCCAGAAAAACAGTTCACCCAATATCCTGCGCATGATGTTTATTCATGAAAATGGACGATTTTTCAAAATTTGGTCCAAATTTTACAAAATGAATGTCAAATTCGAAATCAGCACCTTTCAAATGTAATTCATGCAAAATTTCATGAAATTTGAAGAACTTTCGAAATTTGGTCCAAATTCTGCCCAAATTGTCCAATTTTAGACAAAATGACTGTCAAATTCGAAATTCTGAAACAAAAAAATGTCTAAAATACCTTCTAAAAGTATTTCAGAAGTCAAGAAAAAGATCATTTTTTTATGAGTTATTATTGGAAGTGCCCTTTTTCTATTGCATTTAGCATAAAGTTTTGGGTCTGTCATTAACTATTCTGAATAAACAAACAGTCCGAAATCCGAACGGATCCTACTTCTGGCGATATCGCCTTGAGCGCCTTGCGGAAGTAGGGTCCTTTAATGTTTGTATTTGTATTTGTTTTTGTGTACGTGATGATCAATTCAATAAAGAAAAAAAAATGCGAACGGACTTTCCGAAAACGGCAAAATTTAATGGAAAATAATGAAAAACGCCGATTCCAATACTCATATCGATCTTAAGATCGGCTGAGTAATAAGCTAATAAGATTAGTAAACAAATACAATATAGCCACCCCCACGCAATTTAACAAAAACTGTTTCGAACAATATTTTGTATTCTTTGTTTGTATTTAACTTGAAAAAAACTGAAGTAAATGGGCAACTAAGATAAGTTTTAACCGAATTCTTTCAGTTTTATTTAATTACTTATGTTTAAAACCCCCTCCTGACATAGTACATTTTACTTGAGCCAATCTGATCGATTCACATTGTTTCAGTCATTTTTGAATCCCGATCTAACATTCTGGTAGCGAGTACCGCACTGTTTGGCCACTAGTCGGCACAAGTAACATATCAATAATGTATAAACTTGAACTGGCAATAGGAGGACTTTGATAAGATAATTATTTCTATAAGATGCTGAAACAATCCCTGAGTCTTTCAAAATAAATGTTACATGTTAAGATTACATTGTCACAATGATAGGGCTGTACAGTCAAGTAACAATTCCAGCCTAGACAGTTAGTTAATAAACCAAATCGCGATGATCGATAGTTTACAGCCGAAACTATTTTATTTCTATTGGGGTAACGAGAACATCCTCACATGTTTCACATGTTGGCTATAGCTGGACAAAAGCATGGTTCAACATTGAATTGAGGTTAGGGAACTCACCAATGTCATTATTTTGTTTGCATGTATATAAATAGCCAAGAATTGTCTAAAATAAAGACGAGAACAGGAGAACTGTTTCTCAAAAAAAACGAGAACTGTCTCCTAAAAAACCGAAAGCTGCCTAAAAAAAGAATTGTCTGAAAAAACCCTGAGAACTGTCGGAAAAAACCCTGAGAACTGTCTGAAAAAACCCTGAGAACTGTCGGAAAAAAACCCTGAGAACTGTCGGATAAAACCCTGAGAACTGTCGGAAAAAACCCTGAGAACTGTCGGAAAAAACCCTGAGAACTGTCGGAAAAAACCCTGAGAACTGTCGGAAAAAACCCTGAGAACTGTCGGAAAAAAATCGAGAACTGTGACACCTCGAGGCCATCGTATGTAGTATGTTTGATAGATTTTTAGTTTTTGTTTATTTCTATTTTTTTTTTATTATTATTATTTTTTTTTTTGAAGACGCTTTTTTCTAGTTTCTGAAATTTTTCTTAAAACATCACTTCAAATAAAAAACATCATAAATATCCATGGTTACAGCTTATGCAAGCACCTTTTGTTTTGTTGTTGCATGTAAGTTCTTGTATAATCATCTTACTCAAATCTTTACTCAATTCCTCCAGCCTTGTTGTAGCTAGTTACTACAGAAATGCAACGTAAAAAAAATCTGTGCAACTGCTCAAACTTTACACTATTCAAAATCTTTTCCAGAACAGAAAGTTGCTCTGATATCTCACAGTGACATAAAAAAGGTTCAAAAATGGTTAAGACGTTTCTGAACGCTTTGTTGCTCCAGCAGAATTTTGGTCTTATTATGGCAAAATGTAATTTTATTTATTTTATATGTCCCCATGTCCCTAAATTCTTTTCTGAATGCTTGTCCGAAATATTTTTCTTTAGGACTGTATAGCACGTTTTTCTCTTGAAAAAGTTAAATATTGATGAAAGCGAGAAAACAACAAGGACAGCTGAAAAAAGTTCTTCTCGTGTTAAGTTATGTAACTGGAGTTCTAAAAAAGATAGAGGAGAAAAACAACGACCAGATTGTATAACGCCACAATCATCAGCGTATTTTTATAAGCCATTTTTTGGGATAAATTAACAGAAAGCCAAAGAAACCTTGGGTTTGATAACGTTTGCGTTTGAGTTATTTTTGAAGGGATGCAATTTGTAGGCGGTTTGTCTTTAAAAGGGTGCATTTTGAAGGTGGGTTACTTTTGAAAGGGTGCAATTTGTAGGCGGGTTACTTTTGAATGGCGCAATTCGAAGGTGGGTTACTTTGGAAGGGGCGCAATTTCCAGGCGGGTTGCTTTTAAACGTAAACTACTGAATGGAGCGTTTCTCCTCAAAGACATGACAAAGACATGACATGAAAAAGACAAGTCCTTTTGGTTTTCATGATTTTTGAGAGTTGTTTTTGTCTTTCTTTGACAAACACGTTCAAATTTCAGAATTCATAAGTTACATAAGTTTCGAATTTTGTTGACAGTGGAAAACATGTCTCTCATCATGAGAAAGATGATGTGGAGGTTAATATTTGAACAGCCATGCGAAGTGCTATTCAAGTTAAATTGCATAATTCTTGTTGAAGATGTAATAAAAAGGATCACATTTCAACTACTACCATTGGTAGCTATTTATCATTTGCGTTTGAGTCATTGCCAAAGCAACATATCACAACAGTCAACAAGAGTTTTTGAACGATGATGAAGCTTGTTATTTGTTTGGTAGCGCTCGTTGTTTGCCAGTCGCAGGGCTTTTTATTTCCGAAAGTTAAGCCAGTTGACAAGTTGGAATTGAAAAGATACTTGGGGAGATTTTACGAGGTTAGGAAGTTCCAGATACTGTGCATAATATAATCGATTTGTATTGCTTGTCTTACTTTCTTCTTTCAGCACATTACCACAGGACGAGAGGGCTTAAGATGTCTTTTTATAATATGTTTTCTTTAACCTATTTCAATTTAGGCCTACAGCAGCATAATTCAAAGAAGCACATTCCAAAAAGACTCTTATTGCACAAGCGCAACTTGTAAGCAAATTTGTGCTCATGCCTGGATCTTCTTAAAACACTCTTTGAGAAGTCATGATCGTAAAAAGCAAAAGTAAAAAAATAACCAAAATCCATTCCGAGTATACGTTCTTTCATTAAGTCCTTTTTAGCATGTCATTTCATTTATATTAAAAATCCACACTTTTACAGACAGTCTCAAGGATGATGGAAACATAAAAGTGTTCAATTCTGGACGATTAAAGGGTCCGACTGGAAAGGAGAACAGTGTCATTGGCACGGCAGAACCGACTTCAAAACCTGGCGCATTTATTGTTAATTTTCCAACTGCACCCTTCAAGGCAACATCGCCCAACTGTAAGAGTTCTTATTGCTCAATCCGTCAAAACGATAACATCTTGGCTAAATTTATGATTGCAGCGTGTTTTTTTTATTTGTTAAGTGTGAATGTGATGTGAGAGTCCACGGTTTGTTCTTTCAAACCATCTTAAAGTGTTTTAATGTACAGATTCAGTTGATACGAATTTTGTAATGAAGATGATATTTGGCGTTACTTTTAGATTTGGTTGTGAAGCTTGGCCCACCAACCTATGGTAAAGACGGTCTGTATGAGTACAGTGTCGTTTCGGATGCTAGGAAATTTCTGGTTTGGGTGTTGGTACGTGATCCAGTCGATTTCAAAGCCAAATACGAAAAGGAAGTGTTGAAGTATTTAAAGGACAATGGATACGATTGGTTTTGGAATAAACCCCGCAAAACCTATCAAGGAAAAGACTGTATTTATCCTCAATAAAGAAAGTTATAATATCTTTATAATAAAGAGTGATAAATCTATTCATGAGTCATTACTTTGCCTTCAGCTGCATTCCCGTCGATATTTATCTTAAATATTCTAATTAACACCGCTTGGACGTCAGCTTCGATAAGCTAAGTGGGTAAGGGGTATGATCACATAATGGTTAATAGGGAAAATTGAAAATTGAAAAAAAAACTTTGACTATAATAAGAAACAAATCTAAGTTGGCGCCAGAAATGGGGAAGGGAATTAGCAATTCCACTTCGTACCCAGAATTCTATAAGCCTGTTCTATATACGGATCACCACCACCCTACTGTTAACCGTTTATCAACTTTTGTCTTGTTTTCAATATAATCTGTTGTTACTAATGCCGCATTGTCGTTACTTATCGTTTTTGTATTTTCATTAGAACTTTCACGGGGACATTAGTTTTAGGATTAAACAATCCTTTACAAAAATATATAGGAACTTGCAAAAATGTCGGTGATATAATTGAACTTGCGGGAAACAAAAATTACACATTTGTTTCGATGGGTGTTTGTTCTCATTCAATAGCAGGCGATGAGCAGGGAAATCTGGACTGAATCCATTTCTTCAAATATCGTTCGGGTTTCGTGTAGTTTCGTGTCATTTTCGTCATTGTTCTAGATGATGAGAGGATGACTTAGAAAAACAGGATTATTTGGAATTTCTCATTAAAGACATGTTCCAATTTAGTAAGCTCATTCAGCCTCGTTTCAATGTTAAAATATTCATCATTTGGAGTATGTTCGTGTGTCAAATTGCAACCATTACATTTAAACGATGAAAACACTTACAAATATGTTTGAACAAATGAGGCTAAGCCCGACCCTTACCCTCACTAACCCAGACACATTTCACAAGGTTTACACCGTAAAGTCTAACGGTTGCAATTTGACACACAAACCATTGTTTAGCTGAAAGTTTTAGAAAATAAGATAATTACTATAGAGTAAAGCTGTAAAATCACACAATAAGCGCATGCACATATACCGTCTAAAAGCCTAAAAGAAATTTAAACTCTTCAAACTTTAAATTTTCTAGACAAAAGTGCTGCTCGACTTTTTTTGGTAATGATCATCCAGGATGATTATCTTCACCTCTGATGGAGCTATTATTTGAGGGTCTTGCAAGGGGGACCAAGAGGATACAAAAACCACATTTACGGTTAGTGCGATATTTCTTCAACCGCTCAATAGTCTCCTTTAGAAAGGAATCAAGTGTTCAAAACTGACCTATTAACACAGTATTTAAACCTCTGTCATTTCTCTCCAATTTCCACGAAACTTGATGGAGTTGTTGATACCATTATGAAAAGAAAGACTGCCAAGTTTTGACACAAAATAGTTAAGGGGTGATAGAATTGTTGCAAAGTATTGTTAAAAATGACCAATTTTGAGCTAATGGCGGCCATTTTGAATTTTCTATCAAACTTAAAACTTCTAATCCGCTCAATGAATCTTTATAAGTTTGGCATCTGAAAGTTGTGAGAGTCGGGGAGTACAAAAATGTCAAAAATAGAGATTTCTGAGAGGAAGTCAATTGTCAAGTTTCGGCTATGATTTATTTTCCTGCTGTAAGATAAGGTATCCTCACATATAGCCGATTTACGAGATTTGCCAAACCTTAAAAAATTTGAAATTTCCCATACGTTTATAGCAGATATTGAGGCATAATTAAGCAAAAAATTGACTTGCTCATCCAGGACAATTATTATTATTATTTATTATTATTATTTACGAATGTTTACCGAGGATAGCCTCTTCAGTTCCTTAAGGTACTGTTATCAATGAGGGTCCTGCGAAGGAGGTCCTAGAGCATTTAAAGCCCCCATTTGGGCTACGGAAGCTGTAATGACAGGAACCGCTCAACTAGACAACCACCCTAGACATCATTCCTACTCTCTTGCTGAGTGCTAAGCAGAGAGAATTGATTCACACTGTTATAGTCGCTGGCATGACTCGGTCGGGGATTGAACCCGCGACCTCCCGAACAGGAAGCGAGCACTCTACCACAAGGCTACCAGTCGGTCAAAAAAGATATCAAACTTCAAAGACGTCCAGAATTTTCTCCAAAACAGGATGTATTATAACAGCGATGCGAAATTTAAAGGCACAGAAATTCTAGCATAAAATAAAAAGATAGAAATGATGCGAGCGAGAGAGAGAGTGTCAACTTGATATTCTTTGATATTCTGACGGGATAGGTAAGAAAGTAATAACTTGTAGTCTTGGTTTTTCAGCCATTACGGTTGATTTTGAAGTGCAATTTACGTCAGTTTTTAGTCAAAAGGCCTTCCCCGAAACTGTTTTAAGAACTGCGTTACTCAACAAGTATGACCTTGTTATTGAAGATTTTAATTCTTAGAAACGAGACGAAACTTGTCAACTAAGCATAAAATTCGGGAAAGATCTTCGGAAATTCGGGAATAGTCTATAATAAACAAACCACCTGATGCACTTACTACGTGTGCTTTTCACCCACACTTGTGAATTTATATTGTATGATATATCCTCTATAATAATTACTGCCAAATCTCAAAGCGTTTGATATCACTGAAATATAACAATTACCTTTTTCATGCATCTCACTGCCACTATGTATGTTGATAAGCCACTAAGAAGAATTCTCCATGGTGTAGTCATTTGTAATTATGGATAGATCCCCTTTGAAGTCATTGGCGTATTTTCACTTCGCTTTTGTAAGTAAATGTTGCGATGTTCTTATAACAAAGATGAGAAAGACTTTTGATCACGTATTTGTTACCCTTCCCATCCCTGTTTTGACTTGGAGTGTTTCTTACTTCATTTGACGTCATATAGACTCAGATTGATTTTATTGAGTTCATTCGGTATTTTTAGTTAATAAAATTAATAATTCATATAACCGAGGAAAAGATATTGAATGATATTCAATGTTGTACTTTTTTAAAGCCATCCGCATAGCTGCCTAATTTGTGTGGAAGCCATATACAACATTAAAATTATGGGGGAGGGGGACTTCTATGATATTCATATATGATATATGATTTTCAGAGTTTTCATTTCATAAAAGTGTGTCAATGATATTTGTGAAGGATTCTAGGTTGTTTCATGAGAGCTCCCTCCTTCAAAATTTCAAATAACTTCTTCCATCAGAGATTTTTTACATATCTCTGCTTCAATCTGCAAATTATTAAACAGAAATAGAAATAGAAATCTATTCCAAACGATTTCGTGGAACGTTTACATGAACTGATTTCCAGATTCGCAAGCTTCTCAATTTTCATAAAAATTTAACCAGAGAACAATTGAAAGGTCTTTATTTCAAATAAGGCCAAAATTGGGCAATTTGGGCCATATATTTAAATCCCTTCAGTCATTATGACAGTTTCGCTTTTAATCCTTTTTGAGACAAGTAGTCATGTAAAAACAGGCATGCGGCGTTTTTCTACCTCATCGGGGATAATTTCAGCGGGGAAAAGTGACAAAAATTTTCCCGACGAAAAGTTTGAAAAAAATGAAATTTATAAGAAAGCTGTTACCTTCCTTTCATACCATGAAGGAGCGCAACCTTGTATCACTGATTCGATGCTCGTAAGCTCCAAGTTATCTCGTGATCGTAGTAGTTGGTGGATTCCAACACAAATCACAATAACATCACGTCAGAGATGGATTTCTCTGCAACATTAGTTACATATCGATAATGAGGATTGAACACCATGAACCGGTAGCTCAGTTGGTAGAGCGATAGGACCAGAATTCCTAGGTCGTGAGTTCAAATCCATCCTGGTTCGGAGTTTTCTTTCGAACTGGGTCTGTGTAACTAACACAACGAGCTGTTACCTTCCTTTCATACCATGAAGGAGCACAACCTTGCATAAGAAAGTATTAGTAAAATTTTGCAAAATGACGAAATTATCCTCGATAAGGTATTCAGAAAGAGGCGGACCTAGAGAAGTGACAGGAAGAATGCACATTCATCGGTTGACATAAAAAATTCCTCATAGGTTAAAGCGCAACATGGATATGGTATCAAAATTCAAGAATTTGTATTTTTAAACAAAATCGTTATTTGAGCTGTGACTGCGCCCACAAAAGAATTAATTTCTACGGTCTCAAAAAAATTTCTTTTATTTCGCTTGGATTTATTTTTGAAGATTTCGGATTTTTCGCGGGGATTTGATTTCTTTAATTTCTTGAAGTTATCTAATATTTCACAGATGTCAACCTCGTTCCCAGGGCTTCTTGCCTTTTCAATATACGGGACGACATATCAAAAAAGGCGAGAAGCCCTGGAAACGAGATTGCAGAGACGGATGCTGTCACTCTTTGTCGCAGTCTCCATCCTTGATAAAAACAGTATTTCATAATCAAGATTTATCTCTTCTGAAGGCCCGTTTTTCAGAAATTAAAAATGTATCACAAAAAAATCTTCTATATTATTTGAAACGAAAAATATGTTAAGGGATTGCGCAACCTGATATTCTGATGATTAAAATTCGCAAGGATTTATTATTTTCGTGGTAAAGAGCAAAAAATACTTTTTGTGGCAGAAAAACCACGAAGATTTCTCACAATAAAGTACAAAGGTTCAGGCCACAAATTAATACTCTTTCTTGTACATATCTGTATCTGTGATCATATAAAACGTTTCGACACCATGCTTGGAAAAAATAGGAATCCCTAGGTGGTGCACACAAGCAAAGGTATTTCCCGTCTCAGCACCTTCAATTTTAATAACGCATCGTATTGTATTTGGGTAATTCGAACGCAGACTGCTCCTTAGTTTATTTTATTCAGGGGAACTTTTGGCGTAGATTACGAAAGTCAAATTACGAATGATACATGATGTAACTGTCGACAGATTTTTCACAACACAATATCACCATACCAGCGAATCACAGGAAAAGCGGAACGATAAGTAAAAGGGCTGAATGAACATTTACAAATGGAAGATCTTTATAAAGGTTTCCGTACATCATATTATTTACAAAACATGTTTGATTTAGTATCAGTCCTGTTCATCAGAACCAGCAAAAAATGACGGTCTTTAAAGTTTTGCAAAATAATACCACCTGCCTATCGATGTAATAAAACGGCCATCTCCTATTGTCACCGTGAAAATTTGCACTTAACAAAGATTATGTTCTTTCACCTATCTTCGCCCAGGCGGACCACCACGTCCACGTGGTCCTCCACGCCCTCGACCTCGTCCACGCCCCCTTGGACCTCCACGTCCTCTTCCACGTATACCTGTAGCACGATCGGCGCGAGCTTTGGCTTTGGGTTCATCATCTACAAGTAATGTATCTAAAGGCAAACTTTCAGGGAGAATGAAATAGCGAATGTTGTTGCCTCGAATGCTGAGAGTTTCCAGTTGGACAGGATCTTTTCCTTTCAATGTCATCTTGACAGCTTTCAAATGAGTGTTCATACTCATATCGACACCTAGACGGAACAAAATCATATCAGGCTCATCAACTGCAGCTATTATTCGGCCAGAAAGCATGTTAAAATTATGATAGCTATTTAAATTCAGATCGATTCACCCCAGATTTCCTTAATGTTCTATTGGCTTTTGGACACCAGTTGGAGTCAAGTCTCTAAAATACTGATGTTTCTGATTTCGAATTTTGCAGTCATTTTCTAAGATTTGACCAAATTTGGGTAATTCAGCAATGTTATGATTGGTATTACTTTTTTTGAGTAGAAATGTGATTATAACACGTCTTGAAGTCTACAAACCACGCAGCTTCTTGTTCATTATCAAATCTGTTTGAGGTTTTGACAGTTTTAGAAATGAAAAAAAAAAAAAAAAAAAAAAATGAAAAAAGAATACTTGTATATATAGACCTAAAAATCTCAAGTTACATGATTGTCAGGTTATGAAAATCAAACAACAAATAAGCAACATACCAGTTATAGTGCCATGACAAACGGTTCCATTCTTCAGTTCAATGGTAACAGTCTCATGACTCAACTTCATCAAAAACCTACAACAGTGAAAATGTGTTAACAACCAGATAAAATCTACATAAGTTTACATTAAAACCATTGTTGTCGTATCCATGCAACCAATCACATATTATATGCCTGTTTTGAGTGCAGGTGGAGACATGGTTTTGAGACAGTTACCATAATGATTACAGCAATATCACTATTTCACACACCCTTTAAGCCTAGTGTCCACCAGTGCGCTAAAACATTAACGCAAATGATCAACGCAAAAAAAAGATTCGCACGTAGATAGACACCTTATAACTCAAATAACTAACGCGAAAAAAATTAGACACGCACAAATTTTTATCGCCAAAATTTTGGTTATAACGGAAAAATATTCAGAAGTCAAAGAAATGCTGATGATCTTTAGCATGTGGACCTATTTAATAATAAAAATCTACTATGATGGGGAAATGTTTTTAAGATATTTTTAAAACTCATGGAAATGTGAGAGGAGAAAATAATCCTATTGAGCCAAAAACGATAAAAATAAAACATGGTAAGAACAAAAAGTAATTAAAAGTAAAATAATTGAAATAGTCCTCCCTAGTCGAAACTCTCATTTTACTAAAAAGTCATGTTGCATCATACAGTTCTTGGTCCTTGTAAATATCCTGTACCCAGAAAACCCTCTTTTTATGAGCATTTGTTCTTCGACGGTGTCTTTTTTGTAGCAACATTACTAGCAAAATATTAAGTGCGTTTTCCTCTTCACAATTCATTTCTGCTGCTATGTTTCTCTATACTTGATTGTTCAAAACATTTTAATAAAATTCAATGGACACTTGTGTTTAGTTTTTGCGCCAGACATTCTGGCGCCGGCAATAAATTTTATATCTAATTATTTGCGTTTATCATAGGCTTATGTTAGCACAGAAATAAAAGAAATGAAAAATTAATGGAAATAAGGTAAATAGAATCAGAAAACTCCCTGACCATTCCGGGATGCCCTGAAATTTTCCTTTTTTTCATGTTTACCAGGTTTACTCTGAACCTTGTATATCAGAATGCTACTTTCGAGTTTATATGATTTAAAGTTATTTCTTGTTATAAATGATTTTGTCATAACTTTAAGAATTACATTCTTTTTTAGGTGACCTACTCCTATTACAACTTAAGTTAACACGCTGCTGATAATAAGAATTCTAGATTTCAAGTAAACAAGATTAAACAAATTATAGTGTATACTGCCATTGTAAATATCATCAGCACAACGTTTGTCTTGTTTCGAACTATATATAGTCAATTTCCCTAATTATTCCGCATGCCCATTCATCCCGCACTTTTAAAAATACAAATATCCACGAAACTAGGTTTCTTTTAGGATAAGTGATGTTTAATTCATGCATTTCAAACATACCCCTGCCTTCTCCCTTTCAAATTTTACTTCTGCCTTCGTCCCCCAGCTAACAACAGCTCTTCAAAGTTTATGCTCCATAATGGCTGCTACGTTGTTTTTTGGAGCGAGTTTACAACTTTTGAACTGATGCACTGTGGGGCTTCAATTCCGGGAAATTAACTTTGCTAAAGGCTATACAGTTAAACAACCTTTAAAAAAATACACACTTTAAAGGTTTTTGAGCGGGCGGATTGCTCAAAATGGGTGCGGGATGATTAGGTGCGGTAAAATTAGGTGACTTTCCTAATCATCCCGCACTTTTACTAAATTGGTCACACAAAACTGAACTAGGAATAGCTAGGCAAAGCAAGCATTTTTAAACCTCTGTTTGATGTGTTAACCCGGTGGAAACCTTTTTAAACGGCGCATGGCCTAAATATCCTGCATTAATCTTGTGGATCTGCCGTGGAGCATTTTGATTGGTCGAAAAAGGTTAAACAGTAATTCTTATTGCATCGTTTTATCGACACAACAATGTGTTTGAATATTTTCGAATCGAATGTAACCAAAAACGTAAATAGCAAGATTATATTGGTTGTCTTTCTTTCGCGCTAAAATATGGTGCGGGATGATTAGGAAAAAATGCGGAATAATTAGAGTCTTTTTGGATCGAATCATCCCGCATCGAAAAACAGCTATTTTGTCACTTTGAATAATCGTTTGCTGCTAATTTAAGTGCAAAATGGTAGACAGAGAAGTGACGAAAGTTTTCGCAACGGTACTGCGCAGGGTATCCCGAACGGTTACAAGAAATTCGTAAATTTTCAAAAAGTGCGGAATAATTAGGCAAATTGACTATACTTCTTTAGTTGATCTGAATCAACCTGTGACAACCTTTGGAAGATTTTTGCTGAGGCATATTTACAATTATATTTACATTGCTTCAGCAGCAAAAAATGTTGAAAAGGTTCATCTTTATAAAAATGTTTTTTGAAAAAGATTACTAAAATCGTAAGTCATCGTCTTCTTCACTGCACATGAGTATTTTGGGCACACACCTGTCAATGAAAAATGGCTTAATATTTGATTGCAGACACTTATTTAAAAACATTTAAATATTTTTTTCTTGCACATAGCATTATGTATAATTAAGGAATATGAAATTTATTTTGCATAAAGTTCTTCATATATGTTATTTGTAATTCAAAAGTCCAGAAATTGGCTCAACATGAAGCTTCGGTAGGCCGTCATATTGATTTCCCGATAATCAAAATTCATAATGGCCAGCAGTCTAACGCCACGACTAAAGGGCACATAAATATCTTCCAAGGTGTGGTTGCATTTTGTTTAATGTCAACATAAAAGGAGTGTGTTCATAAATCATTTTGTTTTTGTAGGTTAAGAATTTTGAATTCAGGGGAGTTACAAAATTTGTGTCTGCATAGATATATTTTAGTTGTTGCCTCCACCACCTAAATTGGAAAATTTGTAAGGATTTCATTACTCCTTAAAGGCCTACTAGAAGCTTGAAGAAATAGTGCCTTTATGTTCGCATTCTGAAGATTTCAAAGTGAATGTTCAATAAAAGAGAATTGTGCACAAGGGAGTGTTCATGTAGAGAAAATCCGCCATGCTGGCCTGGTTCCCAGACACCTTGCTTTTTCTAATGAAACCTTTTTCCAATGAGCTTGTGTTCAAATATGAGAAATTGTCAGCCTGATTTATGGAGTTGTGGTTCTGTGTACCGACAAAATCAACAAAAACGAAACTGACATTATATATTCCCTCCTAATGGTTAGCAGGGCTGATGTCAGAATTTTTTATGTTTTTCAATCATGCACAAGAATCTTTCAAAATTTCATCAAAATCTTCACATAAGTTTTTCAACATTTCAATGAACTATTAATACGCTTTCACGAGAGAGTCTTTCTCCCAAAATTTATCGTGAGCAACCTTCTGACATCACAATCGGATTTCATCCGAATGAGTTTGTAAATAAAAATGGCATCCTCAATGAACATCATGAGGTGAATACATGGGTTAACTTTGTCGATTTTTTCATAAACTGTGCAATTTACAAAAAAAAATCCTTTTCAATTGTTGTATAGTTACACATTCTGAATGGTTTGAACATAACTTTTTTTTTCACAGGAGGTAAGCTTTACATCTTTTCATAGAAGTTGCATGAGTGAAAAAAAGAAAGAAATAATAACAAAATAAAATGACAAATTTAATGACAACAGCAATAGTAGATAAATAATAATCGATAATTGAGCTGTGAAAAACAAATTATGTCAAGTGATAACTTGTCAAGAAATTCACGAACTATTCTCGCAGTTTTCAACCAAGCAATTTTATTTCTCTTTCGTTAAGGAGTGGTTTATCAGCGTGAAATTCTGCATCAGTCATGAATAATATTAGGGGGTTACGAAAGTGCAATAGCGCCACTTCAAGTATTTTTATTGTAGAAATGAAAATGGCACAATATTATATATAGAATTTAGATTTTTACCTCACTAGCTTCATCTTGTTCACAACTTGATGCAAAAAATATTGCCAGATATCTTCCACTCGTGCTGAGCAGGATCCAAAAACTATACCGCCATTGGCGAAGAAAACAGATAGATTGACCGGAAAATTTCCCGCGATCAAAATAAGTAAATTCACAGACCACTACTTATAGACTATAAATCGTATCAAATTAATAATATTGAATCACAAGTGCTGATACTACAACTACCCACAAGTAAAAATTGTTGATAAATGATTATTACAGTACGTATAGAAAAGTAGTTTTCCTTGCATTTAAAGTTATCAGCATTGTTTAAAATCTGCAAAATACAATTTGAATCCGATCGTTTCGAAATCGTTCCAAGGACATTCTTTCCTCTGATAAACAGTCTGTTCGTTGTGTCGTCATATTCAAAATGGTAGTCTAGTGTGATTCGACTTGTATTTATAATCCGAAAAAACCTAAAAATGAGTGCTGCTTTGCCACCCCCAAAACCTGATAAAGTATCCCAAATATTGAAAATTGAACCAGAAACAGAATTACAATTTAGAGGTGAGTTCTGAAACTAAAATTTCTTGCTTTTGATGTTTTTTTTGTCGTTCTTTTTCGAATAACGCAACTCGTTATATCATCATAATGGATAAAAGTCGATAAAGTGGAAATGGCAGTTTCCATATTTTAAAAGTGTTTTCCCCAGGACACAACAACAAGTAGCTAAGGTCCTTGGTGCCTGAATGATCAAGAATACATAACTCAAATTCGTTAATATATAATAAAATTTGATGATGTAATAAGAAACTCCAGCTCATCATTGTAGTGTGTCATTTGTTAAAAAGTAGTGTTATCCAATGTTTTATCTTACATACTAAATTATTCTATCGTAATGTTTAAATACATTATTTAAATTCTTTTCATTGTACATTAGTGGTAAAAAGAATTCTAAACAAGCAGACATGGCTTTATGACAACCTTGACCTGTTAAAAACAATAAAAGAACAGATGCATGACTGTGAAGTATGCATACTTTTGCAGGAATAAAAATCAATACCTAAGCACTTCCTTTAATAAACACAGGAATATGAAATTCTACTGGCTGCATTCCTTGTAAGTACTGTCAAGTCTTTGGGTGTTTTGGAGTCAATAGGGCTGCATGAGGGATAAGTTAGAAAATGGTACTAAATTGTGATGAATGTCAGCTGGTGTGGGAAAGTAACCCCTCTCCTCGAAATTCCCATGGCTAATCAGAATAGAAAGTCAGACTCAAGTAGTAGAAACATAGGCATATTTAATAAACAATTTTGCCGACGTGAAAAACATTTGCCGACACGTCCAACAAAATCATCATATCACAACGGCAAAATTTTGCCTAATTAACAGGGTTGCAGTTACTTGTTAATTCACTGTCACTTCACGTCATTTCAATGTGTTCTAAAAAAAGTTCATTGCCAATTGGGAAAAAAGGTCTCTATTTTGGTTTGGGAAGGGGCTGTTTAACGGTCCCCCACAACGCTAGTTAAGGCCCTGCTCGTAAATATAACAAGTTTAGTTTTACATTGACACACCAAACGTTTTAATTTTGATGTTGAAATACTGGAAGTTATCGGTCCAAGGATAACTTCTTGGTTTTATGGTAACTGGAGATGGCAAATAAATGCCACTGTAGATGCTAATAAAAACCAGTCATGTATTTCTTCAAGAAGTCATCATTTATCGGAGTATATTTTACAGGGTGATTTTAACAGCAAGAGCATTTTTCTATAAAATTTCCTCACAGGTGCTTTATAGGACATTTGCAGCCATTACATGATCTGGAATTTTCGAGAAAACGTGTTACTCATATCACGTACGACTTAAAAGTTATTTTTTTATTGGAAGCCAACGAAGTAATTATGCATCAAACACTAATATATTTCTAAATCGTGAATAATAATTATCAGTAACCATCAGTATTACTGATTATTACTGATAAATTTCTGATGAATTACTGATTAATTTATCAGTATTATAACTTGTTATGATTTTCCCTCAAACCGTCACATATTTTAATTGCTCACTTGCTTTAGAATAATCTTAACTCATTTCTCCAGGTCATTGTATTTTAAGCAGTTTTACGTAGTGTATTAAGAGGTTTCTTTTGTTGTAGTAACATTGTACAATTTCATATTATTTGAAATATGATGCATTATCTTCTGATCTAAATTTTCTCATTTTGATTAAGGCACACAATAGAAACCCTTTGGTTTGGATTTCAAAGTATTTGGCATTTGAAAAAAAAACATTTTATTCACAATTCTGCTGTAGCATTATGCATAAGATTATGTTTTTTTTTTCATACTTTTTACCATAAGTATGCTTATAGTTGTTATGCTTATAGAAAAAAAATTAAAGACAATTTAAAAAAAGTAAATGTTGAGGATAACTATTTTATTGGAATAGAATAGAAACTTACATGAAGGAAATATGATTAAATTTACAGATGTTTATAACAATTTATTTAATAATTAAAACATTGTTATGAAATTCATCTTTATGCCAGTGAATCCTTTCATACTTATCATCACTTATGCAGTTCTCTCTTTTGTGAAGGTGCATATATCTTGTTCTACTAATCTCTATCTGTAACTGCCATGAAAAATTTGCCTTATGTTACTTTATGTCAAAGGGAAATTTTTTTTAATAGTAAAATAAGAAAATAAACCAGCAGAAACATAGGGCAGCTTTATAAGTCTGCATAATTTCTGTATAAAATCCTTACTAAATTTGCAATACAACTTAATTTCTAGGTCCCTTTAAAGATGTCGTGACAACAATACTGAAACTAACTAATCCATCAAAGAATAAAGTATGCTTCAAAGTCAAAACAACTGCACCAAAGAGGTATTGTGTACGCCCAAATTGTGGTTTAATTGCGCCAGACGAGTCGGTCAATGTTGCTGGTACGTTTATTGTATATAACCATACCAACAGGTATTTCAACATGTCAAGAAGGAAACTAAAAAATGCTTCTGATGATGATGTCATAAAGTGTGAAGCTATTGTTTTTGGGGACTAGTTTGAATTCCACAGCAGGATCTTTATTTATTCCTTAAGGATTTTAACCAGAGAATGCGCTTTGTAACCATCTCATGACTACCTGCCTATTGCTTAAAATTTTGTAAGGTTTTATTTACTTATCAGCATCCACAACATCAGCTGTACTACTACTCTTGCTTAATTCAGTTATGTTGCAGCCATTCGACTACAAAGACTCGGCAGAAAATAAACGTCATAAGTTTCTTGTGCAATCCGTCATACCAACTTCTGAAGTTGCTCCTGAAAATGTTGAAGCACTAGTAAGTAATGTTAGGCCAATATATCTATGGCAAGTGTTCATTTGAAGTGTTTACAACTGAACCATTTCTTAAGTAGTTCATTGAAAAAAAATATATGGAGAGTCTCTGCAACCGAAGCAACCTTGACATTAATATAATTTATAAATGTGTCTATTATTATTGTGATAAAATATTTCATTCATTTGTAACGACATAAAAAAATGCCATGTATTCTCTCCCTTTGCCTCCTTCCTTTTCTTGTCTAGGATGAATGACCCTTAAAAGCTTAATAGTAGTACGTATGATACGAATGTTTAATTACTTTTCTAGTGGAAGGATTTACCGAAAGAATATGTTGTAATGGATTCCAAACTTAAATGCATCTTTGAGCTACCAAGTGAAGAATCGGGAAATACGGTAAGTGCTTAGTCTTATTTCAGTTCTTACCTGAAAGCTCAGAGGGTATTGCAATAACCGAAATTGTCTTTTCACTTGCAATTATTAAAAACAATGACGCTTTCGTAGTTCTATCAGAAACATGAATCACTCTGCACTCGTAATCGTATTTTACTCTAGAAATAACGATGTTTTTTATATATTGAAAATAGTGAACACCTGTTAAGCATGTAAATTTGAGTAGTTAACGTTCTCACCATTTTCTCATAAACCTAAAGCCTATCTTCATTTAAACGCTGTTGATTTATGTTAGACCATAGACAGTTCCACAAGCAGTACTAGCGAGAAACTGCCCACTCCTACTTCTCAAAGTAAGGATGCTTCGCAAACGTCTCCACCTTCAACTACTGCACCTATTAAACAACCAATCGAAAGTAGAACTCCAGAAGTGACTGCAACAGAAAGCAAGCCTTCAAAGCAACCTGCACGAGAGGTATATTTTTCATTTCGTTTTAATCACTACGACTTTATGCCTTGTATCCGAGAAACACCAACCTTTTCCGTTTTAGCCTACGAGCACAGTTAAACCTGCTACATCTGTAAAACCAGTCCAAGAACCGACTAAGGTATTTCAGGATAACATTCTCTGTGATATTTGCTATCATTATGGTACCTTATCTTTTCTTTTCTATCTTTAGCAGGTCGAGAAAACGAAATTGCAATCGAGTGTGGTGCCACCAGAATACGCAACAAATGATAACGTAAACCTCCAAGTGAGTTTCGTGGTTGGTATCTTCATCGCTCTCATGATCGGCATCATATTGGGAAAATACATTCTTTGATGTGCGTACTGCATCTTGCTGATCAAGTCATTTTAAAGATAATGCTTTTTCCGGCCAAAAAAATAAGGATAGAAATTACTAAATTTACGGAGTGAAATTATTATGAAATTTATGCGGATAGTTGATAGTAAAATACGGGACAAACTAGTTTGATATGAGAATTTAAAGGTTTTACGTAGATCTGTATTTACGACATGCATATCTTATTACAATTTTTCGTTTCTAACAGCTTGATCTAAATTGATTCCAACAGATTGGGTATGACCAGGTGTTACGAAGCTCTATAACGGAGCATCTATTCATAAATTCTTTTTGTAACCCCTTGATATATTGAATTCTTTCTCATTTTAAAGTCTCCTTTCACGTTAACCCAAACAGAATGATCTAGTGGTTAATAGTTTCTTGTGTTCCTTCATATCCCAATTCTATCATAAAGTAACGCCCTTTTGAGGCTTGAACTATCGTTTTATATCCTTTATGTGAGTTATGGGGCGTTAGTTCATTTTGTCGTCTTATTGGAATTTAATTTTTTTGTTTTTTGTACTCTAGCAGTTAAGGAGGGAAAGGAGTAATTCCGAACCTCCTCGATAGTTCTTTAATTTTTATGTTCCACGAAGCGAATGGTTAAAATCCTCTTGTTTTTCTGTTTGAATGCAAGGTGACCAAGTCCTTGTTATCCCAGGTCAAAATAGCCATAGCTTGACGATAACTGTTTATGATAACAAAGCAATTTGGACTTAAATTAAACCAATCGTTTAATGAAAAAAAACCCATTTTTTTTATTTTTACCCAGGTCAGTCATTTTTACCAAACGCAGCCTTGTAGATAGAGTAGCCTAGCCTTAAGAGGATTTGAAACGTCTGCACTGGATTTGACCTGATTCTAGAAGCCATCCTGAACCAATCATGTCAAGTGAACTTCCCATCTTTAAAGCATACTACCATGAAAAATGAAAATTTATTTTTCCATATACCGGCAGAAATCAGATTGTCATTGGATCCTTTAACAAATATAAAACACGGCTTCATAATGCTCCAGAAACCTTCCGCAAAATGCACGCACTATTACAGCCTTTCTCTTCCTTTCTTCATTCCGGAATGCAGTTGTGTAGCGCCCAGACCCTACGCAACATGTGACGAAAATGAGAACTCTCTGGCATGATGACCAACTTGGAATTACTGATTTGCGAAAATCGTCTAATAATATCGATAATTATTATCGACCACAATGTTTATGACAATGCTTTTAAGATATGAGGGTGTTTCGTTTACATTATTTCATAGTATGATCATGAAATTAATTTAGTGCAACAGCTATTCCGTTCAGACAATAATAATTTCAGCATAAAGCTTGAGACAAGTTCGGATTTATTGTAATCACATACAGTTATACAGTTGTGTTAAAAATTAGTGTTTTAAAAAAAAACTGATAACGAATTTTTGCAGAAATTTCGATTTGACGCACTTTCTCTAAAATGTTATTTTAAGACAAACGCGATGACTCTGACGTGTGTAATATTTTTTAACAGCGTGTGACACTAATGATGAAAAGAGAAAAATTGAGAATAACTTTGTGAGAAGTTTTCTTAGTGGAAACTATAGAAAATTTGAAAGAGCATATTTCTTATAAAAAAAACAACAACCTGCAACAAACGGCAGCAAAAATGAAAATTTAAATGAACGAGATATGCGGATTGTTTTGGTCTGACGTCACAGATTTATCAGCACCCGGTGATGCTACAACGTCCATTTCAAGTTCGTTAGATTTATTGTTGGACAAGTAAACGGTGACTTTATTGCTTTCGTGTTCAGCTGTTTTGCCCTTGTCACTTTCATCGATCATGTCCATTGCTTCGTTTTCGAAAGACAATGGAGCAGCTGGTTCTTTCATCGATTTCTTTGGTTCGATTCGAACAACAATAGGTGTAGTTTTTATGTTCTCAACACCAAATGACTCGTTTTTCAAAATGGCATGTTGAGATGATCTTTTGCGTCCTATAGATGAGAGTGACAAAAAAATATTTCTATGAGTTATGAATAAACTATTTAGCAGATCAACATTACAAAATGAAAAGAACCAAGGTAAAAAAAAACAACAAAAAAACACATAAGACAAGATTCGACAAGATGATCGTCACCATCCAGAGTTCAGAATTATAACTTTAAGAAGAACCATTTTGAGAAATTACTTACTTCTCAAACAGAGGCATAATATAAGTAGCAGTACTAAAGCCGCCACAACTAATCCGACAATCAACGGGACATTAGGACCTCCATCTTCATCTTCACATCGTACTCCAGAGTAATCACTTGGACATCTATACGATGAAGAATCACCAACATTAAAGAGGTGCACAGATATTGCATATTTGATACTTGGTAAGTAAAATGTTTACTTACGTGCATGAGCGACCAGAATCTGTGGTGTGACATACTCCTCCGTTCAGACAGTAACCAGCTTCACAATTAGCTGAATACAAACAAGTAAAATTAATATGCATACAAATAAAAGGATGAAGCAAAGAATATACTCAAGCCACAGTGTAAAAGGTGTTTTAAACTGTTTCGTTTGAACTCACCATAACATTTCTGTCCATCGTTACTCATGTAGAAGCCTTGTTTACATGAGCAGCCAGCTCCAGTAGTGTTGTACCAACAAAACTGATCAACAGGACAAGTGAAATGGATACAGCGATCTATAAAAATTATTAGATTGATAAGCAATTCAAAAACGAAAGTACAAGGGGGGCTGGTAGGGAGTGTAAGTAAATATAAGTAAAGATACAAATAGAAGATTCGACAAGTAGCTACCAAAACAAAAATAAGATTAGACTGTCAACTAGAAACTAAAAAAAATCCATTGTCACTCACTACTTACATTCTGATATATTTGCAATGAAGTAATCATTTGCTTAAAAAAAGTCATGGTCTAACAACTACCTCCATTATAATCCAGACAGAATCAAAATAATGTTTTATCGTATAACCGTCGTACAATTTATCGTATAATCGTAGGTTCTTAGTACAAATATATGGAGCATACAAGTGGTAATGAGTGATAATGTCAGAAAATAACGCCAAAACATTTCAAATACGTTTTTTTTCCGTTACAAAGAAGAAGCATATCCATTTACTCTTATTTCACCGCCCCTTGAAAACCAGCCCTTCTTGGCGCTTTTTTTCAAAAGAATAATCTACGCCCAAATAAGTTTCTCAGACAGCTTTTTACAGACAATCTTTTAACCAGGTTTCGGACGGTGTTAAGTTTGGATATAGGAATTCGAAGGAAATAAGCGTTCTCATCACCACCTGTAGTACCTTGCACAACTGAGATTTAATTTGTACCTGTTGTAAAAGCAGTTGCATTTACTGTCAAGTCGTTCAGATTGCCTTTGTTGATTTGATCCCGTAGTTGTTTGAAAGGATCATTGAAATTATTGACAAATGAAAAGGTCATGCTAGAAACTACACTTCCAGGTCTATAATGAAGAAAGTAAAATCGCTTGTTATTAGATGCTAAATCATAGTTCAGCATTTGCCTGCTAGAACGTCAGAAATCAAAGCCACCACTGAGGTGTTGGCGCTGTATCCACCAATAACATTTCAACATAGACTAGAACACTAGGCGTCGTCAGGGTCAGTCAAAATGTTGAAGGAGCACAAAGGCTATGTCAATTCCTTTCTCGTTAAATGATTAAACTCTTTTCCCTGCAAATTTTGACTGAGCGCTAAAAATTGACATCGAACATCGCAGGATTGGACTGGATTTCGCTGTTTGAACTTAACAAACATAAACAAGGAAACTTACGACAGACGATTAATCTTGATAAAATTCAATTTGGTGTCTTCGCCATAAACACTTAATATCTAAGCAAAAACGACAATGCTTGAAGACTTCAGGATGGTGTCACAACAACATAATCTACTCTCAACAATAATAAAACATTCTCAAAAATACAACATCATTAAATTGGTGAAGCTTTCATAAAAATTGCAGACCTTCCCTAATTTTGCTCAAATCTGACAAATTACAAATCAGCACCTTCCAATTGTGCTGTGTTAATTTTTACGAAGATTGGTGAACTTTTTTTCCCAAAATTTTGATGGAAAAAAAAACGATTTCATGTAAACGTTGCACAAAATCATTCAAAACGTGAAGTAGTATTAGGAGAAGGAGATGGAGGAGAAATGCGGGTATTTATTTCAAAGACTTTACTCCACCTTTTAGGTGTCCTAAAAGGTTTTGATAGTCAATATGCTTGATAACCAAGTAGTTACTAGTACTTGAATAAACGATCTTGATTCAGAAAAAGATAGCTGTATGAAAACCAGAAACGAGAAAGCTTACCGTTTTCGTAACCCGATAAGCAAGTTTTCTAAATTCGGGATTTTGTTTATCTCGAAGATTTTCGTTCCACGTAAGAGAAGTAAACGTTACAGAAGCGTCGTACAGAGTCGAAGAAGCCGGTTCTAAAACGTCAAAACATGTCGACGTTATAAAATGCGTCAAAATAACACTGTCAGTTTTGACGCATTAGTTTATCATATTAGTCATAAATAAATGATAATTATTGATTACAACAATTATATAGTAATATTATTAATATAATCTGAAAGCCAAACATTCTTGGCCGGTCATGCCTGTAAGTCAGAAAATCAGACCAAATTCGTGACTTTCCAAAATTTATATTGATACAAGACTTACTAAAGCAGGCATCATATCTTGCTGAACCATATCCTTTGGTAACTTGATTATCAGGACATTTCGTGCAAGTTCTCTTTTTTAATGACTGTCTGTAATATCCAGAATCGCAAGGAATACATTCGGTTCCATTGGCTGACAACTCAAAACCAGCTTCGCATTGTACTAGAAAAACAAGAGGATTTTGATTAATGACATTCGCACACAATGTACCTTTCCAGTTGCAGCGCAAAATTATCGGATCGAGTGGGACTCGAACCCACGATCTCTCGCTTGCCGGGCGATTGCTCTAACCACTAATGTCATTAATGAATATACAAAAAAAAAACCAAAACAACTCAGCACATTGGTTTCAGTTAAAAGAGGATTTCTTGAAGCCATTTTCGAGCTAATGATAGATTTCCCATCATGCAATCCTCGAGAAAAAACGTGTCGACACAAGAACAAACAATGGTACAAGTATGAAATTTACACTTAGAAAGTTAGAACAAGAAAATGATGAACAAAATAACCCAATGCACCCCACAACGGCGACCTCAACAAGAGTATATCTTCATTTTAAGCATCGACGAAGCGTGTGTTAAAAATATTAAAAAAGAAATAGTGGTTTCAAGGTGAACACTATAAAGTTTACTGGACTAACTTGAACTACTACATGTGTATACTAGAAAACCAGTCTTTCACAGCAAGGAAAATGTTGCTGTTGAGGGCATTCATCTGATGTTGAGGAAGCATATATAAAGACTCCAACAGTCAATCAAGTGCGCAAAATCGTCAAAAAGTCACTACGTCAAAGAGTGTTTTCATTGAAATAACGCGTATACTTCTATAGAAATGTACTCTATCGCAGAGAGTTTTTAACAAAAATACCCACAATCAATGATGGAAACTCACATTCACAGTCGGCAGTAGTACTTCCAATCTCGTACGTAGTCTTTCCATACGGACACGCAACGCATTCTGGTTGGCTTAAATCGTTTCTATAGTAACCATGTATACAAGGGGAGCATTTCGAATTCAACATTTCCTCTCCCAGTGGGCATGTAACAGTGCAAGCACTAGCGCTTGTGGCACCGACGGTTTTGGTGGTTTTACCAAGCGGGCATACGTCGCACTCACCATACCCAGATGTTTCTTTGTAGAATCCAATTGAGCATGCTTTACACCTTTTGTCTTTGTTGTCGAAAAAATGGCCAGCAGAACACTCCTCTAAAATGTTAAATTGAGAGACGTTAAGCAGCATGTTCTCATAAAAGCTCTGTGGAATATAGCGCACTATTCATTGTGACTTAAACGATGCCATTTGTGAAAGACCATCCACTGCTGAGAAACTAACGTGTTTATGACTCAACGTTGGTTCACGCGTATTATATCGAGTCTGTTGTCTACGTACAGAAATCTTCAGTGAAAGAGTAAATAAGTTACTAAACATGTCATATGTAAACCAAGCCTTAACATTACTGTTAACGTCACAACTTACCTACACACTGACTGTTTGATGTTGAACCGGCACCAATTGTGGACTTGCCGTCTGCGCATGACTGGCATTTCGTGGCACCCGATAACGTTGCATAAGTTCCGATTGGACAAGGTTGACATGACTTGGTGGTGTCGTTTTTGAATGTTCCAACAGGACACAGGACTAGAAATAGGATATTGTCGTCGAAAGACATTCTTGGACGGAGGAAAGAACGAATAATTGTCAATATATCTTAAAGAACACAACAAGGAGGCGACAAAAAAGGATGGATTATCTTTAAATTCGCTGTTCCCGGAACTTTATTATCTCCTATATAAATTCTCACAGCTTTTAGAACTGTGCTTAAAGTAATCCTGTTATATTCAATTTTATAGAAGCTATCAAAATTGCTATCAACGGTGAATTATCTCCAATGGTTTCAAAGTTCGTCATATATGCGCACTTTCTCGAAACGAAGATTTTCATCGAAAAACAGTAAAATTGTCGAAAAACATTTTGTTTAGCTAGGTTCTTGATGTTTTGATAGACACAATTCTTGTTTTCAAGGTATATTTTGTTGAAATTGAATTGGTTTAAATTCATGTATATTGTGGGAGTCTGGAGAAAGTAAGTTTTCGTTGTTGGCACTTACCGCACTTGTCTTCTTTCAACACACTTCCGTTTGAACACTGCTTTTGTGTTTCGGCCACTTTTGCGTAAGTTTTCTGTAAAGGTACCACTTGTCCATCGACATTAACGTTCATGTCGATGGAGCCGTCTTTAATACTGCGTTGTAACTTCGATTTTCGATCGTTAGATAGAAGATTTGTAAATTGCGTATCAAAAGAAACCTCCACTGAATATGTGTATGTGTCGCCGACATCTCGACGCAGTCTGGCAGCTTTGTTACATCTGATACGAATAAAGTCGAAGTTACATTTATCCCCGCAAATTTCCCACGTTGCGTGTACACTTTCGATAAGATCTTTGAATTTAGCGAGAAACTTTTTCTTGAAATCGTCGTCGCATTTCGTTGACTGGTACACGAATTGGTTTGATGCAAAGTTGATGGGATTCTGTGTGGCTGATAGAAATGAAGAAAAAACCGGTAAAAATCGGGAAGAAATAAAATAGTGCTCGGCTTATCAAGTATAAGGATCTGTTCCTTAAAACATTTTACAACAAGGGAAAACTTCTGATGCTTCTGATGAAACTTCAAAATATCTCGATTGCATTTTGACAAAACTTTAAGAAAACCTGAATAAATTTTATCTATTTCTTAACACCTCATTAGTTTTTGTCTTGCAAAAAGTAGTTTGTCGCTAAGATAAAAACGACAGTTTTTGTCTTATTACGCCTACATTATAGACTATCCAAGGAAAGAAAACTTTTTAAAAAAAATTCCAGGAGTTCAATCTTACCTGAACAGGCAGGTAGAAGGTTCTCTGGGTTTTCTGGATAGGTTGGTGGACCATGACTCCAGTGACCCATTCTACCGCATGAATAAAATGGTGGTTTTAGCACAGCTAACGAGAAATTGGCTATACATTCGAAGTCACAGAAGCGACCCCACTTCCACGTGCCACATGCGTCAATCGAGTTTGGCGATGACTTGAGTTCAGAACAGTTGTATGCTGAAAAAACAGCACAAAAACCCTTCAAAGATTACAAAAACAGAGAATACTACAAAATGCAATTCAGGGAACATAAAAATAATATAATATTATCCATAAAAGAAAGTGTCGCTATTTGGTTAAAATCATATAAAAGATTTTTCAGTCTGCAAAACAAAGCTCCGATCCTAGACTTCACCATAATACAATCCATAACTTGATTAGATGTTTTGACTTGTAACTTTTAGTCAATTATGAAACGCACCTGAAATATTCATCCAATCAAACAAACACAAGGACAAAATACTCACGAGTGACGAACAACTCAAATGAACAAGCAACGGAGTTGTCAAAAGCATCTTTAGCAATATATGTAACCATGTAATCACCCCATTCGAAAATCTGCCCTGGTGTGTGCGATCTAATTATTTCAACAACCCCCTTGTCGTCTGAAAATTTTGGTTCTTTCCATGTCACTCTGGTTGTAGCAGTAGCTGTGATGACCTTTTTAGACGGAGGACAGTAAACAATAACTGGGGGTATTTTATCTAAACAAGTAACATAGCAGCTCCAGATTACAATTTTCTATACATCAAACATTTACGTGATGCTTGTAAAGTTTGTTGTGTACTGGTAAGAAGTGGTGACAAGGTTATTGTTCGCGAGCACTCAATAATTAAAGTATGAACTCAAATACATCGAGCTTGCATCTTTATTGTTTCCATAAAGTAAGTAAGAAACTTGGTCAAATGCCTTAAGGCTAATTCAGGTATGGGGAGAAAAGGACGAACTGAATTACGCACCAATTTCGGTTTCACAAAACTTGCCGGTAAATTCAGCAGGACAAATGTTCTTTCCACAGCTCCATTTTTCAAGCAAGGACACGTTGTGACCCGCACCGTTAAGTAGACCAACCCAGGGTATGATGGAATCTACAAACAAAGTTTATTAACTTGATTGAAAAAGACAACGTGAAGGAGGGCATTGTCCTGAAAAGGAATTTTAGGCAAATCACAATGATATTGATCTTAGTTCTAAAGTGAGCCAGCTACCAAATAGTCGGTAAGCAGAAGAGCAAGTCAACATTCAATTACCCAAAGTTTTTCTCAGTCACCGGTAGAACCAGCCTGAAAGTCCCAGAACTGAAAAGACCTGGTTACTATGACCGTTATGTACAAAGAAATTTCCATGCCTGCCATATTAATGCAGTTTGTTTGATATTATGTATTATGTAGTCTCCTTACCATTAAGATTGGTGGTACAGTTCTTAGACAAACTTATCCTTTCGTTTGCAGAATAATCGTCTTCCCATATACCAAGTTGGCTTACTTCACCCACAAAGCCATCGTCGATAAGATCACCTGTTTTGTTGACGTATTTACCGAGAACAATCAAACCATTTGGATTGAAGAACAATTGATTACTCAGGCGCAAGTTCGTAGAATTTGCAAGTATTTTTCCATCCAAAGCAACCAATACCTTGGCGGTTTTACCAGACATAAAGATGAACAAATGATGCCAATACTTCTCAGCGTCTTTCTGAAATGAAATCTTTTCTACATCTGCTCCTGAATGTAGATGCACCGCAGCTTCATTTACTTCTAGAATCTTCGAAGAATTTGGTGTTTTAGCATTTAACAGTGTAAGGATCGTTCCCTTCACCACACTGCTGGTATAACGAAACCAAAGCGATAAGGAGAACTCCTCCACGCTGCTCACATTCGAATGTCGTATATAGGAGTTTTCTCCTCCTTTCAATTTGATATCGACTTCATCAGGGATTTCTAACAAGAGGAATAGTAAGAGATTTTTGTCATTCTCCTTTCCTTCCTTGAGAATTTATGTAGCAAGAAAACAATTTTTGTATAATCAGTCATGTTAATCAATGCAATATATTTTTGTTTACTATTTGCGTTTTGTTTGGTTATATAGTACATTAAAAAACAATCTATAAATTCAAAATTTTGTTTTCCAAATTCATTGCAAATACCCACTACTATGCTCATCTTGATGGATAATCATAACATTGTGACTGAATCTGAAAGGTCCTTGGGTTTCCTCTCAAGTACACACAGCGACAAATACTGTGTGTAACCTGTTCCTTACAACTGGACTAGGAAATCCTCAAGGGTTGGTCTAAGAACTCAAACAAACACTGATTTTAGCTGGAGTTAAATGACGTGGAATAAAGCCGGTTCCCTCTAGGCGAATTTATTCGCGTGAAGTGACTTTTGGCACACCTTAATATTTTCGTATTTCTCCCAGGGAAATCAATTTTTTTTACGTCGACCTTTTTCGTGGCGAAAAAGTCGCTTAGTGCGAATAAGTTCGGCTAGTGGGACACCAGGTTAAGCAAAATAATTAAGGAGTTTCTATGGCGACAGAAGAAACATTTGATCTTACTTTTTTCACAGTGTCTTCCTTTGTGTGTTACAGGACATGCACATTCATATCTGTTCAAGAAATCTTTACACACTCCATTGTTGTGGCAGGTAACATTCTTACAGTCATCAATGTTTATGTCACAATCTTTTCCTGTGAAGCCAGTTGGGCAAGAACAACGATAATCTCCAATCTAGTGAAAAAAGTATGTAAAGATGAATTTTCACATGGAAAACCCCTTCTAAAGAGATCCAGGCCAAAAGAATGCAGGGAAGTAATATTCTATTGGACTTACAAGATCTGTACAAGTACCATTATTCTGACATGGTTGTGTTTTACATTCATCTATTTCCACTTCACAACGCTTCCCTTTGTATCCTTTCGTACAGTTACAAGCAAAGTCATTGTCCTGGTAAATATTTCTACATGTTGCATTATGGAGGCAAGGTTGTGGCTTGCAGTTGTCAATAACTTCAGAACAATTTTTACCCCTGTCAAAATGAAGAATATTATAATGAAAAAATTATAGAAATTGTAGAATCAGAAAGCCACAATGGAAAGTGATTTCATAATAAAATCATTTTGAAATACGCAGTCAGCCATTTTGTTTTGTTATCCTTTCCTGTCACTGTTAATAATTTTTGCATTTTTGAAAGTCATAGTCAAACTACCCACCATAATATCATCAAGTTAAAATTAAAAATGATTTGTACATACCTGTACTGTTGCTTACAATAACACATGTAATCGTTGATAAGATCTTTACATTTTATAGCACGTCCATTACATGGATCAGGGTCGCAGTCATTTGTGTTCACTTCACAATTTTTGCCTTCATAACCAGGTTTGCAAGAGCAGTTGTAGTCAGCAATTCGGTTCACACAGGTCGCATTATTTACACACGGTGCACTAGCACAGTTATCAATGATAACTTCACATCTTCTTCCAGTGTATCCTTTGAAGCAGTTACAACTTAAAAATGAAAAGAATATAACAATATGAAATGTTTCGCTACGCACCTGATTTTACAGTGTGGATTAACAGTGTTTGAAAAATGCAAGTAGTTCTGTAAAATTGTTTAAAGGAGTTACCTGTAGTCCCCTACCAAATCTGTACAGTTACCATTGATACAAGGGTTAGAAGAGCATTCGTTAATATCTATTTCACATTGCTTTCCAGTGTAACCAAGGGGGCAAACACATTGGTAATCGTTCACCTAGAGTAATAATAACAATGGGTAGTTTTTAAAAGTTGAAAGTCCATGATTTTAATAACTTTAAATTGCCTTGAAGTATTGGTCATTTTTCCGGAACGTCAGGAATACTTTCCACTAATAAACTTAATACTGAAAGATTCAAAAATGACAAAGTAACAGATTTCCCTTCAGTTTGACTAACTTACTACTGTTTTCTGCAGGTGGGAAACTAATTGAATCTAAAGAATCAAGGATTTTTGGGAATAATTCGCATACCTTATCGAGACATGTGGCATTATTTTTGCAAGGCAGACTGTCACACTCATTCTTTTCAAACTCACATCGATCACCAAAAAATCCAGGTTCACATTGACATTGAAATTTGTTGATCAAGTCAATACATGTTGAGTTTCTTAAACATGGATTGGGTTCACATTCATCAATTTCTTTTGAACAATTAGCTCCTGTGAAGCCTAGAAAGATTAAAATCGAACATTCGCAACAAAGAATCAAGTAGGTAGCTCATTGATTGGATCACATTAGCAATAAAACCATTTGAAAGCTTCCTCTAACAGTAAAAAAATCAGAAGAATGCATTATACAAAGTCCCCTTTAACGCTGAAAGATTTTCCTAACACAACTAAAACAACTATGTACTCTATATACTTTACATACTGGGTAATTAAGCAATTAAACAATTTTAAGTGAGCTTAGATATTCTCCTTTTTAGAGAAATCTCTGTGTTTTGTTATCCTACCACTGACATAACAGACAGCCTCTGTCCATTAATACCTGAATAATAAATCCAAAACTATAATTTTCAGGGTCACTTTTGGATGTTTAGCATTCACAACCAACAATCAAAAAGAATCTACTGATAAAAGCAATATATCAGAGCATATGAAAATACCTGGCTTGCATTCACATCTAAAGCCATTTATCAAATCCACACAAGTACCATTGTTTTCACATGGTCTTACAGCACATTCGTCAATGTTCTTAGAACAGTATCTGCCTTCGTAGCCGGGCTGACAACGACATTGGAAATCATTAATCAAATCAACACAAGTAGCGTTGTTAAAGCATGGATTGGAATCACATTCATCAATATTCACTTCACATCGCTTTCCTTCATAACCAGGAGTACAGTTGCATTTAAAGTCATTAATCATATCCACACAAGATGAATTATGTAAACACGGGGATGATGCACATTCATCAATGTCTTTTTCACATCTACACATTTAAAATTAACAACAACATACTAACAACATTGAAAAGGAATCTGCAAGAACAAAACAGCTGTAAATATACCTCTTTTCATAACATTAAGGAAGAAAGTTTTACCTTTTGCCAGTATAACCAAGAGGACATAAACACTTGAAGTCATTGATCAAATCAACACACACTCCAAAGTTCTGACAAGTATCATTCCGACAATCATTAATGTTAGTTTCACAATTTCTGCCTGTTATTCCTTTGATGCATGTACAGTTGTAATTATTCAGTAAATCAGTACAGTTTCCATAATTTCCGCAAGGAGATGATTCACATTCATCAATTTCCTTGTCACAGTATTTTCCAGTCCAACCAGCTGCACAATTACAAACAAAAGTGTAATTTCCAGGGATACAAGAGGCAGCATTCTTGCATAGTTTTTGATCACATGGGTTGCTTGCTATAAGAATAAAGATAACGTAATTACAAATCTAGGGAATTAAACTGCTTCCTGGAATACTTGCTCAAAACATCTAGTTCTTCTTTACTTTCACCACAGTTAAAGCATTAAAATTGGAACTTGAACAATTCAGTAATTAACTTTAGAGGATACATAAAAAAAGCAATTTTAGTCAATGTTGTATTCAAGAACTTAACTGCACAGAATTATTCTTTCAAAGAACAAAAGGGATCTTCAAAAGACCAAACCAAACGTTACTAAAAAGCTTTCCAACGAAAATCGAAAGAAGATTGAAAGAGACTCAAATTCAATCAAATTGAAGGCTTGATGTCAAAAGAAATTTGAACAGAAAAAAAATCTATTACGCAACAAAAGGCAATTTCAGAAGAGAAATATTGAAGCCAGATTGTAACTAATTTTATGGAACACTTACTTGGACATTCACTAACATTAGTTGCTCCAGCTTTTCCACCATATAATCCTCCTTTCGGACATTGCTTACAAACAGATCGACCTGTTTCATCTTGGTACTTCTTAAGAGTACAGTTTGAACATGGCTGCAATCCAGTTGTTGAGAATTGCCCTTTGGGACAACGTTCTAAAATATTTACTTGCACATATAGACATTGCTCAGTTTAAGGGAGAGTCAAAATAGAGAAAAATATAAAAACGTTTCTAGATACTCTTAAGGAAGAAGGAATTCCGAATATTTATTATATTTTAATCAATAGGCAGAAAATTATAATATAGAAAGGAAATTTAAAGGAAGAAAGCTGTAAAAGAATGTCATAAAAAAAATAATGCAATTTATAATTAACTTTATGGTACGCTGAATTTTACCAAAGTATCATACCTTTGCATTTAACAAGATTATCTGCACCACGCTCTGTTGTTATAGTTCCATAAGGGCACTTCAAACATTTTGTCATGCCTGAGTCAGGTTGAAAATGCCCGTAGTCACATTTACGACAAACTGTTTTGAAACCAGTAGATGAATAAGTTCCAGGATCACACAAATCTATAGAAAATGTTGGAAACATTTTGAAAATCACTTGTTATTCAAACACTTTACACATCTTTTTCCCGACATTTATGGACTTAATCTTCCAAATTATTTTTAAAATATAATCATTTCAACAAAATAAGTAGATATTACCTGTACATTTACTAGATTGAATTTTCAAAGTACCAGTTCCCACAGGACACGGCAAACACCGATCAAAACCACTATTTGGGGTGTAAGTACCATTAGGACAACTCATGCATCGGTTTAATGTAGCATTATGATACATTCCCGGAGAGCAAGCCACTAAAAATAAAAAGAAGCATCAGACAAAACCAAGCAAACATTACGTACTAAAAGTACTGTAATCACAATACTACTTATTTTATTTTATTTTCTGGCATAAAATTTGTCCTTCCTATTAAACAGGCTGGCAGAAAAATACAGCCTTTACACATAGATATCAGGAAAGATATTTTGAAGAATCAAACTCACAGCAATCAGCTTCAATTAAAGTCCGTCCATGGCTTCTTATGACAGAACCTTTTGGACAACACCAACCCTCTTCTGTGTTGCAACAACTTTGCATGGAGATATCAACACTAACTCCAAACAAACCAAGGTTCTTACTGTCTGCTGCAGTTAATAGATCTTCCTTGTCATTAGTAATCTTGAACTCGATATCTGCCTTGCATTTAGAAAGTGCTTGTTTTGCATATGATCTCAGTGTATGACTTATCAAATTGATTTTGAATTCTGCTGATATAGAATCATTGATGATCTTGTATTTCTGAGGATGGAGCTCACAAATTCCGTTAACCACTTGAGCAAGTTGATCAAGTACTGGTTTCATATGCCCAGATAGATCATTCACACCAAGTTTTTGTCCAATTGAATCATTGTATTTTATGTTCAGTATAGCATCATAACAGCCATATGCTTTGGTTCTTGCTGTAAAACAATTATGGTCATTTTGTTACCCACTATCAATTTACAACAATTATGAAAATCATTCATTTTATTATCTTCCAATGAAAACCTTATAAGAATAAAGACATTTTTAATAGTAAATGTTCTTTTACAGGATAATAAAAAAATCACAAGAAGCTTCATGTGTATCCTGTAAAAATATCGCAACCAGATGTTCTGGTGGTCATTGACAAGCAATAACAATAACATGCTGCTGTTGAACATAAGGCTTTTTGTGATTCTTTTTATCATCAATGTATCATGTAACAAAACTTTTACTAATACAAATGTGTTATCTTTGTATTTAAAACTCTTGGCGGAAACAAAGACTTTTACATAACAATTATGTTGAATATAAAACAACTTATATAGATTCATGTATAAAATTTGCTTATGAGTAAGATTTTTCAGATCACTAAAACATACCAGCACATCCTGGGAGAGGTTTCTCAAGCCATCCAATGTTTGGATCACATTTCTTATTGGTGCCAATAAAATGTTTGTCAACAAATGTTAAGTTCTTTTCACAATCCACATTACAAGATATTACTAACTTTGGGCCCAACTGTTGAATGACACAAGATTGTGTTCCATTGTACGGTATGTAATCTGGACAGGTACGTGTTTCACAACCACAACCTAGTTAGATTTAAATATATCATTAATATCACAATAACTTATAAACAAACTAAGAGGGGAAAGGAAAAAGTATAGAATAACTTGTTTGTCGCTACCTTTGACATGTACTTCAAAAACACAGGTGTCGATGTTTCCACTTGTGTCAGATACTGTTGCTTCAACCTTGTGATATTTATTGGAAGCAAACATCGAACCACTTGGTGGATTATAAACAACACTCTTTATTTTTGTATTATCCGACGAAATAACATCTTTCCAAGTTACCTTCACTGGAATATGACTGTTAATGACAATATTGTCGGGACATTGTATATATGGTTTTTCGAAATCTAAAATTACAATGAATCCCTTTTCAAAATACATTGACTTTTCATTCTTTTCCTTTATGTTATGTTAATCTCTTTTAAATAGCAATAAGAAGCTTATAATTATTTTGTGGAACTACATTTGGAAAATACCTTTGATGTAGACAATAACATCACAACTAGCTTTGTTTCCCATTTGATCAATAGCTGTGTAGACTATTTTGTTGGCACCAAATGGCAAGTATGCTGGTGAAGTAATATTAGGTGAATTAGATATCTTGACTGGATTACCACTGTTATCAGTTACATTGGGTTGGTGCCATTCCACAAACATTTTAGTTTCTCCACGTGGCAAAATATAGTGCTTGGCTGGCGGACATGTGATGTTAGGTGCCATAATATCTAATAAACAAAATAGTACCAGTTAACTAAATGGTTAAATAAAACTTTACCAATAAGATATAATTGCCTTAAGAATAAGTAAAGCAACATCCAGCAGCTCTATAACATCAGGAAGATAATAAAACCAAGCCAGGCTATCAAACAACCTCATTGTATGGCAAACTTACCAACACATTTAGGGAGACTTCCTGTCCATTGATTTCCTTTGTCCTTTACATACACACAAGTTCGATTTCGATCACCCTTAATAATGTATCCCACGGTAGAGCATCCATATGTTATTGTTTCTCCCAAAGCCACGTTACCTGTTCTCCTACCTCGTACAGGAAATCCTGGATCAGGACATGGTGAAGCTATGACAAACAAGTTAAAAAAATAATCATAAAAAGGTACATTTTGCATTTGAGATTAGCATGCTTTCACTGACTATTATATTTTAGTACATATGAACAATGGGAGGTCAGCACCTAATGGTTTTAGAGCAATGTTAGTGAATGGTCATGTATCAAACATTAATCTATAACTTTACAAAGGAATATCAATAGTTCAAAAAACCCTTTATGTACAAAGCCTCTAGTAAAAATTCAATGGAATAAAGTTCTTCATCCAGACTAACTTGAGTATATCTAACATATATTTGCTTAACACAGCAAATACAATACCTGCACAAACTGGTGAACTTCCACTCCATTTTCCATCAGCTTCACATTTCCTTTTGTTGTTGCCAATAATGTCGTAACCACCATTACAAGTGTAAGTAGCAGTATCTTCAAACAATTCACCGGTAATGTCAACCTTGCCATTTGGTGGATTAGGTAATCCTCCACAAGATTTTCCTATTATAAAGATAAACTGAATCTTACAGTTTACAAAATAAACTTAACATTATTTTATTCCTTCCTAGACCTTCATAATTCATTTGCTTCATACCTGAATCTAATATAGACATTTACAGTATTCAAATTTAGAACACCAGGCTGAACTGTTAAAATTAATAGTAGAAATAGAATAAATTTTGCATATACAAGGAGGTACTTATAATGATAAAAAAGAAACTTACTTTCACACTTTGGAGCATCCCCAGTCCAAAAAGAGTGTGTTTTGTTCTCTATGCATTCACGTTGCAAATTTCCAGAGGTTAATGTGTATCCCATGTTGCAGGTATATGTAACAATAGATTGTAACTTGTACTCAGAACTGTTGGCAAGCTTTGTTCCATTAATGGAATAAACACCATTGACGATTTTTGCTGGTTCTGGACAACTAGCAACTAAAAAAATTGTTTTTGATACACTAGTATCTTTTTCAAATGAACAATTACATAAACTTATTATTGAGATTGTGATAATAAACATACCAACACATTCTGGGAATTCCTTGTCCCATTTCTGGTTCTTTAAACACTTAACAAACTGGCTCCCTTTTAATATGTAACCTTGCTCGCAACGATAGTCCAAAACCACTGGATATCGATTACCAAAATTGACCACAACACCATGACGAGGAATTTTGGGGATGGAGCAATTTTTACCTACATACATTAAGCATTACTTTCATCAAAGTACATGCTGGTGTTGTTACATTAATCTTTTATAAGAATCTGTTTGAACTTACCAAAACAAGTATGATTTACAATTGCGAATTTCAATTCATGTTTTTCTATTGTGCTATTGTCACCATTGTACAAAAAGTAACCCTCCTCACAACTGCATTTATATCCACCCAACAGGTTAGTACATTTCTGATTGCATTTCACCGTGCGATTTTGATCATCACACTCATTAATATCTAAGCATATAAGAGTTATTGTATTAATGGTACTGAATTATACAGCAACAAATAATAAACATTTACCAATTTTTAAAAGCCTGTTGAACTTCCATGAAAAGTAGTGAAGATTTTAACTCTCAGGAATTTGAACTTTGCTTGTAGGTCTATATATATCCAAATCAACTCACCTTTACATGATGTTTTATTTATTTTCTCAAAACCATTTTTACAAATGCATGAATATCCACCAAGAGAATTAATACACTTGCTACCAATACCAGTGCATGGATTTGATACGACACATTCATCAATATCTTGACACTTTGGTAATTCCGGCTGCCAAATTCCAGGTACTTCATAGAAAATGTCATTACATTATGAACATTTTATGGTTGGCTAACAGATCGACTTCATCAGTTCATGATCAAATGGAAGACTATTATCAAAAGCTGATGAACACAGTAAAATATGTTCTCACCTTCAGAGTGTAAAGTATTATTATTATTATCAAGAATGTTAGAAAAAACTTAAAATAACTGAAATGCTTATGATGTGACAAAAAAATGGAAATACAGAAATACAGCAAAGAAAAAAATGTTTACTTAAGAGAGATAAATGAAAGTGATCTTATCACTGGTATTGTCACTGTAAATACTTTTGGACCACAAAAGGCGGGCTACATCATATACCTGAGCAAACAACTGAATCTTTTCCAACAATCTTGAAACCATTATTACATGTAACTTTTAATTTGGTATCATAGGCTAACTTTGTTGTATTCACCGGGATTCCAGTAATAGTACCATTTGTAGGTGCAATTGGCACAGAACAAAATATTTCTAGAACACATCAAACAGAACATAAAAGAATTTTATATTTCATATTTCATATTTTAGTTGGCAATAATTTCATAGGTTTTGGATGCAAAAAAACATTTCTCAAATGTCATAAACTCCTCCCTTATCCTTGAGAGTCAGGAATATAGGATTTCGAACTTTATTTTCAAATAAAAGATTAGAATTTTACCAAAACGTAAAACTAAATAACAAAGATGCCTAGTACTTTCAGTCTTAAATTCTTCATTTTAAATATTCTAAATTCTAGTTCTCCGATAATTTTATTTTTAAGTGTATCAAATTATGTTGAACCATGTTGAACCTTATGCTATGAACTGTTTGCATAAAAACACAACTATTTTTCCCGTAATGTTTGAGATACAATAATAGGTTCTAGGTTTCCATGGTCAAATTAATTTTTGTCTAGTTGGGAAGTCTTTAAACAAGAATACAATACCAAAGCATCTTAAAATAGCTAAATATTTCACACCATAGTCTTCACATTTCAACTCACCTTCACACAAAGGCCTTTTGCTACTCCATTTACCATCTTCATTACATGTCAAATTTTTAGAACCAACCAGTTTGTAGCCTTCCATACATGCATACGAGACTGTTGAACCAACCATGAAATCATCTCCTTCAATCATACCATTTAAAGGTACACCAGGGTCTTCACATTTGCTAACTGAATTATCAAAAAATGTTTTGATGTTTCACAAATTGTATAATTATCAAGGCAAAATAAGAATGGAATGAATTTCTGTAGCATACAAATTCACTTACCAACACATTTGGGTTGTGAATTACTCCACATGCTATTTTCTTGACACCTTCGCTGTGCAGGTCCCTCTAACTTGAATCCAGGATTGCAGTAATAGATAACAGTGGTGTTCAAGACGAAGGCCGTGCCCAGCTTACTAAGTGCTACATGCAACCCACCGTTAGCAAGATTCCCAGGATGACCACAATTTATCTCTGAAATCATAAATAATTTTAATGGCAAACACAATTGGATTCAAGTATTTTACTGTATTTTCAAGTAGACAAAACCACCCAAAAGATAAATTAAATTAACTCAAAAAAATTTTCCAATGATCTTCTGCTTTTATCAAAATCGGTATTTTTCTTAAAAACTAACATCAAATAAACAAACGTAGTTCAAGGGAAAATCATAACAAATTATATACCAAGAACTTTTGAACATTAAATAAGAGCTTTGCTAGGGTTGCCAAATATCAGAAAGTAAATGCAATAATTCATTACCTTCACAGTATGGTGTTTTTTTCGACCATTTTCCTTCATACAAGCATGTCCTGTCTTTCCCATTCTTAATAGAATGATAGTCATCACATTCATAAATAACTTTGCTACCGTAATCTTTTTTTCCTGTAATCTGGCCACCAGAGATTTGCTGCAGACCAGGGCAACCTTAAAGTATAATAACAGGAATATTAACAAATCTGCTTCATGAAACGAAGGAACTCCCTTTTGTAATGAAATTAGAAGAATGAGACTCCCAGAGGAAATATACTCATGTCCCTGTTATTTGAATACGGTGTTTTTAGATAACACAAACTTCATAAAAAAAACCCATAAATGTGGGGCACTACTTTCCATTCCATTTTCTTGAATTTACTTACTTTTCATTCAATGCTTGAAAACAAAAAGCCTCTTCTCTGAATTGATAGAGTTCAAAAATTGTCACAATAAACAGGTTTTATACAGGCTCAAAAAGACAAATTCTTTGATACCCTTTAGAAAAGCAGAATAAAAACCCTGTTTGAGGCTGAGTGTTAAGAAGTTTTATAACAAAAAAATAACATAAAACCATATTCATACAAAATGTGATGAGACTTCGCATACCTACAGAGAAAGTGATGTTAAACCCAGATAACTCATATGTAACATCTGATTTAAAAGATATTTCAATATATGATTCATTAGTATTGAGTATCCAAGAGTATCCTTCAGGTCTCCATCCCTCTGTTTTTTCCCCTGAGTATTCCTTCAGTACTGAACCAGATTTTGTAACAAATTTCATGACATCAAATTTTTCTTCTGTATCAAAGTTGTGGAACATAAATGAAAGTGTTTTGCCATTGGGCTCGGTGATTTTCCATAAGCAATCAAGAACATTAGGATAAAGTGGACGGTAACCAAACCCAGGGCTACTGATAATGCCATAGCTAACATTTAATTCAGCACGACAACCTGAATACCAAACAAAAATCATGACAACGTAGATAATAGTTGATAACATAACAATTAAACTCATAAAAATGCAAAGTCCAGAAGCTGGTTTGCAAGGTCATATCCAAGTTAAAATATCAAAAATCTACACATGGGGAAAATGAAAAGATAATTTCATGCATTGGCATACAGCAGCAATGCTTTAACTCATATAGTGAGTATGATATTTCATTAATTTAGAACATACAGACCACTTACTTTTGATGTGAAAGTCAATAGGGAAATCTATTTCAATGAACAACATGTCAAAAATGAAAAAATAATGTGCAGCCTAGAATTTGATTTGGAAATAGTGTATTGGAGCCTCAACTAAAACATATTTCATAACAGTCAATATATACCTGATCGAATAATGGCACGAAAGCCTCTTCTTTTATTTGCATTAACATGGGATTGAAACTTTATCCATAAATTCTCTTTCGTTGAAAAAACAACAGTTGGATACTTATTTCCTGAATAACGTCCAATGAGTGGATTTTCTTTCTTCAAACCATCACGAACTTCAATGAAGTCCTTATCTTGTTCTGTATCCATGTCAACAATAACCATAGTTAAAATTTTTGTTTTGTCACTGTTTGTAATTTTCCATTCACATTTTTTCAAGTCAGGGTACTTCTGTGGATAGTTCAATGTGTTGATTTCATAATCTTCACCATCTTTAATGGTTTTGAAATAGAAGCAGTCAGTTTTTACTAAACATTCAATGATACATGAAATAAAACAACAGTCACCATTTATATACCATTCATTTATGTCTACTGAATGTCCTGTCCAGATGACAACAAAAAGGTTTTTTAATTTTCTAACATCAAATAAAAGTGTTAAGTATTACGCACCTGTTTTATAAAAGGTAAACTTTAAAACCTATTACCTGCTGTGAATTCTGCAAAAAATCCAGAAAGACTGTCTGAATCATCAGATTTTAGCAGCACTCTCATTGTATATGAAGTTGACTCCATCATTGCTGGTTTATTCTGTCCTGTATAATGACCCAGAGATATTGATGTTAATGTTTTCCCATCCAACACTTCAATGAAGTCAAACCCATCTTCCAAATCAAAATGATGGAATCGTAACTCAATTCTATAGCCATGTGGAACTTCAATAATCCAGGAGCAATCTCTACTATCTCCATACTCTCCAGGAAAATTTGGTGATGAAAAATTTCCTTGAAGCCCATATAAATAGCCACCACATCCAGTTGCTATGTACGAAAATAATTATAAATAATGTAAATCATATCTATGTCAATTCAATTCAAATCACAGGATGTTGAGGAGTGAATCTAATCATTTTGAAAAATGTTTTTAGTCCTTTGTATCTTTAGCATACACTCATTTTGCAATAGTAAATTAATTCAGATAGACAATGTATATGCGGCCTTTTATGTCGAAAATGTTGTGTAAACTAAAATAGTTCTTCAACACCTCTATAATACTACTTTCAATTTTTCACATAGTTTACTTACTGCAGTTTCTTTCATCTGAGTTATCACCACAATTATCTACTCCATCACATAATGTATTTTTGGATATGCATTTCCCATTATCACAACGTTGTGTTCCTGAAGAATGATATGAATATGGATGATGAATACAATCAGAATGTCAATGAAAAGAAATAAATTGCAGTTTTCAAACACATTCACATAACACATAACAATTCTAAATTTACCATTGATACATCCATCAGTCTAAAATAAAGAAATAAACATAAACGTTTCAACAAAATATTATAATCACATTTTAGTGGGTTTGAATCCACCTTATTCAGGGTTCATAGCACTTTTTCTGAAATATTTTCCCTGACTTTCCCTGACTTTCTCTGACTTTAAGGAGTGAAAAAGATATCATTTTCCCCGACTTTTCTCCAAAAACCACCTGTTTTCCCTTACTTTATTGCCTACTTAAACTGCCACAGAGTCAAGATAACACATTCAGAAGTGTCAATTTACAGGCTAGAGAAGGGATAAAACATTTCAAATTAAGATTGAAGATATTACAATACTATGTTAGTTAACTCTGAAACAAAAAATAGAAATAATTGATGGGTGATTGGACAAAATTATAATTAAAAAAAGTCACTAATAGACGTTCTTATAAACAATCTTATGAAATTTTTCCCTGGCTTCCCCTGACCTAAAAGGCAAAAAAAATTTTTTCCCTGACATTCCCTGACTTTCCAGAAACTTCCTGTCAAACATAGTTTTTCCCTGATCTTCCAGATACTGTTTATCATGTTATTAGTGTCACAGCAAGCATAAAATCATCAAGTAAATGCTTATACTGTATCTCCTCAAATTTCAGAATAACTTTCAAATATATCTAATAAACATCAACTCATTCAATCTTACTCTCACATTATCACAAGCATCACTACAATCAATTTGGAAAGTTCCAAAATTTCTGAGGATACTGAAAATGTTGCTACTAGCTAAAATCAAACCTTTTATGATACCTGAATCAGTGGCGGATCTAGAGGTATGTCGAAATTTGTGTAGGAGAGCATTAACATAACTTGTGAATTCAATTTATATTACTAATGGGATTATTTGAACGCTTTTCTTTTATGGTTAGATTGCTAACACTCTCCTACACAAATTTCGACATACCTCTAGATCCGCCACTGTGAATAGCGTAACTATTATTTTATTTAATATAATACCTGACAAACAAATGATAAATCATCTCCACAAGGAGCATCATTCCATAAATATTGATGGGAACTAACAAACATCTCAACACAGTCTTCCCCAGGTGGCGTGTTTTGTGGTTCATCAGGTAACCAACGAAATTCATATTTCACCGACGGAGTACCATCTATCCAAGTAAAGTTACCTTCCTGATCTTGATCATTTAAACCTAACACAAGGAAATAGAGTTAGAATTACTTACTTACGACTACCTTTCGGGAACGGAAAGGGGTAGTTGATAGGGACCAAAAGTTGATCTTTTTTATTTCCCCAAGTGAAAGAATATTATTTCCGGTAGACAAATAATTGAATATACATCAATAAATAAAATCAACTTCTTCCACATCAAACTGAGTATTATACTTTGTACCCAACTGTTTTTGAAAGGATATAAAAATGATTTTACCAATCCATATAGTATCAACTGTCTTGCTTTTATGTTGCACATATCTTGTGAGAAACATATTTACAGCAAAATCTGGGACTGTTACCAAATTGCCACCTTGCTTTCGACAATAGTCCTGCGCAATACTCCATGTTTTCTGTTCTTCAACAAATAAATAACACTTTTCACATCGTTGTTGCCATCCTATGCACAATGTAACAATTCAAAAAATTAAAAACAAAATCTTTCTGCACATACATCTGTTGCAAACAAAACTTCTAAGTCACTAATATGGAACAATTATACTCTGTTCATGTTCCAACAATAAACATCTGCACTTTCATTGTATATAGATTTTATGAATTTGTCTCATACAGCGTACTCAGGTTGGCAAAGCTATTTATATTTGACAAAACAATAATAAAGAGATAGATTGTAGATAATAGAATTTATAGGATCTGTTCTTCTATAACAGTTTTATGGTGGAGCCTCTCACTCTCATATTAAGGATAATGTCACAAAATCATGCAAAAACTATGTAAGTGTTTTCTCAATTTTGGATGTGACAGAAGAGGATAATTTGGAGTAATTTCAATTCATTTTATCGTTAATAGATGATAACATTACAGTGGAGCTGGCAGATGTCCAAACAACACTTCAAAACTACAGAGGAAGGTTTACAAAAGTTTTTATTTTATTTAATTTCATTTTTTATTCGTTTCGAATTTATGAGATTGGATGTGAAACACAGCTACCAAGTGAACCTCGTGTTCAAGTCAAAAATATAAAAATAGAATACCGTCAGGGCATTTATAATTCCGTGCATACCAATCGTTATCTTGATTCTAAAAATACCAGAAGAAAATAGTACACAAGGCGCTATAAAGGATGAAGAATAGAGAATGTTAAAAAAGAACATTGAAAACGGAAGTGGTCTGCACTTTTTAATTCTGAGAAATTAGTCGGTGAAATAAAATGAAGACTTGAGACTTGCGCCAAAGAGAAACTCGCAAAACTTAACGCCTGTGTTGACAAAAAGGGGCGTTTATTTTGACAAACCTTTTTTATATCATAATAATCTTCCACCAACCAAATATAAGTTACTTACTGGATCTAAAATGCATCCCGCTAAGACAAAGCTACCAAGCAAAAAAACCAAAACAAAATATTTCTCTGGTTGTGAAAGCTTTCTTGCCATGTTTCCAGCACACGACTACCACCTGTTTATACGAAAAAGAAAATTTATTGTAAGATCGTATGCTGAAATAGCCGTCTGTTTTGCCAATAAATCTTTACTAACCTTTTGTAATTTCCAATGCAGGTAATTGATTACTGTTATGTAAACAACACAAAGCGTTTATTTTTCTAGAATTCGTCCTGCGAATCACCAATACAATTTTGTCAAGTTCACAAAAAAAATTATGTACTTTTTTTCCTCAGTGTAAGATGTCACTGGCCAGCCAGAGATTTTATCTTACAATATACATAAATGTAAGTCATTTGCACATATATTTATATAATATGGATGGATTAAGTTCTCTCTGTTTTGTTGACCTTTTTAAACTCCTACGAGTTGCATTTTTCGTTTAATACTTGATAAATTTCAGTTCTAGGTCTCATAGAAGCATGAAACAAGAAAAAATATTTTTAGTGTTTTGAACAACCTTTTTTTAAAATAAGAACAAGACTATTAAAAACCATAAAAGAACCCTTTTTTAGTGGAAAGAACGAAGATAACTTCAACCTAACTGTTGACTCACTCTTTAGAGGCAGTTTTTTTATATTTCACTAAATGGCTGTTGACCAAATCAACTTTGTGTATTCTTTAATGCTTGTATGTGACTTTTAAGAACAACTCGAATATTTTTTTTTAAAAAAAGAAGAATGGACACTAAGTTTGAAAGAATTTTAATTTCACATGAAGTTGCAAACAGTTTACTTTTGTGAGCAAACAAAAATATAACAACCTCAAACATGTTTTTGAAGTGGTTAAGGCAACGTTAGATTAAGTTTCTTCTCAATGTTGATTAATAGATTGGATTGATAAATATTGTCTTATGCAAATATTGCAAATGTGGTGTTTTACAGATACGTAGATCGTTAGTAAGTGAATAATATTTGATGTTTTGATGTGATTTTAATGTTTAAACTGTTTCATCCAGTAAGCAAACAATTAGCATGGGTCACAGCTTGCTATTAAAAATGAGTTCCATGTTACCTGCTAATGAAAAGTTCAGATTCTCAATATTCGAAGTAGCTCTTGCTGGTTATGATACACAGCCACGATAACTCGAACCTTCAAGGGACTGTCAAAAATTGTTCAAGTTATCCAAGAATAGGGTATAAAACAGTTACTGAGAAATAGATTTGTCTTGACTCTTATTGAAATACTAGCTACTGAGTATCAATGGATTTCGTTTCATGAAAAGGTTCATGACTGCCGACATATATGCGTTACTTTAAGGACGAATAAACACACTGAATAAACCCCGAGTTAGGTCAGAAAATATAATACAAGTGATAAACGCATCTGGAATATTTTCAATTAACATGATAATGCTCGGCACTAAAAATCCTCCATCACACGTTATATTTTAACGCAAGTTTTTCTCAGTGACTTTACTTTAACGATTGCAAAAAGACGCAAAAATTCCAACAGTAAAAATCCTGCTACCTTACTGTATCCTGATTGTCGAAATCATCAATTGATTTGAGATCATGTATATAAGAAGAAAGGGCAATATATTTAGCCTTCTCTCGATCTGCTTATGGTGCAGTTACGATAACGGAGCCCAATGGTGTACTAGCTAATAAAAAAACAGAAAAAATCGTTTTTGACAATGAAAAAATTCTTTGACAACCGCATTGAAAACAGAAGAGGATTAAAGGAATAAAATCTTTTCTTAAGCATGATTTGTTGAGCCTGCTCATAAAGTGTTTTGTAAGAATGTATCTATCGTCCAGGGAGCATATTGATCTTCCGAATTCAAAAATGAATTTGAAAAAAATCATCAACGGAGAGAACAACAAAGGAATTTTCTATGGATAAGATTAGATCCTTCGAGTCCCATCCTGCCCCCACAAACAAAGCTACTGAAGTCTCGGTATTTTGTCACTGACTCATTTGAAGACATTGCTTTTGTTGCAAAGATTCTGGAATGTTACATATGTAAACAGATTGTTTTTGTGCTGCATAACTTGAAGAGAAGATCATGTGTACGTATCGCCGTCAAGGTCAACACAGAAGGAAAATGCAAATACTCTCCAAAATCAAATCAATAAGATAATCAAAAAAATTTCCGTTGCCATAACAAAAAGCGTGAGAATGTTTTTGTAGCGTTTGTCTGTAGTAACCTGTGAAGAAGGAAGAAAAACGAAGATAAAACCTAGTGTGTCATCATAAAATTAAAATTTAGCAAATGTGGCTTGAAGACATCAGGAGCTACAAAACGTTAGCAATATTATACAACACGTCTCTCAAAACACAGCCAAATAATTTACATCAGTTAATTTTTCATAAGATGGCCCGAAATTGCCCAATCTGTAAAATTGAAAAATGACTGGCAAATTTGAAATCGGTATCTTTCATCGGTATTTTTCGGTATGAATTTGAAGAATGTGGCAATGGATCTACGTAAACATTGCATGAAGTCGTCCATAACTTTGAGTAGTAGGAGAAGAGGGAGGAATTCGGACATTTCAAATACTTTTTATCCTCCATGGCTGTTCATTACTAACATTACCAACGAAGCTATTCAAGTTCAAAATACTCGTTGGTAATTTTCATCAGAAACCAACTTAAGGTTCGTCACACGACTTAATAGTCGTACCTACCTGTCGTTACGTAACAGCACTGTACCAACCAACTGCAAGAAAACCCAGGGAATTTTAGCAGATTGTATTCTTTTGAGTGCCGAAAAACAATCCGTTCAGGTTGTTTCCAGAAAAAATGTTAACAATGTTTACCCGTTGCTACGACTACCGTTGCTACAGTGTTTACTAAGAAATTTGGAAACAGTGTAATGGGTAGAGATTAAAACTGTGGGCACATGATGTAAAATTGCAACATTTCTGCCCAAGTATTTGTAAGGAAACAAAATTCCTACTTACATAACATTAGTACTACCTAATGTTTATTCAATTTACTTCTTTTCTTATATATTTTATTTTCTGACACTTCCTCTGAATGTGATTTCCAAGTTGCAAACATCTGGTGTCTTCACATCTTTCCCTCCTATATCTACGTCATATAATAACATAATAACATAATTTACTTGTACAAAATACTTACTACTTTTAAGACAAGATGGCGTACATGCCATTCCCCTTTTTTCTTCTAGTAGTACAAATAGTTAATTGCTATAATAAATTACCCCTTTGAATTGTAAAAAACATCAAAACTAGAAGTCTGTACTAGAAAATAATGACCCCTTAATATTTTCACCCTCCGTGGTTTACGCTTATGACTTGTTAGATTTTCTTTGTTATTGTTGGGTTAGGGTTAGGGTTAGGATTAAGGTTAGGTCATAAGTGTAAACCACGGGGAATGAAAATATTCTAAGGGGTCATTATATTCTACCACAAGTCTCATAAATAACCTCGTAACTGGACTGTTATACTATAATTTTAAAATTCTGTGCCCTCTTTATTCTGAAATTGTACCCTCATCTTTTTTATTTCTTACGGTACACGGTGTGACCACACCCTGCTCCGACTAATATTTGCTTTCTCTTAAATGAGTTCATCTGTCCGTTCTGTAATAATAAAAATGATGAACAACCACTTTTCTTGAAACTGTTAAAACCTAAAATTATCTCGTTTTGAATCAATAATTTCATGTTGACAGGTACACCTTCTCAACAAAACAAACTTCTTGAATCTCCACACTCTATCAAAGTCGGTGTAAATATAAACAGGTATGTTTGAATTCATCTCTCCTGATATTGATTTGAACGCTGCAAAACTATCGTTGTCTCTTTGATGATTTTGGGACTTCCTCTCACGTCACGTCACATCTGTGATTAAGCGAAGTTTTATAAATAACGACGGAGTGCTTGTTGATTGTAGGGCTTTGCGGTGAAAAGGAAGCCAAGCAAATCATTCAAATCATTCAAATCATACATTACCTTCAACATCAACCGTAAAATGCTCATGGGTTCAGGTTAGTAAACATGATTACATGAGGTTCACATAACTGTATGCACACTGAAGACTGGAAAGAAAATATAAAGCTGAAAGCACTATTGGCTCGTTCAAGTACTTTGAAGAGCACACTTTCACAGAAACTTAGAAAACACTAACGACAACGTTGATAAATGAAACACAGACTAGTAATAAGTCTTCGTATATCAGAATGCAAGAATAATTCGTTTGCTGAACTAAGGCGAGGTTTATATGAGACTTTCATTTTGATCCAAGTGAATTGAAACATGAGGTTATCGCTTCGTGAGAGGTTGAGTAATTGCTCATGTGACGTGTATAGTGACATTTACTTTAGTCTTCATTCTATTTCGTTTTCTTTACATGTCGTAGCTAAAACCGCAGCAGACTTTCACTTTGGCAGAAAGATTGAAATGAAACTCAAGGCGATGCGAGTTTCACTTCTGAATGTAAGGCTTACCTTCTGATATCAAGTTGTGAAGACTTTGGGTGAAGTGAAAGTCTTATGTAAACAAAGCATAAAAAAGAAAGAATTACAAAGAAGAAAACAAGCTATATATTTCTCATATTTTCAGAAAATTTCGCGTTCTACACATTACCTGCTGAATGTCACATACATGATGTTTCTTCCAATAACATCAATCTTCTTTCTTTTATCCTTACTGCTGTTGAAGTTTTGTAAGGCTCCTGATCCTACTAACAACACGTGTAATTAAATTGAAAAACCCACTTCGCTCAGGGTAACCGAAATATTGGTCATTTTGAAAGAACATAATGTAGGGGGTCAAAATTTCCAGAGTGGGCATTTCTGAAAATCACACGACAGTGACGTAATGACGTATGAAGTAACGGTCATTATCGTTAAGAAATTAATGAATTTTTCCAAACTTATTTTTCTATTTTCTCTTCTTCTACTTTCCCATTTCCAAATAAATCACCAGAAAGACCAAATAATACGGATTCCATCGGTATAAAATTTATGAATCCAATTTTTGAATCCAATTTTTTGAAACACACTGTATATTTGAAATATGTATAAAATGATTCGGTGAAATTTAAGTTGTATGGGCTTTTCTGCTTGTAATACATTTCACAGTCATAACAAAACTTGAATGGAACGTGTCTATTTATTGTTAAGAAGCGAACGGAACATCAGTAAACTCATGTGTGAGTATCATTCAGTCTTCAGCAAGTGCTTCACATGAAAACATCATCTAATTACAAAGAAGCCATCTCTCGTGGAAAATGATTAAATTCAGAGCATGTCAAAATTTTGAAGGAGAAATTGTGGGATTCCGGCGTGGATCCCTTTTTTCATAGTATCCCAGAACATATAAACCGTGATGACAAGATCGATGATCCAATTGTTAAGGATTGCTTCGAACTCCTGAAATCGGCAAGAATCAATTTAAAGAGTTTGTTGAAGAACAACTTGTTAAAGGAAACGTGATTTTTTTTTAAAATGCGAAAACGAAAGGAATAGTTCAAGTGTGTTTGATGTAAAAGACTCAATTGTGGATTAAGAAAGTTAATCTAGTTTTATTTTGTTTTTTTATTTTGCGTCGAAAAGTTCGTGTAGACTGCAGGTGCATATATCTGACTTGGTAAGATGACATAGGCAATAACTGATTATGGTTCAAGCCTATAGAAATGAAAATTACGTTTGCTGTATATATTGTGAAGACAAGTTCAATATTATGACCATAATAGTGACAAACATCATATAAATTGCAAGGCTTCTCAGTTATTAGTTGGGTAAAAGGTGGGACCTGATAACCTTGGAGTATGCGCTACCGTTGTTTTGCAAGGGTAAAATAAATAACTGAATAAATAAATAAAACACAGCTAGTGTATGCTAGTGGGGTGTATGCTAGTGGGGACCAAATTTGACTATCAGTTGAACAAATTGGTGGATCAGTTTCCAAATTTCTTCAAGGTGTGTATTTTATAGACCAGAATGAAGAATTAACTATTTTTTCAAGAAGAACGGCCGTAATTCTATGTCAATTGAAGATAAGTTCTTCAAATTTTGTACAGAGCTTGGTCAAAGTGTGAGGAATCGGGAAACCAAAACAAAAATGGAAAAAAATTTATTTTGCTTGTTGACGTCAGCAAAAATATGAAATTTTCGCAATTTAGATTTTTTGGTCCAAATTCACACTATTTTAAGGCTAATTTCGAGTTTCTCGGAAAAAAATTTAAAAAACTAAATTTGGCGATTTTAAGCATTTTGCGACATTTTTCCAAAATTTTATCCGCACCGAAATTTCTCCATTTAAGGTGTATTTCCATTTCTTTAAATATCATGAAACCATGGCAACCATCAGAAGCACAGTCAATGTTTTGTACGAGCTTTTGTTATTTATAATTTCTTTTACTGAATACCGAACCTCAATACACTCCAGTTCGAATTTTTTTGTCCTTTTTCTACTTTTATCCACTCTTATGTTTCTGATATGATCTCTAAAGTAAACCACTTCTAAATGTCAGACACTTCAAGAATTTTGCAATCTTCTGATTCAAGTAATCTTGATAAGGAATAAAATCTTGATAAAGCAAACACCTCATATCAGAATACCGTTGAAGTCTTGGAAATATGTAACAATATTTAAACAATTTACGTTTTGAAGAGCTCGGGTGGACTCGACCAGTTATATTGCTAAATTTACGCTTAGTAAAGGCGTAAGCAAATTTAGGAGAAAATCGAAAGGAAGGCCGTGACATTTTCCATTCACAGGTTTGCTTGGGTATTGTTATTTCATATACGAATCGGGATACTTTGGGGAAGTGTTGAAGTTTGAGAAATCTTCTATAAATAAATCTAGTATCAATATGTGCCATTTTTAATTGAGGATATAGATATAGATAATACCTCATAATACCTTCAAGATGGCGTATGAGCCGAAAAGCTTATATTTATATATAGATCATAATACCTTGAAGATGGCGTAAGAGCCGAAAAGCTTAGTGTAATAAAATTATTGTAGTATTTTATACTTTAATAATCCTTCTATAAATAACTTCCAACATATTTTTATGTTTCTACATTCATGTCATTGATTGCTTCATACTCATAATCATATCATAAACTTTGTAGTTTTTGGCCCAATTATGTTACCCTCCGAACTCAAGGTCGGATGTAAAAACAGGTCAAAACAAGTAACATACATTCGTGAGGAACATCTCTTCTTACTGACATATGAGTCAATGTTTTACTCGAAACACTCTTGCTCTGACATAAGAGCCAAGGTTTTGCTCGAAACACACTTGAACTTTTGTTTCGTTTTTGCAATACAATTCTGTTGGCTTAACAGTGATTTGTCAATAATTCAGCAATCTGTAAATTATGTTATTGTTTCTGAGTAGAATATTTAACGGTTGAAAGAAAACTTGAAACAAGATTGGTAAGATACATTTTGAAGTTTATTGTTTCTTCTGATTGATAAAGCGGTTTACCTATTGCAAGTGAAGTATTCACGTAAAAAGGCAAGTTTCATTCATCAAATATGGTGCTGTTGAAACGGAAAGCCCATCGTACTCTTATCAACGCGACGTTATCAATAAAAATCAACCGTCGTTTATTGAGCGGCTACATCACCGATAACGTCATCGACGAATATGAAAAAAATGGCGTCGTTTGTCTACGTGGTGTTTTTGATAGGCGCTGGTTGACATCGGTCCAGAAAGGGATTACAAGAAATATACGTAATCCAAGTCCATATTCTGACTGGCTATGTGATAAAGAAACGAACCAATTGTTTTTCAATGATTATTACAATTATGAGAGAGTACCCGAGTATTGGGATTACGTAATCAATTCCCCGGCAGCCATTATTGCAGGCTTGTTGATGAGAAGTTCAGTGAGTTATTTTGATTTGATTTTAAATAATCATACATGCACTAAATAATTTGCCTCCATTTCTTTTACAAAAATTTCCCCAACACTATCTGTAAAGATGGTCTTGCTTAGCCAAACAGAAATTACCAAGTTTTGACTACAAACTAGTTATTATCGAAGAAAAATATATTCCATCAAGAATACTTGATACACTAGATGGCATTTTCAGAATGTTCTTGCATTTAGTTTGCTGTTAAACTGAGTTTCCATTAGATGCGGAGTTTCAAGTAACAGGTTTACGTAATACTTCTCTAAAACTATTTTTTCAAATAATAATGATAGACCTTTCCCGAATTTTGTTTAAATGCTGAGTTAATGCTTAGTTATCAAGTTTCGCCTCGTTTCTATGTTTTTAATGTTTTCAGTAAGTAATAGTTACTCGTTCTTTCAGTTCCCTAGTGGAATAATTAGAAGTAATTAAGATTTTGAAAAAGAGGCGAAACTTAGTGCCCAGGCTATAACAGTAACGGCTATAACAAGCAGCAGTGGCATAACGGTAACGTATTCGACTAACACACCAGAGGTACCGGGTTTGAAAATCCCCCTCTGGAAAAATGGAAAAATTCTACCAGCCGCGTCCCTGGTGGTACTGCTACCTGCCCGTTCCCCCGTTAAGTCGGATGTTTCTGGATTAATATGGCTGGGTGAGGAGTAAGTTGGAAAGTAGTGCCAAAAGTTGAAATGATTGTCAGCTGGAGTGTGTAGCTCTCTGCCTAGTAGTGGCTTCGGCCTTGTAGGGAGCAATTGATTTAAAAAAAAAATAAAAAGAAGGTAATACGGTGTTTAAACAGAAAATTCGGGAATGGTCTATTCTATTCATGGAATCATTGTTATTTGAAAAATTATATTTGCATTTTGCGCCATTTTAAACGCCCCATTCATCACCCATGTTTTCTCATTTGATGAAAATGAAGTCAACGCCTTCCCATTTTTTTGTAGAGAAGTATATTCTTCCACGATCATGTGTTTTACAAAGATGCTGGCAGTGTTAAAGAGACTCCTTGGCATCACGATCAAGCCTATTATCCAATCACAGGCATGCAGGTATAATTACTGTCCAATCACAGACTCTCTCATTTTTTGATAATCTCTCTAATAATATGAAGCACTCATCAATAAAGAAATACTACCGACTGTTGACCCAGAGAGTGCCCCTTCTTCAAAAGCAGAAAATCAAGGTTCAACATCCAATTGAATCCTACCAACTAACAATGCAAGATGAATTTGAAAGAACTGATAGTTGATTGCATAGTGAGAACGAAATGGTACGAGAGGTGGCAACACATAGAACATAGAAAACAAACCGTGGCCACAGTCGTTTGTATCTTTTTAATAGGAAAATGCAGTCAAAAAGGCCCTGGATACTAAGTTGATGTAATTATGTTTTCAAAAATGTTAATGCTAATATAGTAATATAGCTAATATGTCGAAAACTGGAATTGTTAAGGCACTAACTTTAACCAATCAAAACTATCGAACAGATGATTATAACCAATGTGATCGTGTGTTTAGAATTGCTCAATTTGGATGCCAGTGACGCGAGTTAAAAGACATGCCAGCTTAAAGTTTATCAAGGGCTCCCATTTGTTTGGCAAAACATTTATACCTCGAAAGTTCGAAACCCATAAGAATTACCTAATTGAAAATCATATCACACAGAAAGAATCCTTTGAAGACATTGAAACAGTAATGAAATCTGTGAAAATTCCACAAATTCTGCAGTGGGAGTTGGAGGTAAGCACATGAATAGACGGCACCGATATAGTTAAGCCTCGGGTTTCCTTCCATAATGCATTGAATTTTTCCTCCCAATTTTGAGCTATCAATTTGAATTCATTACACTCTTCATGAGCATTGGGAATCCTTCATTAAAACTTATTCTGAAAAGTTGATCAATTTTGGTGAAATTTTTCAGTATAATAATCCGCTTTGCGCATCCCACTTTTATTTTAGAGAGTGACTTTTTTGGTTCGTTTTTTCGGTCAAGTTCTTCATAAGAGCGCGTAAGACCACGCAAAGATGCGAGGACTTTTGTCTTAGATCAAGATAACTTTCTTACTTTTTGATCATTTTCTTAAAACATAAAATTTACAGGATTGATGTGAAACATCATTTCAATCGAATCTAAAATGTCTTCATAATCTCTTTTTGAGAATTGGAAAGGATTTAAGTACGAGGCTACCCAAGATGATGATGTTGCACATTTAACCAACCTCATTCCCAGTGCTTCATTATTTCCTCGCAACGGAAAACCTAAAACTTAAAAGGTTATTGAAAAGTTATTTAGGTACACCATGTACCATCTAATAATATCAATCCTTTTTGTAAATGCCACCAACCTGCAAAAAGTGCCGCATATAAAATCTCTTGTGCCGTAGTGGTTGTTAGAGAAAATATAATATTTAAGAAATGATTGGTTAACTTGCTTATTGACTAATCAAATTAAACAAAATTTGTCCGACAGATGGAGTTACTTGAAAAGAATCCGATAAGATGTAACGTGTTTGTGTGTTGTAGTGGGCAAATACACCTAACGATATCCCAATGGGCAAAATCGTCAAAAAATCACTGCGACAGAGAGCATTTTTATAAAAATTGTGTGTATATTTATATAAAATGCACTCCTTCGCAGAGATTTTTAACAAATGTGCCGGCTGCGATATTGTGTTGTAGTGCTCAAACACACCTTGATATGTACATTGATAGTTCCTTTTTTTAGCCTGGTGACTGTATTGTGTTCCATATGAAAACAATTCATGGTACCGAAAAATCCGAAAATGATGAGAAACGGATGGTATTAGCCACTAGATGGTTTGGTGATGATATCCAGTATATTGAAAGACCTTGGAATACTTCTCCTCCCTCAGAGTTACTACCAAAGACATTTATTAGCAATTCATCAAAAGAAGGTTTTCACATACCATGGAGGAGAGGCCAGCCTTGAAGAAGAGGTTTCTTCACAATGAGTGTCCTTAAGCCCTATTTCTTTGGTTGTAACTATTTTGAATTGTGCACAGTGAATTTCTGACTAAATATTCAAACAATTTTCATGAAAAGTTGTACATTAATCACAATTTGATCACAAAAGAGAAACTTGGACGTAATTCAGTTCAAATATTTAACGAACTTTTTTGAATTGAATTTTATGAGAATTTTTACAGACATCAACTTGTCCCTTTCGTTTTTCACAATTTGCTCAAGAAAGATAAATTTGGGTCTAACTTGGATCAAGTTTTGAAAGTTCTTCAAATTTTTTTAAAAACTGCTCTTGCACTAGTTTTAGATCTTTTAATATTTTTGATTTGTCACGGATTTAAGTTTTCCAAGAATTCTTTGTTGTTTAAAACTCATTGCTTAGCAACTTGATAGAAATTCAAAAACAAATATAAACAAAAGAGGAAAAAAAACACGTGTTTAGAAAAAATGAAAGCAACATAATAAGGTATATTTCAAAAAATAATTTAACTAGTTTTGAAAATTATTCGTTCGTTACATAAAATGGAAAACTCACTGAAAAAGACGTTATCAAATATCTTTAAAAGAAAGAGAAGACTAACAAAGATTGTATTGGGAATAGGGTTGTTTATTATTTCGTGTGTTGTAATAGATCGAATAACAGAGTCATTTATGACAGAAGGGAGCAAAAATGTTATCAAAGATATAAACTTTACGGATGAACTTTCACAGAGGCCGACAGTAAGCATAAATACATCCAAGATAGATTTAATACCTTATACCTTCAGTGCTTTACGAATTGTACAAGAGGAGAAATTAAACTCCAATGAAAAATTAAAGACGAATTTATTGATGGAATCAGATGAAATTAACAGGGTAACTTCATCAAATAATTTTCACAATATCAATAAAAACAAAAAAAATATCAACCAAGGCATTGAAGAAAAAATATCTGATATAATTTTCATGCCTACTACTTTTCAAATTGATAAAACGACGGGACAGCTCACCCGATCGGGAAATGACGACATATATTCAATTATTCAAAAGTACACATCCTGTCTAAAACAACGACTTCGTGAAAATCATGCTCGCTTTCATGGCTATTCCTTCGAAGAAATCGAAAAGACTTCTCGAAAAACATGCTTTAAGTTTGTTTTAGGTTATAGTTATGATCATGTGTGTCGATTTCCATCGAAAGAGATAGTAGGTCCACTATTGGTTGATTTCCAGCCAATAAACATCGAAGAATTAAAAAGAACGTTGAACTTCGTTCGATTTGGTGGTTGGTGGAAGCCGACAAACTGCGTACCACGACAGAAAGTTGCTGTTGTCGTCCCGTTTCGCGACAGAGATGAACACTTGCTGATTTTATTGCGTCAGTTGCACGGAATCCTCCGACGACAGGAATTGATGTATCGCATACTTGTCGTTGAGCAAATTGATGAGTATCCGTTTAACCGAGGAAAACTGATGAATGTCGGATATAAAGAGGCTTTGAAATTATTTCCATTCACCTGTTTCGTTTTTCATGACGTCGACCTGATTCCAGAAAACGATTTAAACGATTATGGTTGTCCTTCATCACCACGTCACTTAAGCTGCGCCGTCGATAAATTCGACTATATTCTGCCGTATGCCGGAATATTTGGCGGTGTGGAAATGTTTGTAAATGAGCATTTCGAAAAAATTAACGGATTCCCAAATAGCTATTGGGGATGGGGTGCTGAAGATGACGACTTGTATAAACGAATTTCCGAACACGGTTTTACATTGACCCGTCCCAAAATGCAAGAAGGGCGTTATAAAATGATAAAGCACGAAGAGTCTAACGAAAAACCGCCCAACAGAATGGACAAATTAGATAACGCCCATCAAGAGTTTCAAACAGATGGCCTATCTTCTTTACAATACAAAGTGGTTGAAATTCTATATGAATCTCTATACACAAAATTTCGTGTTGATCTAAATATGGAAGGCGATATGATTTATTAAGTATCATAGATCATATTCAGCCTCGTTCCAAAGCTTCTCTTGGTTCGAGAAAGAGAACATACTTCCTTCCGTTTAACACTTCACTTTAACTTCTCAGGGGCTGATTACATGATCCCGGTTAGCCGGGATGAAATTTCATCCCACCTTGCCGAGGTCTTGGCTTCCTGGTCAAATCTTCATAAATTTCCCATCGCGATTACATGATAAAATTTTCATCCCGCCTATCCGAGATCTCGGCTATCAAGAGCCGGGATCTCGGTTAGGCGGGATGAAATTTTCCCATGTAATCGCTTCGTCCCGGTCAACCGGGACAAGTTTGAGGTTTGAGCATGCGTAGTTTTTCAAAAATTCAAAACACAAAGGGTTAGTTTTGTCCCGTCCCGCCTAAACGGGATGAAAATTTTTCATGTAACACCGAGTTGAAATTCATCTCAGCAAGGCGGGATGAAATTTCATCCCGGCTAAGCGGGATCATGTAATCAGCCTCTCAGTAATCGAAATTAGTAATGATAAGTAACAATAAGTAACAATAAATTGAAAGTGATGAATAAATAATTAAACAAACCTACTTCAAAGTATTTTACGTTATGTTTACATTGTGTTGCATTGATTATTGACAATTGTCCAACACATCCGGAAATCTACTCAAGGCCACAAAGTTGTTTTCCTCCCACCAAACAACATGATCCAAATGAGGCCCATGTGTCGAACATAAACTTATTCCATTTCGATTGAAAAATTATTCCTTTAATCACTAACAAATACACGACTGCGAACGATGTTAGTATCAAACGACACACCTTAAGGGAAGAAATTTTCGCCGGAAGAAATTTTCGCGGAATTTAATTTCGCGATGGAGATTTTGGCGGGACTTACTTTCGCAATTCACCAATTTTCGATTTTCAAACAAATTCTTGCAAGAAAGTACCTCATTTTTTGCGTTGTGAATCGTTTACTCTTTTGTTATGTAACATGTAAAACTAAAAAGGAGAAAAAAAATGTCTTCTGCGAAAATTTCTTCCCTTAAGGCAGGTTTTTTTTAGTTATTTTTTTATTTCGCCAATACCATATACAAATCTCAAATATAATCGTATATAATGGCTGGAGCAAGCAGAAGGCAGAAGGTAAAACTAATAGAAACGTTCATGTACTTAATGACTGTTTATTGAAGAAATGCTCTGTTTTTAAGATGTCCTTCATACTTCTTGTCTCTTTATCTAATCTCATCTGACTTTGAAAATATATGGTTAATAAATGGGTTATTCAGATTGCAATGACTTCAATACATGTCAGATTATGAGCTCGTGTATACTGCTTCACGACTTCACCAAAAAGAGCTTGGATGACTGGAGACTTTGCTTTTGCCTCAATGTAAACAAACGGCTATTCCTTTGGATGAGGTGTCGGTGTCAGTTTGCATTTTATTTGGAAATTTGGTGGGAAAAAGGGTATTAACATTTGAGGATTTTCGCAGGTTTTATTTCAATGTAGACTTCGTGGGAACTTATTTTCACATTCAAAGGGAATGAAGATTTTCGCGGGAATTAATTTTTGTGGATTGATGATTTTTTAAACAGAAATTTGGTCATATTAAGCAAAATAGTGAAAATGAAAATGTAAAATTTATGTATCCTTTACAGTTAGTTTGTAGCCACCATTTATTGTTTTATTTAAAACTTTTTTTAACTTTTTAACCCTTTCCCACAATGCCTTTTTCTTCTTCTTTGGTCTGAAATTTCAAAATTATTTAAGATTAATGCAAGCAACCGTTTAGCAACTTCCCTATGGCTTTTTAGGCGAATATTAAAGCAACTTTCGTAGGAGACGAAAAGTTTGGTGTTTAACGTCGAGAAAAAGAAAAACGCCAATTATAATGAGCAAATTAAGATAGGGCACCTTCACGCTGCATCAATTCACTTTTATTTACCACCCACAAAGTACCGCCCATCCTACAAGAAAAGCAAACCAGACGAGTTTGGATAGCGTGAGTCCCACAATGTGATATAAAAGAAATTTGAGTGCTGGATTAACGATTAAACCAATCTCGTAACACACCACGCATCTTATTTTGATGCGAGAACGTAAGAGACAAATAGGACGTGGTATCTTCTGTGTATCATGTATGGAAATGAATGTACTTTAGGCGTTGATAAAAAGGTTTTACAGAACGTCATTGAGTTTATTTGACGTCAAATTTACACAACCTGTGGTCGTTTCAGTTAGTAAACGCAATACAAGCAAACAATTGAAAACATGCCTAGAGAGGGAGCAGTGGAAATTCCAAAATCAAACTATGGTTTAAAAACTTATTCTCCTGAAGAAACCAAAAACCAATGGAAGGAATATGTAGAGGTATATCTTGTATTCAGTGCGTTATATACATAAAATAAATCCCATCTCCCATGCAAGCTTCTGTTTCCATTGGGTGAATGGTGTTTGATAACAGAATTACAGGTTAGACTTCAAACAATGTAAACCCAGTGTTTATGAAAAGATCAACAATAGATTTTTTTCTGAACAAAACGTTGGAATTATTCACTACTGCTCCAAGGTTATGATGTTTCCATTGAACATCACAGCACCAGCAGTTCCATCAAGGATTATCTTGAGCAACCTCGTACCCACGGTATATCAAAGATTATCTTGAGGAAATAGTTTATTGTAGGTTTCAACTGACCGGTCCAAGACTGACCGTGTTGGTGGTGTGACGCAATTGATAATTTTTTGGTTGTTTATAGAAACAGGAAGTTATCAATAGAAATCACGCATGCGCAAGTAGTGAACGGAAGAGGATCAAGGAAGTCAAACGAGGCCAAATCGGATCTGCTACGTACTTCAACAATAACAAAGAGGTTAGTATAGTATAGAAGTATTGACTCTAAGTCGGTATGATGGCTATTCATTTACGGAAACGCAGAAATGGAGCCCACTCAAGAAAAACGCAACTTAGCTTCTAGACTATCACCACCTTCAGGAGAAGAGAATGTTTTTGGAAGTGTTGCATAGGCACTATTTGTACGAACATCTCGTTTCACGTGGATATCATCTAACATGTGACCAAAATATACGGCCAAAAAATTGTGATAGAAGGGTGACGAACGGTTTATTTAAATCTGAATGCGCTAATTGTCTTTACTTCATTAATAGCACTGCTTGGTATCTGCCTACGATCGCCAATTCCACGCAGAAGAGGGTTACCACAGCAAATTGACACGCGATGATAGACAGCACGTGCTTGGGTTGAATGTCAACTCCGAGGTTCATTTTCTCTTGCTTTCTCTTTGAGTTTCATACTCTCATCGAAAAGAAACAAACTCATTTCAATAATAGGCGACAGGGTGAAACTGGGGTTAAACAAACGTAGCGAACATAGTTTTCTATAATCATTAATCAAAGCAGGGAAAGAATATGGAAGATTTTCTTCTTCTTCAATAAGTTCAAAATACCGTATTTCCTCTTTTAAGCGCCCCCTTCTAATATCCACCATCCTAAATTCAAAATTAATTTAATAAGCGTACTCCTCTAATAAGCGCCTGGGCGGTTATTAGAAAACAACAAATTTTCCTCAGCCCAGATCCAGTCGCTCTAAGCCCCAAGACGTAATATCGGGAAATCGGGATTTATGGCATTTTTTATTAGGACGGGAGGGATAGGCTCTAGCGGCCTACTCTAATTTTCCTCAGATAATGGATTAATTACCAATAGAATAGTAAAACAACAACCGAAAATATGGGTGGTCCACTAAAATTGATTGTTCAGTAGATTCAAATGTGGCAGATCTCGATCGTGATATAATCAAGAAATAATTCCGTTATTGTTCTTTACCAATAACAAATGATTTTGTTCAAAACAATTGAATAACTGCTTTTCCGTTTAACCTGGCTTTCACGTTTCATTACATCTGAAGTGTAAGAAACACTAAAAAAACAACTACGATATAATGTACCATTTCTTTTAATTTTTAAATGTTTATTAGGGCATTGATATGTTCCGACAACTTTGAAAACTTATGTCCTTCAGTCCTCCTAAGCTCTCGTTCACTTTTGAGTGCAGTCGTGACAACTTAGGTTTTTGAAAAGTAGGAATGAATCGATTACAAACCTTCGTTCTTATTGTTCCAATTTTTGCTACCAGGAAAAACACAAGCCTGTCCCGATCTTATCTTCATCGGCGTACGGCCACCGAAATCCGTTAGAGCATCCGTCGAGAAAATATTGCCGCATAGCATTGGTACAACGAGATTTCTATCGCGCATGTGGTACAAACATTCCAACCAATCAGGACAAAGCATTAAATTTGTAATTTTCCAGACCCAAAAAAACTAATCTGTTCATGTTGATGTTCATAAAATAAATTACAATGAAAATTCCAGGACTTCTGTCTCGATTAACAAACAAAAAAGTTGATATAACAAAGAATAGTTGGGTGCTTATTACTGCAGAGATTATTTTCGGTTATCCGATATCACTGCAGTATATTTACCACTAGTTTTGTTATCTTCGAAAATAAATGCAATGAGTGAATGAAAGAAAAACTGGCTGTGTATGACGTACTTTCTCGTAGCAATTCACGTAATCGGGCGCAATGGGCGTAACTCTATGTAACAACCCTTTTACGAACTGCTGGAGTTTGTGCTGGAATTTTGCATCTGCAATAATAAGAAACATGAAAATAAAATTAAAACTAAACTAAAAAATATACTTGCTCTCTTATGCACTTACATCAGTTGTTGGGCGTTTACTTTCACGCCAGCTTTCGAACGCCCTAAATACAAAGCCGAAAAAGGGTGATTCAATTGCTGCCGACTAACTTTGACATCTGGCGGTAGTGTATACTCCTCCACATATGTAAATATTCAAAACAAAAAACACGGTGTCTGACACACGAAGAGAGCTTTCTTCTCAAACGTTACTCAAAGCAGAAAATATTATTACCTTGTAGCTTGCTCAATCATGTCAGGGTCATTCTTTTTACAATAAAAACGCAAGTGTTGTTCAGCAAATATCTCTGGGAGCATCTGACTAACCTTCGAGTGAGAGAATAGAAAAAAAGTAGATCACAACCTAACATGGGACCTGTGAAAATATTTCAGAAACAAATTTGTTGAAATCACTGCGAAGGAGTGCATTTCTATAGAAATATAGAAATTGTTTCAGTAAAAATGCTCTTCATCGCAGCGACTTTTACAGATGCCCACTGGCTAGTCTTCCACATTATACATACCTGGTCCTTACAAACTGCGACGGCGACATCAGGATTTTTTTTGTCGTAAAATCGAACTTTGTCCACTGGATTCTTTTCCTTCATCCCGTAATCAAACGTGAGAATCTCCAAAGTAAACAAAAAAACACAAATAATCAAACAATCCTTTTTTCAGACAGAAGATACTATAGACAGTTGGCGTTGCAAGAATAAGTATTGAAGTAAAGAGGGTTCCCAGCCGGTGCATTTATAAAAAATTCTACACATCGAGTCTATACATTTATAGTTCATCTAACAATTCGAAAGCATCAAAACATCATGGTGTAAACCTTGTAAAATTTGTTTGGGTTAGTGAGGGTTTAGGTTTAGGCAATGCCTCGTTCTTTCAGACTATGTCAAGAAGGTTTAAGCGAGAAGTTTGATGCTTTCAAATTGTTAGCACTCAAAAGAAGGCAGTCCACTTCCAGCAAACCTGTTTCCACTGTTTTTTTAAGAACGATGAAATCAAACAATACTGTACGTTCGAGGCTACCGTTCCAACGAGCAAATTCATTCCGAAAGGTTTAGAAAATTTCGATACTCACATGCACAACAAAATCGTCAGGGTTTAACTGTACATCACCACAATCAATAATCTCGTCGCACAGTCGTTTGCTGTATGGCTGAAACAGAAATCATTGAAGAATATTTAAGTGGAATTTTCAGCGGACAGTAGAGGAAATTGGGAGAATACTGTGTTTGGTTTTAGCTTCGTACTCATTCACAGTACGAAAACCTTTAACAAACAAATATAAGGAGGACGAAAGTTGAAAGAAAAAAGAAAACAAGAGAACGGGTGGGCAAAATCGTCAAAGAGTCACTGCGTGGAAGAGCATTTTTATTGAAATAGTGCGAATATTTCTATAGAAATGCACTCGAACGCAGAGATTTTTCAACAAATTTTCCCACTGGGAAGAACATGACAAGCATCACCTTTGTTGTTTTATCTTTAAGTATAGTTTGACCAATCATCTTGTACAAGTCACGTCTCAATATACGTTGTAAGATCTTTTGAGCCTGGAAACATGATGACAAATATGTTCAGGCAGTGAAGTGTGGCCATACAAAAGAAGTACAAATCAAATTATAGAGATTTTTGGAAATTACGTCACATGAGCTATCGCCTCACTTTCAAGCAGTACAATAATAAGATTTGGGTCATTTATGAAAAGAAATTGTACCTCAAGTAAAGATGTTTCATAAAGTTTTTTTATCATTCTAGATATGTGAGTAAATTAAAAAAAAAAAAAAAAAAAATAGAAACGAGATGTACTCTTCGAAAAAATCTATTCTCTCAAATAACTGGAATCCTCATTAATAACTCGAATCTATCGATAACTCTCGATAACTCTCGATAATTCGAACAATTTTTATTGGTCCCTTTGGATTTCTCATATGAATACAGTATTTTAATTCAGGAAAATCCCCACAAACTTCATGGGTTGCTGAAAATTATCGAAAGTCACATTGGCGAAAATACACATTGTACTTTCACGTCCGAATTTCATACTCTAATTAAAAAGGTGTGGAAATTTGCAGTCTGAAAGAAAATTGTTTTAACATGGCCGATGATGAGGTTCTTTAGAATCGTAGCCGAAAGATTACACACAGCATACCACCATACCAAGTGATGCACACAAGATACAAACCTCTTTCAACTTCACGTCAGCTGATACTTCAATAAGCTTGACAATGTTATCGGTGAGATAAGTGAAAGCTTTCATATCGTTAATGCATTCAGAGATCTTCACCAGCCTATCAAAAAGTTGGTACATTTGCAACACCTATTATGTTTTACTGACGTCATCATTTGAGACATGAATGAAGTGCTGGTTACAGAAGCAACAATCTCTCCGGCAGCCGAAAAGTATTAAAGGAAACGCAAGCAAACACAGATCATACATTCATGTAAAACTTCTTATATGTAACCTTAAACCTAACCGACGACATATGAAGCTTCATATGATGCAGATCTTCATGAGAAGTAGGAGGGAAAACGGTGACTTCTCATTTGTGATCGTTAATAAACACAATGTTACTCCGAACAGAAGAGTAACCAAACGATTAGGACCTTCGTAGATTTTCTCATCAAAAATATATAGAATGTTTAAGCTGACAAGAAAAAAATAAACAAACCCATTGCATCCTGGGATACGAATGTGATCATTTGCTTTCAAGAAAAGTTCGCATAACCTGGACATAGAATGATTATAGTGATGGTGAGTATGATAGTAACACAAGCATGAAAATCAACAGTGGAGGAGAGAAACTTAAACAAAAGGACTTCATCGCAGTGTGACACAACAGAGAGGTCACTGTGGCATTAAAGATTAAAATAACTCGACAGTCTAACAGTAAGGCTGTATTTTCTTAAAAGATTTCATAAATTTAAAAAGAAAGTGGAGGCAAATTAAAGGAGCATGATAGCTTGTTGAAGAGATATACCTGGTTCTTACATGGAATCAATAATTTTTGAGGTTTTATGTTGGTAAGCTCTTCTGTGCAAGCTATTCCTTGTATGAAACATATCATATAGTGTACTCACTTCCTAAACAAAGAAAGGGTTTTTGCAAATGAATCCACCAAATTCATTAACCTGATTTCAAGTGTTGTACAGATTTTCACATACAGGTATGTTAGACAACAATTTTTTTTTAAAAAAAACTTCGAGTGACGTCATTTACCTTGTTTCTTGTACAGATTTGAGAATGGCCATCAACAGAAATCACCCGTGCAAATTTCATAAAACGTCTAAATTCATTAAAATCAACACATGATTATTTACATCGCGATGATGATACCACAACCTTGTACTGTTTCACATTTCAGTGGGGAAATTTGTTGAAAAAATCTCTGCGAAGGAGTACACTTCCATAGAAATACACACACTATTTCTATGAAAACACTCTTCGTTGCAGTGACTTTTTGACGAATTTGCCCGCTGGGATTTCAGTATCTCATACTTGTAGTCGAAGTTATTCGATATACCAAGATGGTAACAGTCACGAGCGAAGTAATCCCATTTATCGACATCAATACCAGTGCGTTTATTAGCCACAATCTGAAAGATGAGAAAAAGTGATTAATACTAAAGATGATGTCATAAGGTCGAGGAAAAAGTGGGTCAGCAGTTTTCTTGTGAGATAACCTCCATGAGGGTGTTTAATAATTGTAGCTACATGCGTCTTCACGAGTGTGTTAAGTTAGAAACAACCAAAAGTAAAATGCACACACGCACTTTCTGTAAATAAATCATCATTTTACTGTAAACAGGAATGTAAATTTGCAACTATAATGTCTTTCCTTAAACTGAATCAAAAAATCGAAAATCTACCACAGAATTACAACTTATTATAATCATCGTGGTTGAACTACATCTCGACCGAGAACAACTGTCGTCAGAGTATGTTCATCTGACAGACTTTCATCATAAGAGTAAATCATTTCTGTTAACCCAGGGTAATTGTTCAGCTAGGACCATCATTGATCAGTAATAATTTATTAAAACGAAATTGACATTCAATAATCGATATCATCATCAAATCAAAACCATGTGTATGTTACCTCATATAAATAGCTTTTCGATTGTGGTCTGCCTTGATAAACCCAATCCTATAAAAACAGACGACCTTTGTAAAAACAACAAGTTCTTTAGAAATATTACATAAACAAGTAGGAACTAGCTATGACAGGTGAAACTCACTTACAACAGAATCATTGTTAGGAAGGGAAGGCCCAGATATAAGTTCTTTGATGAACAGGAGGTCTGTTTCGTTTAGACCGACATTCTCCAAAAGAGGGAATAATTTATTCTCACTGATCAAGTGATCAAACATTTGCACTGATGCATCTTCGTGCTGAAAACATCAAATGTTACGTAAAGTAACAAGCATTCACAGATAAAGACACCCTAACATAAAGCAACCCTAAAAAAAATGCATTTATTTTCTGGTGGTTTAGGTTTTAGTTTGTCTCGTCAACAAGCAGTTCCCATAAAATGACTGGAAAATTTTGTAATGTATAACTCACCCTCCAGTTTCTGTCTGGATCGACACTTGGGATGAACAACTGATCGAAGAAGTGTGAAAACGGACCATGGCCAAGATCATGACATAATCCAGCAATTTGTACGCATAAAATATCGATTTCGTTAATTTTAAGTTCAGGCTGACGTTTCTGTAATGTTTTACACATGCTTCCAGCAAGATATGCCACACCAAGTGAATGTTCGAATCGGTTGTGACATGCACCAGGAAACACAAAATAACAAGAGCCTATGAAATCAAAATATTGGATATTTACGTTATATTTTTTGATTTAAATGGAGGAGGGTAGGAATTGCAAGAGTCTGAAACCAAGCTCACTCTTCCTCACAGTGTCTAAAACAACACAATAACTAATAACTTAAATTTAGTCAATATGTAGAACAAGCCGTTACAGCATAAACTGCATCAAACATACAACAGGATAGACTTGTTACGGCCAGTTGTTCTTGGAGGAAAATAATGCTCAACATTGTAAACAACAAATAATAACAAGTGAACATAACAACACACCTAGCTGCTTGATTTCTCGCAGACGTTGAAACTGTGGTGTATCAATAAACAGAAAGAGAATGTTTGGTAACTCGAAATGACCATGCACAGGATCATTAACTACCTGAAGATATGAAAACAAACAGGGGCTCTAGAGGGCAAATGTCTTCTTTTCGGTTAGATCCATGCAGTCACAAAGGTCCTATGCGCCTGAACAAAAAATTCTGAAATTTTGATTTGAATGGCACTATACTGAGGTCATATGAAAAACAGTCATGGTGATTTGCTATATAGCTCACACAGAGACTAAAGCCAAAATTACATTTTCAAAATATTCAAGGAATTTCAAGGCTAAAGGCGAATTAGATTTAGATTTCCATAGTAACTTGTGTTGTTATCATGCTGCCTCAAGACACAAAAAATAGAGAAAGACAAACCCTAAACCCTGACATGTCAAAATCCACATTCACACGATCGACATCATTTACATTTTGGTTTGAGTTTGCTTGTGAGGTATCAATCTCACTCTGTCTCTTAATAAATTCATTCAACTCGTCCTCTGATGGGGCAGAAATGGTGCCATGTTTCCTTTTGCGAGAGTTACTCATTCCTACTCAAACACATCTGCTACCATTATTAAAATTTTCCATTATGTACATAGATCTAAAAAAGGACAGTCCAGTCAAGCCATCTAAAATCAAATTGTACCAAATTTGTTCTTCTTTCTTATCTCATTCAAAGTGAACATTGTATAGTATGGTGTGTGTAGATTTTGTTGAGAACATTTTGTGAAAAGGGATAGACTAATGCTTTCAGTTGTTGTTAAATAAGAAAAGCACAAAGGTGATAAAACAAAACACAAACAAGCACATTGCAACTTGACTTGGCTGATCTAAGTGTGAAACAACAAAAACAAAAAAGTAAAAAACCTTAAATCTACCCTGTATCCTTATATTTCACACACAAAACAATGACTGTTGAAAAGTACCTTTTAAAAGAGATTATCTGTTTCAACAGACCATTTTAAACTTTCCCTATACAATTGTTTTAGTGGCTTAGAGTGGTCATTATTATACATTATACATACATATACTATCTCCAGTCAGAAAGAATAAGATTTTGAAATTCTTCTTAAAACTAAGTCCACAATCACAGTTTTAAACCCGCTACTGTCATAGTGACATAATGGTAGTATGTTACTGTCATCATAACTGGATACTGTGAATCTATTATGAAATACACAGATTAAGAACAGTGAATGTGTAGAAACAACCATAATATCAAAGGAAGTAATGAGACTTTAAATTCGGTTTTAAAAAGTGTGTCAAACATATAAATTTCTGGGATACATTTTTTAATAATAACAGTCATGAAAATATTGTGAGGCTCAAAATATTAGATGTTATAAAGTGCATTTTTTCAATAAAAAACATAATATGAAAACCGATGCCCCAAATACCTTAAAACTATAAAAGTGACGTCAAATAATGGTAATAATGCTGAAGCTCTTTTGATAAAGGATATCAGTTGAAACTCTAACAGATGTTATTGCTATATCAACCACTGAATTTATCGTTCAATGTTAGAAGTGACCTGTCTGGATACTATTTCAACAGGGTGTGTCTCCGCAAAACAACGTCAAGTAACAAAATTAAAGATCCACTAAAATCAAAATTCCACAAAATATAGATAATTTCATGCAGCATTCAAATGGTCTTGAATGGATTGTCGGAGAACGGCTACTGCGAAGTCCACATCTTCTTTTGTGATAATCATTGGCGGTTTGATACGAAACACCTGAGATAGAATAATTATTGATACTAGTACAGTAAAAAGAACATTAATTCAAAGACATTTTGCTGAGTAAATTTTTAAAGCTGAGTGGTAGTTTTTTTTAGTTACACTTACATTTCCAAACCTACCGCCTTTACCAAATAGCACCCCATAATCTTTTGTACGCTCCCAAATGTCAATCATCTGTGGAGCAGGTAGTGGTGTTTTGGATTCCTAATCAGGAAAATACATGGAAATTTAAAAGAAAAAATATGCACACGATAAAAAAGAAACAGTCATACCTTGTCTGTTACCATATCCATGCCGATCATCAACCCCTTTCCTCGGACATCTCCAACAATGGGGAATTCACTTCTCAGCTGACTTAACTGCTCTAGATAATATGTTCCAACTTCATGACAATTTTGTTGAAGGTTTTCTTCATCAATAATCTATGAAACACATATGGTAAGTTTAGTATACTTTTGGACTGTGTTCAATATTCCTATAGTTCTTGGCTTTCAGTTTAAGTTTAAGAATTTTCCAGGAAGTGACAAAATTTGTTTCTCAATCCTATTCATAAGACAATGGCAGCTAATTGCAAAATATTTGCTTTTTCATTGAATCACATTTTCATTTTGATATCCTCTAATATAACTTCAATACCACTAATCTAAACTTACATCAATTACAGCACTGGCAGCAGTACAAGACATCGGATTACCACCGTACGTGTTGAAGGTTACCGCCTCAGCTAACGTAGCAGCAATCTTGGGTGTTGTGACTACAGCTGCCATTGGAAATCCATTTGCAATGCTCTTAGCCATAGTAACTGAATTAAGAAAAGAAATTGAAAGAAAAGAAATTGAAAGAAAAGCTTTAAAAGAAGATAGATTTTGAATGTTCTCACTAATTAAAGATTGCAATTGCAACAGCAATTGCAAACATTCCTACATCATATCACAAGATGTTGCAGGCAATGTTTTTCAATGTTTTTTCATCAATACAGGCATACTTCCAAGCACTTTTCTACTACTGTATAAAGGAAGGGGAAACTCAAACGTTAATTGAGTTTCAAAACTCAAATCCTATCAATTTGAAACTCAAAGAATTTATAAAACATTTTCAATCTCATTTCTGTAGTTCTGTGGACGAGTATAGTCATATTTTCGGTATACTAAATTCGAAGATGCTTCTCAGCAGGAGTTCTGGAGAATAAGCAAAGTTCTTCTTCTACCCCAGCCTCCCTGCAAACTATTTTTAAACTCAACCTTCCCAAAAAACGGTAGTAGCTAAAAGTACTTGGAAATATGCCTGCAATAAAGCCAAGGAAAAGATCTTGAAAGGAAACATAGAAGGAAGACAAAAAATAAAGGGAGGCACATAGAGACTTTTCTAATGCACCAGAGACTTAAATTATTAAATAACCAGCACTTATTAAATTATGTACAGAACCAAACAGGTATCATACCAATGTCTGGGACAACTCCCATGCTTTCAAATCCCCAGTAATGGGTTCCCAGACGACCAAAACCAGTTTGCACCTAGTTTAAACAAATTACTAATAATACTCATGATTGATCGATGGTATCCAAGAAGATTTCTAGTAATTTTCATTATTCGTTAATATCAAGGAAGATAATTTTCAATCTTTTGCATGTCAAGAAGCAACTTAAACTCTTAAATCCTCAATACCTCATCAGAAACACAAAGGCCACCACGCTCCCTGACTTTCTCATACGCTTTTTGGAGATATGTCTTTGGATATTGAACAGTGCCACCAACTCCCTAAAAATTGGGGAAATATTGAAGATTAAAGTTCTACTAACTGATAAATTTACCTTTTAAAGGAAATAAATTTCTGCTTTAGACGTTGTCATATGAGGTCAGATGTTAAAGTTATTTCCAAACTGACAACAGATTTAATTTTCATTGGTTATATAAACAGATAAAATGGATTCATGGCATTGACTATCTCAAGTATAAATAGCTTTTTTATTATGTGTTTGCCATACCTGAATAGGCTCTGCAATAAAACCAGCAATTTTCGATGGACAACTATAATCAAGCACTTCCTGCAGTTGGTTAATGTAATGGTCAGATGCTTTACATTGACCTAAAATTGGAAGAGGAAACAAAATAAATAGTTACTAGGAATAACCGATTGCTTTTGGAAGGCTGGAGAGTAATGTTTAACTTCTTGCAAAGAATGCAGCAGTAATACTTTGGTCTATCAAATTGCTTAAACAATAATGATAATTAACTCATCGCAGCAATTGACCTGGTTTGTGACTCCAAGGGCAATCGCATGAGTTTCCTAGTATCTAACAATTGCATCCTTTGTTTATGAATAAACAGCAACAACTATTTTATGTCATACCTGGAGAACAATCACATTCTCTTTCAACCTAAGATGGAAACCCAGTATCATGTGAGGAAATCAGTTGATTGATTAGATCTACGCAAAACAAAAAATTGATTCACTGGCCACTTCATTCATCTAAAACAGCTAGGGATCCTCGAAGAAAAAAGCTGAAGCATAGTTTAGACTAAAAATCAAATCTGATGTGTGTTATCTTCAATGGCAAAATAAAGACACAGTTTTCAAAATATTGCTTTTTAGATTTGGTATCTAAGTTCTCTTAAGAAAATGCTAAAGGTTGCATATCATAGAAAAACAAGAGGCCCTGAGGCCTGAAGGTCAGCGCTTTCATGAAAGTTGAAGAGTGATAGACTGTAAAGCAAAATCGAAAAGCTTTTTGCTCACCAGGAAGCTCGAAATAGGAATTTAGATATCCCAGTTCAAATATGAAACAGATATTGAGTTCATAAAGCAATGTACATACATCATTTAGTAAAATTTAATTCAAAACAGTCGTAGATATTAATATACAACACATTCACTCAAATACTTATGAATGCACCATATGTCTACACATAGAACTAATTATAAAAAAAACAGAATATGAGGCCTGTGAAGCAAAATTGAAAAACATTTTTGCAGCAGGAAGATCAAAATAGTGGCAGCCAGGTACCCTCTCAAAATTGAGTGCATATACCAGCATCATTACAACAAAACTTAATTCAATAAAATCTTTATCAAAGAAATTAAAGATACAAAGCATTCACTCAAATATTTATTAATGCCTTATTTGTATATTAAGTTTATATAAAACAAGACTTTCATGTATGATTTTCTCTAAACTAACTTACAGGAGGTCTTTTCCAAACAAAATTATGATTTTTTCTCAATTGAAGTGAATACAAATCTGATTTCGATTAAAAAAGTTTGTATTAAGTCTTCAAACCAGCTCTTTTTGAGTTACTTCAAAAGATTTTATGCAGACCTTGTGTTTCATGATCACAAAAAGTTCAAAAGTAAACCTCTCCCTATGCAGATGAAAGGAATGACTGTATATAGATCATTAAAAATATATGATAACATTAAAAAATATTATGCTTGTATGTGTGACAATGTGGCTTTCACACATTTTTGTTGTTCTTCATTGATAATAAAAATGCAAACAAAACAAATGTTCTTTAAATAAACGTGTTCGGGCTATGAGTTTAATGATAAAAAGTATCACCAGAAGGTTCAAGCAGAGACACAGAGTAAAACATAAAAGATGATACGAAATATGAGTGACAAGACAAGACAATTGAAAGAAATAAAAAATAGACTTATAATGATTTCATATAAGGGAATTTGTTCATTAAAATACTGAATAAATAGACATTCCGGATTTCCAAGTGATAATTAGGCCCATTATCACTTGAAATCCGGAGTGTCTATTTATTTAGGGTTTGTAAACATTAAGCATCCATTGCTTGATAATAAGTGGATTACATTTAACTATATAACAGATTACAAAAACTAACATCAACATATGTAATGAATGCATAGGTAATATGCATCATAATAATGTATATTACAGTAAGGCCCTTCCTTGTGCCTGGGAGGGTAGCAGAGCTCAAAACACAAAATCAGCACTAAGTAGCTAGCAAGGAAACTTGGCAGTATAAAATCACAGTATATATCACTCATAATAATTGAGAATTGCATTGCTTCTCTGATAAGCCTGGTAAGTAAATCCGTTTAAATCCGTTTTTATTTTAAGGAGGCCGCACTTACCCTGATAAAGTCGTTGTAATTATGAATGAATAAACAATTCTTAATTAAGCCACGATCAACAAATAGCCTCTATTTCAGCCTTAAAACTAAGGCTTGTGTTTTTAGTGGTATCAGCCTACAACTGGGGACAAAAATTTATGGACTTACAGACGGACGGACAGACAGACGGACGAACACAAATGCTAATGAAAGATCAGCTACTGCCGCGCTGACCAACAACTTAACTTATTTTCATGCATTTATATACACTGAAACATAATTTGTATGTCTGAGTATTTAAGCCTTATATGCGTACAACACAAAAAAATGTTTTTAAAAATTTTACTTCGACAGCTTCGAAGCTTCTCTTTCTTCCTGCTTCATGAAAATGTAAACAAAACTCATAATGGCTACCTTTTACGTCATGAAATGTAAAGACCAGAATTAAGAGCATTCCGATAGCACAGATGTCGTCAAATAAACACCCGGATTTAAGAGTGAAAAAGAAAATATAAACAAGAACTAGTTGCGTATTTCATTAATATGAGAAATAGCAAAATTCTTTATACTTTTAATTTTAATTACAACAAGACGAAACGTGATTCACTACTAACATTATGGAAACTCTACTCAAAACATTTCAGTACTTGGTTTTCAGTTTGAACCAGTACGAAGACGAAGTATTGCTTATACTTCATCTTGGAATGAGTACGATGAAGATTCTGCTGATGATGAAATTGAGAAGATGTGCAACGAATTTCGAGTCAAGCTCGATACTGTTGACTAGTGGTAAATGACTTCTTTCTTTCATTTAAATAATGACAAGTCTGTCCTTTCAGACCTTTTTCACTTTTAGTTTTGATAATCATAATTGGTGCTTCTAGATCTTCAATGCATCACAAATCATGAAAACTTTCATGCAATAGTACTCTTGAAAGATAATCTTTGGACTGCCTTAGTTTCCATGCATGATCGTGAATCTACTTTTCTTCCCGAGAGGGAACACATACCTTCCAGGAAAGGCATTTCCTGCACCTGACAACAAATACACTGGCTATTTAGATGACGAAGTTGTCAATGAAAATCTTTTTTCATGGATACCGCAGTAACGAGGAAGAAGAATAGCAAAGAAATAATTACGTTATTCTAGAATATTTAGTAATTTGTTCGATGATTTCTTTCTTCTCTGGTCGATCCTCAGGTGTGATGTGGAGTCTCTTCCTCTTTACCCACCCTCAACTGTGTTACTTTTGTTATAGTCAATAAAACAAGAAAAATAGAATTAACATTGATGGAATCGTTGTTATAGTTGATCAAGTTGATAATTGATTGGTCAAGGTAATTGCTTGGTCAAAGTGTTGGAAGCTGTGAAAGACAGATCCTGTTTGATATTGTTACGTGTGGATGCTGTGGAAGACAGATCCTGTTACTTATATTGTGTTGGTGTGGATGCTGTATATGACAGATTCAGTTGTGATTGACATATACAGATTGTTCCTGTTAATATTTGTTCCTCTTGATATTCGTTCCTGTTGGCATTTGTTTCATTATTTTGTATTTAGAAAACTGCTTTATAGTAGGCACCAAGGGCTATGTGCCGCAGAAAGTAGTACGATTTCTGCTCTTTTACACGCTTTGTGACAAATCCTTAGGAAGCTTAAAAAAGGTGAGATCTTTATTCTTGCGTTTATAGTTCGTGCAACCCACAGCTGCACACCAAGCCATTGTAAAAAGTGAACCATATATTAAGAAACACGTGTAGCAGGCAGCAGAAAAAATGAGAGAAAAGTAATGTTTACTGAGTATTTCTTTGGTAATTTGAATGAACTAGCCGCCAAAGCGGCGTCGTTCGCCGCCCATATCCACCTGCTCTGTATCACTCTATCAATAAACGTCAAATTTCCTTATAAACAGCTCATACAACTTGTGCTCAAGCAGAAGCAGATTCGAAGTCACAACCTCTGGTAAAACCAATCTTTTATCAGTGTAACAATATACTCAAAACGTAGAGAGAGAAAACTTCAACTTTTTATTAGCTTTTGTTCTAAAAAAGTTACGCGCTCTAACATGGGTGCTATCAAACAGGGGGAAAATGGTTTCTCTTCTTAAAAAGTTCACACGGAGGAGAGAAAAAAGGCACGTGCTAAGTGAATAAATAGAATAAAAAAACGTTCGATCAGAACGCTTAACAATTAAAAGAAGAAATTAATTTATTAAAAGAAAAGCAAAAAAAAAAAAAAAACATTTTGTTTTGATATGATACTCTTTTTTTACCTATTGGTTTTTAAACATTTTGATAGCTCAAAAAAAAAGTTCACCCGTCTCAGACAGTCAGGCAAAAGTTAGTGGCAAACCGAACATATGCTGCCACGTTCTGCCACTGCTGCTTTTTGTCCAAAATGTTTAATCAGTTAGTTTCTTTGTATTTAGTTGATGTACTGTTTTCAAACCCAAGTTAACGTAGAATATAAAACTAACAATAATGATAAAAACAAAACGTTATTCCTATTAGTTCATCAGCCAAAAAAAGTCACGTTCGATTGGGGTTGCAATGTATTTGCTTCTAACTCACGTCCCACACAAAAAAAGAAATAATTTCGCTCACAACTTAATCTACCATTTTGCGTGACTTACAAACAAACAAACAAACGAACAAACAAACAGACGGAGAATCGGCTATTAATGTATAGATATGACGTTCTACGATAGCACATGTGCAAAAAAAATTTGTAAATAAGGGGGTTCGGTAGAACATTCGAAGAAAGTCTTGAAAATGTTGCTTTCGCTTTTTCTTTTCACTATATCTGGTCTTCGTCTTACACTTCATGACGTCATGAGGTATCCACGTGAGTAATCCTGTTTTTTAATTGGTTTTTTACATTTTAACAAAATGGCTGCTGAAGTTACTGCTCACTGACCATGAGCGAATGATTATTATTCTGAATATATGATCTTTTAAGCATTTATATGTAAAATTAATATCATTTTATGCTTTTGTAACTTATTTTTGAGCTTTTAAACTTTATATGTTTACTATGGTATGCAACCTTTAATAAAGGTATTTTCATCTTTACTTATTATTGATAGATGTTTTCTGAAAATCTTGTAACTTGTATAATTGTATGGTATAAATGGTTTATTCATGCAGTTTTTCCAGGCAAATCAGGAACACTAATAACCTATCTTGTATGATGAGTGTGTATCAATAATGTAGAAAACCAATAATTATTCAGATTTAGTATACCTGAACAGGTGAATCTCTACATTGTGCTCCACCGAATGTGCCACGATATGGATCAGGATTCATAGTCTAAAAGAAATTACGAGGAAACTTGAATTGACAACCATTGGAGGCAGTTTGTCACATCTACAACCAACAATAACACTGACTTACACCATTGCAACCAAACCCTAGGGGTGTGTTGTATTTCCAGTTGGACAAGCCCATCAGTCCGAGTGTTCCTGGAGTAGCACCATGATAAGAATTCCTAAAACAAAAATTTAATTAAGATAAAATTTGTTTACTTGTTTATGTTCATGATAAAGATAAAAAATGCAGGTAGCAAGTCTGAGGCATTTAGACGAAATTTATAGATGACGATGATGACGACAAAACCCTTTTCCAATAGTCAGCTGGCTAAAGCCGCTGACTCATAACAAGTCTTTAGGATACTTGTGAAAAATTATTATTATTTTCAATACTTATTGTCATTTATGGTGGAGGAAAAAATACTTCAGGATGCAATAGTAATAAGTACTTGGAAGCTAACAAATCTTATAAGCCAATACATTTGTGAACTTGAATTAAGCCAGTTAAGCTATCATTGTCACTACAACTACCATTACGAACACCAATAAAAACGTAAAACACAATTATAGTAGCACCTGTGATGAATGACATCCCAATTTCCAGTATATGCTCTCATCAACATCAACGCTAAATCATTAGCTTCACTCCCACTATTTACAAAATAACAAACCTAGAAAAAACAAGTGACTTGTGATAACAGACAAACTGGTGCAAGGGGAATGTTGTTTCTAACAAATATTACCTCCATCTACTTACCATCAATGATAATCAACTAAATAATCAACAGTCAAAAAAAATAATAAAAACAAAAACCTTTAAATCACCAGGAAGTTTTGAAGCCAACTTTTCTGCGTATTTATGAATAGGCTCATGGTAATAGATGTTGGTGGTGTGCCAAAGCTTTTTCATCTGTTTGAACACAGGTTCTTCAATTTTACTGAACAAGGAAATGAATTTTTATTAATAATACAAAAAATCTTTTGTTGAATTCGGAAATCAGAACCTATTCTTGGAAATTTTGACCTCAATGATTATTTTAGGAATTCATCCTATTTGAACAATCATCACTGTGTGACTTTAAAGAACTTGCATCACCCTTTTCTGAAGTATGATAACAATACCTTCACCTATACAGAAAGACACAACAGCAACACTTACGGATGGCAATGTCCAACACCAACTGTCACAATACCTGCAAACATATCCAAGTAACGTCTGCCATCAATATCATATAGCCATTGTTTGTGACCCTGTAAATGGTCGAAAAAATTGTTGAAAATCATCAATCAGCTATGTATCGAGTGATTATGAGATTACTGCACTGGACAGTTTTGAGACAAGTTAAGTTATTAAAGGTAGTTAAAGAAAGGTTTCAGCTACTAACCTGGTGAATAAAAACAGGTTTTTTATAAAAGGTCAACAGGCCTGGTACCAGATTCTTCTGACGTATTTCCTGTACTTTCTCATAGCTCATTCCCTAGAGAGTTCATTACAAATGGGTAAGAACTTTCATACATTTTTTCGATTAATATTTCAATAAAGGAGTATTGGAAAATACTCAAATTTGGGAAAACATTTTCATAATTTTTGGTTCAAATGTTAATGTTTATACCTAGCATTCATGTTAAGCATTATGCATGTTATTATTGCAAACCTATGGAAACTTCAAACTTATCGAAAATGACCATAAGTAACCATTTAAAATTCCTGATACAGATTAGTTATTTTTTGTAAATGCTTTACTTATAAACAAATAGTCATCCAAGGAGGATGATAACTGAACTGAAATGATACATTATTTCAATATGCATAGGAAAGATTGTACCTCATATTTTTCAGGTTCAAAGCTACATTCAGGCATGGAGACGCCACCAACTGATGTTTTTGCAATCCATGACGTGGAAAAACTTCTCTGGATCAACTTGTTTCCTTTGAACAATTGTGATGCCATTTTAGTCTGAAAGAGTAATAGTTAGTCAGAAAGTTGATAATACACAAATTCACTTTAATAAACAACAATAAAGAGAACTGCAAAAGAAAGGTGAAAACAAATCATTTTTTCCTTTGTTTCGCATTTCAAATCAGGCAATGAAAGTTTATTAATGCAGAGTGATAGAAATGTAATGAATGAAACTCTCCCAGCCCTTTCTAATAATTTTCAAGTTATTGTTTTCGTAACTATCAACACTTTTTTACATCATTCTTTGCTATTATTCTTTAGCTCTTTATCAATTTTTAAATGACGAGCATCTTAGAATCTGAAAATTTCACATGAATGTTAGCATCAATTAAAAGTCAGAGAAAATTATCAAATGAGACAAAATTTATCCCTAAAAATCATCAAATTCCCTGTTTTACACTAACTCATTTTCACAAAAATCAAAAATAAAGTTTACCAATGAATAAGTTTTAATTGGCTGCAAAAGTTCATATATATATTTTTAAGACCAGCTATTGTTACATGCTATTTCAGGCATGTAGCATCTGGAAGTGCCTTTGCAAATGGGAGCTTATTTTCTTACTTTTTCTTTTGAAAATTTAAAAGAATATTGCAAAAATAAAATTTCGAAGTACAATTTGACGAGGTAAATCCTTAACTGTTCATTTTCAGGAAAGAGCAAATGACGAAATGACAATTTATTCCATAAAATAAACATAAAAGTTTGTTTACTAGTAAATGATTAAAAGAAAATAATCACTGACAGTTGTGAAAGACTATTTTGAATAACTATCAACTACCTTAAAGTCACAAAAGTCGTGAACACAAAAAGCCATGAGCAAATTGTCGCGACTTTCGCGACATTTTGTGTACACAACATTTTTCTGTTTTAGCATTTGCGACTTTTTGTGCTTGTGATTTAAATTTTTTCACGAAAAAATATTACAAGTCAGTTAATGCAGAAAGAGGGTGTGTGGGTGTGTTCTTATTACGTACAGGATTTTATGCGTACAAAATTTTTCTCAAAATTGTTTTAATTTACCCAACTTTTATCAGTAAAGGGTGCTTGTGACTATTAATGCTTGTGACTTTTTTAGACTTTAAGGCACATCATTTCTAAAACAAAGCTGATAATTTGGTTTGTTTTATACTCCTTTTCACCAAACTTTCGTCTAACTTTCTTTTTCTTGAACTAATCATAATTCAAGCATTGACTTCAATTAAACTTGTTGACTTGTTTTGGCACTTCTAAGAAGCTAACAAGTAAATAAATCAGTATCATTGCATTATAAATGTCAATAGTTATGGGACCCCATTACCCAAGTTTCATCAATGATGTACTGAAATACTACACAGCTGAATAAACGATAAAAGGAATTGTACCTTTCCATCTTTTCTAAGTTTTCTACGAGTTTCTGAAGTACTCTGAAGCTGCAAATCTAAAATAAGATCTTCTATTCTAACATTTTTTCTTATGCACGGATTAGGAGACATTAAGAAAGACAGCAAAAACATTAGCACTTTTATACTTGTTGTATATACTAATTCATGATTGTGCATACCACTTTTATTTTAAGCACCGGTCAAACGAACACTGTTGCGTCAATTGTTGCATTCATAACACACAAATGTTGTCTAATGTTGAACGGCCAAACAACGGTGTTGCATGGCTATACAACAAAATGAACATGTTCATTTTTTGTTGTAATGTGTTGTAGTAATGTTGCAACCTTTTTTATGATGTTGCATTCATTTGACATATCAAAACAAAATTTTCTTATAACATTTTGAATTTCAAACATCAAATTTCAAAAGTCAAATTGAATGGTTAGCATGATGGTATCTATTTTGAAAAGACTCGAAAATGAAATGTTTTAGACAATGTTGCAAGAAAATAACCACCACCTCAAACAATTGCAACATTTTTGCAAATGTTGCATCTAATGTTGCGTGAAATGTTGCTTTCCTTTGACCAGCGCTTTACAGAGTGAATATTTAATCAATTTTACAGTCAAGATCTTCTTATGTCTCAGTAAAACCAGGTAGAGGTGAGAAACATCTTTTTCACGATTAGTATCAAAGCACGTGGCATATGACGTCATATTTTATCACCACAGGGGAATCATTGCATTGCATCCCCAATCGAACATGACATTTTTGGGGAAATCTCGAGAACCAACAGGGATAACTAACATCTTTTGGAGTTGGCGATACAGGTGATAGGGTGACAAAGTTTTGGGCCTAAATATTTTTGGGTACTGTGGTTATGATGTCATCAAAATCTTAGTAACAGTTGAACATAGAAAAATGATCCCAATGATTCTTTGATCAGATTTTCAAGCTCCATAACATGGGTATACTTTCTGTTCGTAATTCTATGATTTTATTCTTCGTCACCTATTTTCAACAGGGGATTTGCACACATTGCAGTCGAAATTAAAAGCTGTAAAAAACTTTTACGCAGGATATATACCAGCCTTGTTATAATAATTGTCTTTGTGTGTCTGTCTTTTATTTTAGGGTGATAGATTTAATAACATTTTACAGCAGGTTCTTCTAATGTCCGTGTAAAACCACATAGAGGTGAGAGACACTTTTTTCATGATTATTTTAAAAACACGTGGTATGACGTCAGTTTTTTAAATCTATCAGAGGGGAACCATTTGATTGCATCCCCAATTGAATACAACATTTTTAGGTAAATATCTCGAGAACCAAAAGGGATAACTGACGGTTTTTTGGGTCTACGATACAAACGATAGGGTGACCAAAAATTTGGGCCAAAATTTTTTGGGGGACCAGTCCGTAACATCATCAAAATCTTTTTTCGATGATATCTCTCTAATGATCGATCGTAGCGAAACGATCCCATACACTTTTTAATCAGTTTTTCAAGCTCTACAACATGGGTAAACTTTCCGTTTCCAATTCCGTAACTAAAATTTTTGTCAGAGGGCTTGCACACCTTGATTATATTTTTCCTCACCTATTTTCGACATGCGTTTTGCATACATCTTGTGCGAAGTTAGACGCAGTAAATGTTTTTACCATTTTTGCCCCGGCAGCGAGCGAGGAGGAATAGTAGTTTCACGAGATAGGAAAATGACAGTTTTCGATTTTGTTCATCATCATAATCATCATCCAACTTTTGTGTTGCTGTAACTCAGTGGTATACAATTAGCAGACTTTGCTTTTTCCCTGTTTCAAAGCATGGTGAAAGACTGAATATTTTATCGTATCTTTTTCCTCATTTATTTTTCTGTTATACTATGTTTTTTAGGAAGGTTCTATGCTAAAATTACTTAGACATTTTTCGTATTACTTTTGTGTTTTTTAGTGAAAGGAACAACAAGGATTTTGAAGCACAGCTTGAAATCTGAAATTTTGCCAACCATGCATTTTATTTTTGTATATACTTTGTGCATATATATTTTATATTGTATAATAGCTATAAATCTTTCATTCAATAAATTCAATGCACTGATCTTTGGTGGATATTTCCTAAAAGACTTGTGATTGGATTTTTGTGTATGTAAGAAAACAATATTACAAATTGTTGTTCTTCGTCCAAACTGTTCAAACCTAGTATGATCATGATCAGTAAAACCTATTTATATTTTTCCTTGTTTTTTTTTTTTTGTAAACTTTTTGGCAATTATTTTTTGAATCAAAGTTTAAAACACAGATTTCTAATGGATTTTTCGCTTGAATTATTGTTTTTGAAAAAGTTTGTTGTTTTCTTTTGGCTCCTATATAATTTCTTTAACAAATCTTATTTTAATTATAAAATACGTATCCATGGTTACAGTTCACATATTTCTTTTATTTGTAACAAATACTTTCTGATATTACTTGTTAAGGCCTTATTTACACTTTTTAAAAGATATATTAGCATCAGTGGGACTTAGGCTTAAGAGATAACAAAATGTAACAAAATTTTCAGCTGTTTAAGTTTAGATCTATTTGGTTTGCATATTCCAAGTTAGTTTTGAAATACCACTGCGGCTAGACTATGTCACATCAGCACTTAAAATAACTGCCGGTCACCGGTCATTGGCCGCCATAATGATGTCTGTGACCGTCTGAAAACTTTAATAAACGGCCAACATGACCGGCCACTTATTTTGTGAGACATAATAATTATTTACTCCTGTTAAAACCTTTATAGAACCTTCCTATATAAAGAAAAATCACAATCAAATAACCATAACAGGTTGTGTAATATGAGTAAAATAAAATGTACAGAAAAAATGGCGTATGTGATGTCTACTATTCTTAAGTGAAAGGGAAAAAAATTAACACTCCTCCTCCGTGATTTTATTTAAATTAAACAACTTAAGTGAAAACAATGTCGAATTTTTTTGTTACAGAAAAACTCAAACACGTGTTCTCTTATGTCTATTCCGTACAGGTGTTAGTGCTTATTATCTTAATTAAAAAGATTGACGTACAACGAAAGTATAATTGAAAAAGAAAAAAAAGATCACTCTGTTTTGAAACTTATCAAAAAAAATAATAAACAATTTTTTCTTGAACTGCCAATGGGGAATTATTCTTCAAATGATTTTAATTTCGAGTTTTTTTTGTGTTATGTCTATTTCCAGTGTTTTCAAAAACCTGTCCAACCATAGGTCTGCTTATTCTCAGTCTATTGCGGGGGCATTCATTCTAGAACTACTTGCTAGTATATTTTGTTACCTTAAATCTGAAGCTACAATTTGATAAACTAGTGAAAGTTGTTGTAAATGTCTTTTGTTCTACTATAATATCTGACGATCTTACGGAGCAAAGATTTCTCGTGGATGAGAAATGGTGGTCTGTTAATTTAATAGCTGATTCTCTGTTTGTCTGTCTCTCTGTCACACAAAATGGTAGATTGAGCTGTGAGAGAAATGATTTATTTTCTTCTGCGCGACGTCAGTGTGAAGCCATTCCATTGAGACCCAATAGAACGCGACGTTTAGGGAAAATTATCTTGGTAACCAATAGGAATAACTGACGTTTTTTGGGGTCCGCAATACAGGCGATAGGGTGACGAAAAACTTGGGTCTAATTTTTTTGGGGACGGGTCTGTGACGTCATCAAAACTTTGATCGACGGTATCTCTGTAATGGTTGGTTGCAGCAATACGATCCCATACAGTACCGTTCAGATGAAATTTTACATGCATGAAAATTATCACATGCATATTTCGTGATTGAACAAAAGAATGCACATGAATTTGATTATTAAAACACGCAGTTGGTATAACAAGAAAAAATATTTAACTTCGTGTGATAAGAATGGACACATGAACATTCTTTGTGCAAACATGAGATGTTAAGTCGTAAATCTCATGTATATACATTGAAGTTTCATGCAAACAGTACTGTACATTATTTTGATCAGTTTTTTGAGCTCCACAACATGGGTGCACTTATCATTGCCATTTCCTTAAATTTATTTTTGTGAACTGGACGCAGGCTGAACATGAGCGTTTAGTATTGAAAACACAAACTGATCGAATTCACATAATCGATGTCGTCGCTTTCTTGGAAAGATCAGTTTCTCTGAAACTACGAGATTAAGAACCGTGAGTTGAGGTGAGATTCAACTCTGTGGGGCGAGATTCAACATGCCAAAATCAAGCTACATCTGGTCAGTAATTCAAATACATTACATTTTTTAAAACTAAACCAAGTTATACAACACAAAAAAGATTTAAAGTAATCAAAACATTCATTAATGATTACCATTTAAGAGACTCTGGCTATTAAAATGTCACGATCCATCAATCTCGTTATGTACAGGCTTCAAATGTTTTGACGACAAAATAGCCCCGCTGAACAAAACGCGTTTTCCAAAATGGGAATGTTGTTTTAGTTTCTCTGTGAGAAAAATGTTTTCATAAATTTCATTTCGGTTCGTTAGATTTTGATATACGATGGTAAAAGTTGTTATAAGAAATAGTTTAAAATTTTAGGTTTTGACAACAGGTTTGTATAGAATTTCATAAATGGTCAGTGGATTTTTGGTGTGAATCACAACTACACCACCGCGGTTGCTTGAAAATGAAAGTGAATGCCTGGTTTCTACATTGCAAATCGGTTAAGTTGAGCCTATTAGGATGAGTTCTAGTCATAGTCAGAGATTTCAAATCTTGTGACAAAAAGTTGTAGATTGCATTTTAAATGAAACATTGTCAGACAAGTATTAATTCAATATTAACATCGGAAGCAAAAAGAAATATACGACGCACAATATCATTTTTTGTTATTTTATTTTTTTCCTTTGCGACAATGAAACTGCTTTTTCTCCAGATTTATTGTCCAATAATTCTTTTGTGCATATTTAATGGTTGTACACTCAAGATGAAATTTTGCGCTGCAACTATCACACACGATCCAGCGACTTTCACACTCGTCGTCCCATTTTTGATCACATTTTTTGCATTCCTCTTCCGTTTTACTTTTCAAATCGTTGGGTTGCAGGGCTCTTCCCGGAGTTATATCATTAACGGGGGCCCCATTGAAGAAGATTTTCCATCTCTCGATGGGAGTTGATGGAGTGTATACGGTGTGCACTTTTTAATCTTTGAACCCTTTACAAAGTAATTGCACAGTCATCAATTCTCTCCATCGTTCTCTCCATCATTGCATAAGACCCGCCGATAAGCTTTGTAGGTGCGCTGGGTTGGACGGAAAGATGTTTTAGAGGGCGATATTGCTCAGTGAAAACCGTCTTTGAAAAATAAATTTTGCACACAGTGATCAATCATCTCCCTCAGTTTGTTTCACTACATAGCTTCCACCCACGCACCCCAAAATACGACCCGCGCATTAGTAGCTTTTATAAACACGCTTGTGAAAGAGCGAAAGGTGACTGGGCGGAGGGTGGACATCACTTCATGGAAACCGTCTTTGAGAAATCCTAATTGGTGGTATAAAAATAAACGTGCACGGCTTATTTACGAAGTCTTTTAACTCGTGTTGGGATTTGAAGAGCTCAAAGGCAATTTACATTCGGCATTTGTAAAAATATAAAAAAAATTTTATTGTAGAGTGTAGTATAGATTACATCTTGGTTCAGATATGCGATGTTGTTGTTTTGAAATTTCGAATTATTTTGTTGAATGTTGTGGTCTGGATAATGGTGCTGTTGAATCTCACCCCACTGAGTTGAATCTCACCCCAACTCACGGAATATAATGTAAAATCTTGCACTGAAATAGAAGAAATATGCAAGCTTATGAAACAAAAGTTTTGGAAGTAAAAGTTAAGTATAATGTCTGAAGTTATTTTTAAAACAGTGACAAAACTGAGCGAAGTCACCCTGAACGAAAACCCAATAACTTTGCTTTGGAAATGTTCATTTTTGAAGTAAATGACCCCTCATTTTTTTCTAATGGGAAGATCTATATATCTAATGAGCTTAGTCTAATAGCTGTATATTATTGTGTATATTATTGGAGATACCATCATGAAGTCAAATGAGTAAAAAAGCCAACAATGGTATATATCCTCTCTAAGCTCTGCTGTCACTTTCTATTGAAGCCTATTCTTCTAACTAACCGTCATACACTCTTTGAATTCCATTTGTACCATGTACCTATTGTATTAACCATCCTCCTAGCTTAAAGTATTATTTGCACCGCCATCACAACAACACACGTGTGAGCAGCAGCAGCAAGACGAGAGAATACGCATCAAAACACCTCCATCAAAAAAAGTTAAGTCAAAAAGTCAAGATATGGTTATTTCTTTATTTTCTGAAGAACTAAAGGAACTAAACAAGGCTTAACAAACACAATAAGCAGTTATAATTGACTTACAAACTTCGTGGGAGCTTCGTCTCCAATGAAAGCCTGCAGCAAAATTTGCAGCTATAAAGTTTCGCAATTCTGGGCTCAACGTTGTTGAGGGGGCGGTCATTCACAAGGGCGAAGCTTAGGGGGCGAAAATCATCGGCCAATCTGTCTTCTTATATTACGCGTTTTTATTTTGTGTCACTGTTTTATTATGTATGACTGTTTTAACTAAATTTAACGGTCAAGTTCTTCTTATGACCACATAAAACCACGTAGAGGTGAGAGACACTTTTTTCACGACTAGTATATAGTCCGTTTCTTCACCCCAATCGAACGAGAAGTTTTTTTGTGGCAAACCAATAAGGGATACGGGTTTTTCTTTTCTTTTTTGAAAACTGTTAAACTTTATTTTTAGGTATAATGTCAATTTACAATAATGCTCATTTGCTGTGATTAAACTTGGAAAATGGCGATGTGGAACCCGAAGACACAAAACACATGAACGAATCAGATGAAAATTTATTCCTAATCTGAGTCAATTCATAACGACGCGTTAGCTTAGATTGCCTTTTATTTTCTCGTTCGTTGGCTTTGTGTGCATCATCAGATAGGGTGGTTTCAGGTAAGATTGATTTGGCAGTGGGATTGAACACCCTTATGTCAAAGAAAGTCATCTGACCAAACAGCAAGAGTGCTGCTACATCAACACGAGCTTCTTCGGATTAGATCGTACTTGCAAGCGTTTCTCATGTTGAAGGTGTCAAAGTTGGTTCTAAGTGGACGTCGTGGTAGCACTCAGAGAATAATTCGGCAGTGACATATCTAAGTTCGTTGTGTTGAATTGCGATAAATCCAGCTTTTTATTATTTTTTTCATTTTTGTGTCAGTCTTCCCTAGTCTTCGTCGGGTTTAAGACGTGTCTTTATAATAAACAGTAAAACTATTGCTTGTGGTGTGTGAAGCGCATGTCTCTGCTATGATGAAGGTGTTAGTGGATATTGAACAAGAAATTCCAGAGGAAACATCCGAAGATTATATTAGGGAGATTCGTAAACTCGACGAGCCTGTTACACGAAAAAAATCAATTACTTGTGAGAATTTTGCTAAAACTTTCTACTAAAACTATACTTCAGAGATTTAAAGCCTTTTGTTGTATCAAAAGAAACATCATTACATTGCACGCTTATTTCAAGTGTTAATGTGAAGTTTCTAATGACTTTGTAGGGAAAAATTCACGAACAACTCTACTAAGTTGTATATAATTCCCTACAAATCTATAGAAAAATAGTGTCGTGTAAACTAAACATGATTTTTTCGAATCCCGCTAATTGATCGCATGTATGACAAGTTAAGTAATGTTGGTAAAGATGGATTACCGTATTTCCTCTAATAAACGCCGCCCTCTGATAAACACCGTCCTCCTCTATTAAACGCCGCACTTATAGCCGAACATTTGTAGTAAATGCCGCCCTCTAATAAACGCCACCTTCTAATAAACGCCGCATCTTGAAAAGCGGCGTTTATTAGAAAACAGGCTAAACAAGAATTGGTTGAATAGATAATGGTTTTATTTGTTTACTATCAACAAATTCTTTCACATTTACATGAATTGCTATAAAGGTTTTCATCTCATACAAGAGAACGGCGACAGTGATATTGCTCTTCTTTGACATTTTTGTGAACATATCTTTTGTGTAAAACATTTTCACACAATCTTTTGTAACCTTTTTAAGGATAGGGAAACATTATTGTTTAAGTTTGCTTCTGTCCAATTTTTCACTTTGTAATAAACGCCGCCCTCTAATGAACGCCGCCCTCTATTAAACGCCGCATCCAAAAACTGGAATTTGTAATAAACGCCGCGGCGTTTAATAGAGGAAATACGGTATATGAAATAATCGAAGGAAAACTCAAGAAGGATCTGCAAAGGTTTGTCTCAGATTTAGTTTCGAGGAATGTAAATAATATCAAAAGAGAAAACATTAGATTATTATTTTCCCGCGTTTGAAATAAGCGGGAAAAGGTTTTCCCGACGATTCTGAAATCGAGATTTCAGCGCATGCGCATTTACGAAAATGCGCCTCTTGTAAGCCTTTAAAAGAGAAGCATCGAAAGATGCTACTTTCTCTTGGATTTTACGTTTGTACAGTGTACAACTTCATAAAAGAATCATCAAAATGTCAGAAGAACTACTTGAGAAATTGATTCGAAAGATTGACAGTATAAGCAACACGGTAGAAGAATTGAAAGCCGATCGATATGGAGAAAAAAGGCAGCTAAAAGAAGATCTGTCCGAGAAAATATCCAAAAAGATCAAAGCTTGTGAAACGCCATCCTTCAGGAGAGAGTATAACAAGAGTCAATATCTACACAACAGCAAAGTTAAAGAAGCTCTGGAACAGGCAGATGAAGCAATGAAAGACAAGGATTTGGATAAAGCCCAGAAAAAGATTGAAGAAGGTAGGAACCACATTGATAAAAGACAAAAATTAGTACGTTTGGCAGACAGGGAAGACGACGGATGGGAGGTTGCAAGATGTTATTTGTCCGATAATTTAGCAAACGACTCAGAGGATGAGAAACGTATCCTCAGATCTAGGAGGCAAACAGCTTCAGACAAAAAACGAAGGAATGATCGTAGAAAGAAGAGCCTTTTTAAGGATTCTGTAAAAAGTTTGTAAATAGATCAGATTTTTTCCAAAAAACAAGTGTTGATACTAGGAATATTTTTAATTCTAGAACCTGTTATATGTGGAGAAAGAGGACACTTATATGCTTCTTGTCCAAAAAATAAGAAATGAACTTTGTAATTATAAATGTAGTGAAGGAAAAGATAAAAATGTGAATGTCGTTGGAAATCTTAGGAAAAGTTCTTCGTTCTGGAAAAATACACTAAAAGCATCTTCTTACGTTCAAAGTATAATCGAAAATGGCTATTTCATACCGTTTGAAGAAAAACCCCCAAGGTTTTATGCTAAGACCAAAATTTGTTGAGAAAGCTATTAATGAACTGTTAAGAAAAGGCTGTATTCAAGAAGTGTCAGAGCAACCTTATTGTTGTAATCCTTTAACCGTGGCCGAGAGGAATGGAAAACTACGACTTGTTATTGATTTGAGACACGTAAATAAATACATTAAGAAAAATAAATTCAAATATGAAGACCTAAAAACATTTACAGAAATGTTTGAAGAAGGCGACTATTTTACAAAATTTGATCTATCATCGGGGTATCACCACATAGATATTCATCCAGAACATTATAAGTTTCTCGGTTTTTCCTGGACATTTTCGAATGGCATCACTAAATATTTTCAATTTGTCGTGTTACCTTTTGGGTTATCGTGGAGATCTTCTGATGTTCCAAGTATTGTATACATAGACGATGGGATAAACGGGGGTAATTCGTACAACCAAGCTCGAAAATTTGCAACGATCGTCCACCATGATTTAGAACAAGCAGGTTTCGTAGTTAACGTACAAAAAAGTGATTTCGAACCAAAACAGCGGGGAGAATGGTTGGGAACCGTCATTGATACTGAAACGATGACATTCACAATTCCTGAAAGAAAAACTAAGTAAGTTAAAGATAGTATCAATCTTATTACAAACGAAAAGTTTTCCAGCGCTCAACAATTGGCAAAAGTTGCAGGTCATCTATCGTCAATGCATCTTGCAATCGGCCCGTTAGTTCGATTATTTACAAGAAACATGTATCGCCGTATCGAGTCTCGATTAACTTGGTCTTTTCCTATAATCATAGATGACAAAACAAAAACTGAACTTGAATTTTGGCTTCACAACATAGATTTATATAATGAATTATCTTACAAACCTAAGCCTGTGACATCCAAAATAGTTTTTACGGACGCCAGTGATGAAGGGTATGGTGGGTTTATCTGTGAGCGTCTCAGCCAAAAAATCTGTTGTGGTAAATTCGAAGCATTTCAGAGAAAAAGACAAGTTCAACTGAAAGAGAACTTTTAGCTGTTAAACACGCACTGAAAGGTTTCGGTGAGCAACTTCAAAATGAATCCGTTAAAGTCCACGTAGATAATTTCATCGTATCACGTATCTTATCTGTTGGCAGCTGTAAACCAAATTTACAAGACCATGCAATCGACATCTTTACATTTTGTTTAAAAAATAACATTAAATTACTAGCTGAATGGATACCACGAGAAAACAATACTATCGCTGATAGCCTTAGCCGTTTTAATGACACTGATAATTGGGGAATTGATTTCAAAACATTTAGATTTCTTGATCGTTTGTATGGTCCTTTCACCGTGGATTGTTTCGCAGATCATCATAACAAGAAGTTAAAAAATTTCAATTCAAGATTTTATTGTCCAGGGACTTCAGCGGTAGATACTTTCACGGTTGGTTGGCAAGGCGAAAATAATTGGGTTTGTCCTCCTATATCGTATATTGGATCAGTATTAAGACATTTGTCATCATGTTCATGACACAATCCAGAACAGGATGACAGACCTGTTCTGGATTGTGTCATGTACATGATTACAAAATTATGAAAGAAATTGAAATTTTCGTCCAACATCCATTTTATTCTGGAATAGTCTTATGCAAATTTTTTTCCCTTCTGACAGGTTGCCACAGAAATGTTGGTCTATGACGTAGGCAAACATTCGATAATCTAATTTGAGAAATAATCTTAGAACTTTCACGACCATTATGTAGTTAATAAAGTTCAGTGTTTTCAACAGATAAAAAATCCAAGGAATCGTTAACTGAACAACTTGTAATATACCTTACCTAAAACTTAGTCGGACAAAATTTTAGTCGGACGAAAATGTTAGTCGGACAAAATTTTAGTCACCTCCAAATATTTTAGTCACTTTTGTCCGACTAATAATTTTGTCCGACTAAAATTTTGGTCCTTTTCTTAAATTTCGTCACTTACTTAATTTTGGGAGGCAATTAAAAAAAATGATAGTATAATTTTATTTTTCAACTTCAATGTCATATTCCTGATCAGTATAAAAATCTATTTTGATTCCTGTATTTGTTTCAGGCGTTTCTTCTATTATGGCTGTCTTCTTTTTCTTGTGAACCACCTCGCTATCACTTTCATCGGAAGTTTCTGTTACTACCGGTGCTTTTCACTTTCCCGTGGATTCCTCATGACTTCACTGTCACTCTCATCTGAAGATTCTTGGATAAACACGTTATTTTCCTCAGCCAAAAAACAATTGACAAAATAGCTGACCTTAACCCTAAAAAATGTAACACAATCTATGAATATATGGTTTAAAAATATAAATTGCATAAAATGGTACCAAAGTTATTTTTTTCACTTTAATAGGGTCTTATAAAAGCAACATCAACAGGAGGAATATAAGCAAACATACTTTCAAGATCGTCCTTCTTTGCTTTTGAAATCAATCTGTCAGCTTTCGAAACTTTCGCAAACAGGATTTCCGGAGATGCTTTGGCAGATTTTCTTGTTTTTTTTCTTGATTAGTTTAGCCTGTTTGGAAGGATCGGTAAATTTTCCTTTATAGAAGACATGGTTTGGAATGAAAACCAATAAGAAGAAGAATTCTGAAAAAAATGATTTGGACCAAATATTTAGTCGGACATAATAATTAGTCGGACAAAATTATTAGTCGGACAAAATTTTAGTCACTTCCAGAAAATTTAGTCACTTTTGTCCGACTAAGTTTTGTCCGATAAGGTATACAATTCCTTAGTTTCCTAATTTTTTCTAATAGATTTCATAAAATCACACCTTGCTGACAACCTATAATGAATGATGTATTAAAATTTAAGTTAGTTAATTCTCTTTAGATTTAAATTAAGTTTACACATAAAAACCTTGTAGTTTTGGAAAAATGACTCTTCAAACTAACACCTGGACTTTTTTTGTGGTGCACCGGGTATAACCAAATCTCAAATAAATTTATGTTCTACATTTGTCTTCTAAATAATTAAGTTAAGCCCTGCACCTTTTACGTTTAGTTACATTGCTTCACTCTGCAACACATGAGTTGACTGACTCTGCAACATAATGTGGATATTTTTAAATAAGCACTTTCCTTTTAAACCGCACAAGTTTCTTCTCACAAAATTTACTGAAAGCTTGTTATTAAAAACATTTTTGTTGCAACAAAGTTGACAATGAAGGCATTCATAGGAATACTGGACCAACCGCACTAATTTAAATTTTCTGTCAGCAGTCATGCTAAACTTAGTTCATTCACAACAGTTTTTAGAAAGCAATTTTTAGGGGTATTTTCTACTTACAAGTTAAAAAACACGTGAAAGATATTTAAAAAATTGACACCAAAAAAAGTTGAACATCATAATGAAAATATTGCACACTATTAACTAATGACAAGCAAAATTTCAACTGAAATCACTAGATCGTTAGAAAGTTAGGGCGGAATCTCCACAGTCAAGAATCCCTTGTTGTTCTACAGAAAAAAATCAAATATATAGTTTTAAGTTTTGCCACAACTGAGTAACCATGTTGTAAGGCTAAAAAAATGATCAACTAAATGAATATCACATCATGAGCAACAAAAAATGTCAGTTATTACTATTTGGTTCTTGATATTTACCTCTAAACATTGCAATTCATTAGTACACAGTATAATCGTTTCACACTGTGCCAAATTTTTGTGTTGACTAATGGTACATCAACTTAATCCACCATTTGGCATGAAGGCAAACTGACAGATTATATAGATAGACTTTTTTATGATGTCTGATGTTATATATTCTCTTATCATAAATTTTGAAGCAAAATTAACAAACCTTCTGTGATTGAAGAATGAAGGGTCAAGTTCTCAGGCCCAATAGAACAATCAGCCTTAACAATGACCAAATCTGTGTTTTCCTTCTGTGAAAAAAATCAGCATGTACATCATACAGTCAATGAAAGGTCTATCAGATCGAATACAAGTGGCAAATTTTATTTTAACCATTGCTGCATCATATTGCATAACTTCTCATTGAATTCTTTCCCCTCAGCAGATCCGCTAGAATACTCCAACACAGTGTAAACAACACAGTGTAAACAACACAGTGTAAACAACACAGTGTATATTTTCATAACATATCGACCCTGCACAGAAATTTGTTTTAAATGTAATTGTTCGTTCAATCTCACAATTTAGATGCAAGATTTTTAAAGCTTTTGAAATCGAAGAGAACTGTGGCAGAAGAACTCACTGTCCATCATCCCCTCCTCCATCAATAAACGACTGTCCTGTCGAAAAAACGGTTCTCGAAAATAATACTTCAATGAATTTTCAAGAATAAGCTAAACAACTACTTGCTCTTCCAGTAGCAGAACTACAAAGAAAGTACGGTACAAGAATCTACGTTTTCATATGAGGTGGATCAGCTAAAGCTTGGTTCCCACCGGGCGATATATTTTTGGTGACAGAAATTGGCACTCTTCACGATAATTTTCAGGAGATATTTTCTTATCGCCCGATGATAAATTCATGAATCGCCTTGACAAAATATATCGCCAACCCGTTCTCACCAAAAATAGTCAAAATCAAAAATTAAAATCAAAATAAAATTCACTTATATAAACAAACAATGGCATGCAGACGTCGTGCTCTTCTTCTTGGATCTTTGACATTGGCTATTCCGCCGTTGTAGAAGGCGCCAACAAAAAATCAAAACCGCAGACACGTCCACTTCTTTTTTAAAGTAATTTCTTTAAATTATTCCATAGCTGTTTCCCATTTTCAGGTTATAACTCTTCGGTAATTTCTCCACACGCCTTTTGTTTCACATCTTCTTTTTTATACTCTCTGTCCTGTATGCAAGCAAGGATAAGTTTTTAACAACTATTTGAATGCTTATTCGAATCCCATTCGAATGCTATGAATTTCTTTTCTTCCCAAATTTCATTCATACTAAATTATCACCAGATTTTGGCGATAAAATTGTCGCATTTTGATTTTGATTTCATAATACGATAATTTTCGATCGCCTCAAAAATTGGCGATAATTTACTATCGCCTTACAGCGGCGATAATTTTCTGTCACCTGAGCATTCACATTTTGATTTATCGCCAAATTTGGCGATAAAATTGGTTTCATCGCCCGGTGGGAACCAAGCTTAAGGTCAGCCAATCATTGTCTATCATTACCAAACTACAAACAAAATAAATGACACTATAATATCCGCCTATATTATTCAGCTTCTGCGTTTACTACTTATATTGGTATTTCCGTGAATCATAACAGTTTACATATTACCGGTAAAAAAGACTAAGTATACATTTTGAATCTACATACTTCTTACGATATTTCCCCATTCATTTTCAAGTCATTTTTTACACTCGAAATCCAGGTAGTTTTAGGTTTACCGGGCGCTTTCTTCTGTATGCTGATAGTCCTCATTTTTAGTGCCCGTATGGCGGCTGGCGTTTCTTCTTTCGTTCTCGCTATCTTTCTTCCAAACCCATTTCAATCTCCAGCGACATATCTTTTTACATACCTTTACATATCTGTTGACATACCTTTTCGATATACGGACGGTGTATACAATATACGATATACACGACATACGGTGGTATACGATAGGCAAGAAGCACCCTGGTACGAGGGCTGGTTGTCTGGTTATAATCGCTTGTGATATGTAGCTCATGTCGTCTGCGTATTCCATGTTGATTTCAACATGTTGCGTTTGGGTTGATGCCGCGTAGTTGTCTTCGGACGTTCATCAGGAATTTGATTTTCTCTAGTATCTGTCTTTGGCAGAACCTTAGGAGAGAATTATTTTGTTCTATCTCCATTTTTGGATAAAATGAACTCCGATTGTTTTCAAGCTTTTCAGGATTTTTCCGTTGTTTCTCCGTGAGCTTTCTCCAAAAAAAAAGCGCAAAAACTCCTTCAAACGACAGTCTATCTTGTTTTATCTCCTTATTCGTTAAAACGCGTTAAAATTATTATGTGCATCTCCAAAAGCCAAGCAAGTACGGCTTATTCTATGTACAGGTTGATATGAGGTTATTGATTTGGCCTGAAACCGCTGTTAGATTGTCCTCTAAATAGTGGAGATCGTTTGTTTTTATTGTATTTTCAAAATGGCGAACGTGGAAGCGATTTATCAATCATAAGATGCTGATAAAGCCTTAAAAGTACATTCAAATTCTGTGGTTTAAATATATAGTCATACAAACAAACATACAAAGGACATTAATCAATTGATAAAATAGCCAACCTTCACCCTAAAAAATTTAACGCAATCTTTAAATATGCAGTTTTAAAATATAAATTGCATAAAATGGTACCAAACTTATTTTTTCCTCTTTAATATAGTCTTATAAAAAGCAGCATCAATAGGAGGCATATAGGCAAAGGTGCTGATTTCGAATTTGACAGTCACTTTGTCAAATTTGGCCAAAATTGGGCAATTCGGGCCAAATTTGGACTAAATTATGAAAGTTCTCCAATTTTCATAAAAGTTTGCACAAAGCACAATTGAAAGGTGCTGATTTCGAATTTGGCAGTCATTTTTTCAAATTTGCCCAAAATTTGGCAATGCTATATTGAGATTTGTGTAATTGTGACACCGTCCTGAAGACGGTATAATAAGTTTTGATCTATTTGTTTTGTATAATTGCGAGTTGAAATTCTGCTACTGTTATCAACTATTGTATCTCACAGTTCTATGAACAGTATCTACTTGTTAGAATTGTGAGAATGCAATATAGCAAAATTTTCGACTTCCAAGTCGTCTTGTTGCCTTTGAAATCAATCTGCTAGCTTTCAAAACTTTCGCAAACGGGATTTCTGCAGATTTTTGGGTAGACTTTCTTGTTTGTTGACTCTTGGTCAGTTTAGCCTGTTTAAAAGGGTCGGTAAATTTTTCTTTATAGAAGACATGGTTTGGAATGTTTTTTGCGATGAATAACTGCTTTAATTGAAAAATACGGAACAAATTTATAATTAATCAATGCAGCAACTTGAATGAAGTTCTTAATGTTGTCTGATTGCACTTGTATTACCACAAACGCATGTTTTTGATTCCATTTGGTAGCATTTGCACCAACCCGATGGAGAAAATATCTCAACTGGAGAGAAGGCTCTGTCAATTTGACTATGAATATTATCAACTTCTTGAATGCTGGAACGACCAGGTTCACGAAACCTCTGTTCGATTATAATTATCTCTGAATGTCGAATTATTAACTCTTTAAGGACAGAGCAGACATATAACTTTTTCGATTTTGTGCGACGCACGAGTGAAACCAAAGTATCTCTCCTTCTTCCAACATAGCTCTTATGCCAAAGCACACAATACCTTTTCTTGTTCAATGAACAATATGTCCAATCAAGTTGTGATAGCTTTCTTTTGTATTAAAAGTTTCCTACATTAGATTTTGACAAGGTAATAACATTTTCTAAGTCAATACAAACAACAGCTACCTTTTCATCTCTAATTTCTCGAGCGTTTTTTCGTTCAGCCCTGCTGCCATTTTCAGATGTAACGTGGTTGCTGTATTTTACAGTCAGCTCATGCCAAAGATTTTTAAGGACAATTTGCAGTTTAAGATTTTGGAGTGCCCAAAGCAACTCCAAGTGATATACACCGAAGCAAAACATAAAGGAAAATTGATGTTTTTTTCGTACTGATTAAAATATATTTTGTCAGTTAAAGGTGAATTTGCAAGAGCATGGAGTTAAGACAAAATAATTTTAATAAATATCACTTGTTTCGCTACTATTTTGTTCTATCTCCAATTGAAAACTTTCCCTGGAGGAGAGTGGGTACTAGCAAATTTGAAATAATTTTTGGTCAAGGTCTCCAAATACGATGTATTCAAAAAGTGCCAAGTACTTTTCCATAGAAAGGTTTCTTAACGATTTTGTGAGCTTATGAAATTTAAAACTTAATTTTCACAGTTTAAGGAAATTGGAGGTAGCACAAAATAATTCTCACCTAACGAGTGATGATCGAGTATGTTGGTTTTGATGATGGAGTTACTTTGCCAGGGTAGAAGGAAAGTGAATTGGTTTGCGCTTGCAAAGTCTGCTTGGGGTGCTCTAGTGTCGGTGTCAAATATAGTTCACACTGTAGTTGTTGCCGCATCTGACCATCTGACTTATGGCCATAAGTCTTACACTTCTCCAGCATCTTTTTAATCATTTGGGTTGATTGTGTTTTGAATATCATTAATATGGGCTTGTTTCTTTGAATACTGTCAAACGCTTTGCTCATGTCTAGTAGTGTCAGGTATTTTTAATGTCTATTTTTTTTTTTTACATGATGGTTCTTTCGATCACAAGTTTTGGTTGCGAACACACATGTTGTTCTGTTGTAGATCGGTTTTTTTCTGTATATGAGGCTTGTGTTTTCGGAGTTTGTTGATCGAGCCGTTAACCTATTCTTGACATTATACACATTGCTAATATCTTTCGGCAATAGAATTACGGGTCATAGTTGCGCTATGGGGTCTCTCCTCACGAAAAATGAAAAATGAAACCGCCCTACTCCACGCCCTAACTACTATGACATTTTGCCTGGTTTGCAAAATTTTAAAATGAAATATGGCAGATCATGTTTAGCTAAATTGTGCACGATTCTGATCGGAATTTTTGATTGTATTTACTACAAATCAATGATTCATCTGTTTTTCTGAATTGTGTATTTAGATATTAGAATTAGATTAGCGTATGATGTACATTTTGTATATATGCATTACATCACTGGTAGCAATAGCTTTATAGCGGCGGACTCTTCGTGGCTGCTGCAGAGATGTTCCACATAATTTTTGTTTATTCATTAGAGGTAAAAACCATCGATTTAGTCAATGCCAATGCATTCCGGGTGCGTCAAACAATGCTCTGCCATTCTCGTTCGTCTTTGCTGTATCTTTAAAGACACCTTGGACAGATCCTGATAATGCAGTTCTTCATTTTGTTGTATATACTCCCTATAATATTGTTGTGCATATCCTACCCCCATTGATTAAACACTAAAACATGCACTCACTGCACAATAGTACAGTCAAGAGTACAGATACAGTACAGTCAGGATCGTAGAACCACGATACAAAAAGTTAAAGTCAAAATGACATCAAATACGAACGGCAGTAGCTAGGTAATCTGTCTATTTCTATCATCTTTATGTACCAATAATTTTCTATCACCTCATCATATATAAAATGCCAGCAGAAAAAGTGCCAGAGATAGGTTTTCTAGCAAGAACAGCCCTCGTTTTCTAGGAAATTCACTGCAGTGAATCGGTGTGTTTTCACTGCAGCAATGGTGAAAGTCGATTAGGATGCGTAATGTCTGGAAGTGGTTTTGTTTTTTTGGCGGAAAAGGCCTATTCTTGTCTTATTCAATTAAAAAAAAACAGACAAACACAGTTTATGTCTCTAGGGTATTTAGTTTATCTCACTATAAATTCTACTTTTTTCTCATTTTTTTGTGTGTGCATTTTGGTTGTAGTAATGTGAAATATGACACTTGAATCAATTTTTATAACTCAACTTTTTCAAATCAATTTTATGGCGTATATATCACTAGCGATTACTTGGCCAGCTGTAGGTTTTAGTTTTGTTTCTTCCTTTCTGTTGCTTTCAGTTATATACAGTTTTTCACTAGATTTATTTTTCATTTATTTCATTGTAATTTCAGTTTGAACCATATACTCAATACCCATATACTCAACTCAATGACTGTGTTCCAAACCTATCTATTTTTCCGTGAGAGAGTGATACCACTACAACATTTCTGTTCAATATGTCTCTTTAATCTGGTAAATTTCCTTTTCTGTTAAAAATATCTTGTTTTATACCCTTGGAACTGTAGACTCATATCTCTATTATTTCATTGTATTGTGACTCTCTAGAAAAGAGTTTTAAGACTTGTGTTGTTTATTGAATTTCGCATCCCATCTTTTCTCTCTTTATTTGCTGACACTAATTTATTTTGTAGAAAATAACAGCCAGTGAATAATTATTATATTAAAAACACATGTTAAAAAATTCATCTAACTTGATAATGTAAGCCTGTGTCTTACGAAAAGCTTTGGTTAAGTGGAATTTTTTAACATGTGTTTTTAATATAATAATTTATTTTGGTTTCCTTGTTTATTTGCTTGTTTGTTTTCTCTGTTTCAGGTTTTTTTTTGTTTTTTTTTTTTTTTTGAATTTATTTTAACGAGGCCGGGGGGGAACTGGCAGTGTTATTCACTGATGTGGGCCTCCACCAGGAATGTATACCTCAGATTTTATGGCAGAGAACTTGCACATACTAGACTGATAGGTGATTGTGGTTTTTTTTATGTTTGAGGCACTTGTTCATTACATCACATCATGCACATATATATCTCATTATACCTTTCGTTGCATATGTTACTTTTTCATATCACATTAGCATTCTACAGTGCCAGGATTTGAACCACTACCAACTGTCACCCTTGTATTACAAGTCAACCGTCTTACCAAGTGAGCTATGTGTAGTGATGCCTTATTTCAACCTAAACTAATGGCTATTATATTCACCTTTTTTGAGTCTCAATGACTTTTAAGATTTTCCCCTTGTTTGCCTATTTCTTAACTCTATTCATTTTGTATATTGTTGTATCCGGAGAACAAGTTCTTATTCATAATTACTACTTCTTAATGAAAACGTTTTAAAAAAATGTTTTTGTTTATTTGATTCTTATATATTCTTATATTGTTTTGCATGTTGTTTTATTTTTCAGAGAAAGTTGAAAAGCAGAAGAAATAGTCAATATAACATTGTGTCAAATATTTTTGAGCATGAAATGCTTCTTGAGAGAGCTCTGATATATTTTGGTTTGATTTATATGATTGTATCAACAAGAAAGGTATGTCTATTATTTATTATCTGGTGTGTATGTTTCAAATAAATTCAAATAAAGTATTTTTCTAATTTTTCTAAACTTTTCTAAACTTAAATTTATTTGGTAACCAATAAAATTATTAGACTTGAAGATAGACACTTTTGCTTCAGTTAAATTTAGAGATAAAAAATGCTTTCGGTAATGAATCCTTTCCTGTTTCATTTTGTTTAATTTTTTTGAAGTTGTATGTAATTTGCTTATATTCTTATGTGTACCCTATCCTGCAGCCTTTCTAATTCGGATTCGTTTACCTCGGAAAAAATTGCCGACGCAAAACACGTAAAATCCATTATACATCGGCAAAAGTAGAATTTACGTCGGCAATTTGAAATCCTTTCAATTCGCGAAAAGTAGCAAAACTGTGCCGACCTGGGAAAATGAATGGGTTTTTTTTATATTAATCAATAGTCCACTAAATCTAACTTATTCTGTTTTGAAAATCATGTCTGAATATACTATGTAAATTTCCATTGAAATTCTATCAAAGAAATAATCTCAAAGTTTCTTCCTTTCTTTCCAGCGCGCCAATTTTTCCCAATTCGATTTCTAAACAGACGATAAGATTGTCTGTCTATAGAGTAGACACAAGTTTCCATACTCTCACGTAAATCACGCTTTATACTCATTCCGTGTAAGTCATACTGCCTAAAATAAGATGGAAGACAAGTTGTGGAACGCGAACCCAGAATTGCCCAAAGAAATTATTTAACAGTTTTCAGTTTGGTTAAAAATTATTTACGTTTGCAAAAATATTGCCGATGTAACTTATACGTCGGCATTTACATTGGCATTTGCAGAGAGAATGCCGACACGAATTAGAAAGGCTGCTCTGGTAGCTTATAAATGGAATATCATTTCTTAAATATTTTCAGATATGTGGAATAGCCATTCACTTCGGGTTTTTTTTATTGTAGTTCGCCCCTCTGAAGCCCATATTCTGACTGGCCTATGGGTATTTCGAGGGGAGGGGTTACTTTCCCACTCCAGTTGAAATTCATCACAATTTGGCACCAATTTCTAACTTATCCCTCACCTAGAGCTGTTGACCTCGAAACAAGGCTTCATATGGGCTAGTAGCAGTACCACTGCGGACATAGCCAGTAGAATTTGTGTTTGAGTCCAAAGGGGGACTCGAACCCCAAGCCTCTGGTGTGCCAGCCAAACACATTACCGTTGCTGCTTTTGAATTCATTTTCATGTTTTTTATTTGCAGAAAAATGACCTGAGAAAGAAGCTGATGTTGTCAAAATTAATTCAACCAAAACTGAACAAAAACAATTGCTCGATGCCTCGTTCTTCTCTTGTGTACCACATATTATCTAAGGTATATCTCCTTAAATAGAATTGCCTTCTTCCTGTACATTTTTTATTTGAACCACTGTTCATTGTCAGTGCTAAAGTATAAATATTTTGGCAGTAGCAATTACAATTTTATAAAAATCTTTTTATTTCATATACCAGTTTATTTATTTTTTGTGTTATGATTTCTATTCCCTGTAAAGTAGATGTGAGTCGATTTTATTTTTTGTAAGTAAATTTTAAGTAAAGTATGTATTACACAGATGTTTGTTTTTCTAATTTGTTTGAATGTAACGCAACATCAATTTTAATAAAAATCTGTTTTGTACTTCTGTTTTTCTTTCACTTTCTAATAAAATCAAACTTTTGTTTGAATTACTCATCATTTTTCAATTGCTTTTGAAAATGAAAACAAATCAACATCATGGTTATCATATCATTACTGAAGGGCTTTCAAGGTTAGTCAGATAAGACTAGTTAAAATCAACGTACCAGATGTGGAAGCAAATAACTTTCATTTTTGTCATTTTGTTATTCTTTTTGCTGCTAACAAGAAAAGGTAAGAATTTCATCTTAGTTTGTTCACACTCTCTTTCTCCTTTTTCCTCTGGCAGCAAAAGTGTACATGAAAGGTGAATTTACTTGACTCTTACCTGACAAATTATATTGACAATAACCAACAAATTGCCATTTCTTTTAGCATTGGAAAACACATTATTAAAATATTGATTTCCTTATACTTTTTGATTCAGTAATCAGTAATCAATGTGCAATAAAAGCTATCACTTTCTTTTTTTGCCCCAAAAGAACCAAAATAGTCATCTAAAGCCGATGATACACGAGTCGATTAGTGGCTTTCGACTGAGTCGTACTTATGTTGTGCATATTAAAAAGGTGATACACGCAAGCGATTTTTTCTTTCTACATCATGTATTCAGACAGTGAAGAAGAGGTTGCAGCTGCTGCTATTATCATTGTGGCTTGCCAAGAAAAAAAGAAACGTAAAAATAAAGTATGGACAAAATCTTGGCTGAAGAAAAGAAAGCACTTTGGGGTTTACAACACACTTCTGTGTGAATTTCGACTGGAAGAGGAAGGTGACTATTTTAACTTTTTGAGGATGGTCCCTTGTGAGATCAATGCTTTGTTGCGTCGTGTTGAAGTGGCTCACACAAAGCAAAATACGGTCATGCGCGATTCCATCCCACCCTACCTTAATGTTTGTTAAGATTTTTATAAACATATCATTTTAATCTAGAAGTTTTCATGTGCACATTTTCTGTTAAAAAAAAGAAGCTTTTTGATTGGTTTAAAAAGCTGCGATTAATTGCAGAATTCCAACAGGTTTGATTTTTTTTTAGTCGAAAGCAACTTGTAGAATCATGCTCACAACATACGATTTGTTCATGATACATGCAGCGATTTGTAGAATTCTACAAATCGAAAGCAACTAATCGACTTGTGTATCATCGGCTTAAGCTCATTCCAAACAGTACATTGTTTCCTTTTCCAACCTGTTTATAATTGCTTCCTTTAATTCCATCTTCAAGTCTCTTCTAAATAAGTTGTACTAGAAACACTAACCCAAGTGATACCAGAAACCCAGGATATCAGTAAAACACAAGTTTTACCGGAAATACAAGACATTATTATCGATGATTCAGTGATTTTATGTATCATCAATGTCTCTCATAAACATTTTTTGACATAATGGTTATCATTCTCCCTTACCCATTTACTTCAGACCTCATGGAAAGCTACAAAGTCTGAATAAGATTTTTTTACAGCAATTTTACTGTTTCACCCACCCTTTAATTTTGCACATCTAAGTGCGTAAAAATTAATGGAATTAAGGTATATTGAAATATGCTGCTACTATATATATTTAGTTCTCCTCCTTGTTCTTGCCCAAACTACCAGCAGAAAGATCCAAAATTCTGGCTGGTAACTTTGCAGATATGGTATACTGATTGAGTTTTGCTTTGTTTTTCTTTACCCTTAGATTGTCATATAATTGTCATATCAGCTTACAATGGTACTGATGCTTTAGACTGTGGTGATGTCTTTGCACCTTGTGGTTCCTTTGGGTATGCAACTACGCTAGTCAATTCTGGTGATATCATCAAGTTTGATAACGTCAACAGTAATGAGCCTTACTTTATTAATGATTTAACTTTAAATAAATCAGTGGCTCTCAATGCTGTTTGCAGAAGTCGAAATCCTCCTGTGGTTTATGTTCAAGGCTCAGTAAAAGTGACAAATCCAGCTGACAGTTTTAACATTTCATATATAAAGTTTGTAAGCATCAAAGAAAATTTGTTTACAATCGATAGTTTTCCTGTAACTATAGAATGCTGTTCATTCTATAATTTCACAAAAAATGTTTTCCAAGCTGCCACATTTGACAAACCTGTAAACCTTCATGTCAAAAATTCGACATTTGATGAATCAGCGATTTTTCTGATGACAATTTCTGGAAGCTTAGTATTTGAAAGATCCTTTTTCAGTGGTGATATACTTGTAGCAAATCAGTTCTTGAAAATACCCTGCATGCAAACAGTTAGCGTTGTTGTGATAGATTGTATTTTCAGTAATTTGCTCTCTTTTGTTTTGAAAGGATGCTTGGATGTGACAGTTCAGTCTTCAAGATTTCTCAACATTCCACCAGAAAAACTGTATTTTTCAAGATTACAATCATTGAAGATTCAGTCTTCAACTTTTTTGCAGACATCAATAAGTATTTCAAATTCAGGAACAATAAAAATTGAAAAGTCAAGCTTCTCTAATAACACGGTTCCTTACAAAGGTGGTTCGTTGTATCTTGGCAGAAATCAATATGTACACATATCAGATTGTCATTTTTACAATAACTCAGCGAACTATGGTGGTGCTATATTTTCTAATGGACCATTATATATAGCATTTTCAAACTTCACTTACAATCATGCCTTCTATTCAGGTGGTGCAATCTACTTCATGAACAATACCATAGAGGAGATTTTAGTTTTGTCGGGAATCTTTATGAAAAGTACTTCCAGATCAACTGGAAGCTTTGTAACTGTACTTGGAGATATAGAAGTTCTTGACAGTTTCCTTACTCTTGATTCAGTAAGGAATAACAGTCCTGATGTTAATGTTCTAAATTTTCAAAATCCTGCTCACATTTTCTCTGCCACCAGACTAACAATCAATTGTCCTGTTGGCTATAATGTTCTTTATGCATTGGCTAAATTCAATAAATATTCTTCTATAACATCCGTAGACTGTCAAAGGTGTGACAAAGGAAGTTACAGCCTTGAAAGAGGTTCATTCAAGATACGCTCTAGTGTTCCCATGCAAACTGATTTGAAGGTCCAAGATGCTAAATGTTATCCATGTCCTGCAGGTGGAAATTGTGCAAACAACATAATCAGCCGAGACAACTTTTGGGGTTACAGAAAATTAATGCATGAATTGAAGGTTTTTACCTTGTCCAGCATCATACTGTTGCAGTTCAAAATCAAACAAATGTAAATTTCATAATACATGCAACTATTTTCGTGAGGGACCGCTATGTGGTAGCATGTCAGAAGGGTTATGTTTTAAATTATTTTGGACAGAACTGTATGAAAGATAATGGTTGTGCTATATCATTGTTTTGGATAGTTGCTGTCTTCTATGCCATTCTGTACACTGCCATGGTTGCATATTTTCAAGAAATATCTGCTTTTATCAAAACACTGTTTCTAAACTGTTTTTCATTTCTGAATGTTAACCACTTTCATTCTTGCAAAGAAAACAGGTGGCATTCACATCAGTAGTGATGATATCCAACCTACAAATTATGACTTGGACTCGGAGCCTATGATATATCACAGAGTTGTTTCCCACTCAAATGCAGACCAAGATCATAAGTCTTCCATTGGTGGAGTAAGAGTTAGTTTTGTTCTTCTTTTATCAAGTGGAATTTCTATTACAAGTCAGTTCTGTTGATAAAATAAACATTGGATTGTTGCACAACCTTCTAAGAAATAATTTCAGCAACTTTCAACTTTCATATTCACAGCAAACTTTTCCAAACTTTGTCCACTGAAACACTTGACTGCTTCAACGAAGGAAGTTGTCACATTGGGGTTAATCATCATGATGCTTTTGCATTCTTTTCATCTATTTTACTGTAATCAAAGTCATCATGTTATGGACTAACAAATAAAGAAAGTCAAACAGAGTCGAACCACTATGGTACCCTTAAAAATAAACTAACCTCATATCAATTACGAATAAAAGTGTGTTTTATACAGCTGATTTTGCTTAATTATACTGCAATATCAAGTGCTTCCTTTCGACTTCTTAATTGTGTTCAGATAGGGGACAAGTCCGTCCTTTACACTGATGGAGCTGTTACTTGCTACACACCTATTGCAGTATGTCACTATCGTGTTTGTGACTTGTATGGATCGTACCATTTGCTCTTGTTCTACATCTGTCCACAATCATGCTAAGAGAAGGTGAAATCAATGTACAACAGTTCTGCACCTGTTTGGTATTTTCACCTCTTTGTTTAATTTTGGTATGTAAAGATGAAATAGTTCAAAGAGGTCCTGATGATGATGAAAACTTTGTTTGTCACGAAAGTGAAGTTGTTCTTGATAATTTGCAAGGTCCTTATCGCTTCTAGGTTACCACACTGGATCATGCAGCAATCACCACTGGGAATTGGTTATCATCATTCGACGTTTAATAGTAGTCGGCAGTTTCGACATTTTTCATTAATCCAATACAAAAGTTATTTGTTATATTTCCAATATTGATTGTTTTCTGGTTGCACAGTGCACATGTTTTACCATATCAAACAAAATGGATCAATTCACTTGGAGCTGATTGTTTTATCACTACTACTGTTCTTTAATGGAACTAATATGTTTTGGTCGTTTGATTATATGATGGACTTGTCTGGCTTTACCAGGGATTGAATTGATCGGGAGGATTTTTGCATCATGGTTAGAGGATATTGTGTTGTCCATTCCAATTATTATGTTTCTTTTGATTTTAGTGTTTATGCTTTTTAAAGGATTCATAACGTTTTTTGTTTTCTTGTTTCGTAAAAAAAGAGACTGAAGTTGTGTACACCCCTTCTCTGTGGCAGCCTGGAATGTTTCGTAATAAATAAGTGTGTAATATTGACAGACTTACGTGCACAAGTATACGTTTCTCTTTTTAACTCATAAGGCCTCCAATGGAGACGAAATTCCTGCTATCTTGTCATTTTGATATCCTATTTCCTATGTTTATCCTGTGAATGTTTCTTTTGTGTTTTTTAAGAATTTAAGGACTGCTGTTGTTTTTATACATGCATGTTTGTTTTTAAAAGATGTTTACTTTGTTGGTAGGAATACTTGTTTGCTAAGGTTGACCACAGCATTCTTCTTTCATTGATTTATTTTTCAATTGGAAACTAAAGTGTGTCTCTAAAATGTATAGTATGTACTCATATTTTGTTTTTATTTCCCAATACTGCCTTTATGAACGTTTCGAGTGTGAAGTTATTGACATTCATTTAATTTGAGTTCATGATCCTACTAATGTATATAAAATTTTAAAGAGAAACTTTAATGGCTTGAATGTTGAACTTTTAAAATGTCGAATGTGATGTTTTTAAGCGACAGACAGAATTGGTATGTGAATTTAATTTTTGTTGTTGTTGCTTGTATTAGAGTTCTGTAGGGAACCTTCTTTATTGACCACATGAAAGTGCAATTATGACTTATTGCTTATATTTTTGGTTACCTGTATATAAGTATAGTAATCCCATGATTTTTTTGTTATTAGGTTTAATAATAATAGTAGATGAATAAATAAAAACACTTCTTTTCCAGTTTTATTATTGAAATTTATGTTGCCTACATTATCTTAAATGGATCTGCCACAGTTAGACATTTATTTCCTTTTTCATGTGATTATGCTTCTTTTACTTAGAAATTTCTTCTTCAATGATCTATTTGCTTGTATATTCTTCCATGATCACATAAAGAATCCTGCATATTTATGTGCACAAGAAAACAGCATTGCTACTTATAATCTTTTCCTAATTATGATTAAATCTTATGAAATTTTTTCTTGTCATATTTTTAGGATTTCTATCCAGTTTATCAAAAGTTTTCTGTGGAAGTACCGCCTAAATGCCCTTTCAAAATTGATCGAAATCTATTTCAAGATATTGAACTGAAAAAAATCAAATTACCATCATCAAACTGGAAATGTGATTACTGTGGTAAACAGTTTTATACAGAAGAATATTTCATGCCCAATATGGAACGAAAACACAATGAAAATTATGTACAGGTAGATGTCTTGTAAGTTCCATAGGAGTTGTACACGTTGCTTTTAAAAAATGACCATTTTTTAGTAGTAGTGTTGCTTAATTCGTTGCTAAGCATAAATTGAAAATATGTATATGCCTCGTTTTGAAAACCTTTGTGTACCTTTTAGTTGTTTAATTAAGGCATCTAAGTATAAAAGTCTGGAACATTCAACTCTTCACATGGAGCACACAGCCTAGTACTACAACTTACAGTAGTGTAACAACCTAGTGTATTAATTTTAAAAGCTGTGCTGTAGGTATGCAAGTGCTGCATCATTTCCGAATTTCATGTTGCTAATTTTTCTCTAACATTTTGGTACTGTTGCTTAACTTTTTGAGAAAATTTACTAGAGTTTCTTATAAACAACGTGTTGCTTACATAAAAAAAACTGTATTAGGTTTCGACGAAAGCTTGAATCCATGTCTGTGGAATGTGGAAGTTATAATGAAAATGATATTGTATGACCATGAGTTAGAATTGATTTTGATACCCAACAAAATGCAGTAAGGATATAAAAGTGATAAGTGATAAAATAAAAAAATCAACAGACAATTTGAAGTGTACTGTGTCTATGTTTGTACTATGTATGTTTCATTTTTTGAAATTTATTTGTTGACACCAGAAATCATGTCTATTTTATCATTTTTGTTTAGAACCGAGAAACAGTGTGTTTGGATAAATACTGTGACATATTTCGTTGTGACTTGCATGAAAAATATCCTGTCATTCCCTCTGATTTTGGGGCATGTGTTGTCAAAGACGTTAGAAAACTGCAAAGAAAATGCGAGGTAAGGGCATTTCATTTTCAAGAAATTAATGAAATCAATCAGAATCGCTTTTACTATGTACTTGTCAAATGAAACTTCATCCTTCTACACATGGTCCGAGGATTCATCAGTGCCTTTATTAATAGAACACACAACTTAAAAATGTTAGGTAAAAGGAGTGGGTGGGGGAAGAATAAAAAACAGATGAAAAAGAACGGAAAGTAAGTGACGTGGAAACCTAGCAAGATGCTCAACTATTGAACTAAGCGTTTGAATTCAATTTAGCATCAGATCACTGCTTAAAATTTCCTAAAAATCTGGGGAAACATTCCCATGTTTAACACTCTGAAATTGTTTGTTTTTAGCAATAGTTTTTTCGCCAGCCAACAACAAACTTTTCATGGATGATGTCGCTTTTCATCTGATTGTTGTTTTAACTTTATTATTATAGAAACTCATGAATCTTTGTTTACCGTCACTGATGCGACACCATGTTTATGGTAAATGATTCTTCACCAGTATACTTCCCATTATTTCAATGTAAGATATCGTGAAGAAAAAAATCTGGTTTTGTTACATCTATTCAATGTGATGTTTTTAGATGCAATTACAGAATCTCTTTGTGCAACATTGACATGTGAAAGATTTTATGAGCCCTTCGAAGATGTAATATACATTTTATTTCTTTAACAACTCCACATAAAGGAACTACTGTTCAAAACTGTTCAAGCAGATCTTACAATCACAACCTTCTAGAAAGTCGCCTAAAGAAACAAACAGGAAACTGGAAATTTCTTATGAATTGTTTTTCTTTTTCTGCAATAAACTTTTCACTTTGCATTCTTTGACAGCTTATCTAATAATGACGAGGAATTGTGAAAACTTTTGCTACCTCTATCAAAGATTTTTCTCTATGTTTTTCTTTCAGATTTCTGTTGTTACAGTTCTGAAGTGGTTTTTGCTGTCATTGATAACTTGCTCAGTACTGATGTATTGCTGTTCTTTCCTCTGTGAATGCTGGTATGCATCAACGTAGTATTTTATGTTTCTTTTCAATCAACTGAAGTGATTCTCCCGTAGCAAATAGTGTAGATTTGACTTCGTGAGAGATTTATTTTTCATAATTTTTATCTAGCACAGAATGCTGATCACACGTGTTTCTGGACGTGTTTCGATACCATCTGACCAGCATTTTTCAAAAACGACTTAATTTCTTTTCATTCACCATGAGTACAATAGCACTCATAACGTTTAACACAAAATAACGTTTTTATCATTTGAATAGGTGAAGTGAATGAAGATGAAGTTCTCCTAACTTATTTCTTTCTGAAAGGAAAACCTATCTGTATTTTTTGCAGTGAGGATCGTGAATTTCATGAATATCGACGAATTGTTGTAGACGAGGATCGTTATGGATACTCTGTGGTGCGTTCGAATCGATACAGCTCTTCGTCACACCTTCGGCGGAGATAATGGAGTCGAATGAAGTTGAAAAACTGATGAAAAGTTCACAGTGTCCATTCATCATACGCGATTGTTCCTAACGATAATCTTGATAATGCTGAAAGATTACAATATGCAACTATGTCACCAATATCGAAGAAGGATGTGGTTATTCCATTAAAGAAGGCCTTCAGTTAATGCATAACTCTTACTCAAATTGTTTGTAAGAATCCCCAATTTTGGTACAATATCACCATGAATTTCTACATAGTTGATATCAGCTCACACAATGCATGTAGATCAACTGTGGCTGTATAACATGTTGACCTTATGTAACTATAAGGCTGTTTATTGTGGAAATGCAGGTGTAGAAAATCATTCGAAAATGAAAATAAAAGATGGTTGAACTTAACTGATGTAAATAAGAAGAGAGATTCAGGTCATTGCCGTTAAAGATTTGATAAATCGAAAGTGCAGTGTCGAAACTGGAGTCATGTTAGATTGTGTCATTTTATGAAAAGCTGCGAATCACAATGGCGCACGAGAAAATGAACATTGACTAAAAAATACGTACTGATTAGATCCAGCTATACTTATTGATTTTGATATTTATTGTTTCCATTTCCTAGTTCCAATTTCAAATTCTTTGCAATATGTTTAAGATTATGTTTTCTGGAGGGTTTAAGAGAGTAAAAGCCTTAAAGTAAACATCCCAGATGTGTTTAATTTTATTGCCTTGTTAGTTTTCCCTGACAATTTCTTTTAATTGGTATTAACAATTTAATAGTTCATCTAAATTGTCAAAATTCCAGAAGATTCGTTTGGTCCTCTCTACCCAACTTTTAGTAATAATTCTTGGAAATATTTGGAATAATTGGAAAAATTTGTCTCGAATTTCTGTTTAAACATCGTGTTATGGTTAAGCCAACAAGTATCGCCTCGTTTTAAAGATTTTAATTATCCCACTGCGCAATGGAAATAATAAGTAAATATTACTAATGTGATAAGAAATGTAATTTAGTGAAACAATAGCATGTACAGAATCGAAACTTGATCGGAACTTGATAGCAAGGCATTAACACGTTTTAACAGAAATTCGAGGTAACTATATTCGTCGCATACATCTAGAAAATTTACTTGCGAACTTTTGCTGGCCGCCCTGTTTGACCGTTTGTTTTTGTAAATATCTACTACTGTATGAATATTTATGAACCAGTATTCTACGAAAAAATTTTTATAGGTCTTTAACTTCATTTGTCAACATCTTCTGTTCATATCTTGCCTAAATACCCTGTCCTCCACCAAAAAAGAAGCAGAATAGATTATTTTTTGCTGGAAATTTCTATATTTTTTGAAGATTTTATGCCGACCATTTCTGGAAAGCTCTCGGAAATCGCCGATGTCCGGCAACTATTTCCACCCGTACAATCAACTACAATCCCGGACAAAAATTGTGGCAAAACTGATGTTTTTCATGAAGAATTCAAATACCCCCTCCCCCAGCATCAATGTTATGAGTTGTGTCCAGCCAGAAGTTCCAACAAACATTGATAACATTGATGGTGGGGGGGCCTCATGACGTGAATTTCATGCTTATTGCCGCAATATTTTGTCCGGGATTGTAGTTATATGCGATCGTCTGTAACATTAATATTGACGTTCCGTTTCCCTGAACCTCAAAAAAACTATTGAGCCCAATTCTATTATCGCAGAATATGAGCTTCCATACACTCTTCCCAAGATCCTATGTGCACATCCCGCCCATTACACTTCCGTGTAACTCCGTACCAATATGAAAAGGAGATGTAGTTCAAGTCCTTTTGCTGCTCTCATGCGAATAGTCTTTCTGCATCAGAAGTTCACTTTGTTGGCAAACATCAGTGTTTTCGGCAAATCGGCTTCTTTTGCTTGACTTAAATTGAAGTTAACATCGTGGTGGAAAATGTCAATAAATCATGTTCAAATGTTTATCATTATTTTAGATTGATCTAAACAAAGAACATCAAACCGTCAGAGTTGAAAAGTTTAATGAAAAACACAATCTTCAGATTTCAACTTCTGTTTTTTGTTAACATTTTAACATTATCAATTTTTTACTTAAGTGTTAATCCGTTCATCAGTTGCAGATTTTCCCTTCAAATATCCGATTTCCATTCTCAGTGGGAATTTAAATTTGATTCACATTGATTTCGGTTTCATGTTGATGATGATGAAAATAATTAATGATCAAATGAATTATCTCAAAATAAGTAAATAAATTAAACTCAATGTATAACTGTTTACGTACAAGAAAGATCTTACTAAGTACGACTGAACTTCAAGATGGGATTATGTTTTGTTTTAATGTTGTTTTTATCAATGCCGATGCCAAATGGTGAGATAAGCTGATGTTTCAGAAATACCTCACAAGAGTGTGAAAATGCTTATCATTTTGATTCTGAAAATTAAGGCTCTAAAATATCTGAAACATTCTAGATAAAATATGACATTACAATTCAAGTTTAGCAATATGTTATCAGGTTTGTTGATCCTAGATACTAACTCATTTTTGTTATAACATCAAAGCAGATGATGGAAACATTCAACAACATATTTGCACAAGAAAAATTCCTTGTATCCCGAAAAATAAAAATTACTTTAACTTTTTGATCAAATTCCCTAAAACAGCATTAAGAAAGAGATGAAATAAATAACTAAAGTTCATCATTTTGCATGGGTATAACAGATGATTTAACGAGTTTTTTTTATCCTTTTTTTAGATTTTTTTCTTGTTGTTATATCAAGATATGATGGTAATGACACTGTGAGTTGTGGTCGGCTGTTTTCACCATGTGCAAGCTTTGAGCATGCAATAAAAATGGCTCAATCTGGCAATATCGTAATGTTTGATAACGTCAACACTAATGAGCCTTACTTTATTAATGATTCAACCATAAATAAATCAGTGGCTCTCGCTGCTGTTAACAAAAGTCGAAATCCTCCTGTGGTTTATGTTCAAGGCTCAGTTAAAGTGCCAAATCCAGCTGACAGTTTAAACATCTCACACATAAAGTTTGTAAGCATCAACAGTAACACGTTTAGATTTGACTGTTTACAAATTAGTGTAGATGACTGCTCATTTTATAACTTCACAAAAGATGTTTTTAGACCGACAAAGTATTATAACCCTGTATATCTTTACGTTAACAAATGTCTATTTGAAAAGTCTGATATCTCGCTCAACTTACATACAACAGGGGTACTGGAATTTAAACAGTCAGTTTTCAATGGTGGCATTTCAATCTCAAAAGCTCCATCCAGGGGAGGCCCGTGCAATGGCGTAGTAACAGTGACAATCGAGGATTCGTTTTTTAGTCAGTATTTATTATTAAGTGATTGCCTTGATGTGACCATAAACAATTCAATGTTTCTGAAAATTACGCAGGAAAGAATGAAATTTTCTCGAGTAGGAAAACTAATAATTCGGAATTCCAATTTTTCAGAAACATCAATCAGCATTACTGGGTCACAAATGACATACATTGAAAAATCGATATTTTCTGATCACACAAGGTTTGGTAACGGTGGTTCATTGTCTTTAGTTGGAAATAAAATTGTGCTTATATTGAACTGCGTTTTTTACAACAACACTGCAGGCATGGGTGGTGCAATATGGTCAAATGGCCCATTAAAAATTGCACTTTCTAAATTCATTGACAACCGTGCACTCTATTCCGGTGGCGCAATCTACTTCAAGAGGAACATTAACAGTGATAAACTAAGATTATCAAGAATCTTTATAAAGAGTACATCGACGTCATTTGGCAGTTTCTTGACAGCAAATGGACCTTTTGAATTTTTTGATAGCTTCCTATCTCTAGAAGATATCCAGAATAGTTATTCAGTCAACGTTTTGGATCTTCAAAATTCTTACAGGAATGTCCATGGCATCAACCTAAAAATTAAATGTCCCATTGGTTTTAAAACTACTTTTGTTTACAAAATTTATGCATTATCTTCCGTAGATTGTCAATTGTGTGAGAAAGGGACGTACAGCCTCCAAAGAGGTTTTCTAAAAATAAAATCCAGCAAACCTTTCCAATTAATCTACAACCGTTTACATATCAAATGCTTTTCATGCCCAGCAGGTGGGATCTGTGAGCACAATATTGTCAGTCGAGATAACTTTTGGGGTTATAGGAGAACATTGAGTAATATAGCGTTTTTACCTTGTCCACCATCATATTGCTGCAGTTCAAACTCAGTCAAATGCAGATACTATAACACATGCAGCAATTTTCGTGAGGGAACGCTCTGTGGTACATGCCAGAAGGGTTATGTTTTAAATTATTTTGGACAGACCTGCATGAAAGAAAATGGTTGTATTATATCATTGTTTTGGATAGCTGCTGTCATCTATGCCATCCTGTACACTGCAATGGTTGCATATTTTCAAGAAATATCAGCTTTTATCAAAACACTGTTCTCAAACTCTCTTTCATTCCCGAATATCAAACTGTCTCGCTCCCGTCATAGGGATTCTGATAATAATATACAAACTGACTATCATGAATTTCATGATGAAGAAACGATATGTGACACTGCTACAGCTCGTTCAAATCAAAACAATGGTCGCAAATCCACCATTGGTGGATTGAGAGTTGTTTTGTTTTTCTTCTACCAAGTCGAATTTCTATTGCAGGTCAGTTCTACCGACAAAGTAAAAGATGGTTTTTTGCAAAAACTTCATGAAATGGTTTCCAAAGCTTTTAACTTTCATATGTTTACTGCAAACGCGTACAAACTTTGTCCACTTAAAGGCTTGACTACTTTGACAAAAGAGGTTGTGACATTGGCATTAATCGTCATGATGTTTTGCATTGTTTTCATCTATTTTACTGTAATCAAAGTCATCATGTTATGGATAACAAATAAAGAAAGTCAAACAGAATCGAACCACTATGGTACCCTTAGAAATAAAGTAACCTCATATCAATTACGAATAAAAGTGTGTTTTATACAGCTGATTTTGCTTAATTATACTGCAATATCAAGTGCTTCCTTTCGACTTCTTAATTGTGTTCAGATAGGGGACAAGTCAGTCCTTTACACTGATGGAGCTGTTATTTGCTGCACACCTTTGCAGTATGTAACTATCGCGTTTGTAACTATATGGATCGTACCATTTGCTCTTGTTCTACATCTGTCCACAATCATGCTTAAAGAAGGTGAAATCAATGTACAACAGTTCTGCACCTGTTTGGTATTTTCACCTCTTTGTTTATTTTTGGTATGTAAAGATGAAATATTCAAAGAGGTCTGATGCTGATGAAAACTTTGTTTGTCACGAAAGTGAAGTTGTTCTTGATAATTTGCAAGGTCCTTACCGCTCTAGTTACCACACTGGATCATCCAGCAATCACCACTGGGAATTGGTTATCATCATTCGACGTTTAATAGTATCGGCAGTTTCGACATTTTTCATTAATCCAATACAAAAGTTATTTGTTATGTTTCCAATATTGATTGTTTTCTGGTTGCACAGTGCACATGTTTTACCATATCAAACAAAATGGATCAATTCACTGGAGCTGATTGTTTTATCACTACTCCTGTTCTTTAATGGAACTAATATGTTTTGGTCGTTTGATTATATGATGGACTTGTCTGGTTTACCAGGGATTGAATTGATCGGGAGGATTTTGGCATGGTTAGAGGATATCGTGTTGTCCATTCCAATAATTTTGATTCTTTTGATTTTAGTGTTTATGCTTTTTAAAGGATTTGTAACTTTTATTTGTTATTTGCTTCGAAAAAAGAGAGATTGATTTGATATGTTTTTGATGCATGAGCGCATATGTTATTTTCCTAACATTTTTCCTGTAAGAGCTTGTACCCTCCTAAAAACATGTTCTATTTCTACTCAGCGTAGATCTGATGAAAAAAACCTTTTTTTCTTGAAGGGAATCTATAAATAAAAACGGAGAGGGCATAGTATTGGAAATTTCAAATGAACTTTGAAATTAGTAGACATATATTGTATATATATTGATTGTTTTGATTTACTGTTATTTTAACGAAGACATCTTACGTGGTTGGAAATTTGAGTAGTTTTTGATTATGCATATTTAAGAAATGTGAATTTTATGAATGTTAACTCGAAATGAATAAGAAAAGTTGTTTTCACCCTTTAAACTTCTTTTGAAACAAATCCATTGCAATTGTTTTGCATATGTTTAGCATATATTTGCAAAATTTCAATTTCTATTTTATTGAAAGATCAGCATCATTCAGTGCAACTCGAATTCTTGATAATGATGCGTTTGTTATTGGTGATGTGTAAACTGTGGAGGTATAAATTAGAAGGAGAATGAACTCAAAATCTTCTATAATACTATCCGTGATTGTTGAAGTTCTATGTGTGCGATAACTTAAAAAAAAGAACAAGTTAAGGCCGACCTCCAGTCAACAAATATTGTACGCGCGGACGAACAAAGCCAGTGTATGCACCAGCGTGAAAGGATATTGAAAGATCCGCACATAATCCTTAGATGATAAAAAAAATAAACATGGCTGCCAAACTGAACAGAAGAAAATAATAATAATAAAAAATTTTTAGTAGCATTTGATTAGTTTTAAATGTTTTGATTACATCATTTTTTTTCTGCGAACGTACACTATCGCTTGATAGTAGAGCACTGGTCTACTTACTTGCCAACGAAATATGTTAACAGCGTTTGCTTGCACGCATGCGTATAAAATTGTCGTCCATCCGCGCTTACAACATTGGTTAAGTGGAGGCCGGCCTTTACGCTCAAACATTTTGGTATATATGCTAATGCCATACTTAAATCTTTTATACAATTCACATAATTTGAGGGAAAAGCAAACATAAAATATAAAATCATTGGGTTGAAATCTGATCGGGATGTGGACTGAAAGAATCTTCTGCGCAAGCGTATAATGGTTCATAAGTTCATAATTCCTTACGTAAGAAAACCAAAACAACATACCGGGAAACCGGACTAAAAGTGTCACGTAATTATCGTAGATTCCGAATGACAGTCTTAATTTGTCGATACATATTACAAAAAGAAGCGAGGTTCGGCAAACCAGGCTGACGATTTCTCATACTTAAACACAAGTTGCCTTTTATGAGATTTTATTACAAAAACCAAATTTCTGCTAGCCCAGCTGATTTTTCCCATGTGAATGTTCTCTTATGAGCAATTCTCTTTTATTGAGAATCACTTTCAAGTTCCATACAACATTCATGCCTCGTCGTTTGTCTAGTGGGTTTACAAGGATAATTTTACAACTGATAAAATCAAAGGAAAAGAAAACAGTTCATTGTTGAATTGCAAGAAAACTTGTCTTGTTGTCACTTTAAACTGTAGAACTGTAGTATGGGCCTCAACTGAAGATCACAATATTGACATTGTTTGCATGGACCGAATGTTTTTCCAAAAATCTGAGTAAAGAGTGAAATAGTGTCACTGCCAAAGAAAAGTTCAAACAAATAAAGGATTTCAACGCTTTAGGCTGTTGGATTGTAGCATGCAAAAAGAATTAGTTAGAATTACCTTAGCATGGAACGCACTGAGCAAATTAGACAAAATTTGAAAATCAGATGGGATGATGGAATTGAAACGCAAGATTCCAATTTTTCAGTGCTACTGTCGAAGGTGACTTATTTATAGGGTCTGAACTATATTACATTAGTTCAAATGTGTTTGTAACGAGGCTAGCCCGCTTGCCGGGCTGGCTCGCCTGTGACTGTTTGCATGGGATTTTTTTCAGCACGCTTGCAGGGATCTCGGATAAAGTAGCCGAGATTTCGGAAGCGGGTCAGCCCTCCTGTTCATATAAACCAAATTCTTAATTCCTTCTACATTACCATGAAGGCGAGATCTCGGCTAAAGGACTAGCCCTGCGAACGGGCTGGCTCGGCTTCCATATAAACAGTACCTGAGAAGGGAACTGGATTACCAGTAGAAGAACTGACGATGATCATGGATGATCGTGAAGAATGGAATAAACGGGTCTACGATGTTCGAGCTCGAAATAAGTCAAGTATGTCAAATAGTAACAAGATTCGCAAAAATGCGACTATATATTTCCCCAAAGTTGCAAACATTTTATCAATTATTGTGTGTACATTGATAACCATGAGAAAAATGCATCATTAAATAATTACAGTATAACTACCATCAACCTGATACTCAGATTGAATTTAATACCACAAAAAAACTTACTTTGAACTTATTGTGAAATGAAGTTGTTCACGGTCAAATGATAAGGTTTCTCTTAAAAGTTTTTGCTGAGGAGTTAAAAAGTGACTGAGAAGTTACTATGGACATGTAGCTAAAAATTAGAAGACCTAAATGCGACTAATATTTCCCCTTAAACAACTGCATATCAACAACCCCATCAATGTGTAAGACAATTATAATATAATATGTATGATCTTTATTGTTGCAGAAGCTTGACAAGTTTCCTATCCTTTATATATACCATAAAATCATGGTAAACAATGTAATTTAACAGAACACTTGCCTTTCGTAACTCGGATAAAACTATCTTACAACATTATGCAATCAAATTTGTATACAGGTTTTCTGTACAAAAGAAGAAAAGAAAATTGTTAAACCTAATTTTGATACCACAGTATACTTTCGGGTAGACATATAAGCAAATAACTATCAAAAGCAATCAAAATCTCTACTAACAAATATTACGTGTAACATTTCAAATTAGGACAGATTTCAAAAAAAGATGGGCTTAAAGTGACAATTTATAAAACTAAATTCAAGTATTCAGAATAAACATCTCTGTTGTTCAAAAAAATATGTTCACACTCATTGTTTATTTTGTGGTAAAAACGACCTTCATATATAAATCCCAAATGGAAAAAAAAACTTTGGTAGTGAAAATACATATCCATAACCAAATCACTACATAGCTGAAAGTAGAAGTTCGTGTTCCGGCTTGCTTTAATTTACAGACTGTCATTCGTATTGTGTTTTGATTTACATTCGTTGTTTGTACAGGAAAGATGACAGTATATTAAATTTTGCAAAATAAAATATGATATACAGAATCAAAACAGTATACGTGACCATAGAATTCATCCATAGTAAACTATGTTTCTGTTGTTGGATTAAATGACTATCCAGGAAAACACACTCGACCAGATTCTTTCAAGTTATTATGTGTCTCAATCCTGTGTGTTTTAAAGTATTTCTACGTAATTAGTTTTCTGAACTTCTTATTGGATATACGACATCACGTTTTTACTTGCTGTTTTTGTATGTACTTTTTGAATTAACAAACTGGTTGAACTGGTTGTTCTCCACATGAAAAGGGTTTCCTTTATGGCTGGTACATTGTGATTTCAGTTCAGTTGGGCTACATTATATCAGGATGAAAAATAAAAATAAATCTTCAGCCTGGCTATTGATAATGAATTTTCACCTTTGCACTGAAACCACAGCTTCAATGGTTTGTTGTTCGAAGCAAATTAATTACCAACCATCATAACATTTATCAACACAAAAACAAGACGTCATTGATATATCAATTTTTTCTGGTTTTTACACGTTCATTTCATTCAAAAGATTTTACAAAGCTTTTTAAGACAACACTGAACTAAAACGATTCATTTCCATCATCTAACGTTTCATCTATTGAATCATTTTAAAAGCTAGCAGAAAAAAAGCAAAAATCTTCCACTGCTCCATCTGCACTGACTGAAAAAAATGGCGTGCTGTAGACTAGCCTCTATTCTTATCTACTTTGGCTAGGCGAAAATTCAATACCGAACCGCGGCTATAAAAGTGAACGGAGAAGAAGAAGGAGAAGGAAACTGCCGGTTTTAACATATATTTCGCCCTATGGGGAAATATATAATTAGAAAGACTAAAGATAGTGTAGATCCTCCGAGCTATATGCTACAACATATTCGTGCAATATCCCAATGCATGCACTTAAAGGTGCAACCTTTTATTAAATATTTCATGTTTTTCCTAGGTAAATGGTAATGCGCAATTTAAAGATGATGTTAAAACAAGGGATTATTATACCATCCCGCTGTAATTGATCATGCGCATATGTTGTGTCAGTTATATGGATTATTATGCTCATGTTTAAAGATATTTCTATGAACATATTTTTCAATTTCCGCGCCTTAGCAAAGGAAATTGTTTGATTTAGACATTCTATCTATCTCTCTCCGTAACAGTTTTTTGTCGTTTTCGGAAAGTCCGTTCGGATTTCGGATTGTTTGTTTATTCAGAATAGTTAATGACAGACCCAAAACTCTATGCAAAATGTAATACAAAAAGGCCACTTTCAATATTAATTCATAAAAATAATAAGCTTTTTACACTTTTGAAATTATTTTAGAAGTTATTTTAGCCGTTTTATATTTAAAACTTCCCAATTCAATTGTCTTTAAAATTTCTTTAAAAAGTCAGTAAAATATGCACACCGAACACGTGAAACGTTCTCGAACCGATTTGTTTTATGTTTTGAGGGTAGGAAGTTGTAAATGTAGAGAAGCTTTGAAGAAGAAGCTTTGAAGAAGAATTTTAAGACTTTATCTACTATTGCAATCGAAATATAATCATGAGAACATTACTTATGGAGGAAATATTGATGTTTAGCTGACTCTGGGAAAAATTCTTGAAAAAGAAGGTGAAGGTTGTTTGATAGTAAACGAAACTTAGCTACGAAAAAAACTTTCAATACAATATCACAGCAGAAATATGTAGTATCAACATTACTGGTGAATACATCTTATCAATAAATGCATGAAACATGTTCATTTCATTTAATAAATATTACACCGAAAGTTGAAGATATTGAAAAAACAAACAAATGAAATTGTCATTGCAGCACAAATCACTAGTGAATGAATTGACCCAAACATACATACATACTGAAAGTATAAACATGTGCAAGATATTGGTGAACGATATGTCTTATAAAACTGTTTTTCTGGCTCCGAAACGTCACAGTGAATTGAAAAGCGGTAATAAATTAAAGAAGGGAGTAATTTGGGGAATTCCAGACTGTATCAAATTATTCATCACTGTACAATGCTCGGTCAAGTTATCACTTGTGTGGAACTGATTAGTTTTAAATTCACGTTTAAAAGATTTTAAGATGACATTGTTCAAAATAATCCTGCAAACCGCTCAATGGAGGCACAATGATTTAGTTTGGATATATGTCAGAAGAAAACAAACTTTGGATGATGATTAGAACCAATTATATACATACAATGTGATCACTAAAGCCTTGTGAAAATTTGAAGTGTAATATGTGTAGTAGGACACAATACGTTAAGTAAGGGGATTTTTTTTGCGTGGTTTAAGTTTTGCAATAAATCCACGCAAAACGTCAAGACATGAATGATTCGCGAAAATAAATCCACGCAAAATTTCATGATTTTATTTGCTCATTTTTTGGCTCTGCGTACCTTTCATATATTAACTATTTACTTGTACTTATGCAAGTACCTATTGGTTTTGCAATGTGGCTGGCATGAAAATGGTGATTTTTGCTGCTACTTCTAAGCTATATTATAAAGTACACACATTGCACTTTGTGCCCATTCGCAAATATAAATCCAAACATTTTCCTTGAGAAGCTCTGAATTGAAAATATTAATCCACGCAAAACGCTCTCAAACCTTAGCTCACAAAAATTAGTCCACACAAAAAAAATCCCCTTAAGGTATATCATGTTCGAAAAGAACATTTTCATGCAGATCCTAACAAAGTTTTATTGTGTCATTTGTCTCTTCGGGCACATTGGTGTTATTTATAGACTCCATAGAAGTGGTAATATGCAGACAGTGGTGGATCTACAGTGTAGTCGCAACTTGTGGAGAAGCACATTAACATAAGTTGTGAATTCAATTCATATTATCAATGGGATTATTTGAACCTTTTTCTTTTATGTTTGAATTGCTAACACTCTCCTACACAAGTTGTGGCTTACCTCTGGATCCGCCACTGGCGAGTTTAGTAGAAATAGATTTTCGTATTGCATGTTATGTTGATTTAAGTTATGTATAATTTTTATCTTCTTGTAATCCTGTTAAATGCCATGGATTAAAATCTTTGAAATGCCCAAGTTTCTCCTGCTCCTGCTCCTGCAAGTTATGAACAATTCCATGTAATGTTTACTTAAATATATTACCAAATTCACATGGCAAAATTTGGAAGGTGTGCACAAAGAACAATTGGAAGGTCCTGATATTAAAGTTGGCAGTTACTTGCAGATTTTTCCCTGATTTTTCCCTGATTTTCAAATGATTCTGGTTCACTTCTATCGAATATCATTTTATTCTTCATGTGAACCATAAGTCATATTTTGGGGATTGTGATAGACCTGTTCTCATGTAAGCAACAAGAAAATAATGGATAGCAATTCAGATATCTTGAAAATTAGCCTAAAGCTATTTCCTCTAGGCCTGATGCGGAAATTGTTCAAGCCCTGAGGCTTCTAGTTGTTTCTTAATTTTGTTAAAGTAACTTTTACAATATGAATATTTCAAAAAGAAGATGACTGTACAACCAATTGCTCCACTAGAAAGGAAATTTCATTATCAAGTAGTCGAGCAGCTCAAACAAAAGAAAACTGCAGTTGACTTATTTTAATAGCTTATTAATTAGTCAAATTAACAACATTCGTCTTTGTAAATATTGTGAATCTTAGTAATAGCATGAGTTGACCTTTGCTTCGTGTGATCAGCCATATGAGCGTAGCTCTCTGTTACGTTCACACGAGTGGCCACGTGGATATTTTTTTTTTATTTCAAATTAAGGTAGTGGGCTTGAAGCAGTTCGCGATACACAGTTTTTTTTATAAGAATTCTTTTTATAAGAATCACGAGGCTCAAAATTATGGAAATTTAAGAATATCCTAAGAATCACCTTAAGACTCAAAGTGTGATGAGAAATCTCAGGAAGGTCAGAAAGGCTTAATTTACATGTAGCCGTGATAAATAACGCTCTTTTTGTTGCTCTTTGATTACTCTTGTTTTTTCCTGTTATTATCGTTTTCCATGTTTGTTATTTTTGTTAAGAATAAGTTCAAAATGAATACTGTTTTCCATATTTTCCATGTTTCCTCTCTCTTTTACCGTTGCAGTTTATCTAATATGCCTTGTTCAGCTTCATTGTACACTGTTTTTTCCAGAAATATTTAAGAATCACTTAAGAATACCTCAGGCTCACATTTGAAGAATTGTTAAGAATCAGGCTTAAGCCAGTTTATGTAATTGTTATCAAAAAATACAAGCGAGTGAATGTGACAGTTGTGGACTTTTGTTCGGAGAACATTTCATTTATCTAATGGCGGTTAAGTTCTACTAAACCCTCGTTAATTGAGGGGCGTTTCGCTGTGCACTGCCTTTGCTTGCTGCTTGGTCTGCCATTTTGTTTGCGATCAAAGTCGATGTTGTCTGATAGGAGCATGGACGTTAGTCTGGTCAATTGTTCTTATTCGCGCTGCGCCAGTCACATGGCCTCACCCTCCTCTCCATTTGGGGTCGGAGCTGAGCTTTACTTGGTTCTTTTCATCGTTCGGTTCTCCCGCTTTATTGGCCTTGGGTTTTGTTTTAGGAAGTTGTGTTGAGTGATATTACTCACAGGGTTATTATATTTGCGTTGACTTAGTATTGTGTATTTATTGTTTACGACTGTATACATTACTTATATCTGTGTGTTTGTGCATCTAGCGTTATTGTTCGTATGTAATTGTTTAGAACTTTGTATATAAATTCTTGTTTCAGAAGAGAATGGATGTCCGGGGTGTATTTGCTAAGTTTAAAGTATTATTGTTAGGGCATCTATCCTTGTTGACAACGCCCGGTCGTATTAGTTGACGATTGGTTATATGTATTTGTGGGTTTATAGTTATTCTGTCCTTGTTGACAGCATACTAGTTCATGTGAGTGTCATCATGTCCAAGTTGACAGTTTCAGTTCGGTGTGATAGTCTTTGTTGAGTCCTGGTTGACGTCTGTCCTTGTTGACTTTTACAAATCGGTTTTGCGAATGTACCACCTGATGGTCCCTCAATTCGACCAAATACGTTTTCTTATTGACTTTAGGACACCCATGGTGGAGTAAAGTATTTAAAATACCCGTGTTTCTCCTCCTCCTCCTCCTCCTCCTACTACTACTCCAAGTAATGAACGTTTTCGTGCAGCGTTTACATGAAATCTTTGCCGAATTCGCAAACTTGGTCAAATTCGGACTTCCAGCTGACCAATTTTCATGAAATTTTGCACAGATCACAATTGAAAGGTGCTGATTTCAAATTTGACAATAATTTTGTCAGGTTTGACTAAAATTGGGCAATTTAGACCAAATTTCGAAAATTCTTCAATTTTCATGAAATTTTGCACTGGTCACAGTTGAAAGGCGCTGATTTCGAATTTGACAATGATTTTGCCAGGTTTCACTAAAATTGGGCAATTTCGGCCAAATTTGGGCCAAATTTCGAAAATTCTTCAATTTTCATGAAATTTTGCACGGGTCACAATTGAAAGGTGCTGATTTCGAATTTGACAATGATTTTGCCAGGTTTGACTAAAATTGGGCAATTTAGGCCAAATTTGGGCCAGATTTCGAAAATTCTTCAATTTTCATGAAATTTTGCACGGGTCAAAATTGAAAGGTGCTGATTTCGAATTTGACAATGATTTTGCCAGGTTTGACTAAAATTGGGCAATTTAGGCCAAATTTGGGCCAAATTTCGAAAATTCTTCAATTTTCATGAAATTTTGCACGGGTCAAAATTGAAAGGTGCTGGTTTCGAATTTGACAATGGTTTTGCCAGGTTTGACTAAAATTGGGCAATTTAGGCCAAATTTGGGCCAAATTCCGAAAATTCTTCAATTTTCATGAAATTTTGCACGGGTCAAAATTGAAAGGTGCTGATTTCGAATTTGACAATGATTTTGCCAGGTTTGACTAAAATTGGGCAATTTAGGCCAAATTTGGGCCAAATTTCGAAAATTCTTCAATTTTCATGAAATTTTGCACGGGTCAAAATTGAAAGGTGCTGATTTCGAATTTGACAATGATTTTGCCAGGTTTGACTAAAATTGGGCAATTTACACGGCTGTTTCGAACACTTAGTTTCGCGAAACTCAGACTGAGCATGCGCAATTTTCCGTTTCAAAATATGAGATTGTCTCCTTTGGCATTTCTGCTCCACCATCTGTGGGGATTTTAAGGGCCAAAAACTTACCCATAACTTAATATGAGAGACAAAATAAACCACCCACGATGGAGTTTATTGTGTACACTTTCCATAAAAAATATCATAGTAGTCAAATTTTAATGACAAGCCCGCGAATTTTACAATTTAGAAAAGCTCCTGAAAATCTGGGTGAATAACTATTCCACTTCTTTGTAGTTTTTTGCAGACATCTGAAGTTTTGCCACAAGAGGAATAACAATACAGATTACAACATAATAATTATCTTTCCTTTAAATTTTATTACACATTGCAAACATTTTTTTAAAAAAAGTTACGAAGCTTCAAAGTACAGCTATTTTCACCTGTCATGGCGGACAACACCACACTTCACGAAATTGCTTTAGAAAAACTTTGTCGTGTTTGTGGAAATATGCTTTCCTACAGAGTAAAGTATGCTACATCAGAGCACATTAACAACCTTTGCTCAGCTTTCAATACAGATTTCGCAAGAGATACAGTTAACATTCACCCCAAATATTTTTGCAACAACTGTCTAGCAAAAATGAATAACTTATTGAAACGTGGCTCCATTCACCAGTTAATTCCTGTAGAATGGAAAGAGCACATCACAGACAACTGTGGCACGTGCGACTTATTTAAGAGCAAAGGAAAAGGTGGAAGACCCAGCAAAAGTCGAAAAAAAGGTCTCCCTATCAAACTCTTGAAAGTAGAACACAACTGGTCACCATCGTTAATCAACGAACTACATGTCATGTCGCCACAGCAACTTATTGATTTAAACCTGACAGATTTTTCAATCTCAATCAACAATCATATCAGACCTTACATCTGCGAAATTTGCCAAGACTTGATCAAAAGGCCTTTGTATATTGTTAACTGCAACCATACTTTCTGTGGAGTTTGCCTAACATCACATTTAAAAACAGATAGCAATTGCCCTTCTTGCCACAATTATATTTCACCCAATATCAACTCGATACAATCAGGACAAGTTCTTATTAACACCCTATTGATGCAGAATATAATGTGTTCCACTTGCAAAATTAATTTTTCAATAAATGGTTTCAAAGGTCACATTTGCAGAAAACCAGTCCTGACCACTAGTGACATTCTTAACATTAATCCCCATCAAGAAGTTCCTCAAGAGGTGATGGAGTGTATTACTCATGTTGTTGAAATTCAAATGGAGAAGTCGCAGTTACCTAACAATAGCATACAGCTTCCTACAAAAGGCTCTAAGGTAAAATACTTTACCATACTTAGACCAAAAAATCTAAAACAAATCAGTTTTGTTGTGAATGTGAGTGTGTATATGCATGTTTTTTTAAAATAAAAAAACACATCTATACAAATAAGAAAATGACGTACAACAATACCATAAAAAAATAATTGATTTTCATGTCTGTAAACTATCCCAGTGGGCAAAAAGTCACTGCAGAGAAGTGCATTTGCTTTGAAATACTGTATAAACTTGTGCAAGATAGACTCCACCACTTTGATTTTCAAAAAATATGCCCGCTGGGAAGGCAGTCCATGAACACAATATTTACTATTATATTTAATCTGCACAGATTTAAACACTTATGTAATTCTTATAGCCACTGACGATGACACAGATTCGCATCCCTACGAAGCATTCAGATGTATCGAGCAGAAGAAGCGTGGAATGTAGGACAAAAACAGCTAAAGAAGTGATGTCTATGATAGCTGGCCCCAGTAATGGTGCAATTTCAACCCAAACTACTGCAATTATTCAAAGTCTAGACAAAAATGAACGTGAAAATATTGTGAAAAAACTGAAAGTACAAGCTACCATCCCTCCACAGCATGTCGCTACAATGAAGTCGTCCCTCAATATTCCCTGGAATCAGTTTCGACAAATTTCTCGTTGGTTGAATACTTTCAACGTCAAAATATCATCTGAAAAGGAGACTAGAAAAATTGCAACAGAATGGGTAGGGGCTGGTTTGAATGCTGAATTAGCGCCATTAACTAAAACTAATGGCACAAAATTGGAAGTCATCCTTATTCCATGGGCCTATCTTTACAACTTGGTTGGTCATTGCCTCAAACGTGTGTCGCTGTTAGAAAAACGTCATCTTCTAGTGCAGCACAGTTTCATTAATATAAGTGAAATCCACATCAAAATAGGTGGAGACCATGGAGATAACAGCTTCAAGATGGGTTATCAAATCGTAAATGTGAGAAATCCCAACAGGCCAGATAATACAGTCATATTTTCGATATTTGAAGCCAAAGACACCACCAGCAACCTGCGAATATGCTTAAAACGGTTTAAAACACAAGTTGCAATGTTACAGAAAGCAAAGTTTCAGAACCAAAACTTCCGTGTGTTCATGTATGGCGATTATGCGTTTCTTTGTGCTATGTACGGATTGTCTGGTGCGAATGGTAAGTGTCCAATCTACAATAAAAAGCATAAATATCCCAAATCTGTACTAAATAACATATCTATAAATATCCCTCTACTGCATTATAACAATTTCAGGTCGTCATCCATGCTTGTGGTGTTTAGCGACACAGGAGGACATGCAGTCTCCGGCTTTTGCAAGAGGAAGTTTTGAGCCTCGGACCCTCGAAAACTTGAAAAATCACCATGAGGCCTATGTTTATGCAGGAAAAAACGTTAAGAATGCTAAAAATCATTTTAATGTAATTGAAGAGCAATTCTTTAATATACCACTTAATCAGGTAAAGTTTTGTTTAATATATAATTAAGAAGCATTTTAAATGAAGAAAAAATTAAGATGAGACTCACATTATTCTTTAAAGGTTGCCATTCCGGGATTGCATCTTTCGTTGGGGATTTATGGAAAAATTTTCAACATGTTGGAAATGGAATGTCATTTGCTTGACATTGAAATGGCCACACTAAAATCAACAAATGTGCAGGGAACAAAAGACATAGAATATCAACTTTACATTGAAAAAAGAGCAGATCTGGAGGAAGCAAAGGAGGCAATAGTAGATGAGATCGATTTGATAAGAGAGGAACTGGGATATCACCTGATAGCTGGTGGAAGTCAAGATGTTGTTTCCACATATTATATTCCCAGAGTGAATGAGCTTGAATCTGAAAAGAACAAAATCGAAAATTCAATCAATGACCTTATCAAGAATTTACCAACTGGTTCTGGTCCGTGTGCTTTGTCTCTTGATGCCAGTTTGCAGAAAATAAATATCGAAAGACAAGCATACCATGGCAAAAGCTTCATTGGGAATCATGTCCATAAGTTGCTAAAAGTAAGATATGATAAATTGTTAATGATAGGACTCATTTCATAGAGAAGCTTGAGGTCAACTAAAAGTTTATAAGAAATTTTTTATTTTAGAAAGAAAATACCATACATATATGTAGTGGGATCATCAAAGCTGTTCAGAATCATACAGACGATGAACACATTCTTGAAAAAGCACAGGCAATGTGCGATAAATTTACAAAGTTAATCGAGAAGTATTCTGTTTGTGACAACATTTTCAATAGCTCCAGGGAGTTAAGTGCAAGTGAAATTGACTCCCTTGGTAAGAATAATTCTTTAAGAAAATTCACAAAATATTACCACTGTTGTAATATATTTTTTATTTTCCTTTTTAGAAATTGCGATCAATTCATTTTTAAACTTTTTGCGACTGAACTGGCCTAAAATCAATATCAGTCCAAAGTTACATATTATAGAAGACCACGTCGTGCCATTTGTTAGACAATGGAAATCAGCTTGCGGAGTTTACGGTGAGCAAGGTGGGGAAAGTCTTCACCATCAATTTAAGCAGATGAAAGCCAGGTGAATATTTCAACTCATTACTTATATACACGGAACACTATGAATTTTATCAAAGTTTCAAATGCATATTTAACCTTAGGTACGTAGGAGTGAAAGATCCAGTAAAACGTCTAGAATATACAATGAAACAGCATTTGCTAGCTTCATGTCCTGATGCACAAGTAATCAAACCAAAAGTGAAGAAAAGGAAACGAGAAGAATAGTTTAGAATAGTTTCCTTAGGGGGACGAAAATTTTGTTAGAGTAGAACGTCAGAGTGAGTAATCGTATAAAAATCAGCGAATAACACTAAGTGAGGATGTTTTTTGATATTATAGCTAATCACTTAAATCAGAAGTAAATAATAGAGGTATTATTTATTCAGTTTTGACTTTACGCAACAACAAATCTTTAGTTTGTCACGGAATTTCATAGAATTGTATATATGAAAATCAGGAAAGTTTGAGATATTGTAAAAAGTTTAAAAAAAATGTTTGCACTATACCTTTTGGAAATATCTTTTATTAGCCATCTAACTACCATACAACATCAGTCAAATCCATGAGAAAACTTTGAAAGTTGAAAAATTGACCCTCGTTTACCTTGACATAAATTTCAAGTCAGAAACAAACGATTAAAGTCATAGCCATGCCAAAGCCTTACGCTCGCTCCCTGAACCTTAGATTCCTGTAAGCGAAGAAATGTGAACATGTGGTGAATCGTTCTGATATATTTTGCAACCAGTGAAATGAGAGATTTTCCAAAATTGGAAATACAAACTTAGTACCTAGGAATGTATAAAACCACGCGTGTTTCTACCATCTTTAAAAAAAGCCGTCGGACTTGGCGCATGCGTAAACTGAGTTTCGCTTCCGAAACAGCCGTGTTTAGGCCAAATTTGGGCCAAATTTCGAAAATTCTTCAATTTTCATGAAATTTTGCACGGGTCACAGTTGAAAGGCGCTGATTTCGAATTTGACAATGGTTTTGCCAGGTTTCACTAAAATTGGGCAATTTAGGCCAAATTTGGACCAAATTTCGAAAATTCTTCAATTTTCATGAAATTTTGCACGGGTCAAAATTGAAAGGTGCTGATTTCGAATTTGACAATGGTTTTGCCAGGTTTGACTAAAATTGGGTAATTTAGGCCAAATTTGGGCCAAATTCCGAAAATTCTTCAATTTTCATGAAATTTTGCACGGGTCAAAATTGAAAGGTGCTGATTTCGAATTTGACAATGATTTTGCCAGGTTTGACTAAAATTGGGCAATTTAGGCCAAATTTGGACCAAATTCCGAAAATTCTTCAATTTTCATGAAATTTTGCACCGGTCACAATTGAAAGGTGCTGATTTCGAATTTGACAATGGTTTTGCCAGATTTGACTAAAATTGGGCAATTTAGGCCAAATTTGGACCAAATTTCGATAATTCTTCAATTTTCATGAAATTTTGCACGGGTCAAAATTGAACACGGCTGTTTCCGTAGCCTATAAATTGGAAAGTAAGACTGCGCATGCGTGACTTTTCTAAATCAAAACAAAATGCGTTCTCGTTTTCACTTTTGCTCTCCCCACCATGTGCTTTTTGAAAAGCCTAAACCTAGTCTAAACACAATGTTAAATACAAATATAAGCACTAAGGTAGAGTTTCACAAGTACATTTTCAAAGTAGCTACTCATAGCAAACAAAATAATTTATTTTTGGCGCGAATTTTAAATTTTAACAACATCACTGAAGATCCTAGTGGAGAACCTCGCCCATAGCAACCAGGTTTTCAAGCACTCTCAAAGTTTTAACAACGAAAAGGTAAATACGACCAATATAACCAACAAATTACCTCACATTTTAGCAAAATTCTATGTTGCTAACATTTTTTAGAAAGAAGTTACAGCATCCCAAAGTTCAGCTATTTCAACCTAAAAATATGGCGGACAACACCTTCCACGAGCAGTGTTTAGGTAGACTATGCCGGATATGTGGACATATATTGTCAGATAGAGTCAAGCATGCAACAGAAAAGCACACGAGTGACTTATGTACTGCCTTTAAGGACGACTTTCACAACGATAAAGATGGAATACATCCCAAATTTTTCTGCAACAACTGCTTTGCAAAGATACAAAATTTTTTACAACGTGGATCCATACACACACAAACCCCTATTCACTGGCAAATACATACCAATGACAAGTGCAAGACATGCAGTCTTTTCAAGGAGAAGGCTAAAGGAGGTCGTCCAAGTAAAAAAGGGAGAAGAGGCAGACCTATTAATTTACCTACACCAACAACATGGACTTCCATCATTAAGAATCTGCAACATTTATCACCCTCGCAAACTCATAACTTGACCCTCAAGGACTTTTCTATCACACACAACACTCATATAAAACCGTACATATGTGGGATATGTGAGGACCTGGTCAAAAAACCCCTGTATGTAGTGGCCTGTAATCACACATTTTGTGAAGTCTGTCTCACATCTCACTTACAAAAGGAGAGTAATTGTCCAACATGCAATATAAGTGTTCTGCCTGACGAAAAATCGATACAGTCAGGTCAAGTTCTCCTGAACACACTGATAATGCAGAAAATCTTTTGTCACTCATGCAACGCACATTTCAACATCGACCGTTTCAAAGGGCATTACTGCAACAAATCATCTGTTTTGACCACAAGTGATATCCTCAACTTAAGTTCTACAGAAGAAGTTCCGCGAGAGGTTTTGGAATGTGTGACCCACGTTGTTGGAATTCAGATGCAGAAATCAAAATTACCAAACAATAGCGTACAGCTACCAACTAAGGGCTCTAAGGTAAATATAATCATACTTGGGTCAGAAATTAAAAACAAGCCAGTTTTTGTGTGAATGAAACACCATGTACATGCATGTTTTGTTGAAAACTTTTAAACTAATAAAAATAATTCCTCTGGGGGACCACACAAAATATATACAATAGCTAATAATCTATTACTGTATTTTAGCCCCTTACTATAACACCGATTCGAGTCTCTACAAAGCATTCAAATGTGTCTAGCAGAAGAAGTATCCAGGCTAGGACCAAGACAACAAAAGAATTGCTGTCAATAATATCTGGTTCGTGTGAAGAGGCCATTTCAACTCAGACAGCTGCTGTTGTGCAAAGTCTTGATGAGAATCATCGCTCAAGCATTATAAAAAAATTGAAAGAACAGACAGTTATTCCAGCGGAACATGTTGCGGCAATGAAATCGTCATTGAACATACCCTGGAATCAACTACGCAGCATTTCACGATGGCTCAGTACATTTCAAGTCAAAGTGTCATCAGAAAAGCAAGTCAGGAAAACAGCAGCTGAATGGGTTGGACTGGTTTATATGCAGAACTTGCACCTTGCACAAAAACTAACAACAACAAAATAGAAGTGGTACTTGTTCCGTGGGCATACCTATATAATTTAGTTGGACATTGCTTAAAAAGGATACACCAACTCGAAAAGTGTGATCTGCTTGTTCAGCATACTTTTATCGAAAAAAACGAGATCCATGTCAAAATAGGCGGTGACCATGGCGATAACAGTTTCAAAATGGGGTATCAAATTGTAAATGTCGATAAACCCAATCGGCCAGATAACACCATAGTCTTTTCCATATTTGAAGCAAAGGACACCAGTAACAACTTGCGGACATGTTTAAAAAGATTTCAGCCACAAGTATCATTATTACAGAAAACCAAGTTCCGAGACAAAGATTTGCGTGTCTTCATTTATGGTGATTATGCGTTTCTGTGTACCATGTACGGAATATCTGGTGCAAGTGGTAGGTGAAAAATCTAAAAAAACTGTAGTCTTCGATTATCATAATAGTGAAATTTCATAACTTTATCAATTCCAGGTCGCCATCCTTGTTTATGGTGTTTGATCACGCACGATGAAATGCAATTCCCAGCATTCATTCGAGGAAAGTTAACATGCCGAACCTTACCCGACCTGAAAAAACATCATCAGGATTTTATGAATGCTGGAGGGAAAGTAAGGAATGCAAAGAAACATTTCAATGTTATAGAGAAATATTTTTTTGATGTGCCACTCAATCAAGTAAGTCTTACAACAAAGCTTTATTTACTTTTAAATTTTAAGGATGTTGTGTACCTTACACTACATCTTAAAGACATTTTGGAAAAATGTTCACAACTGACTTTAATTAATAATACACAAAAAACAACAACAACAAACACACACACACACACATAAAATTTGAACTTGAACATATTTTTCAAATTTCTCAAATGTTTTCTATCAGGTAGCGGTACCAGGATTGCACCTTTCGTTAGGCATTTACCTGAAATTATTCAACATGTTGGAAAAGGAGTGCCACATGCTTGATATTGAATTGGCTGCAACAAAATCAATAAGACCAGTTGACTCGACTGATGCATATTCGAAGTTCTTAAAAGAACGAGAAGATCTAGAAGAAAAGAAAGCAATGGTGCTAGAAGAGATTGCTTCAGTAAAGGAAGAATTAGGCTATCACCTAATTGCTGGAGGCAACCCTAATCTTGTCACCACTTATTACATACCTCAGGTTTGTAGGATTTGTAGTTTATATTATAGAGTTTATGATTATATATTCATTTGTCTCGTTTTGATGCACGATTGACTTTTACCAATCCTTAAACCTTAGGTTGATGAACTGGAAGCTCAAATCGAAGAAATGGAAAATTCCATAAATAAGTTAAATGAAAACTTACCAACTGGTGTTGGTCCATGTGCCTCATCCCTTGATGTTAGTCTGCAAATGATTAACATTCAAAGACAAGCGTACCATGGGAAGAGCTTCATTGGAAACCATGTACATAAACTGCTAAAAGTAAGATTTCAAAATGATGAACAAGGTTACATTGTTGAGGTTACTAGGTTATGTGAATGTTCATTTTATTTTAGAAAGAAAATGCAACTCACTTATGTGATGGTATTATCAACGCCATAAAAAGTGAAACAAATGACGAGCTTATCAATCAAAAAGCAAAAGAAATGTGTGATAGATTTGCTAAATTGTTTGAAAAATATTCACTCTGCCATAATATCTTTAACAGCTCTGGTGAGTTAACTACCAGTGAAGTCAACAATCTGGGTAAGAGGAAATGTTTGTTTTAAATAATTGATTTCATGAGACTGGAAATTAATAAAATACATATTGCATTTTTAGAATTATCGATAAATTTGTTCTTTCAATTTTTGCGTTTACACTGGCCTAATGTAAACATAAGTCCCAAGCTTCACATAATGGAAGACCATCTTGTGCCATTCATCAGAAAGTGGAAATCGGCTTTTGGGGTCTACGGTGAACAAGGTGGAGAGAGCTTACATCATCAGTTTAAACAAATGAAAGCAAGGTAAAGTCATAATGCAGAATTGTGTACGATATTTCTTTTATTAATCAAAACAAATGAATAGTTTATCTTGTTTTCCAGATACAACGGAGTGAAAGACCCAGTTAAACGGTTGGAATACACCATGAACCAACATTTATTGTCTTCATCTCCTGAAGCACAAATAATTAAGCCACAAAAGAAAAAAAGAAAGTTAGAAGAATAACAACTTCAAATTCAGTTGATCTGATTTTTGTACAGTTAACATCTATCTAACTCTTATATGTTTATATTTTATTTATTTCTAATGTTTACCATTTGATAGTTACCATTTAATATATGACTGGCCTTAGAGTGTTTTATTCGACTCAGTTCTTATCTCAACAAATTGTGCAACACATTTAATTTGTTTTCACAACAACAAACATTTGTGAGTAAATTTTTGGAAATCCAATGTCAGTGGAGCTAAATCATTGTATTTATGAAGCCTTATTATTCACAGGAAGAGTTCAGTTTACTACTTTTTCAAAACTAAACACAACTAGATCGTTTTTGTAAATATGTTTTTATGTAATCACGAGGTCAGTTTATGAAATGTATGAAAAATGAGAAAGTTTGAGATGTTACACTAACTTGAAAAAAAATGTTAGCACCATACCTTTTGGAAATGTTTTTCATTGACAACTGAATGTTCCAATAACATCTGTCGCGTCCATGGGAAAACTTCGAGAGTACTAAAAAATGTCTCAAATCTAGGTTGTACACAGATCTCATAGCAAATTGGAAGTAAGAACTAAATATGCAATCCACAGCTTCGACGACCACTTCAGCCCGCTGAATTCTTTCGTGATGAAAGAGTCAAACCATGTGGAAAACGTTCGGTTATAATTTGGATCCACTGAGTTGAGTATAAATGCCAAAAAAGGATATAGAACTTAGTACCTAGGGAAAATAAAAACACGCGTGGCTGACCGCCATTTTTAAAGCCGTAAATGAAAAACCGTCAAATGACACGCATGCGCAAACTGAGTTTCGCGTGCGAAACAGCCGTGTGAAAGGTGCTGATTTCGAATTTGAGAATGATTTTGCCAGGTTTGACTAAAATTGGGCAATTTAGGCCAAATTTGGACCAAATTTCGAAAATTCTTCAATTTTCATGAAATTTTGCACGGGTCAAAATTGAAAGGTGCTGATTTCGAATTTGACAATGATTTTGCCGGGTTTGACTAAAATTGGGCAATTTAGGCCAAATTTGGACCAAATTTCGAAAGTTCTTTAATATTCATAAAAATTTGTGCAAAGCACAAATGGAAGATGTTGATTTTGAATTTGCCAGTCATTTTGTTAGATTTGACCGTAATTTGGCAATTCGGCAAGTTTGTATTTTTGAAACCAGATATGTATTGTTGTGTTTTGTCCTGAAGTCTTCAAGCCAAGAGGCTTCTTGTTGTGTCTTAGCTTGTCAGTTAACAGTGAGTCATTAATTTGTTGAATCTACAAACCAAACCTTTCATATTGTTATATTGTTGACTTTACTTATGTAATGTTGTTTTTCCCTGTGTCAGCATATAAAACATTTTTCTCACCGAAAACTGAAATATATGTAAATATTTGGTCAAACGAAGGATTGATATTGGTGAGACAGGGAATGATCATGTAAGCTATATTGAAAAGCCAAATTGGCTCTGGATTATTACAGGTATTTGCGTTGAGTCAATTGTAATGATCTTTACTCTAACTTGTGGGCTTCGTTACTTGCGAAGACGCTTCAGTGAGTAGCTCCTACCAACACAGAGTACAGTTAAACAGGTAAAATATGGAAACATCATGACTCATATTTGTGACACGGATGTCAATAAGAGCTCTATCGTATCGAAACATGAGAAGCTTTTAGACTTTTGAATTTTCAGATTCAGGATGCTTTCCTGGCCTGATTTGAACCTACTGTTTGAAAAACATTCACCATTTACCTTTTAATTTTTTTTATTTCATATTTCATTCATATTATATGGCTTTGATTACGTGATGTATTGCCAGTACTTTATATGAAACAAACAAGCGCATTTTTCTGTGCTTGCTTATGTTTTTTAGAAGTATCAAATCATCTACATCTGTTAGTTCATATCTGTATGTACGTATACGTATGCGGCGTTTTTTTACAAATGACAAATTTTGGATGCGGCGTTTAATAGAGGGCGGCATTCATTAGAGGGCGTCGTTTATTGCATGAGATAAAAACATACTTTAAGCAACAATATTTTCTTTCCTATAAAAGCTTTGCAAAAGATTGTATGAAAATGTTTTACACAGATATGTTCACATTATGCAAAAATTAAATTTTCCCACGACTTCTCTGCACCCGACCCAAACGTTTCTCCGAGTTTTTGTTCCCTGATCAATACTTTTCTGGTTTTTGCGGTTTATCTTGATTATTTTTTTCTTATATTCTTATATAGAAAGTATTTAGTCAGGAAAAAGCGACTAATTTCAAAATTTAGTGAGTAATTTAAAAAATTGATGGGAGAAAAGTGACTTACGTTGTCTTCGTGAATGTCAGAAGATTCGTGCATATGATAAAAATGGTAACATAAGTGTTTAAAGGTGATAAAGATAAATGATATTGATTGGCGCTTTTGCTAAATATGATGCTCAAGGAAAATCATTATTAGATGATGTTTTGTGATGACCATGTTGAAAATGTATAGTTTTTCAAATTACAATATTTTGCTATAATTTTTATAATCTCTTCTTCTTCAGTAGCTTTCTCACTCATTTTTCGATAATATTACTCAGCTCATTACTATCAAGTGCTACTCAGAAAAAATACGACATATTATTTTTTAAGCCAACAGCATTGTGCAAAATTTAGGAAAGTACAATAACATCTTTGTGTTTGCCCTCTTTGCTTATATATATTTGCAAAAAATTTGTGATTAACATGTTGATAACCTTTTGAAAGTGGCCGTCATATGTTGACAACAATTTCAAATTTGTTATGTAAGAAATCAACAACAACAAAAAAATTATTAAAGTTGCCAATAGCATCAATTTGAAAGTTTTGCAACATTTCTCAATTCTTCTGACTACAAACGTTCGCAGTAAACGTTCGTTTACTGATCGACGTTAGCGACAGATGTGCAACGGTTGGATCTGAGATAATAGATTCGAAAATAATGATTCGTTGTTTATTGAGACCTCCATATGAGAAATGGAATCCGGAAAGAAGGCATATATGATCACTACTGCTTTCGTGATGCAATAGGATTCCAGTCTAAGTTTGGGTTGACTCCTAAATTTTAAGAAACTCAAGAAATATTTTCAGAAGTTATATGTAAGAGGCTACCCACTGTCAATAAATGTTTATATCAAAACAAGAGTTCCTAGAATACAAAAAAAAGGAGTTTCTAAAATATAAATGAAATGCAAAAACATATTCTGAAAGAAATGGTCTTTTGGTCTGAATGCTTCCAACTTTTAGAGTTCTTCTTTTCCTTCTACATTTTCCATTTCATCTGTGACATTGATCAACCCGTCCAAGAAGTCGCCGTTTAATGCCACTCTTTTACTGCTAGTTTTTGAAGCGTTGTTCAATTCAACCTTGCGAATGCTCATAAAATGTTGGTCTCGGAAATAGAGGATATTGTTAGTCAAATCTTTGACGACAGCCCATCGCACTGGAGATCCACCACTACCTATTTCAATCAAACGTGAATAAATATAAGCGTGATTGGATTACATAAACTGAAAATCGTCGATCGGGATAAATATGATTCTATATGAAGAAATTTAAACATCTAATTCATTGACTTTAGGACACCCGTGGGGGAGTAAAGTCTTTAAAATAAGCGAGGATTTCTCCTTCTCCTATTACTTCAAGTTTTTTTGTGCCATGGTTACATAACATCGTTATCAAATTCTCAATTCGGGCGAAAATTCTTCAATTTTCATAAAGTTTTGCACAAAACCAATTGAAAAGTGTTGATTTCGAATTTGGTGGTCATTTTTCAGATTTGACCAAAATTTGGGGAGGTTCTTTACGAAACCTGAAATCTTTAAGTCATGGACCTTCTTTTTTATATTTATATATTTGTAATAATGATATATTTAGTTCAACTAACCATTAGGAACACCTGATGCGTTCAGTATTTGCCATGCTTTATTTGCACCACTTTTAGCATCTTTTGGCTTTTCTCCAAACTGAACCAAGGCAGCCGTTCTGATGAAACGACTCGTTGTAGTGAAATCACCAGGCATACCAAGCCCGCCACTCGCTGAACCAAAACCTCCAAAACTTTCTTTTCCCTCTCCATTAATGTTATCATATTCTCTTTTAGGATGTCCTACACCTTGCAAATTAACATGATTGTGAAGATTAGTCATGTGCCAGTCGTATGGTGGTTGGTTTGTAAAAACGCCAATAGTATTTTCATGAATTTTGCGCCCTTCTTTGGTGTATTCTATCACCAACGCATTTCCTGATCTGTCAACAACACTCCAATGTAATGGGAAGATGTACTCCATCGTTTCACCCGGTTTTTCTGGATCGGGTAATATAGATACTTCAGTCCAAACAAATGGAAACTCGTCATTGTCAATTGCAACGCGAATCTCTTGTGTGTTGCTATATCGAGCTAAATTAAGTTGGATTATGCATACAATTTTGTGTTTAGCTCACATAAGCTCCTACTTGAAATTAAATACTAGTAGGAATAAACCATGAACACCAAGAGCGCTACTTATTGAATATTTCCCAGTCGGCAAAATCGACAAAAAGTCACTGTGACGGAGAGAATTTTTATTGAAATTGTGTGCATATTTATATAGAAATGCACACCTTCGCAGAGATTTCTTAACAAATGTGCTGACTGGGTGAAGATAAGAACATGAGGTCATCTCATCGAGTGTGAGATGTTTTTAAACATGCGTGATACTTACACAACATAAACTCTGAAAGTTGCAGGTGTGACAGTGCGTTTCCGCATTTTGTTACCGGAATCTCACTTGCGCTGGGATATTTTGCATAACCTTGGAAATACAGAACACCAACTGATAAGCCATCAGCGTTTTGTCCATCCATAATTCCTCTCGGAAGATAATTTTCGTTAGGTGTAATGAATGACATTGCGTTTTTGGAGTGCCATCTTAGTAGTGTGTTCCCATAACAACTTGATCCAGAAGGAAAAGGATGAGCTTGAAAGAGAGTTCGTTCTGGTGCAGTTCGCACATCATACTTGAAATCGAAACCAAACATATTTGTGCGTCCAACGAGTATTGTCCTGTCTTCTGTTGGAAGGACAAACTCTGTACATGCATAAGTACACTGTACCATGCAATACATGACAACGATCACAGCAACGAAGATCTAAAAATAGAACATAACATAATTTTATTTCTATGTGTTTTATTTCCGTTTGCTAATTGAACCGGTACAGATAGCCAATATCAATATAGGACAGCTGTGATAGGTGCCTCAACGTTGGAGCATAACCTTTCTGATAAGTAAATTGGATCGAAGTAATCGGAAACAGATGGCCTCTCCGATACAGTTTTCGGATCACACCGATAACTGTACAGCTGTCTAGTGGAAACTAGATTTTTGAAGATTTCTGCAATAGAACTATATACTATCAACACTTATTTTTGCAACCTTCTCTTATGATAAATAAAACATAGAGAAAAAAGTTTAACCTTCATTTTGACCAATAATGACGACTTCTGTCTTCTTCGCAATTTCTGTTATGGAACTGTGAATGAGATGCATTTTGATTATCTATTTATACACATCAGTGACGTGCAATTTAATTACGTAATTTTGAGGAAAAACAAATAAAACAAATGTTTGCTTAGGAATAATATTATTAAAAAGTATAAAAAAGCAACACAAAGTTTTTTTGAAAGCTTTGCGGCTTAAGCCATTTCAGTGAAATCAATAAACATTGTTTTATCTGCGATTAAAGGAGGATGTAACGGTATCCAAGGTCAAGTGACATGATTACAGTAGAATAGTGAAATATGAAAAGCTTAAACAGGAATACTGATGCATACACTTGTACACTGCTTCTGTATGTACTTTATTTCGATGATTTCTTTCATTTGCTTCAAGAAGCTAGATATCGTTTGCAATTTGTCATCACTCCTAAGATCATTTTCAACATGAAAAAATCTTGTTGAAAGAAATAGACGAGCAAAGCGGAACCATCAGTTCTATGAGAAAGCAACTAAAAGTATGACGTAAAATAAATATTCGCAAAAGTGTGCACTTAAGAAGCATCCATTGTTATGCTTATTTTTAAGCTTTTTTCACATGCACGTAAAATTTTACGTAAGCTCAAGAATGTTCATTCATTCTCTTCTTAAGGAAAAGTTTTCGTAAGGTCTTACGGACGTTCATGAGCCCTTACGACGATTTCCAAAAAATTTTGTTTTTAAGAAAATCGTCGTAAGCCTCCGTAAGCCTCAAGAAGAAAAAAACGTTCGAAAAATTAGATCGAGCGTTCGAAATGACGTCTTTTGTTCGAAATTACATCATTTTTTGCTAATGATCTATTTCCAAACGTTCCAAATGTACATTGTATTTTTTATTGCAGCAAATTTTAGTGCATGTGAATGAAAATCTCCGTCAAGGCATTTTTTCTTCGTAAGAACTTACGAAAAAAGGTTCGTGAGGTGTTACGACAAAAATTACGTGCATGTGAAAAAAGCTTAATAAGGGATAGTTTTCTTTACACATTACACCCACTACTCCATACACGCGATCTGCATCATAGGCGGATTTAGAACATAGTCAAAAGAGTTCAGTTATCAAAAGAAGAAAAGGGAAACGTGCAACTACTAAACAATAATTGAGACTGAAAAGAAAATTCGTGTCAGTGTCTGTTCCGCTAATCTGAAGATATCAAATTACTTAGAAAAAAACTCGAATATTCCTGGTTAGAAATCGTTAAGACATCCTCACGAATTTGGAAGTTACCAATAGCAACTATTGCTACACCATAAAGTTACTGTTTCTAATTGTAAGTTATTGATTGTTTTTTCAAAAATAAAAAGATTTCTACATGAAATAGAAAGTGCTGTAGAATTTACAGAACGGTCGTCGCCATGACCGATTATAGAGAGGCATCTTGCTCATTAATTTTTAAACCTGGTGAAGTATTTATGAGAACAGCATTTGCGATCGTCATTTTGTGATATAAGTGATATACACATAGCGAACCTAATTTTTCGCTGGTGGACCATTGTTTTGGAAAAGTCGATTGCGCAATAAAATTTCACTTCATCGAATTTTTAGCCGTTTGCAGAGTAGGATTGAGTTCAACCTTTTCGCTTGTCAAAAAATCGCTGGTGATAGACCAATCAAAGTACAAATAAAATGCGGATTCAGCAGTAATAATTCAGTAATTTTATAAGTAACAGCTCCTTAAATTCATTCATCTTGTTTGTTTACAACCAGCCATGAAAACAGTAATTCCGAGCGCCAAAGTTTTGTTTGTGTAAATCGAGTTGAAGTGATTTTTTTGCCGCTAAAAGTTCACATTCGCTGTGTGTAAATCCGCCTTAAGATAAGTGACAAGTTCACATTCGCTGTGTGTAAATCCACCTTAAGATAAGTGATATAAGTGAGAAAAGCAATAACAAGAGCATACATAATTTTTTTATCAATGATAAAATAAGATACCGTACTTCCTCTAATAAACGCTGCTCCCTAATAGACGCCGCACTTGCAGCAAAACTTTTTAATAAACGCCCCCTGTAATGAATGCCGCCTTCTAATAAGCATCGCATCTTGAAAAGCGGCGTTTATTAGAAAACAGGCCAAACAAGAAACAGTTTCAAAAGTTGAATAGCTTTATTTCCTTCTATCAACAAATTCTTCCACGTTTGAATGACATGTTAATGACATGTAATCATTTGCGCGGAAACATTCAAACCATATTCACGTATCTTAAAAAAAAGCTAGATAGTTCTATTAGTACTCGAATTTAATTTTCTGACATCTTGTACATTCCAATTGAAAGATCAGGATTGTTCTTGTTCAGTTGTCGCTGCAAATGAAGCACTGAATTATGGGCAATCTTCTGAAAATCCTTTTCAAATTTTCGATTCTAACGTCAGTGAAAGCTATGAAACTTTTCATGTCGTGAAAGAGGACGGTCACAGTGACATTGATATTCTTTGAAATTTTTATGTAATGTGAATATATCTTTTAGTTAAAACCTTTTCCTAAAATCTTTCAATCCGTAAAGCTTTTAAGGAAAGCTGCGTTTGAAAGTCTGTGTTTATCTCATTTTTCATTTTGTAATAAATTCCGCCCTCTAATGAAAGACGCCCTCTATTAAACACCACATCCAAAAGTTGGAATTGTTAAAAGCTGAGTTGAGAGAAAGTAATCTGTATTTTTGAGGATTCATAGGTACTTATGCAGGGCCGGCGGAAGCACTACGACCACTGAGGCTAGAGTCGCAGGACGTTTTTTCTGTCTAGATAGCTCTTTAGTTTGAGTATTTATTGAAAAAAAAAACTGAAAAAAAATGTAACCATGGATTCATTTTTGTTTCTTTTTTGTCATTTTTTTTCTTTTTCTTTTTTTACAAAACCGATTTTCATGCAACTCTATTGATAGCGCAGTTACAAACGTTTGGAAAAGATATTTCCGAAATAACTGACGTAAATTTCACAGATATTGTGAAATATTTGAAAAATATTTGTGAAATCTTCACGTTGGTAAAAGAACGCTTCTATCCGAAGTGTTTCGTCTCGCAAAATTAAATTTGACGTGTTCAGCAACAAATGCTACAAGTGAACGATCATTTAGTGCACTACGCCGTGCAAAATGCACCTCCAAACTACCATGACTCAAAAACGTCTGAATCATGTCATGGTTTTACACGTTCATAAAGATCGTACAGATTCGTTGAACCTCGTTGATATAGCCATTGATATAGCCAATGGTTCACCAACGCCTTTTCATATATGGGCAATTTCAAGTGACTGATTTCAAAATAACACAGATTCTTGTTAAATCCAAATCTACACAAATAGGATTATAGCTTTGCATGTTTTGACTTTCATCGTTTCGTATTAAAGAACAACACACTGTAGAAATATGGTAAACAACGTTTATTCACTTGTATTGCGAAAAGGTTATGAGTTTAGATAGTTCGCCCGAAAAGTCGTTGTCATAGAAAACATTGTGTTAACAGCATTCGTTTATGTAATAACATATAACAAAACAACATAGTCACTTTCGGAAATATTATTTTCGGTCAAAAATTGATAGCTGCTTCAAAGGCTTAAAAGTTTAAAATTTTCTTCGTCGCCCAACCACAATGGCCGACAGTTTTCCATTATGGCATTTGGTTTGGCCGCACAACTTTTAAAATGCTTCCGCCGGACCTGTTATGTTAGTCTGCAATGGAGTCATAGACGTACCTATATGGGGAAAAATAATTTCGCTATAGAAAACGTTTAATGACTGACTAATGTTTATGTTTTCAAAGCATGAAACAAGAAGCCAATTGGCTTGAAGACTTCAGGACGTGTGTCTTATTTACTCATATCTACTCTCAACAATACAATATTGCTGAAATTGCCCAGCTGTGGCCAAATCTGCCAAATCTGTCAACATATTGTCATGTTCGAAATCAGCACCTTTCAATTGTGATTTGTGCAAATTTTTATAAAATGAAAGTCCGTATTTGCCCGAAATTGGGAATTTTTCGACGATGTGATGTAAATGTTACACGAAATCGTTCATAATTTGGAGTAGTAGTAGTAGTAGTGGAAGGAAGAGGAGGAGAAACAACGAGTATTTTAAAGACTTTACTCCACCACGGGTGTCCTAAAGTCAATAAAACAACGAAATAGTTTCTTTTACCAGCCAGCTGTTTCTTTCGTTATGTCTATGTTTATTCACGACGCTTGAAGTAATCATAAGTTGCCTGACAGTTGCAATAAAGTTATTATTATTATTATTAATTATTATTTTGCGTGGCTGACCACACGCAGTTGCTATTGCATCTGTTTTCCAGGTGGGGTCACGGCTTAGGTTGGAGGATCCGAAGTATTTCACACTCCCATGAGTGACACGAATTCAATCAAGGGCCTGTGCTCTCCTGGATGACCTCCTTCAACACCCGATGTATCATCTACCCAATTCCCCTCTCATGGCATGGGTCGACCCCACGTTGTGATATATTCACTCGCGCATGGTGAATCGCCGCCAAGAGGAATTGAACCCCGTCCTCTCGCATGAATTCCGAGAGTGATAACCACTATGCTACGGCGTTGCATCTTGAACTCACCAAGTCATTTTATGTAACGTGAAATTTAAAGATAATGAACTATTGTATGTAGAGCTGAGGGTTGCATTATGTTGATGTCAGCAGAAATAGAAAGAATTGGGAAATGGTCTGGGAAGGAGCAGCTGTTTAACAAAGCGCTCAAACAAAGTAAAGAAATGATTGGCTCCCTTGTTTAGATTTTCTCACAAGGAAATTGCTGACACAGTTTTTTTCTTGACCGAGGCTGCTTAGTATCGGAGGAGACTCTGTCATGGTTGCAGGTTAGTATCGGAGGAGACTCTGTCATGGTTGCAGGGGACAAGCCAGAAAATATTTCAAAAACATCTGAGACTGTCTGAAAACGCCATCCTGAGCACAAATACTCTAGTGTACCGAATAATCGGGGGGTCTGGAATAATCAGGGGGGTTGGAAATTTTTCCAAATATTAATAATAGGGGGGGTTGGAATAATGGGGGGGGGGGGGGGGGGGGGGTATAGCAAATTGACAATTTTTTTTTTCTAAATAAGTAAGGTAATCAAGAAAGTATTAGTATATTGTCAAGTACTAGTGATATAAACAATATGTGACATGATGTTCTCTCTTTGATATCTTCTTGTTTTTAAACTTCTTGTGTTGAAGAGTTAGGCACAAGTTAAATAATGTAATAATTAAGTATACAGAAAATTGTCAATACCTAATTCGTTTTCCGGATTTGTGAATTACATTGTTTGAAATTAATAAAGGGGGGGGGGGGGGGGGGGGGGGGGTTGGAATAAAAACGGGGGGGGGGGGGGGGGGCGTTGGAAAAATTTTCAAAAACTAATAATCGGGGGGGGGGGGTCGGGGACGATTATTCGGTACACTAGAGTACATAGAAAATAGAAATGAAAATAAAAAAAGATATCTATTACATACATGGTGTACTTTTTGACTTTAGGACACCCGTGGTGGAGTAAAGTCTTTAAAATACCCGTGGTTTCTCCTACTACTACTACTACGTCCAGGATTTTAGGGTCAGGATTAAGGGTTATTTTTTATCTCCATGATGAAGAGCCAATAGTAAAAAAATATGGCAGATACATTTAGGGGGGTGCGAAAAGGAAATAGACGCTTGGTTCTCATATATATGACTTACCGTGTACATAGGTGCCAAATATTTACCTTCAAATCAAGCAGATATCCAAATATCATATAAATCTAAATAATTTTATTTTAAAAACGCAAGTTCTGGTTAAAGACGTCAATTCAAAAGGAAATAGCGTCCTTTCAGTTATGGATGCGTATTCATGCATTCAACTCGCTCGTCGGAATTTGTTGAATGAATATCCAGCTTTCACGCATTCCATATTTTCGCTGGCGAAAGGGTGATTCCACGCACCCACTCCGCAAACCTTATATATTGATTGACTTTAGGGCACCCGTCTTTAAAACACCCGTGGTTTCTCCTACTACTACTACTACTACTACTCCAAGTTATGAACGTTTTCGTGCAGCGTTTACATGACATCGTTGCCGAATTCGCAAATTTGGTCAAATTCGGACTTGCAGTAGGGGCCAATTTTCATGAAATTTTGCACAGAGCACAATTGAAAGGTGCTGATTTCGAATTTGAGAATGATTTTGCCAGGTTTGACTAAAATTGGGCAATTTAGGCCAAATTTGGACCAAATTTCGAAAGTTCTTCAACAATGACAATGATTTTGGTCAGATTTGACTAAAATTGGACAATATAGGCGAAATTTCAAAAGTTCTTCAATTTTCATGAACTTTTGCACAGAGCACAATTGAATGGTACTAATTTCAAATTTGACAGTCATTTTGTCTGATTTGACCACAAATGGACAATTTGGGCCAAATTTGTGCCAAATTTTGGAAGTTCTTTAATATTCATACTAGCATGTAGCTTTAGCTAAAAATGCCCCCGCGCTCAAGCAATCCAATGTGTACACACAGCAAGCTATACATTAACAGCGGAAACGAAAACAAGTTTTTGGCCGAAAAAAAAATGTTTGGGTTGATTTGGGACCTGATATGAGGCAAAAATACATGCTTAAATATTTCGACAAAATCAGTCTTTGGCATTTCAAAACCAACTTGCAATATGCAAACCAAATAGATCTACACTTAAACAGATGAAAATATGCACAAAACTTTGTTACTTTTTGTTATCTCTTAGGTCTAAGTTACACGGATGCTAATATACCTTTCAAAAAGTGTAAATAAGGCTTAACAAGTAATATTAGAAAGTATTTGCTACAAACAAGAGAAATGTGTGAATTGAAACCATGGATACATATTTTATAATTTTTATAATTAAAATAAGATTTGTTAAAAACATTCTGTAAGAGCCAAAAAAAAAAAAAAAACTTTTTCAAAAAAAAAATTAAAGCGAAAAATCCATTGCGTTTCAAACTTTGATTTAAAACAAAAAATAGCCAAAGTTTACATAAAAAAAACCAAGAAAAATATATATATAGGTTATATTGATCATGACCACACTAGGTTTGGAAGACAGTCAAAGAAGAAAAACACGAAGAACGAAAATTTGTAACATGGCTTTCTTGTATACACAGAAATCCAAAAAATCCGCCAAAAATCAGTGCATTAAACAAAATTATTGAAAGAAAAATTTAGAGTTAAAATATATACAAAAATAAAATGTATATATGGTTGGCAAAATTTCGGATATCAAGCTGGGCTTCAAAATCCTTGTCGCTCACTTCACTAAAACAACACAAAAGTAACACGAAAATGTCTAAGCAATTTTAGCATACGATCTTCCTAAATAACATAGTATAATATAATAATAAATTAGGAAAGAGAAAAACATTCTGTCTCCCACTTACAGTACCATGCTTTGAAACGGAAAAAAAAGCTAAGTCAGCTAATAATTGTATTCCACCGTGTAACGTCAACACGAAAGTTGGAGGATGATGATGATGATGATGATGATGATGAAGAACAAAATCGGAAACTGACATTCGCCTATCTCGTGAAACTACTATGCCTCCTCGCTCGCTTACGCTCGCTGCGGGGGCAAAAAATTTGTACAAAGCACAAATGGAAGATGTTGAATTTGAATTTGCCAGTCATTTTGTTAGATTCGACCGTAATTTGGCAATTCGGCAAGTTTGTATTTTTGAAACCAGATGTGTACCGTTGTGTTACGTCCTGAAGTCTTCAAGCCAAGCGGCTTCTTGTTTTACTTCTTATACACGCTTTAGTTTTATAAGAACAACTTTATAAGAACACGAGCCTCAGATTTGGCCAAAGAATAACAAAAAGATTAACTACCTGAGACACAAATTAATGTTTCGAAAATTAAGAACAGCTTGAGCCTGAATTTCCTCATAAAATAAGAACAATTCATGATTACAGGGATATGTTTTAACATATCCCTGATGATAAGAACAACTCAATGGTGTGATTCTCTGACTGGCAAATGGTTTAGAAGCTATTTTTTGTTTTTTTTTCGACTTGCATACTCATATCGAGTCATTACCGAACAACAACCATGCTTTTAAACAGTTGTTTTTGAAAAGATTTATTTTAGTTTTATTGAAAATTCCATAATTAAGAACAAAATGAGGCTGAAATCTGAAGCTGTGTTCTTAAAGCAAAGAACAAAATCTCAGAACAATTCAGGCTGAAAAAGGCTCAAAAAATGAAAACAGCCAGCCTCCGGCCAGATTTTACTGGTTCTTATAAAAACAAAATAGATTTTAAACTAAATTGAAAGTTAATTATCATTATTATTTTCCATAATATCCGAAAATACTTATTAGGGAGATTCGGAAAATCATGTTTTGTTTACACAAAGCTATTCTTCTATAAATTTGTGGGGATTTGTGTGGAACTTGGTAGAGTTTTTCGGGAACTTTTCCCTACAAAGTCATTAGAAACTTCACATCAACACTTGAAATAAGCGTGTAAAGTAATGATGTTTCTTTTGATAAAAAAGGGTTTAAATCTCCGAGGTAACTGTTGAATTGAACAGTTTGAAAAAGTCTCATAAGTAATTAAATTGTTTCGTGTAACAGGCTCGATGATTTTCAAATAAAATACAACTTTCTTGTTTTTCGTTAATCATTAAGAATCACGAAGATAAAATGATCATGCTTGTAAACATTCTTCGAGGGCCTGTGACAAATAGGAGCTCTGCTTGTACTGTACCAAACTGCTATGAGTTAGAATAGACTTTTCTGTTTAAATTAGCGGCCAAGGCGGCGTCGCTCGCCGCCCATGTTCAGCACGCGTTGTTTCACCCTAAAGAGTTCGCGAAAAACGGAAAGTGTTGCTATTTTGTACAGCTTGAAATTCTGAACACAAAAATGTACGGCATCATATGTTTGTGACGAACCGTTTCGGAGATATCGTCGATCAAAAGTTTTAATGACGTCATAGAACCCTCAAAAAATTAAACCCAAATTTTTCGTCACCATGTCGCCTGTATCGCGGACCAGATAAAACGTCAGTTACCCCTGTTGGTTAGCGCGATATTTCCCGAAAAAACTTTACTGGTAGTGTATATATTTCGAAACATAAGCGCGGAGGCCTACACCAAAATTTTTTAGATAAAAACTAGCTTCCTAACAAAATTTAAAAAATAAGTTACATAATAAATACATTTTTGTTTTTTGCGGAGTGTAGCTTTTTAGCGGAACGGAGCTCGTTTGGCAAGATCAAATTCCTTAATTACGTAAGGCGCGCAGCGCCGCAATGTAATTGGGATTTTATGAATAAAATCGAAGTACGATCTAATATTGGATAATCGAGACCAATCGCGAAGCATAGTGGAAACCAGACGGACAAAATGACTAGGACGGTGAACCGAGGCAGTAAACCGAGACAGAGAAAACAACAATATGTCGGTTTATTAACACTGAATGTTAGTCATATATTTCATAAACCAAAATAAAATGCTGTCAAGCTTGTTTCCCAAACTTGTTTCCTAAGAAAAAACAAAAAAACAAATTAATGAAGGGCAGGAGGGAGGGAGAATATTAGATCGTACTTCGATTTTATTCATAAAATCCCAATTACATTGCGGCGCTGCGCGCCTTACGTAATTAAGGAATTTTATTTCATAAAATCTCCGTAGATCTAATATTGGATAATCGAGACCAATCTCTCCCATATTGGAAACCAGACTCCCAAACATCCTTAGTTCAAAGCGTTGCTTAATATAGTGGACTCAAAACTATCTCCAGTTAAAATCTCTTTATTATAGTGTTTTTGCCAAGTTGATTTTCCTGACCAGTGGCCCCGTTTCAAAATATCTTCAAGAGACAGACCTAGCACCTTAGCCTTGGATGTTGAAGCAGATCTACAGGAATGAGCTTTGTAAAGAGAAGTGTCTATTCCAGCCTGCTTAAGCATAACTTTCACCCAATTGGCTATAGTCGATTTCTGAACTTCCTTATGTGGTTTCAGATGGCTAAGGAGCATTTGATTCTGATTTTGTTTTCGCCATAAGGTTGACCTCTTCAAGTACTCATCAATACATGCTACAACACACAATGATTTTTCTTGAGGGTATTCATGAAACTCTAAACAAGGTGGAGCTTTTCCTTTCCTCCAGCTTTTGGTAACTTTGGTAAAATAAAATTTATAAGAAGTAGATGTCTTAGCCATAAATCGAATGTCAAGATAACTTAATTCGTGACATCTCCCTGCAGATGTAAGAAATAATAACATCGTTAGTTTTAAAATCAAGTCCCTATCCAACAGGTCATTATTGTTTGGCATACCCCTAATAAAAGTCAGCACTTTCTCAACATCCCATATGAACACATACCTAGGTTTTGGCGGGTTCTTGTTAAATATCCCTGTCATTAGGTTGCAAACCCTAGGGTGTTTACCAACTGGCATATTATCGACTTTATTATGATAAGCAGATATAGCTGATCTATATGAATTAATAGTGGAATATGCGAGCTTTTCTTCAAAAAGATATGCTAGAAAATCTAAAATATAATTTAAATGGCATGAATACGGATCAATTTCCCGTTCACCACACCAGCTAACCCATTTTCGCCAGGACGATTCGTAATTAGATGAAGTGCCTGGTCGTCTGGCATTTGTGATAAGTTCTGTAGCCCTTGCCGAAACCCCTTCAATAGCCAGTCTTTGCCTGAGACTTTCCAAGCCACTAATCTTAGAGTTTTGTTCTTTACTAACGGATGCATTTGACCTTGAGGATTTAGCAACATGTTGATCGACCAAGGCAGTAGGAGAGGTTCTGCTACACATAATTCTAGAATTTGACTGTACCAAGGTTGTGCAGGCCAATTTGGTGTTATGAGAATCACCAGAGCTTTCTCTATTTTGACCTTTAAAAGTAATTTTCCTATCATGCAAAAAGGGGGGAAAGCATAAAGAAGTCCTAGATTTTTCCAACTCTGTTGGAATGCATCTGTTGCCTGACTTTGAGGATCCTGTTTCCATGACAGGTAAGCAGGAATTTGATGACAAGCCCTTGATGCAAAGAGGTCTAACTCTGGGTAACCCCATTTTTGACAAATTTTTTGAAATAATCTTGGGAGTAGTGACCATTCGCTGGAGTCTTGGAAATTCCGGGATGCCCAGTCTGCCCTGACATTCAGTTTCCCTGGAAGGTACTCCGCAGTAATCATGATCCCTTTGGACATAGCAAACTCCCAAATCTCCTTTGTTAGGGTTATCATCTTTGTGTTGTGTGTCCCTCCCATTTTCATCAGGTAGGAAAGAGCAGTCATATTGTCGACTTGAAAATGTACTAATTTGAGTTGAAACATCTTTGAGAAAGTGAGAAGGGCTAGTTTGACTGCTGTTAGCTCCAGTATATTGATGTGCAAGTTGGATTCCTGACGAGTCCATTGCCCGCCTGTAGATACATTGCGACAACACGCTCCCCAACCCTTTTTGGATGCATCTGATTGCATTACTACTTTGGTGTCCGGTGTTAGAATCACCCTCCCATTGGAAATTTCCAAGTTGTTGGCCCACCATTGTAATTCCTGTATGGAATCCTGATTCAGATGTACTACTGATTGATAAGATGGATTGCTCTTTATTGATCTTATTTGTTGTTGTTGTAGATATCTTACTTGCAACATTGCTGGTAGTACTGCCTGAGCTGTTGAGCATAAAGAGCCAATCAGGCTGGTTAATTCCCAAAGTGTTGTCTTGGGGTTTGAAACAAGGTTTTGGCACCTCGACCTTAATTTTATGACTTTTTCCTGTGGTAGAGTTAGAGTCATCTTGACAGAGTCTATTTCTAACCCAAGAAACTCCAACTTCTGCCTTGCTACCAGTATTGACTTCTCCAGATTTATGACAAAGCCTAGATTCTGCAAGAGAAAAATCAATGTATCCCTGGCAATCTCCAATTTTCTTATGGTTTGACTCATCAACAACATGTCGTCCAGATAAATGATGATTCTGATTTTGATTCGGCGCAAAATTGCAATTGGAATTTTTAATAGTTTTGTAAAAATTCTGGGTGCTGGGCCCAACCCAAAACATAGACAAAGGAATTCGTAAAGTTCCCCTTCCCACTGAAACCGTACAAATTTCTGATGGTCTTTGTGTAAGGGAATACAGAAATATGCATCTTTCAGATCGATTTTGCACATGAAATCCTGTTCCTTCAACATGTTCTTTAGCAGATGCAAACCTTCCATTTTGAAGTGCAAATATGGGATGAAAGAATTTAGTGCTTTCAGATTTATGACCGGTCTGTTCCCCCCACCCTTTTTGGCTACAAGAAACAAATTGCTTAGGAACTGACCCTTCTGAGGAAGAACTTTTTGAATGGCACCTTTTGCCAACATGGACTCTACCTCTTGACTGACAAGATTGGATTCTTGCACTGACATTTGTATTTGATGTGGAACCTTTCCTTGAAATGGCTCCTTGTTGAAGTCTATTTTTAGACCTGAAACCCATTTCAAAATTTCTGGGTCGCTCGTCAACAACTTCCAGTTTTCTGAAAAATGTTGCAATCTTCCTGCCAGTGGGAAATTTTTTATTTCCTTTTTTGGAAATAATTTCAGTACTATAGGATGTACATGTTTTAGCTGGCTTAATGGTACTATCTCTGGATAACGTGTATTGGTCAGAGGTACAGTCAAGTTGGAAGAAGGTGGCTTTCTTTGTGTATATTTTCTTACCAAATGGCCTTTTTGTCTTCCATCCTTGATATTGGCTTGATGGATGTGTTGACGAGGAAGATTGACCACCATATCTTGCCGTAAATGAAGCATATCGCCCCCCACTTTGTTTCTGCAGTGAGGGGCCCTTTCGAAAGGGCCTTTTGCCTTGAGATTCAAATTGCTGAGGTCTTTTGTATACTTCTTTCGACTCTTTCTTTGCTTTAGCAGTTGTTACCATGTGCTTCTGAAAAGCTTTTCCAAAAAGTTCCTGGCCATCAGCTGCTTCTAACAAAGAAGCCTGATTCTTTAAGGTGTTTTTGGCTTTTTGCTTGTCTGTGCCAACACCGGTCAAGACATTTAATCTTCGATTGAATGTTACAGAGTTGAAGGCCTGTCCTATCATCAACACTGTTTGGTCGGTGTATTGCGATATCTCATCCAGGTCAAAATTACTGGACCCTCCAGCTAAGGCTTGTTCCACTGTATACCATAACTTACTGAGAGGGCCCATTATAGCCAGTATCTTTGACTGTAGCTTTTTAAAAGTCTCATCCTGGGCAAGCTCTCTTCTCTTTTTTTGATCTTCTAAAATTTCCATGAAATAATCATCCATCCTCTTCAACTGTGGAAGATTTGTTGGAACCGGATTTTCCATTAAGACACTGTCCTTCAGTTCTTTTTCGCCCACGAATCTCTCGAAATATCTCTTGGCATATTCGGCCATTTCCTCAGGCACTTCCCAGTTATAGGGGGATTGTTCATGAAGGGCTTCAAATCGAGCTCTTTTAAAACATACGTTGATCACATCGCTTTCTTCGTCCAAATGTCTCTTTCTGGACGCAGATTCAGGCTCAGTGGCCTCAACAACGTGCTCAGTGGCACTTACACTGTTTTTGGCGTGCTCAGTGGCAACTACAGTGTTTGCATTTTCATCGCCATTGACAGATTTGTCTGAAAACGATTCTTCAGTATCACTCATGTTGTAATAGATAATCTTCTTTGATTACTCAGATAAAATTTGATCGAGTTATTGATTCAAAATAATTGCACGTCTAACTTCTTCGCGAAAAGAAACGATCAAGGATGTTTGGGAGTCTGGTTTCCAATATGGGAGAGATTGGTCTCGATTATCCAATATTAGATCTACGGAGATTTTATGAAATAAAATTGTCATCAATACTAACAGAGAGATGCATTTTCGGTTGCCGTAACTGGATGCAACCTCCTACCGGGTCATTCAAAAAGTCCAATTTGGCTCACTTACCTTTGATTTTACGAAAACTTTGAGATAGATAATAATATGGATGAACAAGCCCATAAGTGTTCAGGGTATAGCGTTTAGGCAAAATTGTCGATCTGTACGGTGGCGGTCAGAACAAAGTAGTTGTTTTTTGAGTTAAGTAGACATTTTTCCCCGCGAAAGTTTGAATTTTCCTTGGAAAGTTTTTCTCGGTGGTCGCGTCGAGCAACTGATTCTAAGTATTTCGTTTTTTTCTTATTATTCTACTCTTATCATTGTTATTGCATTTAATTTTGCTTGAATTAGTAGCATAATGTCTGATTCTAAGAGTATAGTAGTTCAACTTAAAATGTTAGGACCCATGAAAAAGTGTAACACAGCAGACCAAATAATAACTAGAGCCACATCGATCGGGTTGTTTGTTACTTACAAGACACCCACGCATGGGGATGGAAATTGTTGGTACAGGGCAGTTGTTGATCAAATGAAAAGACCAGAAATTAGATTAGTACTGTTAAATAAGCCTGAAAAAATTTTCGCAGACCATCACCAATTACGTGTAGCTGTGGTAAAATTTGTGAGAGAAAATCAAGATAAAGTTGCATATATTAGAAATTTCAAGCATGTTTACTCTCAGTTCCTGTTTGCAGAAAATGAAAACAGGTCTTGGGAAGAATTTTTATTTCACCAGGAGCAAAATTCAGTTTATGCTACAGAACTTTTTTGTCAAGCAACTGCTGCATTTTTGGAAATAGACATTTTTGTAAACACTGAGAACTGTAGCCAGCAGCATCCATATAATTGTATTAGTTCTCATTGGGAAATTGGCCCATCAAATGCTTCATCTCCTAACCCTATGTTGATTGGCTCAATTCTCGCTTCCGAGCTAATTGCAAATCGGGCAAAATCGGAAGAATCGGAGTCTCTCATACGCATGCGCTAGTTGCTGCAGTGAAAACAAACCGATTCACAGCAGTGAATTTCCTAGAAAACGAGCGCTGTTCTTGCTAGAAAACCTATTTCTGGCACTTTTTCTGCTGGCATTTTATATATGAGGTGATAGAAAATTATTGGTGCATAAAGAGGATAGAAATAGACAGATTACCTAGCTACTGCCGTTCGTATTTGATGTCATTTTGACTTTGACTTTTTGTATCGTGCTTCTATGTTTCCTGACTATACTGTATCTGTACTCTTATGCACTTGACTGTACTATTGTGCAGTGCATGTTAGTGTTTAATCACTGGGGGTAGGATATGCACAGCAATATCGGTCTACCTGCTGGATGATTATCACAACCCAAGACACGTATATATGTTACGTACAAAAGAAAATTCCTCAATTCTCAATTTCTCTCATATGTTTATATGCATGCACTCCAATCATATTATAGGGAGTACAGTTGTATTTTTATCAGTTGTATTTTTTATTAATGGGAAATGAAATAATATCTTGACAAAAAAAGGCTTTTCTCTTATTGTCTGCATATATTTTTTTAATAAGAAATCTACCGAAGTGTCTAGTTCTAAATGTTTCTGAAAGTATGTTTTTATTTATTAAAGTTTTCATTTAGTTTATTAATTCTTTTTATAATAATGATTTTAGAGAAAAATTAAATAGAGAACATTTTGTTGTGAAATTTTTACTACGTAGTTCTAGGTTAAAAAAAATTTAGAGAAATATACAATCATTTAAAAATAATTCTTGAAGTCTTGATTTTTTGAAGATTTTACATGTACACGTATTTTTTTTTATAAGAAACCAGTTTATAAGAAACTCTAGTCGCTCGAGCTCGGAAACCTAAGAAACTATGTAGTAAGCTCACTCTATTCTAAGAAACTGAGAAATTTTGAGAGGTAAATTTTTTCCGAATACCGAATCTTGTTTCCTGATGGAACAGACGATTATGTCAAGTTAGACGATTTCGATGGCATTGAAATGATTCTTTTGTAAAGACATAAACACTCTTCAGTTTTTGTGCAAGCACTGCAATAAAAAAGATAAGCATAAAAGTTTGTTCTCTGTGGCATTCCTCTCAATAAGGCAAAAATTCTTAGTGTATGATAAGAAACCCTTAAGAAACTTTTCTAGTAAATTTAGGGTAAATCTGTAAGAAACTGGCTAGAGACCCAAAAGCTTAGTTTCTTATAAAAAAAAAAAACGTGTAGGTTTTATTATTTTAAAATAAATATTTATACAGGATGACTATTACAGTACTAAAATACTGCTATCATATAGGTCCTGTTTACGTACAAGAATACAAGCATTAAAATAATCTAAAGGATAAGAAATAAAAGATATTTTATTGTATACACATATAAACACTTAAGATTTAAAATATTCCTTGACTTTCGATTTAAAAAATATGAACCAGATTTTTCAGTTTTATTTTTTTATTTTCAGGTGCTTTCAGGTAGGTTTGCTTATAAAAAACTGTGTACTGTCAGATGATCTGAAAATACTTAATATTTCATTTATATTTATATACCTAGCATGGCATTGTCTTATTTTGAGCCAAATAAATACAAATAAATATGGCCATCATGTCAGAAGAAAGATCTCCATAGTATACAGCTTTGCTAACCCTATGGCAAACTTTCAAGGTTTCTAGAACACTAAATGCATCTTTTCTTGATCCTTCCCTACCAGCATTCCACATTAGATGGCTTTTTTTACACAAAGTGGTCTCTACAAAGGTTAACATTTACACTGGTTGGATTCCAGGGGGTACCATCCTTTGTTACACGTTTGCATGCAATAATCCATCTTTTTCTCCTTTCTGGATCTTTATTTGGAAAACGATAGAAGCCAGGCTTTTTTTCCATCATGTTGTGGTTTGTGCATCCATATGCAGCACAACTTAAAGGCATTTTAAAGTACCTCAAAGCAATAAACACGCGTTCATCAGTGAGCTTTCACCGACGAAATGAGGTTTGTTTTCACTGCAGCGCGAGTTGCTATGGCAACAACAGCGAATCCGATTTTTAGCTCGGAAGCGAGAATATCCCAAATGCATTTTCAGAGTCTTCTTCCAGTACAATGTTTGAATGATTTAACTGCAGCAAAACAAATTAAAAATTTAAATGAAAATTTAAAAAGTAAACCTCAAAGTTGTTCTAATAACAAAGTTAAAATTCTTGATAACTTTAATGACTATGCATCTTCAAAAAAAATATCGCCAATGCATTTAAAGAGCCTTCTCCAAGCACAATGTTTACATAATTTAAGTGCAGCAAAACATATCAAAATTTTAAACAAAAATTTGAATTTGAAAGAAAAACCTCAATCTCCTTCTACGAAAAAAGTTAAAAATCTTGATACCTTTAACGAAAATGCATCCTCTAGAGAAATATCTTACTCACACCACTCTGATATTTCTGCACATAATTTTAAAGGTGATGGAATTCTTACTCACAATAACTTTCATGATTATGTATCCACCAAATTTATAGCTCCTGTTTCTTTAAAAAAAGGAACAAATTTTTCATATGCAAACTCATGTAATAACTCAAGTTTAGCCAGTAATTTTCATGATTATGCTCTTTCAAGAAATCAACTTCTGAATAAGATAGATGATATTGACTTTACAATTGATAAGGGTACAGTGGATGGTTCCAGTTTAAAACAGACAATTGTAAAAATTAAGGGTGCAAATAATGATAAAGCAAAAATAATAAAGCCAAAAAAACAAACAAATAGTATCGAAAAAGCCAAGAAAGTAAAATCTAAAATTGATAAAGGTATAGTGGATGGTTCCAGTTTAAAAGAGACAATTGTAAAAATTAAAGATACAAATAATGACAAAGCAAAAATAGTAAAGCGAAAAGATACAAATAATGACAAAGCAAAAATAGTAAAGCGAAAAAAAACAAGCAGTGTCGAGAAAGCCAAGAAAGTAACATCAAATACAAAACTTCAGGAGGCTTCTGCAGGAAAGCGCAAAAGACAAAACAGCCTTGAAAAACTCAATAAAGTAAAGAAATTGAAATCAAATTTACACGAAAATATAGAGGAGATTGTTAGTGGTTTGGTTAATGAAGTATGTCAACAAGTAGATATGAAAATCAGCGCTATTGACAACGAACGTCTTTATTCTCATGCTAATGTTGCAAGTGCAGTTCAAAAATTTGAGAGTGGTGAATTAAAACATACAGTTTCAATGTGTAAGGTATGTCTTGAAACACGGCCTGTTTTTCATCATACAGGTAATAAAAATGGTTCTGACACAGTGATATTCAAACCATGGAAATTAAATAAAAATAATATTTGTGAAAGATGTCATAAGGATCAGATAGCTAGGAAGAAGAAAGGATTCGTGGTTCCTGCTAAATTTTCAGGATTTAATAGCTTGCCTGATGATAAGGGGCCATCCACAAACATTATTAGGACTAACGATATGCATTTTAGAGATGTGCCTTTTTATTTACAAAATCTATCAACAGTGGAAATGGCTTTGATAAGCAAAATTACTGTTGCTATGCATGTGCACATTTTAAGATATGGAATGCTGGCATCTAAAGGTCATTGTGTTAGCTTACCCCAAGATATGCATATTGCTAGAACACTTCCATTATTGCCAGATGAGATAGGAATAATAGTGTTAAAAAGGAAAGGTTCTTCCCAAACGCTAAGGCAATATATGGTTCAAAGACAGAAAGTTGAAGCTGCATTAAAGGGTCTTTGTTATGGTTTTCCTTATGGTGGAATTACTGAAGCTAAAAATGGATTTGAATTGTATACTGGCCCTAATCATGTTAATATGCAATTGAATGGAAGATTTTTTAAGCATTTGCCAAACCAATTTTATAAAGATGTAATAATTGCAGATGACAGACTTGAGAATTTACCTGAAAAAACTGCTGAACTACCTGGCTTGCAAACGATAGAAGTTCCTAATTTACAGGAGGAGGAAGATAAGGGCCCTGCACCTCAACAATTTGATTTACAAGAAAGTGAAAGCCATACTACATCAGGAGTAGCATGTCCTTTTGAAAAACCTGATACAGAGAAAGAACTTCAGGCCATTTTGGATAAACTTTTAGGAAAAGAAGGGGCTGGTAAAAGTGTGCTAGAGTCGGGAAAGGTTGCATGTGCACAATGGAAATATGTTAAGAATCCTCCACTGAATGAGTTGAAGACTGTTGGTTTTTTTACAATGGCCTTTCCTAGTGTCTTCATAAATGGTTCTTGTGATGTAACTATTCCAAGATTAGCCAATTTTGAATTTGAAGAATTTGTTGAACATATTTATTTCACTGGCGATGGTAGAGTATCCAAACATCCTTATTTGAAATTCTTGCTGCTTAATTTAAAAATGAGGAAGCAAGCACTAACACAAGGTAACTTTGTAGTAACACAGCAGTTAGATGATGCTCATCTTTCCATTGACGAATTAGCCAGAAATCTGGAGAATGAAGATACCAGTGTTCCACGTAAAATAATCAGCATTGCAGCAAATCTTCCAAATTCTCATCCATTTTGGAAAGAACGGAAACGAGAGCTTGATGATCTAGCATTTTTTAGGCTAAAAGAGTTTGGCGACATGCCTGCATATTTTGATACAATGAGTTGTGCTGAATATCATTGTGTTCCTCTCTTGAAATTACTTGCGGAATACTATGCTCTAATCAATAATCAAGATGAAACACATGTAAAGGAATTAGTTAAAAATGATCACGCTTTTAGACGTAAACTTGTACTTGAAAATCTCCACATTGTAACCAATTATTTTGATAAGCGCTGCATTAACTACTATTCAACAGTAATGAAAGAAGTCTTGCAGTACTCTGATGTCTGGTGGCGATACGAATTTGCTAAAAGCCGTGGTGAAATTCATAGCCATGCTATTGTTTTCAGCAAGAAGCATGATCAGAAAGTAAGATCTATATTAAGTCATTCTGATGAACCTGCAGAAGAACTAAGAAATTGGTTCCAGACAAATAATTCAAATGATGTTGAAGCCGGTATATATTCTCCCGGTTTTGTATCCATGCATCCTGCTGGTGGAGAAGTAAAATATTATGAAAATGGTAACAAAGAATGGGCTCCCAACAAAAATAAATGGGCAGCTCCAGAAGGAACACAACCTCCTCCTGAAGTCAATCCTTTAATAAAAACCCTTACAGATACTGAAAGTTCTGATCTAAATGCACATTATGTCTCTCTTGTTAATCGTATTGCTCTACATAAATGTAATGGGTACTGTTTGCGATTGAAGCGTAAAAAGAAAGGTGACAACAATCCAAGAAAGCATTGTAGATTTCATTTCGGTGATTTAAATCCTGAAACAAAACAAACAACTGGCAAAGAATTGCATCCATTTGATGCAAAAATAATGAAAGGAGAACATCCTAGGTATGAAGGTCCAAGAGATCATCCTAGGCATATTATGCATATTAAGGTTAAATTGCCTACTTGGTTGGCAAATTGTGATACTCAACCAATAATTGATAGTAACTTTTTAGCTTTACTCAAATATATTACTGGTTATTGCTGTAAAGGAAATTGTTCTACTGACGATTTGATTCACATATATAAACATTTGCTAGAAAGTTCTGATAAACAACTCTCTGTGAAAAGCATTGCACAAAAACTTTTAATGAAGATGGTTGGCATGATTGACATATCTGCTGCCGCTGCAGACTATCTGAACACTGGAGGGAAGTTGTATCACTCTACTCGAAAAGTGCGACGTATTGGTCTGTCTGGTCGTAGACTTTTAGATCCAACAGGAAAAAATGGAAAATTGACACGAACTACTCCCCTCGATAGCTTTTTAAGTGATGAAAGGCGTTCTGAGGACCCTGACATTTCCCTTTGGGACTGGGCTAAAGAATGTAATTGTAACAAAAATTTTAAATGCCAAAAAGACCATGTGCCTGTATTTACTGGACTGCCATTGAAACCATGTTGGCCTATTTCTGAAGAGTTTGCAAAAGGCAATTTAATGATACACAGCAAAGGCAATTGGAAGAAGACTGATGATTTAAAAAGGGGTCATGACAGCTATAGGGAAGCTTTTGCAGATTTTCTTGAAAGTGATTCTTGCCCCGCTAGTCTGATAAGAGTATTAGAGGAAGCTAAAGAGAAATATGAAAAGAAAATTAATAGAGAATCTAGGAACAAAGAAGTGAATATAATGTCTAGCCAGTCTACTAATTCACAGTTGTCTAGTTCACAAATGTCTACTGGAAATGAGGGATTGGCTGCCAATCTATTGAGAGAATTAGCCCAAGAAAATGCTGAACATATTACTGATCCACATGAGACTGTTATATTAAATGATGGAGGACCTGATTTTAATTGGCATGAGTATGGAATCACATGTTTGACACAAGAACCTCCAGAAAATTCATCCACTTGGTTGAAAAATATTTCAGAAGAGGCAGAACAACAAGAAATGAATTTTGCAACTCTTTTAAATTTGCCTATTTGTAATTTAAGACTTGCTAATTCCTTCCAAAGAGTTGCCATTGCTATAGTGTTAAAACGTCTCTTGGAAATTAAAAGAAATAGTGGAAAACTTGAACAAGTTCGATTGTTAATACAGGGAACTGCAGGTACTGGCAAGACATATGTGTTAAATGCCATTACTTACATAACAAGAAGGTTATTTAAAGCTAATGGTGCTGTTATGAACTTAGCCCCTACTGGAGCAGCTGCAGTTTTGATTCCGAATGGTAGAACAATCCACTCTACGACTCCTATTCCTAGAAACACAAAAGAATCAAAGTCTGCTCAAATGACTGATTATCCAATGAACAATAAAGCACTGAGTAAACTACGAAAATTCACAGGTACACATAATGAAACAGATAATCCCTTGAATACCATGTTACTTAGCATTGATGAAAGAGGGCAATGTGATAAAAGACTTGTAGCATGGTGTAGTCAACGCTTTAATGAAGCTACTGGTGCAAAAAATTGTGCCTTTGGAAATATTCCAGTTGTTGTCTTCAGTGGTGATTTAGGCCAATTGGGACCTATTAACTCAACAGATTTACATGTCCCTCCTAAAAACTCTGACGGTCCTGACATATTTGCTGGTTATACATTATATCGATCCTTTAATGAATGCATTGTATTAAATGAAACAATGCGTCAAGGCCCTGATCAAATTAATTTGTTAAAACGTCTTTTGAGAATCAGAAATGGAACTGTTACCCAACAAGATTGGATGGATGTCAATAACAGATACGAGCAAGAATTACCTATACACAAGCAGAGGCTGTTTTCTCATGATAAAGTAATAACGTTGATGGAAACTTGGGCTGAGGTAAATGAAGAGAACAAAAGGAAATTGAGGGACTTAGGAATGCCAATAGCTGTTGTTCCTTCGACTGGAAGTGGAAAACATCACAGTACAATTGAAAAACAGTGTGGACAAATTGTTCATAAAGCATTACTTGCTGTTGGATCCACAGTAATCTTGACTAAAAATCAAATAGGATTAACATCTTTAGGCCTTAACAATGGAGCAATGGGTAAAATTGTTAGCATTCTATATGCAAAAAATGAAAAACCTCCTCAGTTTCCTGAAGCTGTGGTTGTACATTTTCCTGGGTACAAAGGTCCAGCTTGGATAGATGAACACCCTAAATGGGTTCCTATCCCTTTCAACGAAGGTAGATGTGAAAGCAATTGTTGTTACAGGATAGGCATTCCCTTGATGCCTGGATACGCAATTCCAATTGCTAAAAGCCAAGGAATGACAATTGGGGATGGAAAACAAGCGACTCATGCCAGAATAAAGTTACAGTCAATAAAAGTAATGGAGTCGTTAAGTCTAGGGACCACATACACAGCCCTCTCTCGAGTCACCAAAGAACAAAATTGGTGCTTAGTGGAAAAAATACCAGCTGAGAGGTTGTTATATATTAATGAACATCCACATATGCCTCATAGAATGGAAGAGGAGAAAAGGTTAAAAGCTTTATCTGATTGTACTGTTGAACGCCATAAAGAGTATGCTGAAGGTTGTGAAGCCTATATAGCTTTGTTGAGGGAATTAGATGCTGAATGCAATGACAATATAGAAGACAGTGTTTGTCCAAATTTTGGAATTCAATCTTGTCCTTGCATTATCTGCCATAATAACTAAATGGCTGTATAATAATATAATTGTTTGTGCTAGCTGTCTTTGAATGCTTCCAGAATTGCTTACCAGATGGGATGTAATAGCATCATGGTACTACATAGTACCAAGTGCATGTTATAACATCTGAGTGTATGCTTTATTTCTGTGACTAACACTGGAAGCATTCATGGACAGTTGGACAAAAAAAACAAAGAAAATGTTAAAAATGTTAGTCACAGAAATATTGCATATACTTGGATGTTATAATATGTATTTGGTACTGTGTAGTATCATGTCAAACTAGTAGAATTGAAATGAATTGTCATCGAAAATGAGAATAAAGAGAGAAAACAAATTTGAACAGCAATTATTGGCTGAATCAGAAGTATGTTATGTATATTAGTATTAATAATAAAGTAGTAGTAGAGGAGAAGTAACTAACATGAAAGTGGAAATGAAAATGATTAATTAGTGACTCCTCTGTGATTCTCCAATACATCTTATAACTACAGATAAATTGACATACTACAACAAAGTATGAAAAGAGAAATTAGTTAAGTTTAAATGATTAATAAAATGAGAATGTAGTGTAGTTGTAGCAAAAATGAGAATGTATCATGTACTTGTAGCATTTGTAGCCGTATGTAAGTATACTATCTACCAAGGTATGTTGTTGAAGTAAATTATCAACTCTGGCATTTGAATGTTCTCTCATTATTATTTTCTTTTATTATTTAGACATGTCGAGAAGTGGCAGTGTGAGTGTAAGTTCTTATATTGAAAACACCTTGTTTTCACTTGTCTAGTGTATACTGATTTTTTTTGATTTTTTTTTTTTTTTTATCTGTTTAGGAACAGGAATATGAAAGGGAGCGGGAACAGGATATGAGCACGGATGAGGTATGTATTTCATTTTACTTTAACACACTCTTGTCATTCCTGTTCATTGACATTGAAAAATTGTAGGAAGGAGTGGAAGAGGAAAGGGGTGGTGGCAATGGTGTTGCTGGTGGCGCTGAAGCGGTATGAGATATTAGAAATATTTTATAAATAAGTCTTTGTTAAGTTTGTTACAATTTTCATTTTCGGTTTTTAGCCTTTGAGGGAACTTTTACAGACGGCTCTAAGCCGTCTAACGCGCATGGAGCGCCGACAAGGTAAATACTCCTTATATGTAAAAAAACCCTTTCTTATAGTAAAACATAATGACTTTTGTTTCTTTTTTGTTTAGATCAACTACAGAGAATATTGGAAGGGGAGGGGGAGGGTGTAAATAGGAGGGGGAGGGATGACGGGGAAAATGCGTGGGTGAGGGAAGGGAGTTGGAGAGGTAGGGGAAGGGGAAGGGGTAATCAAAGGGGAGGAAACTGGGGAGGGAGGGGTAACTGGAGGGGTGGTAGAGGGAGGGGTAACTGGAGGGGTGGTAGAGGGAGGGGTAACTGGAGGGGTGGTAGAGGAAGAGGCAGGGGCCAGCATTGGAAAGGGAGGGGTGGGAATAATTGGAAGGGAAAGCGGGGTGGTGGTGGAGGAGGGGGTGGATGGGGGTACAGTCAGTACCACACCCATACTCATTACCACTAAACAAATGAATATTTGGAAATGTTAAACTTAATTGTTTTTGGTGGTTTTGGGTATGGTTGTGGTACTGAAATTGATTTTACTTTAAAGCGGGTGGTCAGAAGTGGGTGGGGTGAGCGAAAGGGCGTATTAGGATGAGTCAGGTTGCGGTGATAGGGTGAGTGAGAAGAATGGGCGGGGGTATTTGTGTGAGTGAGAAGAATGGGCGGGGGTGTTTGTGTGAGTGAGAAGAATGGGCGGGGGTATTTGTGTGAGTGAGAAGAATGGGCGGGGATGTTTGCGTGAGTGAGAAGAATGGGCGGGGGTGTTTGCGTGAGTGAGAAGAGTGGGTGGAGTGTTTGTATGAGTGAGAAGAATGGGCGGAGTGTTTGTGTGAGTGAGAAGAATGGGCGGGGTGTTTGTGTGAGTGATAAGAAAGGGCAGGGGTGTTTGCGTGAGTGATAAAAAAGGGCAGGGTTGTTTGCGTGAGTGAAAAGAAAGGGCGAGGATTGAGAAGGAGATGTAAGGGTGATTGAAAAAGGAGTGTTTGATTGATAGGGAACAGGGTGTTAGATTGAGTGAGGCGAGTGAGAAGGGGTGGGGGTGTTTGCGTGAGTATGTGTTGTTGGGTGAGAGGTGGGTACTCTCAGGTGCCTAATTAACGTCCCCCCTATTTATTAATTTTTGACAAAAACAATCTTAGCAGAACAACTTCCTAACTGGAATTAACGTTGTTTGGATTTGTATATTTTCGTACGTTCTATTCTTTGTTTACTTCTATTTGAATCTGTTTCGACTGCAACATTTTCGAATGGTGTTTCGAACGACGAAATCCAACCCCTTGTCTGTTAGAAATTTGGGAATTTCCCAAATTTTACCGTTTATTAGGCACCTGAGACTAAGGAGGGGGGTATTGAGTTGGGGAAATTTTCATATAGGGTAGATCTATTTAACTATTTTTAATTACGTACAATGAAAAACTGTATATACTTGAAAGTGAGAAACTATGAGTAATATATAATAAGATGGTATATATTGTAAAGGGAACCTGGCTTGGGAAACTCTAAATTCTATTGAAACCAAATCGGCGTTGAATATAGCTTCCATGCTGAACTATCAATCACAAGTCAATGGATGTTGAGAATAATCAAATTGTAACGCAGAACGCTACTGAATGCAGACGAAAAATGTTACATTCGCTACTACACAAGTTCAAAATATTCATCCTTAACGTATATCATTTGTTGAGTGTTCTTCCACATAACAACCAAAAAATCTGCGATGAGAAATAGCACAGACTAGTGAAGAGGAAATACTTGTATAGAATTAAACTGATCGGAAACTCTTAGTTTAGCGTCGGATGCCTTATCCGTTCCATGGATGTTGTTTGGCGTAATGATTTTCCGATGATATGGAGTATGATAGTATTCCGTACCACAATTTTGGCCTTGCTGTTGAAGTCCACTTGTTTCAATTTGATGGTGAGGTTAACAGTAGATTGTGGCAAGAATACGTTCAGTTCGTTACGAATGACATGAATAACAGCGCTTCATATCTGCTGTGTGATGTAGTTACAACAATCGTTATGAGTAAAGGCAAAGGAAGCAAAAATATTCTTGCCGTACCAAACTTTGGCTTTTCCCTTTTCCGAAACACACTCCATTTGTTATGCATAGGCACCACGGTTTTTCCCTCTAACACAGAGGTTTTTTATCCAGGATGCTTCTGCATTACTAACGATAGTGTGGATAAAGTAAAGAATTTGTAAAATATATATGAGATGGATATATACTAGAATTATTCAACAATCATAACTGTTTTTTTTTCTTGTTTACCCCATCACTGAAAATTCATGGCTCCATATCAGAGAAATCATAGTTCCCGGAATCTCCTAAGACAATTATCTCCTAAATAATACAACAGCTTTTCAGACGCTATTGCACTTTCGATTTTCATCAGGCAATAATGATAGGATTTCTCAAACGAAAACAATATTCTCTGACACATTTATATGTACTTCTGGATGGATTTTAAAAAATCTATTTTGTACACAGCATTTCATTACAAGTTCCCGAAAGACGCATTCCATATTTTCGCTGGCGAACGGGTGATTCCACGCACCCACTCCGCAAACCTTATATATTGATGACTTTAAGACACCCGTCGTAGAGTAAAGCCTTTAAAATACCCGTGCTTTCTCCTCCTACTACTACTACTACTATGAACGTTTTCGTGCAGCGTTTACATGACATAGTTGGCGAATTCGCAAATTTGGTCAAATTCGGACTTCCAGTTGACCAATTTTTATGAAATTTTGCACAGAGCACAATTGAAAGGTGCTGATTTCGAATTTGACAATGATTTTGCCAGGTTGTACTAAAATTGGGCAATCTAGGCCAAATTTGGACCAAATTTCGAAAGTTGAAATTTTTTATAAGATTTATGAATATTATCAACAATACAGCTACAGAAATTACAAATATCTGTTAAAACATTTTGTTGATCACAGATTGACCTATATTTCCATTATTTAAATATCATGAAATTATATAATTTCCATTCACTCAGATTTCTTATGTTAGAACTTAGTGGCTTCAGTTGATGAATATAAATCACAACGTTTTTGAAGAAAAATTGTTCAATATGTGGGTCTAAACACATACATAGAATGTTATCAAATTAGAAACACTGTCTTTCCAGAATGCTGTTGAAGTTGGAAATATGTAAACAACTATAAAGTCTTGCAGAAAAGAGCTCGCGTGAACTCGACGAATTATATTTGGTCTCTATATTGGTTGTAATGTGACTATATGTGACGGTTTGAGGGAAAATCATAACAAGTGATAATTTCTTATAAATTTATCAGAAAATTACTGATAAGAAAACAATAGATTTAATCAGTAATTCGTTCGATTTATCAGTAATTCGTTCGATGAATCAGTAATTACTGATAAAATAATCGGTAAATACTGATAAATAATCAGTAATACTGATACATCGAACGAATTACTGATATAAATCGAACAAATTACTGATAAATCGAAAAAATTACTGAAAAATCGAACAACTTACTGATTATTTATCAGTATTACTGATTATTACTGATAAATTTCTGATAAATTACTGATTAATTTATCAGTAATATCACCTGTTATGATTTTCCCTCAAACCGTCACATATAAACAACCTGAATGCACGAGACAAAATTTTTTCGGACCACCTTCTATAACAATTACACAGATTTTGTCTAATTTTCATGTCACGTGACCAGCGTTCGTCAGGGTCTTCTTCGCCGCTATCCGTATATCGAAAGGCAAGAGACCCTGGGTTCGAGGTTGGGCCGAATTTGGGCCAAATTTCGAAAATTTTTCAATTTTCATGAAATTTTGCACAAAGCACAACTGAAAGGTGCTGATTTCGAATTTCACAGTTATGTTGACAGGTTTAACTAAAATTGGGCAATTTAGGCCAAATTTGGATCAAATTTGCAAAGTTCTTCAACTTTCATGAAATTTTGCATGGATTACATTTGAAAGGTGCTGATTTCAAATTTGACAGTCATTTTGTCGGATTTGGCTAAAATTGGACAATTTGGATCAATTTTGGAATATAGTCAGGATATACCATGATAATTTTGTGTGTCTCCAAGGTCACCTTTCTTTGGTATTTGCGTGTGTTTCGAAGCCCTAATATTGATAGCCTCTTCCTTTGTACAAAGAAATGAGGCGAGGCAACACGCGTCGATCCGCATTAAACTAAAATTTAATGTTATTACTGATGATATTACTCCTTTCGTATTTCTAAGGGGCTGTTTACATGAGAGGCGGGACGGGACGAAAAACGGGATGACTTAATCCCGCCTTTACATGAGAAAACATTTAGCAGAAGCTTTGCCGGGACGAGACAGAAATTGCATTATAAACATTATAAATCTCAGGTAAATCAGGAAAAATATTTCATAAAGTCTTATCTATCATTCTTTAATACGTAAGTTAATAGGTAGAAATTAGCCGATTGCTGTTTTGACATAATTTTCGAAAACGTCTTTTCTTTTCATTGGATGTGTAATTACACGGTCACATTAAAACAAATGAGCTCATTAGTAACCAGCCATTTACTTTGTCTAGGGAAATCTAAGCAACAACTGCAAAACTGTCATATTCATATTTAGAAGTGAAAAGACTTCAAAGGTAGGATAATATTATGCTCTAGACATGCCTTTTTTAGTAACTACAGTTGAACCCAGAAAACTTGAATATTCAGAGAATCTGAAAGATAGTTTCAATTATCGAGAGTTGCAATTGGTAGAAAATACGTTTCTTATTTTGTCAAAGGACCGACGAAAATGCTCGAGGCATCGAGGTGTTCGAGAAAGCAAGTGTTCGAGTTTTCGAATGTTGAGTGTTGTTTATAAGCAACCTTGAGATAATGTTTAGATGTTTCAACTTTGTTATGTGTGTAACATGATCGCTTGCCTCACATAAGGAACAGCATTATTTTTCTCTTTTCCGTACCCAATCGCAGTTAAGTTAAGGAGAGGAGATACCGTTAAATACTTATACTATTTGGCTTTATGCTAAGCAATCCTTAGGCAGTTTTTCTCAGCAGGCAAAAAGACGTTTTTCAAATGTCTAAAAGACGTCTTGTAACGTTAGATTACGTTAGATTTCCAACATTATGAAACACACCGTACATTATGTACATTTAATGGATCAGTTTAAATTGTTTGAAATAAAAGAAAACGTGATACATACCGTATTTCCTCTAATGAACGCCGCCCTCTGATAAACGCCGCCCTCTATTAAATGCCGCACTTATAGCCGAACATCTGTAGTAAAGGCCGTCCTCTAATAAACGCCGCCTTCTAATAAACGCCGCATCTTTAAAATAGGCGTTTATTAGAAAACAGGCTAAACAAGAATTTAAATTTAAGTAAACGTTTTCATCTCATAGAAGAGAAAGGCGACAGTGATAGTGCTCTTCTTTGACATTTTTGTGAACAAATCTTTTGTGTAAGACAGTTTCACGCAATCTTTTGTAATCTTTTGTAGGATAAGAAGACATTGTTGTTTATGTTTGCTTTTATCTCATTTTTCATTTTGTAATAAACGCCGCCCTCTAATGAACGCCGCCCTCTATTAAACGCCGCATGCAAAAACTGGGATTTGTAATAAACGCCGCGGCGTTTATTAGAGGAATTACGATATAGCGAATTAAATAAAAATATAGGCCCCGTGGGCAGAGCCGTCATAAATAGAACAATTTAAAACAATTTAAACTGATCCATTAATGATAATGTACAGTGTGCATGTTTTATTCACAAATTTTCAATACGTTTTTTTCAAAAAGTATTTGTCAAATTTTTGCGATTTATGTATCATATAAAAGCTCTTTTCAAGCTCTTTCTCAAAATATAAAATTTGAAGCAAAATGATCATTCTTCCGAAAGTTATTGAGGAAAATATCATGGTTTCAGATCATTAATTTGTTAAAGATCAATTAACACATACTGTAACGATGTTTTCATGAGGCAATTACCTTTTGTCTTGGTTATTAAATGTATTGAATCCTTTAATGCTATTTTTGTGCATTCAAAGCCCATAGCGTGTTAGTTGCAAAAGTAAAACTAAAAACAATTCTTTTTGATTTTGAGTTAATGATCGTCTTATTGTGTTTGCAAACTTGTATTTTTAGAAGCGTTAATTGATCTTTAACAAATTAATGATCTGAAACCATGATATTTTCCTCAATAACTTTCGGAAGAATGATCATTTTTGCTTCCAATTTTATATTTTGAGAAAGAGCTTGAAAAGAGCTTTCATATGGTACATAAATCGCAGAAATTTGACAAATAATTTTCGAAAAAAACGCATTGACAGTTTGTGGATAAAACATTCTGAGACACACTGTATTTCAGCCTTAAGAGTTATAGTTTGTTCACTACATTCATGTACAAACACGGCTGAATGCTTCGGTGACCTTTCAAATTTTAATGATCGCCATCATAAATAAAGCTAACTCTTATGTCTAAACTTTGAGAGTTTTCAGGAGGTTAGATACACACATCGTAGATAATTTATGAATACTAAAACATCGTGCGTATAAGTTGTTTTGATGAAAATATAAGAACAATAGGCTTGTAATTCATTTAAAATTACAGTGTGCATGGTGCTTTACGCCGTCCTTCCACAATGATCGTTTTTATGAAAGTACCTTATCGGTAAAAAATCCGTCGGTAAAAAATTTCGTCGGCAAAAAATTTCGTCGGTAAAATATATTCGTCACCTAGACATAAATTCGTCACTTTTTACCGACAAACTTTTTTACCGGGCTATAAATGAAAGCAGCAGAATGAATCAATCGTGAATGGATTTGACAAAGCAGATATAACAGAAGCTGTAAAGTCAGCAAACGAAGTTATTTCACGAATTGAAAACCCATTCATTGAGAAAAGACAAAACGATAAATAACTGTGAACTTTATTATTCTTTTTATTTTCTGAAGAAAAAACGTATTCCATAAGCAATCTAGTCATTTTTCAATACATTTTAACACGAGTAAAGCAAAGATAAGGTCAGTAGGTACCCCTAATGTGTCTTTAAGCGACAAAAAGCATAATAGTGTTAAAATAAAATAATAGAAATTTGTCGGTAAAAATTATTCGTCGGTAAAAAATATTCGTCGGTAAAAAATATTCGTCGGTAAAAAATTTCGTCGGCAAAAATTTTCGTCGGTATAAAATATTCGTCACCAAGGCAAAAATTCGTCACTTTTTACCGACGGATTTTTTACCGATAAGGTAGTTAATAAATGCATCAAATATATGAACTCCCGTTTTAAAACATACTATGGTCGTTTATACTTTTTAACTTATGTGCTAATGAGAAAGGTTATCCAACTGAAACTAACGATTTGGCCATGAATGTGGTGAGCAGACTACACCTTTATTTATGATAGCGATCATTAAAATTTGAAAGGTCACTGAAGCATTCGGCCGTGTTTGTACATAAATGTTGTGAACAAACTTTAATTAACAAAATAATCCCTTTATAATAGTTTTCGTAATTGATTGATATTGAATTAACAAGCGTGTCAAGATACAACAAAATCTAGATGGAAGCAAAATATTTAATTATGTAACTAAAGCATCTCCGTTATGAGAACGACTTCAAAACATATCTCCGTTATGAGAACGACTTCAAAACATATCTATCTATGTTGTGGATGGAATGTGTAAACCTGTTAATAGTGTAAACGCTTTTTCTATACAAATACCACATAAAAAAACGAAGCTTTTGTTTAAATTACTCCACTGCTCTCGTTGTCGTTGCGATTGCATAAACTCCATTATAAGAACTATTATCACACAGTAACGTTACGTTTTGTTTCTTAGATAATTGCTTAAAATGACATAGAAATACGATACCGTAAATATCCGACTAAATGCTGGGTTTATTAAGCGCCTCTCCTTAATAAGCGCCCAGGTAATTTCCACAAAGTTCAATAAGCGCCCAGTATTTATTAAGCGCCCCCTTGAATAAGTGTCCACCTTATAAAAGAGGGCGGATAATCGAAAACTGCCTTGAGAAACTGGGCGCTAATTTAAAAATTTGACTTTCTTATAATAATAAAAAAATACGTAGTTTATGTTGTGGGCATCTACAAATTGTTTTTTCTATGTTTCAACTCAAAGGTTGAAAACTGTTCTTGTTCATCAGGGACTCTTACTGTTCGACTACATTTTGTGCGGGCACATTTTTCGTTTCCCAATGACTGTAACGTAGATGTAATTTCTTGTATCTGCGTTCAAAAACAGATGAAGTAGTTTTGAAATTTAACGATGAGAAGGATGATATTGATGTTGTTTAAATTAAAACTAAAAAATCTAGTAAGATCCTAGTAAAACTAAGAAAACAGTAGTAAGACGAAACTTCACTTTGTTAATTTTTTTTTCACTTTTATTTTTCAGGAAAAATGATAAAAATCAAAATTATCGTTGTTTTTATCTAGTGCAAAATTTTATTAGCGCCCAGCATTTGTTAAGCGCCCCCTACGATTAAGCGCCCATGCAAAAATTCCACAAATTTAATAAGCGCCCAGGGCGCTTGTTCGGATATTTACGGTATTGTCATTTTAAGAACTTAAATGGAAAAAGCCATGAAAATATACAAAGTACATTGCGATTTCATGTCAACTGAACTTAATTATTGAATTCTGCAATATGGAATAGAAAGATCATGTCATTTCCTGTGAGCACATATCGTTTACTTGGTCCGTGAGGCGTCGTTCTTTTCAAGACATTAGTTATTTAGACGTATCTTTTTCTTTTTCTATTTTGCACAGGATGCGAGTAAGTAATTACCATTAAACGTCACCTGGAGTTTAACATTAAAACCTTGTCTTTATTTTAGATCTATTCACCTTTCAACAATGGCGTTGCAAGCAGCACTGACAACAATTGCACCAGCTCGACCTATTCTGAGAATGATGCATATCAGTTCATTAAGGAATGGATTGCCAACAGATTTCTTTCAGAAATCTTTACCTCATCTCTCCATACCAAGTCTTGAACAGACTATAGCATCTTTTATGGATATCAAAGAAGCAACATTAGAACCGGAAGAATTCAAAGAGCTGAGGAAACTAGCAAACTCTTTCTTACAAGGTAATGGAAAGACTTTGCAAAAACAGCTCATTGATTATTACAATGAGGGCGATCTTACGCTTTACGGAGGGTGTTGAATTACAACCCTGTTTCCGATAGTGTTCTTAAGGAAACCGAAGAGAATAGCCGAACTCAAGTTGCGAATGGACTAGGTATGATACCAAATAGCATGGAAGCTCATCCAACGATGTTTGGCTCTTCACGAATACCAGATTTAAGAATTGATGGCTTCAGAAGAAGTGATACCTCAAGGAACGTTGTAATAATTCGAAATGGACACTTGTTCTCATTCGATGTGATATCGAAGAATGATGAAATTATTGACGTTAATGAAATTTTTAGCACATTGACGAAAATCAAAGAACAAAGCGCAGTTCCTTCTCCATTTCACATCGCTTCTCTTACGTTTTTGGATAGGACATCATGGGCAAAGCACCGAAAGCTAACTGATCAACATAACAGTGAGCTGCTAAAAGTCCTTGAAGAATCCGTAGCAGTTTTTACACTTGACGGTCAATTTGAAAGAAAAGGAATTGAAAAAGATATTTATTCAGGCAAGAATGTGGGTGATCGTTGGTTTGACAAAGGAGCATTTTATTCCATTGACGAGGACTCGCCATACACTGGATTAGCAACAAACAGCGTGGAATGCAATGCCGTAGTTGCAACAGATAATTGGTATGCTGTGAAGAAACAGTATGAAAAAATCGAGTCCTTGCCAGTCACTATTACTCCTGAATCACCTGCATTCAAGCATTTGCAATTTAACATTGATGGCTATACTGCATCAGGAATCAGGGAAGCTGAAACGATATTCACTAGGTTCAAAAGAGAATTTCATTATGAATCATTTGAAATACCTTATTTGACCAATACAGAATTTAAAAAACGTTTTCTCAATCCAAGTTCCATGATTCAACTCGCTTTGCAAATATCCTTTATAAAGATGTATGGAAAGCCTCAAGTGACAACAGCAGTTACATTGTTGCCAACAATTATCAACGGTCATGTTCAATACCACAAATCACCGTTGCCAATAATGGCAAGTTTAGCGAAAACGTTTGTACAAGAAAAGACAATGGATATGTCTTTACTCAGGAAATATTGTGATGTCTACTACTCGAAAATTCTGCAAATGAGAATGGGTCTAGATTTTTATGACGAGCACTTATTTTCATTGGAACAGTTGTCCTTGAAACTTGGATATAATTGCGACTTCTTTGGCAATGAGCTTTACCAACGACAAAAATTGGGCAGTATTTATGTCGTTACAGTTCCACAGAAAGTTTTGAAAAATATCTTGTATACTTCATCCAAAGATGGGTTTGGAATGTCGTATCTTTTCGGTCAGAATGGAATGAGTGGCAATCTGTCCTCATTTGATTCACCAGATAGTGCACCTATTAAAGAATTAGCCAAGCACTTCCTGGAAACAATAGATGAATTAATAAACTATATATCAATTCAGAAGTAACAAGCTCATATGCAAATAATATGTTGTAAAATTGCGTACTCGTATGAAACACCCAAAAAGAAAATGCATTTCTTATTCTTTCAAACAGATCGATCACAACCTCACCACTGCGACCAAATGTTGTTTATTTTTTAGGTTTCTTAAGCTAAGTGTCCACTGAACAGAATTGGCGCTGTCGCAAATGATCATCGCAAAAAACAATTAATTCTTATTTGGTGGACACACTTTTGGAATCAAAAACACCTGCTTATCGTTGATTTCTGTCGCAAATTTTTAGCGATAGGAAATGAAAATGTTTTCATTTTCAAAAATTAATTCGTCGCAAATAATTCTTGACATCAAAGAAAAGCCGATGTAAACAAAATAAAATTTGAATAGATCTTTTGTTTTAAAGATCAATTTTTGCGTATTTCTAAAAAATATAAAAAAGAACATGATATATAAAGAAGAAGAAGAGAGTGAGGTTATACTTTACAAAAAGTTATACCAAAACAAGAAACATGGGACGAAAAAGTCAATTAACTTTAATCGAAGAAGAGTCTCTTGCGGAATGCGTCAGGAAATATTCTTGTCTTTATGACAAAAACATCTCAAAAACAAAAATACTTTCGCTTTTTCTTCTTTTTTTGTTTCATTCCATTTTCTATCAAACACACAAGAGTTCGCCTTCACTGTCCATCGTTGTGAGTTGAAAAGAATTTAATTTCATGAATTAATTATTATCAGTGGACACAACGCACAACAGGTGTTTGCGACAGATTATTTGCGACAGAAAATTTGTTCAGCGCAAATAAAATTAACGACAGTGCAAATTTTTCTTCAGTGGACACTTAGCTTTAATGTTTGAACATCAATTAGATTTAGATTAAACAAGAGCCAGATAGCGCAAAACGGTAGCAGCAAAAGTACTTGCCACAAGAATACTTTTAAATTTGAAATTTTACTTAAAGTTCTTAAACGTTCTGTAAACGTTATTTCTTGAGATATCTTACTGGTGGAAAACAGGCATAAACGATATTATAATGTTTAAAATTACTAACTCGTGTAAATAGGGTCTAATCGCAACACACCAGCAATTTAATTTATTAGAAGACAAAAGAATTATACATGCATGAGCTGTTTATAACGTACGTTTTTTTTATAAGAGCTTATGTAGAAAAAAAAAACGCGTTTCTTCGAAAAAAAATGTATGTTTTGAATTATGATTTTTTGAAACCGAAAATGAATTCAAACAGATAACTGCCTTTTTTTAACTCGATTTTTGAAAACCTTGATGTTCAAAGACAGAACAGATAGCTAACAAACGTAGAAAGTAATAAGAAAGTCTGATCTGAGCTTTACTGACACGAAAAACATATCTATTTTCAAGTGCCAAAGTTCATTGATTCAGTATCATAAAAGTAACTAAAAGTCCCAGTTTTATGTAGACCTATTTGATTAATATCCATTCCTTCATCAATTAAGTGATAAATTATCAAAGAAAACGTATTTTAAATGTATGTGATTGAAAACCTTCGAAAATTCAAAAGGCTGCGTTCGTTCATTAGAATGTATATTGAGTTTTTAGTGGGGACTCGCATACTCTAAATCGTAGGCTAAAAACTGCCGTTTCGGCCGGAGTAGTAGTAGTAGTAGGAGTCCAAGGGTGTTTTAATACGGTATTCGCTTACGCTGCTACCGTAATTAGGCCTGTGGAAGATTTTGAGATTTAACACTTTTTATTTTGGGAATCATCCCCTTCCCGAAGTAACTTTTGTCCATCAATTGAAATTTATTCTTTAACTCAGCATTTTCCTTATCAAATCTTAAAAGTGACTGGCAATTTCAATCGGCACCTTCCAAGTGCTGTTTGTGCAAGTTTGAAAATTGAAGAACTTTTGAATATTGGTCAAAATTTGGCCGAACAAATTTCAGACTTTAAGGGGTAAGCCCCCTCTTGATTCTTCAAAAAATCGAAAAAATTTTTATTGATGATTCCGAAAGACAATTTACTGTAGATTCCAACGCTGAAAACCGCAAGTCAAAATCTTTTCCCGTTTTTGAGATATTTAGGAAAATGTAGGACCCAGTATTCAAATTTTTCCCTAGCAACGCCCATAGCAACAAGCTTTAGCCAAATATATCTTCTTTTTTGGGCCCAAAAACGGTCTTAATTCGATGGATTGGAAAGCTTTTGTCTACTATGCTTTTCTGAGCTATTAGCCATTACTGAAAACTATCTAAAAGAACAGTTGTCTGGAATCAGCTTCGTACTGTAGACACACAAACAGAGATGGTCAAAACCAAGTCATCAAAGAGATCCAATAAAGCTTCACGAGTAAAGTCTAGTACTTTTACCTTTTCGAAGAGGAAAATGAAAGGATTTAAAGGAACTCCTGCTTGGCTCAAAAGCTCTGTAAATACTGTAAATAATGTAAATAATGATATGGATATTATTGTGATGAATAATACAGAATCATCTTCTACAAAAGATAAATGCACTAAATCTGCAAATAATGATGAACTAAATTTGTCATCTTCTTCACGAAAATTGGAAGAAATACTGAGTCCCAGTAGTAAACCAAAGAACAAGTTAATTAATGGTTATAGAATCATTGATACAGAGATCTTGTCAACAGTCCTGGCTGCATTACTTTGCCCACAGTGTGAGCAACCGACGTTATCCCTAGGTGACCGGTTACACAAGAAGCAAGGACTTGCATCATTATTGTATGTAAAATGTACTGATTGTTCATACTTAAATGAATTCTTTACGTCTAGAAAGGCTACACAAAGCTTTGATGTCAACAACCGCATTGTTTACGCCATGCGAACAATGGGTCACGGTCACGCCGGAGTCGAAAAGTTTTCTTGTTTGATGAATATGCCTAAGCCGATGACTAGAAACAACTACGATAAACTTGCAACAAAAATTGCATCCATTACAAAAACTGTTGCAAAGCATACAATGTCTGATGCTGCCGCTGAAATAAGAGATACTGCTGAAGCCAGTCAAATAGTTGACACAACTGTTTCATGCGATGGAACATGGCAAAAAAGAGGGTTTCAGTCTTTGAATGGTGTATTTGTTGCAATTGCAGTTGAAAGTGGCAAAGTTCTGGATGTAGAACCAATGAGTCGATGTTGCAAAGCATGTTGCATAAAAGAGTCATTGAAAAGAACTGATCCTGATAGATACACAGAATGGCGCAATGCACACATCTGTACATATAATTATCAAGGAACTGCTGGTGGAATGGAAAGCGAAGGAGCTAAACGTGTATTTGAAAGATCAATAGAAAAACATAGTTTACGTTATACACAATTTCTTGGCGATGGGGATAGCAAAAGTTATCTAACTGTAAAAAATACTTATCCCAATATTGAAGTTAAAAAACTAGAATGTGTAGGACACTACCAAAAGCGGATCGGTACCCGTTTGCGAAACTTGAAGAAAAGGGAAAAGGGCCTTGGTGGTCGTGGCAGATTAACCGATGCCACAATTGACCGGCTACAGAATTTCTTTGGTTTGGCAATTCGCCAGAATGTTGGGAATTTAGCTGGAATGAAGGCTGGAGTCCTTGCCAGCCTCTTTCATGTTGCTTCATCAAAATCAAATAACTTCCATTACCCACATTGTCCAACAGGTCCTGACTCATGGTGCAAGTACAATCTTGATAAACTAAATGGTACGCAATCTTACAAACCAGGACCTGGACTCCCACTTGATATTGTAGCAAAGCTTAAACCTATTTATGCTGATTTAGCAAAAGATTCTGAGCTACAAAAGTGTTTACATGGAAAGACACAAAATGCAAATGAATCTTTTAATGGCTCGATTTGGGACCGTGTACCGAAATCAAATTATGTATCACTTGGAAACCTTGAGTTTGGAGTGTATGATGCTGTAGCCAATTTCAACATAGGCATGAAGGCCTCAGTTTTAATTTATGAGAAACTTAATATGATTCCTGGTATATTCACATTAAGAGCATGTCGGACATTAAACGCTAGACGATTATCATTTTCGAAGTATAAAAGTTCTGCCTGTAACATATCGAAGCGTCGATCATTACGAGCCAGTAAACATAAAAAAGTGGACAAATTAAAAGAGAACAGTGAGGAGCTATATAAACCTGGTGGCTTTTAATGTATTTTGCCCATGTTTTAGCTTAATTGCTCTATTATCAGCATTTCTTTGTTTTATTTTTTATGTTTCTTTTTTTCTTTTGCGTTTTTCTCAAAAGTGATTTTTCAGAACGCCGTCCTAAATATCTCAACAACCGTTTGAGCTTTTTGCATGAAATTTTCAGCATTTATTCCTTGTAACTAATGCTACAAAATGAATGATTTAGATTTTTTATTTGCACCTTTATTTTGCTGTAGTAGCTTGTGCAGTTTCAAATTTTCAATGATTTGTCGATTCCGAGATTTGTCAACCCCTACTAAAAATTTAAGTTAGTTACAAAAAAATCTAAATCATTCATTTTGTAGATTTACCTGCCTAGATTCACTGTGGAAAATATTAACTTCCATTTCTAAATACTTTAGCTTATTCTTTGGACAGCCTAAGGTCACTTTTTACCCATTTTTCGATCAATTTCGTTGTCACCATGGCAACGAGGTACCATTTTGAATTTTTTTTTGCATTTTTTATGTTTAAATGTTATACTCTATCACACCATATAAGTAGTTTTTTAATATATCCATTTTAAAAAAAAGGGGGGGCTTACCCCTTAACTGGCGCGGGCTAAGACACAATAAGAACAAGTATTTGGCCAAACTGCGGAATATCCAGGTGGTGCATTCGCAAAACAAATAGTGAAAGTCAACAAGGACTGATTGTCAACAAGGACAGACGTCAACCAGGACGTAAACAAGGACTTTGAGAACTGTCAACTAGGACAGGATATGTTAATGTACTGCTGTCAACTAGGACAGGATATGTTAATGCACTGCTGTCAACAAGGACAGATACTAATGACTAAAATACTGCTGTCAACAAGGACAGACAAACTAGTGACTTGAATGATATAGCTGTCAACAAGGACAGACTAACTTAAACCTAAATATATTGCTGTCAACAAGGACAGACAAGCTTACGACTATAACTGTCAACAAGGACAGTATATCACTCACACGAACTGGTTGCTGTCAACAAGGACAGACTATAACACACAAATATATATCCTACAATCGTCAACCAGGACGACCGGGCGTTGTCAACAAGGACAGACGCCCTAACACAACTACTTAGGCTTAGACAATGCACCCCCAAATTTCCCCCAGCTGACCGAAACGCAAAAACATTGAGACGCACTAACGCAACGACACTGCAGAAACAGTAACATGGTTATGCGATAACGGATTAGGCGAAGAAACAAGGCGTGACATACGAGTAATTGAGTCATCATCGATATGGAGATACCTACGATAAGCGTCACTAGACCAACGACCCAAAATCTGAATAACACTGTCAGCAATCCCAGCAGATGCAGCGGCCGATGCCCCACCAATTCTGAACGAGTGCGTATAAATTTCTGCCGCATAAGGCAACGTACGGGTAAGTAATGAGGCCATGTCCTGACGAGTCAAAAAGCGATTGCGTGAAAAACAAAATAATGGTAGCCCAGAACCAGGATGACAACGGAGCCATTGTCTCATCAAACCAATTGGGCATAGAGCGTGTCCAGATCTGCCAATGCGAATGTCGCAGCCCAATCGGAATGGATCGGTTTTAGATGCTGATATGTGCACGTACATAACATCGTAAGACGGAATTCTAGCAACCCAATGATTAGTTTCAAGAGGTCAAACCTTTTGATGAAAATATTGAGTAATAAGGTCTGTGACTAGCTCCTGGACTATAAGAATGATGGTAATTCAACACGCCGAGCATTTCTTGTCCTTTGATTCGAGTTTGATTTTAACAATAAGACTTTGCAGCAATGATGTAATTCCGTTAAATATCTTATCATCATACACGTTTTTTTATAAGCAACCAAGGTCCGACATAAGTAGTAATGTTGCTAAAAAAATGACCATTTTTAGTATAAAAGTTGCTTACATTGTTGCTAAGCATTTATCGAAAATACGTACTTTTCCCGTCTTGAAAACCTTTGTGTAGGTTTAATTGTTCAATTACAGTACCTACATAAAATGTCTAGGACATTCAACCGATTACATTACATCGTACACTGCAACCTAGTGTTTTCAAAAATATTCTGCAGATATTCTAGTGTTGCACTTTTCATAATGTCATGTTCCTAAGTTATCTAAGATTTTGGTAGTACTGTTGCTTAATTTTTTGAGGAAGTTTACTAGTAATGCTTATAAACGTGTTGCTTATAAAAAAACAGCGTCTATTACTCCAATTTTTGAAAAAGGTTGATTTAAAGTGATTAACTTTAATAAGTTTTAATACAATTTAAATTTCCTACTTTTTCAAAAAAAGAAGATCCCTGTCTAATTATGGCAACTTTCACATAATGTTTTCATCAAGTTACAAAAGAATGACAATTGGTAGTTTTCACAAAGAATATCGATTTATTAATAGGCTGGTCATAATAAGAGCGCCCTGTGAGTTAAAAGGTCCATATGATATGATAGGCCCCTAAGAAGCTCCATATGATATGATCATCGATGGGCCCCTAAGAGTAAAAACACTTCGGACGGATAAAGGTGAAATTTAATGTCTAAACAAAAAAGTATTTTCTGTTTGAACTTCGGAAACTAAACTCCTGATGTTCAAAGAAAGGAATCCAGAAAAAATGCTGTAGGTGGGAAATCTTATCATGATTTTAAAAAGCAGGTGAAACAACATTCAATGATTTCTTCAAAATATCGCTGCAAGATCTATTTGTCAGATTATTCAAAAATTAAACAAATGTTGTGTTAAATTATAAAACAAATGAAATATCCTTTTTTAGAATTACATAGAAAAAGAGCATTATTTTACTGACTAATAGGGAGTGGTAAAGAGAAAGAAATTATACATATCAGCGCTTTTATCAATTAAAACAGCTATCAATGACCGCCTATTTCAATTCCTTATAATTTAATATGTATAATTGCAAAATCTATTTTCCTTTTTTCAAGAAAGTAAAATCAAAATCAAAAGAATCGGCGTAAACAGAAAATTTATGAATTGATTTATTGTGACAAGCTGGTTCACCTGTCTTTCTATTTCTTTTTACTGCTTACTGCTGGACATTAATTTATTGCTCGTTTTGACTTTTAGCTTCTACGAATCAATCAAATGAAAATAGAAATCTTTAAGTTTGTGAGATGAAAACATGAAGAACTTTTTGGGCTTTTTTGCGTTCTTGGGGATTGCAAACTGCATTGGTAAGTGCTAAATATCACTGAATGTCACGTTTTCCTTTTCACTTTGATCCACTATTCTCATGTTATGTGGATGCACCTTTTATATTGGTAATTTTGGTTATGTTAGTCCTCTCAACTTTAATAGAGCTGTTATGAATGAGGAACCTATAAAGGAGATGTCAGTTGAAGTACACTTTTTTTTTTTACAATACTTCTCGCCTATTCCTCGCTTGTCGACAAAATACGCCATATTTGTGGGGCGATTAGATCATAAACAATGGCGTTAACTAATTAATTCTTTGGCGTTTTCTTCAAACACACGTGCTGATTTGGAAGAAAACATGAAGAAGACAGACAAGAAGTGTTATCAGTTTCTTTATTCGCTGACATCGACTACACTTAGTCCTTGCATTCTATTTGGGTAAACTCCTCATTCTGTGTGCGTAATGATATTATTATGTAAGTTCTGTTCGTATTTTGTGTCCCTTCTGTCCGGAAATTCAAAGTTCAATTACACTCTTTTGCGCTGAGCTGAGCTGATCTGTAGGAAAAGCTAGGAACATAATCTCCCGACATCAATAAATCACAAATACTTTGCACCGTCTCTTGGGCATGAATGACTTGGGGTTATTACGTACAATCCAACAACCAACAGGTAAAGAGGGATAGCACCACAAATAAAGCTTAAAAGCTAAATTAACTAAAAAAGAAAGCCCTAGAGGAGGTAAAATTTGCAACAATGCAACGTCTTCTTTTTGCTCTCTGCCGAAACAAATTCACAACAACAACAAAGTTGTAGTGAAAGTATGGACATGTGGTATTTTTAGAAGAAAGCCTACCCAAAATGTATATACAATTTAAAACCAGAGTCAAGAAGTCAAAAGACAAGTCAGTCAAGAAACAAAATATGCAACTAACCGTTATTACAGTTGTGACCTCACATATGCATCTCTTTCAAAGTACATATGGATAGACACAGCATTAATAGCAGTGAAAGTTCATATTCCAATGCAGACAAACCGAATGAAAGCTTAAAAAGTATTTTCCAGTTTTGCTATCATCAACTGTTATATACTGACAACTGAGACATTTTCAATTAAAGATTTCCATGACCCAATCACCCAATAGAAATTAGGCCTAAATTTTTCATCACCACATCAATGTTTTTACTTCTTATGTTCGAATATTGCATGTTGATATACATGGTGTCTTGAAATTCCCTTGGCATAACTTTCAACAAAAATAATGAACTTAACATCTGCCATGCAAGATTTATTTTGGGAAATGTAACTGTGGAGTAAGTAAGTAAGTAAGTAAGTAAGTAAGTAAGTAATCTATTCAGAAACTATAGCAGGAGAGACAGATGTTAGGGGAACTTCAAGAAATGTGGAAGTATGGTGGAATGAACATTCCTTCATAAAGGGTACCTCAGAGCCAGCAATTCATTTGCACGAGAACATGGATCACTCATTTGAATGGAGCATTATTCTATGAGCGCCTACAAGGTTTCGTGAAAGGAAAATGTTAGAAGCTACTCAACTTGTCGTTAAAAAACCTACGCTTAATAAGCAAAATGATATGAAGACTTTGCATCTGTTCAGAAACGGCGTAACTACGTGAACGAATTTTTAGATAACCTATTTTTAGCAAATTTTACAATCACTGAAATTATTAAGAACTATAATTTTAAAGTTACGTAGTCATTGTTCATACAATGACAACGTAAGTGCCTACATCTTTTGATTATTGCTGTGATTTCTCACATTTTTTTAAAACCGGATCGATGGTACTCCTATCAACCAACCAACTTCGTATGAGTATCTTGGTGTCATTCTCGACCAAAAAATGAATCTCAGTGAGCACTACACAAGAACAAGTAAGAGAATTAGTGCACGGATTAACTTACTTCGAAAGATCCGACATCAGTTGTCTCCTATGGTTGCAGAAACCATGTATAATTCCATCATCAAACCTGTCTTCTTATACTGTTCCGATATACATCTAGGACAGAGTAAAACCTGGTCACAACAGTTTGAACGACAACATCACAGAGCCAAACGTATCATTGGAAATTCAACAACTGACTGGCCTACCATCCTGGTGCAGAGAAAACGTAATATTGCCCTTGATGTTTTTAATCCCTTCGAGATACTGAAAACACGACCTTTGAGAAGATCTTACACGACATTGGTACCCGGGGAAACAACAACTTACTCAGGTTACCAAAATGTAGAACTGAAGCAGGCAAGAAAACATCAACTTATCAAGGAACTCTTGTCTACAACAGCCTTCCCAGTCAAGCAAGAAATTATTTGTAAATTTAAGCAATTTATTAATTCGCATTCTTTTAATATTTCATAACAAGATTTTTCATTCTGCATGAGTCTATACTTTTGATACTCCGATGCCTATGCTAAACCTTGGACACCAAACTCAAAGGAGGAGTCCACTTAATTGTTAGTCATTTGTTCCAACCTATGTGACTGTAATTGAGCTGACTCCCCCTCTGTAGTCTTAATTCCCTATAGTGTTTTACCTCACACACTGTTTTGCTTTTTCAATTCGACCAATTCGTCCGTGGTTCTCCTACTCTTATGCTTCGATGCCTATTTTTGGCCTTGGATATTTAACTCAAAGGAGGGGTTAACTCAATTATTTGTCATTCTTATCTTTTGCTATCACTTACTTGACAACAGTTTCTATTTTAATTCTCTAGTGCATTCTCATGCTTTTCATACTTGATTCTATTGGTGGTTTGAAATAGCCAACCTGATTAAATATGAATAATAATAGTAATTTAACTGAAAAATTTTTTATTTGTTATGATGATGATCTAAGATTGAATAACATTTACTATTTATCTTTTAATTTTTTACCAATGACTAAAATTTGGCATTATTGTTTACAAATTCATTCATTCATTCACATGTGTGATCATAGATGTTCGATCACAACTTAAACATAACCTTGCACATGCGTGATATCGCAGTTTAAAGAAGTACCAAACTTTATTTGCTTGTAAATCGGCGAAACATGATGCTATTAAGCTGAAATTTGGCACAGGAGTTCTTCTTTATAAAATACTAATTGAACCATCGATGAAATAAAAAGTTTTTGATGTTTAAAGTTGATTTTTCTAATAGAAAAAATAGATAGGCATATCATCATGTATCACTTTGAGTTCACTCATTGGTTGTTGCGATGATTATTATGTTCCTTTGTTTAAAAAAGTTCCAATACACTTTTATTGCATTAAAAAAGTTAAATTTATTTTAACTTTCACTTGTGGTACGAAAATGTATCAAATTGACCAATCTGGTCAATCAGATATATGCACTATCAACTCTTTTTTACGGTAACAGCAAAAGCGAATACCAGATTAAAACACACGTAGACTACTACTCCTCCTCCTCCTCCACTGGCCAAAATGACAGTTAACCTTCGATTTAGAGTCTGCGAGACTCAACTAATAACGCAATATAAATTCTAATAAAGGAACGCAGCCTTTGGAACTTTCGAAGTTTTTGCATATATCAAACATTTCAAAATAGGTTTCGTTTGAAATTTTAGCACTTAATAAATTTCTTCGTGAAAGAATGGATATTAATCCAATGGGTTTAATAAAATTGGAACTTTTAGTTACTTATGCTACTGAAAATACTTTGATGCTTGAAGTAAGATTATGTTTTTCTTGTCAGTAAAACCTCAGTTCAGACCTTCTTATTACCGTATGTGTTTGTTAGCTTTCTGGACTGTCTTTGTGCATTAAGGCTTTCAAAGATCTGGTTCAAAACAGCAGTTATTTGTTCGAATTCATTTTTGATTTTATTTTTTAAAACACATATTTTTTTCAAAGAAGCGCGTGCTTTTACTACATAAGCTCTTATGAAAAAGTCGTTCAAAAAATTATGTTACACAACTCACGCATGTATAATTCTTTTGTCTTTTAATGAATCAATTTGCTGGTGCTTTATGATTAAACCTTATTTACTATCTAGCTAATCGTTTAAAATATTTTGTTTATGTCTGTTTTCCACGAGTGAGATATCGCTAAAAATAAACTTTAAAGAACTTTTCAGAATTTTAAGTAAAATTTCAAAGGCTTCTGTGTGACAAGTAAATTTGCTGCTACCGTTTTGCGCCATCTGGCTCTTGTTATGTAATAAAAAAACATCTTTAAAATAGTGAGTTACAACCCAAAATTTTTGTTACAATCATAACCGATTCAGAAATAAAAATTAATTTAAAAACAACTGTTTTACACAGTAGAGATTACATTCAGATATCTTTTGAATATCTTTATTGAAGTACGTGACATCCAATTGTATTATAATAGTGAACCTTGTGAATTCTCATCATGGCTAAAACTGAATAGAACTGAATATAGTTAAAATTTATCAGAAGGCAGAAAAAAACTAACAACAATATTCTTTCCCTTTTCTCTGTTCTTTCCCTTTTCATTTACCATTTTGGTTCTAACTGGATTATTTTGTATTTATTTTTTTCCATGTGTTGAAATATTGCCATCCATCCAGTATAGATTGTATAATGTAGGTAACATAAAAAACTCAATTTATGCATTCTATACAAATTTATTCTTTTGTAGACTTTTATCCTTATGGTGCAACATCAAATGACAGTCAAACCTTTACCAGTGCGTCATTAACACTCACACAGCCCATCAAAATTTTTGCCAACTACTACAATGAAATCAAGGTAAGTCTATTGTATAGTGTTCAAAGGTTTTTACTTTACCTCAAGTCAAAATCACATCCTTTTGCCACTTTCTGTAAGTACTGTATTATCCATTATGTTCTAGGAGAGTACAAGAAATTAACACACTGGAAAATTAACATAATGATCTTATTGCATTTAAATTCAAAAGGCCTTAATTTTTCTTGGGTTCGAATTAGTGCTTCACAAATTGCATTTTCTGAAACCACTTTGAAATATTGGAATAATGTGGAGCAACATTATCTGTTCTGAACAAAACTACAAAGCTAGAGGTCTTCAAAATGACTCTTCTATGCTTCTTTTTCTGTATCTTAATTTACTGTCCATTTTAAGCTAAACAAAAATTTGATCTAACATGTAGTTTAAGCATTAAAGCATTTTCTTATAAGAGAACCTAACCTTGAAGTAATCTGTAAGCTCATCAATTATCTACTTAAGTCAGAGTTTGGAATTTAACTACGATAACTATTTTTCTCTGTTCTCTCTCAGAACAGTGATCACTTGTTACTGTAATTGCCTGATGTATATTACAAAACGTTGTTTTATTAACAAATTTAAACTTTTAAAATGTAAAATTTAAATATAAATTCTAAACTGTTGTTGTTCATAACAATGAGAATGCAAGAATTGCTACAAATTAAATGTGAAAATGAGATTCTTTAATTAAACGGATGGGTTTCTCTTTATATTAATTTTTTTTTATTAATCAAGGTATGCCAGTTTATTTATACTTCAACATGATTAAAAACTAATTAAAAATTTTTCAATTATTTCATCTTCAGTGCTTACATTTAAAATTATAAAAGTTATCTATTTACATATCAACATTTAAAAGTTAAAAATGAGTAATCTTGGCTCATTGATTACTATGATTATCTTGCTTAGGAAATACTATTTCTAAATAAATGTAACACTTTAGTTTCTATTTGATCGTACAATGATGGTTGTTTATTTGCTATTATTGAAGCTTCTAAGTTCTTTCTCTCTCGGGTGTTTGAAGTAGCAGAGAACTAAACCTTTCATGAAAAGATGTGATCTGGATTACTCTGTAGGTGTTTGAAGGCTTTGAATTGCCAGTTAATGAGTTGTGTTCCCTCCATCTGAACTCTACGTACTTTCCTTGTGTTCCATTTTATACACAGAGTGTATTTATTCCCTGTGAACTCATACGAACACTGTTTAGTTTGAAAAGTAAAAATCCCTATCTGTCTTATTAATTATGTTGATATTAAAGTGTAAATAACAAAACTTTAAAGATTCCCCACTACAGTTAGTTATACCCATCTTTTAATGATAACAATTCTAGAGTAAAAAAAAACCCTCAATAGTATATAAGTAAAATTATGAAAAAGCTTGGCTGACAACTGTTGAAACATTTCACAGCAAAAAACATTTTACAGTTCACAACTTTCTAAATTTTGAAATCACTTCGCCAATTTGGCAAAAACCACAAACGTTTCTTTCATGAACACTTTCTTCCTTTCAAATAAAAATATCTTCCTGCCTCTTGTTTGGAAAAAGCACTTGTTATTTAACACTCACCTTGATTAAACCATTATCCAATAATTTCACAGATGACAACAATTTCAGTTATGTAATATAAAGTTTTTATTGAATAGAAGATAATTCTGTATAATGTCATTATAACATGTGTTTCCATGTTACAATATATATACAATATCTCAATATTTTCTATGTTTTTTCTTCAGATTGACATCAAAGGAGTAATCTTTGTCAATGGAACAAGCGTTGTGAATTTCCATGGTTTTCCTAGCTCACTAACAATCATATCTGTTTACTCAAGACATGCATTTCAATCTGGTTGGATCTGGTATCGTGAGACTTATGATGACCAGGTTCTTCAAAGAGCTTCTCATGATGTTAGAAAGCAAACACAGGATAACTTTGAAGCTTCTCAAGCACTTATCATAACATACTATGCTAAAAACTCATTTTATGTTAAAGATTTCCACACTTTCCAAGCTGTTTTGGCGACAAATGGATCTCAAACTTATGTTGTATTGTCTTACAAAGATTTATTTGAAAATGATGCTACTGTTGGTTTTGGGGATGGCAAGTGTAATTCCCAAATAATTGGATCCAAACAATATAGCACTCAATTAGCACACACCTCCAATGTAAATGAAACTGGGCGCCATATTTATCTACTTAGTGACAGCACAGAGTGTAGATTCAATTGTAAGTGCAAATGACCTGATTACAAAATTATTTTGTTTTATTTTTGTTTTTCATATTAGGTTTTAAGGCGTTATATTTCTGAATGACACTCAAACTTTTTTTGTAGTGTTTTACAATCACACCAACCCAACAGAAGTTACGATGGGTGATAACATTGCACAAAGATTTAATTTGACTCAAGCAATAAAGATTTTTAAAAACTGGGAAAAGACAGTCTATGTAAGATGATATTTTTTTTAAATGTCTTAGGTGAACGTTCAAGTGAAGGACAACTTTAGAAATCGGGTTTATAATGAAATTTCGTAATTATTCCAACATTATAGTAAAACTTCCTCAGAAATGGTGCCAACAAATTGTTTATCTTGAAGCCTGTATAAGAAGTCAGAATTAAACAATCATTCTCTTCTCACAACAACCCTATTTTTTAAAGTTCTTTCAACTTGCTTTTCTATGAATATTTAATATTCAGAGAATGTTGATGGATGTTGGTTTAAGTAAAATTACAAGGTCATGTAGACTTTATAGCTGTCAGTAAGAAACAACAAAGGATTTGTTTTCACTTGACTTGAGATATGATCTTTTAAGTAGGAAATGAGAAAAAAATGTGAAGCTGATATAGATTGATTAGCTCAATGGTACCATATACGGTTATTTAAATTTCACCCAGACGAGTGCCATATACTCACACTTGGTAAACTGGAGAACATTGTTCACACAGAGCAATACAGGCTAGATGGTGAAGAACTACAGCTTGTGTTTGAAGAGAAAGATCTTGGCATTTTTATAGATTCGGAGCTCAAGTTTGAAGAGCACATTAACACAAAAATCAAGAAGGCTTACTCCATTTCTGGCTTAATATGAAGAAGTTTCTCATCATATCTAGAGTAGGCCCTCTTCAAAATGCTATTCACTATGTTTGTGCATCCGCTTCTTGAGTACTGCCAAGTTTAATGGTCACCATATCTCTGGAAAGGCATCAATCAATTGGAAAGTGTCCAACATAGAGCAATGAGAGCTGCTGATGGTTTAAAGTATCCAACCTATGAGGAAATACTGTGTCAGCTGCAGTTGCCTACATTAGCTTTCGAAGACTCTGTGGAGACATGATCAAACTGCATAAGCACCATCATGATAAAGCAAGTCTATGCAATGCGTTCCAGCCAACCACTACAATATCAAGAAGGCATGACTTTCAACTGGAGAGAAGTTTTCCTAAAGATGGATATTGGGGAGTACAACATAACTCATTCTATTTCTGTACTATCCAAATGCGGAATGAATTACTGAAGGAGGTTGTTGATGCTATATCACTCAATACTTTTAAAAACGTCTAGATACCTGCTGGAAAGATCATCCTCTACATTATGATCAAGAGCCACAATAATATCAAGAATTATTCTTAGAGGCGAAGCTTGGCCTGCGAAACTGTATTCGTAAATAGATAGTAAATGTCCCCTTTGGTTGTGATATTGCATAGAAAGAAGCCACGCCTAATAATCATTTTACATAATTTTAAATACTTTCTTTATCTCTAATCTTGTAAATTTTGTAATTTCTTAATATAGGTTTCATAAAAAGGTTGATAGTATAAACAATTATGACACTACAACTATAGACTTGATGATAAGAGTTTTTTCCAACTAAATAATGAGAATAAGTTTCATTTCATTTCTGAAAGTAAATAGCTTTGTTTACTGAATTATCTATCTGTATAAAAATTAATCAATTACTAAATTATGCAATTTTACATGGGTTCACACATTCTAAAGAAGTAAATGCACTTGAATCCTTTATTATCTTTACTTTGATTAGTAAAAACATGGTGAACATAAACCATTTGTATGAAGCATTAACTCGATAGTGTGCTATTTATTCTGACAACATATTTTGAAGTTATCACTTCATCATCAGGTCTAAAATTAAAATAGTAAAACTGTAAAAAAAAAGAAAAAGAAACAGTCAAACTACTTATACTTATATTCACACAAAATAATATGCATCCAACATACAGTCATATGCGCACTAAAAGCCCTTCAAACAGAATTGAGAGAAAAAGTATTACAGCAGAAAATATAATTTAAAGATACCCCTACGAAATAGTAATTACTACTTATTGTTGTATTACTATAATTTTATTAGTTATTTTTAATGGTTAAAGCATTTCTACTTCGATACCCTGTTTCTCATTATTAGTTGTAATTACTAAAAAGGTTTCGTCTTCTCTAGTTAGTGGACCTGCCTAATAATGTTTGTGGAGATGTAGTCTGTGAAAGCTACCTAATTTATGGAACATTTTTTGGATATGCCATTCAAAAAAATTCATCACTTCCCTCTCCTATAAGAGCTTATTACACAGAATACATCATTCATTTTGTCATCATATTATGTCTTCTGTTCCAGAAAACTAAGTGAAATTTATTTTCTGTTCGATGAAACATTGTCTTCTATGGGCAGTTTTAAAGAATGAATAAAATTTGAGTAGAATTCCTTTTCTTTACTTCTTCCTTGTAATCACTTATAGGTGAATACAAATGGAGTGTTGACATTTTCAGGAGGCTACCCAAATATTACTTGGAGGCATTCAGGAACTATGCTTTTGGCTTATCATCTTGATCTGACCACAGAGGAAAGGGGCAGAATACTGTTTGAAGAGAGATTTGACAATGAAACTTTGGAAAGAGCCACGAATGATGTTCGATTATTTGACCATTTGCAGAAAGATTTTAAAGCACAACAAGTTGTGATTGTAACCTATGATCAAGTGCCAAAAGTTGGATTCAAATATTCAAAACATACTTTTCAAATTGTAATAGCATCCAATTTTGAAAAGTCATTCTTAATTTTACATTACAAAGATCTGGATTTTGATCCCCTCTATTACGGATGCTATATCAATACAGTGTATAACTGTTTTAATACATATCTACAAACTTATCAGAGCATGAGATTCATGAACTATTTCACCAATACAGGAATTGAAGGAAAACATATCGTACTCCTTACACCTATCAACTGTTATGATGATTGTAAGTTTAATTCTTTTTCTTTATTTGATGCACGTATAAGGATAGTACAGAAGACAAATGCACGAGAAGGGTTTATTTCAGCTGTGCTTTTTTGTTTGCTGTTGCAGGCCTTCTTTTAGAATCACATTTGTTATTTTTTTCAAATCAGCAAAACATTTACAGAATTACATACCCTTGGGATACCTTAAGGGAATAAATTTTGGCGGGAATTTAATTTGGCGGTCGGCCAATTTTGACATTGTGTTAAATTTGGCAGGAATTTAATTTGGCGGAGTTACAACCGAAAGAAAAAAAAATTCACGGGAATCATGAATTGAGAAAGGCTTTATTAAACCAAAACACCATTGTAACAATAATCAATAAAAAGTTTTCCTTTTACATTCACTCATCGTCAATGATAAAATCAAAAGCATTCCGTTTAACATCATTTTCTTGCTCCAATCTGAATCTGAGTCTGATTCTTCTTGTCGAGAATTCACAAAACTTTCTTCCAAACTTCAAGCAATGGTTTACATTGGTTTCATCGTTTCTGCCATCGTCAGCTAAAGGGGTTAACTCCTTGAAGGGGTCGATGGAAGGTAATGAGCTGTTGCGGTTTTTGATGTCATCATAGATTCCAGAGCTATTTTCCGATGTGATGTGGTTATAAAATTCGATCAACCGTTTAGGGTGTAAAGGTTTGAAAAAGAAAAACTGATGTTTGACACAAAGGCATCCAGAACTTTTTCAGTTTAGAAACACTGCCAAAAACGAAGAAAAGTAGTTGTAGTTGTAATAATATCATAACAATAGATTGAAAAAATGTATAACAAGATTGAATTCTTATTGCTGTTGTTTACTGTATATCTCTTTTGATTATCAGAAAAAATATTTTAATTTGCCAAAGAAAAAAATGAAAAAAAAGAATTTATTTGGCAGTCCATACAAAAAACAAGTTTTGGTGGGAATTTAATTTGGCGATGCGCGAAAAAAGTTAAATTTTCTTTCCGCCAAAATTTCTTCCCTTAAGGTAATATTTGTAAAGGCATTTTCTTTATTTCAGCACTTGTTCTATATTTTTGTTCATTTATTTATAAGGTCAGTAAAATTTAGGTCAGTATTTTGTTAAATGTATTTATTTATTTATTATATTGGGTCTGTGTTTTAGACACATTTCTATTATAAAATACGCCCAACTTTTACTTTTGCAGTTCAGTTCTAAAGAGACTTCAATGAGTCAACAACTCATTTTTTTACTCATTTATTTGTCTGTGCTTGCTGCCTTCAGCTTGCACTCAAACTCAGGCAAGCTGTTTGAACATACATCACTGTTACAAGTACGCCCACGGACTTGTCTCTGTATAGTATACCATTGTTATCTATTAAGTAAACGTTTTCTTTGGTATTTAATCTATGATGGTAGTGTTCATTATTTAAAAGACATGGTTATTGATCTAATTTATTTCAGTGTTTTATTCATCCTACGTCATTAATGGCAACGATGTCCCTTTTGAAATGGTGCAACTTACTTTAAATGAGTCAATGCCCTTTCCAAAATCATACATGAAAAATCTCTTTGTAAGTAACAATGTTTGTCTTTCAGTTTTGTGTTCTGGTAGCTATTTTCACAATGTTCTATGGTACCAAATATTAATACTTAACTGAAGAAAATGATTTTCCCACCTCATGGAAGCAATTTCCCGTTATTCTGGTTATACTATAGAATTCTAACAGGCATTATTTCCTTTTAGATCACTAACCAGGGTTACATAGCTGCAGGAATTGCACCCTTTACTCCTTCCGACGCAGAAAAATTTGGGCCAACTATTGAATACACATTCCCAGTCATATCAGGATACGCTGCCAACTACGATGCTCCGTTTTACCATTCCAACACTTTCGTATTATTTGGTGAAACCAAGGAACCTTACATATTAGATGCAGTGTCGGCTGACATCAGGTTATATACAAAGGACGGTTTCAATGCTACTCAAGCAGTTGTGGCAACATACTATCGTGCCAGAACGGATGTTTATTTAGGAACGAATACCTTCCAAATAGTGATTGCTACAGATGACACACTCACTTATGCTGTCATGAATTATATCAGGTTAAATACACCACGAGGTATTGTTGGCTTTAGTTCAAGTAACTGTAACTGGACGAGTTTTATTAAGCCCGAAGACAGCAGAACTCTTGTTCAAACCTCGAATATTGGAATACCAGGGAGACATGTTATGCCTCTGTATGATGCTTGTTATGACACAGGTAGTAATGTTTGTTTTAACGTTTTGTGTTTTAAATGTTAAGACCTCGAAAGACATTCAGAAATCCCTGATACTTCTTACAAAGACTTGATTTTAAAACTTAAATCATTTTACGTAGAACAAGATAAATATCTTTATTTTTCAATGGACTTTTAAATATCAGTGTTATTATTTTTGGTAACAATACAATGATTTCACACTGACGTCGCACAAAATAAAATAAAATCACTCTCACCTCTCAATCTACCATTTTGCGTGACAGACAAACAAACAGACAAACAGAGAATCGGCTATTAATATATAGACTAGCCGCCAAGGCGGCGTCGCTCGCCGCCCATGTCCACCTGCTCTGTATCACTGTATCAATAAACGTCAAATTTCCTTATAAACGGCTCGTAGAACTTGTGTTCAACCAGAAGCAGATTCGAAGTCACAACCTCTGGTAAAACCAATCTTTTATCAGTGTAACAATACACTCAAAACGTAGAGAGAGAAAACTTCAACTTTTTATTAGCTTTTGTTTTAAAAAAGTTACGCGCTCTAACATGGGTGCTATCAAACGTAAGGGGGAAATGGTTTCTCTTCTTAAAAAGATCACACGGGAGGAGAGAAAAAAAGGCACGTGCTAAATGAATAAAGTGAATAAAAAAAAACGTTCGATCTGATTAAAATAGATTAAAAGAAATCGATTAAAACAAATTAAGACAACTATTATGACAAAAGCAAAAAAAAATATTTTGTATCATATACTCTTTTTTTACCTATCGGTTTTTAAACATTTTGATTGCTCGAAAAAATGTTCACCCGTCTCAGACAGTCAGGCAAGGATACGTTAGGATACACTGGTAAACCGCACGTTTTGCCACTGCTTTATGTCCAAAACGTTTAATCAGTTAGTTTCAGTTAGTTTGTATTTAGTTGATGTATTGTTTTCAAAGCCAAGTCAACGTGGAATATAAAACTAACAATAATGATAAAAACAAAACGTTATTCCTATTAGTTCATCAGCCAAAAAAAGTCACGTTTGATTGGGGTTGCAATGTATTTGCTTCGAACTCACATCGCACACAAAAAAAGAAATAATTTCGCTCATAACTCAATCTACCATTTTGCGTGACAGACAAACAAACAGACAGACAGACAGACAGAGAATCGGCTATTAATATATAGACTAGCCGCCAAGGCGGCGTCGCTCGCCGCCCATGTCCACCTACTCTGTATCACTGTATCAATAAACGTCAAATTTCCTTATAAACGGCTGGTACAACTTGTGTTCAACCAGAAGCAGTTTCGAAGTCACAACCTCTGGTAAAACCAATCTTTTATCAGTCTAACAATACACTCAAAACTTATAGAGAGAAAACTTCAACTTTTCATTAACTTTTGTTTTAAAAAAGTTACGCGCTCTAACATGGGTGCTATCAAACGTAAGGGGGAAATGGTTTCTCTTCTTAAAAAGATCACACGGGAGGAGAGAAGAAAAGGCACGTGCTAAATGAATAAAGTGAATAAAAAAACGTTCGATCTGATATAAAATAAAATAGATTAAAAGAAATCGATTAAAACAAATTAAGACAACTATTATGACAAAAGCAAAAAAAAATATTTTGTTTTATGATACTCTTTTTTACCTATAGGTTTTTAAACATTTTGATTGCTCGAAAAAAAGTTCACCCGTCTCAGACAGTCAGGCAAAGATACGTTAGGATACACTGGCAAACCGTACATGTTACCACGTTCTGCCACGGCTGCTTTTTGTCCAAAATGTTTAATCAGTTAGTTTCTTTGTATTTAGTTGATGTATTGTTTTCAAAGCCAAGCCAACGTGGAATATAAAACTAACAAAATAATAAAAACGAAACGTTATTCCTAGTTCATCAGCCACAAAAAGTCACGTTCGATTGGGGTTGCAATGTATTTGCTTCAAACTCACGTCGCACACCAAAAAAGAAATACTTTCGCTCATAACTCAATCTACCATTTTGCGTGACTTACAAACAAACAGACAGACAGACAGACAGACAGACAGACAGAGAATCGGCTATTAATATATAGATTATTTTCTTCAGTTGTAAAACTGAAGTGACTACTTTATTTTAGAAACTTTCGCGGGAAGAAAATTTCGTGGTTTCGTGGTGGTTTCGAGAGAAAAACTAAATTAAATTCCACAAATTATCAGTTATTTTTGCGAACCGCGAAAATAAATTTCACGAATTTTTTTGACGTTCCGAACTGCGAAATTTAATAATGTAAAAAAATGTTCCTTTATGAGCAAAGATCTCCTTTACGAGATATAATTCATAATTTTAACTGAAAATACATTATAAATCGTCGAAAGAAGTTATATTTTTGAATGAGACATCCTAAAAAAAAATTGTACAAAACATTTGATTTTCCAGCAAAATATAATTTTTGTTTATCCGTGAACATAAATTCCTGCGAAATCCACCTTACTTTCTGTAGCGAGAAAGTTAATTTCGCAAAAACGCAAAAGTTTCTGACAATAAAGTCTTGATAGAATATTTTGGATGAAACTGTTATGAAAAGGCAAGCGTACCAATTACTCTTTTTTATTTTTAGTCATGTATCCTTATGGCCCTAGTGAAGGTGACCAAATTGTCGAAAGGGATTCGTTAGTTGAACTCACACAAGAAATACCATTGTTTTTTGGTAACACAAAGAAGTTATATGTGAGCAGTTAATTCTATGCTGTGAAACCTTCTTTCTTTTCGGACAAAACATTCCCTTTTGCAGTGGTTCAGTGGACAGTGGTTCTGAAGCAACTTTATATAGAGACTGTTGCTGCTTTGATACAAAATTTTTTTCCAGGTACATATGAATGGTTTCGTATCTGAGAAAAACGCAGTTTCTGAAGCCGACATTCCTCATTTGAATGATAGCTTTATAGCTGTGTATGGCACCAGGTATTCAGTTGGGAGAATACATTTCCGGGAAACTGATGATAAGGTAACATTGGATCAGATTGAAATGGATATCAAGAAATATGCCAATGCAAAGTTTGGTGCTAAATCAGCAGTGATCGTTACTTATGAGGATATGTTAAGTGAAGCAGATCCTCTTGAAAAGAATACCTTTCAGTTGGTTTTGATCACTAACGGAAGCAATACCTTTGGTGTGTTCAACTACGCTCGGTTAGATACGGACAATGGTGTTATCGGGTACAACTTCCAAGGCTGTAATTTTGGTTATTATGCAGATACGCAACATTCGCGAGAGGTAGCGTGGAAAAGAATGAATCGGGATCACCTTGTTGGCAGAAAAGTACAGTTGCTCAATCCGAGTATAAAATGCGGACCGACGAGTAATATTTAATTGGATTTTGTTTGTGTTAGCAACTTTTCATTGACTAGAAGTGTGACAATTGCGTTTTCAACGACACCGAAACAATATTACTTATAGTCATTGTCCAACTTTTATTTACAATTTTTAGTAGTTAGGTCCACTTTGTTATAGGAGTTATTCGATGCATTATTGTGACTAATATTTTTTTTGTTTGTTTCATTTTTAGCAATGTATCCTTTTGGCGAAAAAAATGGAGATACGCTTATGACGTCGTATTATTCAAAGACGATATATTTGCCATATGCTGTTCCCTGGCTATCTAAACCATTCGACACGATTTACGTAAGTTGACGACTTATTGTTCCATATTGTCGGATAAAAATCGTTTGTATTCACTTGGAGTGATGTGAATATGATTAGCCTAGATTACAAATTTTCTGCGACTTTGTGGCTAATTCGACTGCAGTAAACTCATTCATTCAGCAATTTTTACGTTGAAGTTCGAATCTAAATTGTCTACCAACCTTCCATTGCAATTCTACAGTTGACTTTAGGAGACTTGTGATGGGCTTATGAACAAAGAACAATTTGAATTTGAATAACCGTAATGCTTCGATTAGACGCCCGGGGCGTTTATTAAATTTTTTGAATTTTTAGCGGGGAGTCTATTCGAGGGGGGCGTTTAAAAGAGGGGGGCGTCTATTGAATTTTTGTGAAACCCTTCTTTTTCGTAAATATAAACTAAATATAAACATCGATGAAAAATATACAAAATTAATCTTCAAGATCATTGTCAATAAAGACAAAGTTTCCAACTGTTAGTTTAAAAAAGAAAGGCGTCTATCGCAAATTTCCATATTTTTATACAAAATGAAAACATTGAGGCTGAAACAATGCAATGTAGTAGTTCTACATGCCTTAATTAGTGTGTCTCTAATAAACGCCCCTCTCTAGAGAGGGGCGTCTATTCGAGGGGGCGTTTAATCGATGCATTACGGTAATCAAAATTGGGACTAAATTTGCACTTAATTTTGAAAGTTCTTCAATTTTCAGTAAAATTTGCACAAAGGATACTTAATTAAGAATAAGGTCCTGATTTGAATATGGCACTCATTTGTTGGATTTAAATTGGGTAATTGGGACCAAATTTTGACCATACTTGTTATAAACATTTGTACAAAGAACAATTGGATATGGTTGCTCAAATGTAGCAATATTCAATAACATCATATAATGTTTGTGATATACTATATATATTCAACCAACACATTATATATATTCAACCAACACATTATATATATTCAATGAAACATTATATTATAGATTAATAATTCGTATTGTTCAGTGATACTATATTTATGTTCAACGACACATTACATATTCAATAAAAAATCGAACATATTCAATGAAATATGTATTTAATATGTTCAGCAAAATGTCTTCGTGTTCAATAAACCATATTCCATTTAAATCATAATTTTTATAGTAACTACTTATATAATAACCTTGCGTTGTATAGTCTGTGTTTTAAACTGTCTGGTCCTCGAAATCTAAAATCGTGCAGGTCATCCTAGCAGGACGAATCTTGTCAAACTTCAGCTCAAATCAACAAGTAGCTGCCAGTCGTGTTTTAAGGCCAGCTTTTTCTTTTTATTTCCTCTGCGAATATTTTCAAACGCTTCATTAGAAGAGAAAGCAGACTAGCTGATTGGTAATAGTCCTGTTGAAAAGCAAGTAGCGTGACGATCATTTTGTCCAGAACCACTGAGAACACACTTAACTCATCCAAAGAATAATCCTTTTGCCCAATACGATTTACTAAAAGGGCTATTTGATGGAAAAATTCCTGAATAGATGGATCTCTATGAATGATGTTTACTGTAGCTGCCGCCATATTTTTTTCTAGTTCCCGCGAAAATTAAGCCAAACGATATTACCTGTTCAATTTCCAGACCAGATTACAAACTAGTATTTCGTTGACCATATATTGTGTGGTTGAATATAATTTCAATCCATTGCATATATAAGAAGTCACAAACCTGATAAAATATCGTGAACATATGATAACTTATATATAATATATACAACGAGCATTATAAATATAGCATATTAATAAATCTCACCGAATATTTCATTTCGATAGATAATATTGTATGATTGAAAATATAAAATACTTCATTGAATATTGCTACATTTGAGCAACCATAATTGGAAGAATTCTTTCAGATTGTAAATTTTACAATTTTTATGTTTATACGTAGCTCTTAAACTATATGAAGTACTTCTTCTTTTTTCAAAATATGTACAGTAATGCAACAGTACCTAATAAATATAACTTCATTAAAAAAAATTAACCATTTGATGGAAAAACTGTGCTATTGTTCAATTTCAAAGTGATGATGGGGGCGGTTATTGGGTTAGTATTGCTGGTCATGATTCGTTTTATTTGAAATGTCTGCGATTCACCTGAAAAAACCTCTTTTAGCAACACGAAAAACATTTTAAAACACGGCCCCACCAAACTTCAATCTTTAGATTATTGGTAGAGGATCAATAACAATTGGATCTCGGACCGCTAGTACGTCTTATTTCACCATCAGACGGTACAATGTTATAGCAGCTTTCTTAGAGAATTTGGATACAAGATACGGCGGTTCGATTTATTACCAAATCATTTACGGCTCAAATCATTTGACCGAATCCATTGTTGCCGATATCAAACGAAACTTTACCGATATTGAATTTCAACCGAACATAACCGTTCTGGTGTCGTATATTAATGTTGCAAATACGTATGACGAAACCAAGAAAAGTACCTTTCAAATTGCCGTCACTTCAAATAACGTCGATACATATGCCGTTATGAATTTCTTGAAGCTGGAAGGAAATGGGTACACCGGCATAAGTGACATATCTTGCGATGATGGCGATAAGAAACGATTAACAATAAAAAGATTGGGACCTGAATATTTGATGACGACGACGAATACTGGTCAAATTGGACAACACGTGATGAAGTTGACCAACAACGAATATTGTTCACGTAAGTCATTAGTCCACCCATCCAATGATAAACGCCATACAACGCCTCAATATCAACAATCGACGCCCTCCTGCACAATTATAAAGAACATAAACAATTTTCAGTGATATTTATAGATTCTAACTATCACTGTTGCTCGTTAAAAGTCTGTTTTATTGATCATTACAAAATTAACAACTGTGTCTAAACAAAAAATAATCATTATTCTTTGAAATAAATATTTTTATAAATAACAACTTATATTTTTGGAAAGCTCGTAAATTGTTCGTTCCAACGGTATAAAAACCGCATTGTGTTGGTGAAAATTCAGAAAGTTATTTGTGTTTTAAACCAGATGCCCACTTTCTCTGAGTCAGCAAGAGCGAATTGCACGTTCATGCTGAGACAGCTTAAAAAGTTTGTTTTTAATGACTCTTGTGGTTTACAGCCACTTGACTTTTTTTTTCTGGTAATGACCTTTGATAATTGTTATTGTAAGATGTGTTAATTAACCATTAAGAAGATAATTGGATTTTTTCATGGTAAAATTCTTCACTGTTTCCAAAATAAAACCTGTTAACAAAATATATATTAATCCTTGAATAAAATCCTATCGAATGGTGTAAAGGTGACTTCGTTGAAGTCCAGATATTTGGTCTTACGCAGTGTTATTTAGAATTATCCATTCCGGGCATCTAATGCTAAAGTAGCCAGTAACCACAAGTTGAAACGGAAGCTTTTTACCTGGAAAAAAATGCTTAATTATTCTCTCGTTGTTATTTTAGCTGCACCGCCGACAACTACAACGACAACGTCGACAACAACAACAACAACGACAACAACGACGACAACGCAATCGCCAACAACAACTGCAAAAATAACGACAACGTCGGCTGTCACAAGTCCTGAATTGGAAGCTACGACGACAACAACTTCACAGACCAGTACGACACGTGGTAAGACATTGTCAAAGAATTGTTCGGTTTTCATCACACTTGTCGTAGTTTCAACTTTGTAATCAATTCTCTCGCTTTCTTTTCTCTTTTCATGAGAAAGAACCTTTTTCATGCAGCAGGATAAAAACTTTGTAAATTGATAAGAGTTTAGTTTTGGTCAACGGAAAGGCTATCATCGCATAGTTGGGACATCTCGTATAAATGGGAGCAGACACGGAATAATAATGGGAACACCACAACAATTGTTTCTTGCTTCTTTTTTTAATAATTTTGCCTGTCGGACAAAATCGTAAAAACCATGCGACGAAGTGCTTTTCTAGTGAAAATGGTGTGTGCCTATCTGTAAAAATGTACTCGTCCGCAGAGATTTTTCAGCAAATATTCCTGTTGGGTATAACTCTAGGATTCCAAATACGATCGAGACTCTGACACGTATTTGGAGGTCCTTACCACTACACTCTAGCCGCACACAGTATCAATGTTAATGTGATGAATGTTATATTTTACAGATCAATCGAGCGGTGCTCCCTTAAATGCTACATTAGCACCAGAAAGTAAGTCCAGTATTCTGAAGAAATATTTTAGTCATTTTCCCCAAAATAAACGTAATAATTTGCCTTATCAAAGTCTTGTGTCTTCTTGAGTAATTCTGTAAATTGAACTGACTTTTGGACAAATTTGGAACACAGTTGTTCTTTTGACCGTCGATATTTTCCCTGTGGCTTTCTAGAAAACGGTAACTGCAGGCTGTCGTTTGCGAATGATTTTTTCAAATTTATTTATAAGGCGACGAATCAAATGACGTGGCAGTCATTGCCGGTGGAGCGACAGGTGGTGTCGTCTTTTTACTCGTCATAATTATCGTCATTGTTGTCATGTCGAAACGGAATACAGGCGGTACCAGTGTGAAAAAAACGGAAAAGAACGGTGCAGGGGAGAATGGTAATTATGAAGTTTACGAAAATAAGAGCTATGAAAATCAGGAAGCGAAAGAGAATAAATCATAAAAGATGACGGAATAGTGAATAGAAGTCGCACCTGTTAGCCCGTAAAAGTCACGTAAAAACATCTTTGGAGGGGGTAGAATCTATCCCTAATGAAGTCGAAGATGTTTGTAGTTATAAGCAAACTGTGCAAAGTCATTTTGTAAGATTTGATTGGAGATAATATTTTAACCTTTCGTAATCATTCTCAAGGCACCATTCTAGTGGAAGGATGTTTCGTTTTTGCAAGGAATTGCATGCACAATAAAGTATAAAAATCTAATATTTTAATTTAATAAATTTTTGGATGTCATAAGACTTATACTTGCGATTCAAGTCTGATTTCGTGATGTATGTCTGATTTTGTGACCTATGATCCGCATCTTCGTGAAGTACATGAAAATCTGTCATATAAACACTGCTCTAAGAATCATAACAGCATTGCAACTGCATGAATAAAAGGTACACTTTTTTGAAAATTGTTTGAAAGATCTCAAGTCACAAAGACATTTCGTTTGTTATGATTATTCCACTTTTCTGCTCATAGTCTTGTTGTTACCGTTACCATCTCAAGTCTGTCTCAAGTGTATCTCAACGCATTATCACTTGAATCACTTGTTTCAGTCAACAGTTCTTTTATGACTGTGTTATTACACAGACCTTGACTGGGTTATACAGGCCTTGATTGTGTCGCTTAACATACTTGATTGCGTTATACAGATCTTGCTTGTGCAGTCAAACCTGTATGTAACGGACACCACGTAATGTTTAGGAACTAGCCGAATCAGAGTCAATATAACGTCACTTAATGCAATTTCCTAAATGACTGAGGCACCAACTATCGTCTATTGTCTATTATTCTCCCATATAAATAACGTGGCTGAAGTGGCTGTTGAGGCGTTTTAACTCCTTTTCCTGCCGATATATTCAAAATATAAAGAATAACGATTATTCTTACTTACTTCAGGTTATACAATAGGTAATCTACAATAATTAATCCAGTTTAATATTGGAAATGATTACCTGAAAGTTCTCTTGGTTGTATCTGTTTTTTTATTCAATTTTCAGAGCTCCATTGTGGCCCATAGTTAATATCACAAATATGTGGTGTTACTGTCATCCGACTGGCCAGTTTTGTGCCATCTTTTAATGTAATTCTTGTCAGAGGCCAGATTTTACTTGCATGCACATATTAACCACATAAATATAAACATTTGAAAGAAAGCCATCTATATCCATTTGAGCCAATGAAACTATTCAGTGTGATCTGAATTATCCCCCAAAATCGAAATTAACAAAAAATAATATTAAGGTCTTTAAGAGTTTTTTGTGTTCAATATCCAGTTTCATTACACTTTCAAAAAAAACAGATACAAGCTTGAAATCTTTTGCACGTTAAAATATACTCTTTAGGCTTTTATAAAAACCCAAAACCAAAACCAGGAAAATTCATTATCACATAAAAATCCTTAATACAAATTTGACGGTAAAATCAGTCAAAATTTGCTTAGTGCGAAACACCATTACAAACATCAACTTCTGTAGATGTTTCAAGCTTCCCAGAATATTTTTTGCTAGCTTCCATTTACCTCATGGTCTGAAAAAAACGCCTTTTATTCATTTTTGCTGGGCGTCGAAAAAGACTTTCCGCCATCATGAAAACTCACAAATTTTGAGCTATCGAACTGCGCATGCTTACAATAAACACCGCTTAGGAAACAGACGTGTATTACGAACATATACATCTTCTTAAAACTTAAAGTCAAAGTCAAAAAGAAGAGCAAATAACATTGAATTAAGTCATTGACTTTAGACGGTTAAACAGTCATTTGCCCGAAGGCCAGTGTGCAGTCAGTCAATGGCTCCTAATGGGCTAATACGCTGGCTTTTAAAGCACATCGGAGTGGAGTATCGAGATACGACATGACTGGGCTCGAACACAGTTCGCAGCGGTCGTACTCAAAGTTACTACACCATCGCTGCATATTACGATTACTGTTCTTTAAGAGGTTATATGACAACATTGTATTTTGATCTCAAATTGAAAATTCATATATTAGTTGCAGTACATATAGGGAACAGTGGATTTATATCATGGATTTATCTTCTACACGACTTTAGTCTTGATGAAGTTGCAATATAGCAACCCGACATCAAAAATAAGATTGTAAAAACATCAAATGTATGTCAAAACATCATAGACACAAGGAGATACAGATCAAGCATGACAACTATCGAAGCAATTTTGAAGGAAATGTTAAAAGAAAAAAGGCAAGATCAGTATAAAATAAATTCGAAAAAAAAAAATGGAAAAGCTATTAGTTGTATAAAAAGTCAAATAAAGTTCAAGAGCTAAGAAATTTCCATTGTTGAAGGACTATGTTTCCATGGAGATATGTTTCCGTATCTTTTATTCGTCGTTTTCAGGGTCACTTTTTTATTTATTTATTTACTTGGTATTGTTTTACGTGGCTAGCATCACTCAATGGCTATTGCATCTGCTTACCAGGAGGGGCCACGGCTTAGGTTGGAAGCTCCGCCGAAGTATTTGACACTCTCATGAGTAACACAAACCCAATCAAGGGCCTGTGCTGTCCTGGGTTAATCCTCCGCGCTTTGAGTATTACTGCTATGATCCTGGAAAAGCTATTTCAACATAGGATTGGCTATTCATAGGTTCTCTGCTTCTCATTCATTGTCCTCTTGCATTCTTGTCCGCATATCGAAAAGGCAAGAGACCTTGGGTACGAGGTTGTCGGATACCTGAGACTAGAGGCCGGAGATCAACTCGTTTGGGCGTTTCAAGTTTAGGAATAAGAACGTTATACTTATCACTCACTATTTACCATTGTGAACAGTTGTTTGGAAACATAAAAATACCTCCACTTTTAGATAGGTTAATCTTGGTCTGAATGGGATAGTAGAGACCAATACTGGTTTGTAACCATTCCTTGATATAATAATAGTGATGAAAAAATGTGTGAACAGGGAGGTTTCTGCAAAGATGAACTCTGAAGTTCATTAATTCTATCATTGGAGGTTCAATGTTCAGTGATTTTCATGCAGCTTTTCAAGAAAAGAGGTACCGTAAATGACCGATTAAGCGCCCAGGACTCAATTAAGCGCCCCGTCCGATTAAGCGCCCAGATTTAGACGAAAAATTTGTAATAAGCGCCCAGGTTCCGACTAAGCGCCCAGGTCCAATACTGAAACTGGGCGCTTATTCGGCAAAAACATAAAATATTGAGAAAAACATCGTTTTTAGTTGAACATATATTTAACCATAAGGAAGGAAACTCAATAACGCGAGAATGAATTATTTTCATCTCCACAGTGAGAGTATTTATCGAACTTTTTTTGAAGTTGCTCGAGTAGGACACAGACAGCTCTTTTGTCAGTATTCAGTGAAAAGATAAACTGTATTGGTGGTTTGAGAAATTTTTTATTAACCGCCCAGGACTCAATTAAGCGCCCCGTCCGTATAAGCGCCCATCGTAAAAGTTCAAAAAAATTATAATCGGTCGCAATGGACAATAGAGCACTGGAAAAGTTCCGATTAGTCTTCATAAAAACTAAATCTCTTGTTTGACTGATCTGATTATACGCTTTATCTGAATGTTGTCGTTCTCATTCTTTACAAAACGACATGTAGAGACAAAAAAAATGAGAAAAAAAGCCAGCTGCACTACTTGAACATTACAGATGCGCCATATGAGACATCGAGTTAAAGAATTGTTGATTAACCGAGAGAACCTGTAAACAAACATGGTAGAACTGATCGCAAAACAAATCTCACCACACACGAATACTTATCTGATCTGACCAAGATTCAGTGAAATTTTTCAACATGCAAAACACTCATATTGTAAATTTTATAGTGTTTAGGTAGTATATATGTAGTGCGTTTAGATTTTTGGACATTTTCTTGAAAAACCTTGAAATTCGCTACAATGCCAATAAAGAAAGTTCCAGTTATTCATAAATTTGGTATAATCTCAGAATCACGTCAATTGGAGCTAAAAGAAAAGTTTTTTAGCTCACAAAGAAAGCATTTCAGGTCATCACCACCTAATACTGAAAGGTACGTTACTCTTCCTTTAAATAACTTCTGCTTTAATCTGGTTTTGTACTGGGTGGTTAAGAATACTTCCTTTTTTCAGTCTGAAATCTGCTATAATGATGGCTTATTATACTACATGACCTCAATCACCATTCGATGACCATTTTCTTTCAGAGCGTTTGTTTACATTCTTTGCATTTTGATTGGCTTAAGCTTTTAGAAAGCACATTGAGGTAGGATTGAAGTAAACTTTTAATAACGTGCACTGTTATTAACCACTCAGTAGAAAGCCAGCTTAAAGCAGAAGTGTCTGTTTTTATTAAATTAATGATATAGAGTGTGTAGTGTTGTTGTAAGTTATATATATATATATATATATACAGGTGGGTTTTAGAATACTTCTTTTTGCACTAGGAAGTCCATTTCTAGGAAGATTGATAGTATATATGAGGCTGATTATTATATACATTATTGTAAAATTTCATACATCTTGTATGAGCTTTTGACTTTATTACTCTTCACTTAAGCTTAGTCCTCACCCAGGTTACATTACAGTGAAATTGATTTTAGCATTGGTTCCAGAAGGCACCAGGTGCTGCTAGCACGTTATAATAACGCGTTGAAATATCAAAAAGTTTTGATATACAGTTTATGTTGCTTAATTTTTGTGCGCTTATTTGAGGTGCTAGACAAATATTTAGCCCAAAATCCATACTCACCAAATTATGGCTTAATTTTGTGCTAAGGATTTCGCGGCAATTCTAAGCGCCTGTTGAGGACTAAGCTTAATTTGCTAATAACTTAAGGGGAACACACAGAGATTTCTTTAAGCACAATAAATTTCTGTTATTTTGAAAAACAAATAAAATCATGTAACTATGAATTTATAGTGCGGATTCTACAGTAAAAACTTATATACGCTACTCAAATGATGTTATTCTTTTATTAAATGAAATTCTAATAAAGTCATTCTTTTATTTAATAGAAATTTCAAAAATGAGGGAACTAAAAAGTACAAAAGAGTTACATAATAATCAACTGAAAAATTGAAAACCTTTGGCTTTATATAAAAGAATGAATGGTTTATCATTGTTACAAAGATACTGTACAGATACTGAGTGTGATGTCAATGTGAATTGCAGAGGTGTATTCAGGGTCAGTCAAAAAAAGTGGAGGAGTCCAACATTACGATATTTCTTTTCAGTCTTAAGTGGCGATTAGGTTACTTGCACGCTTTCCTTTTCTACCCTAAATGACTAAACTCTCCTCCACAAATTTTGACTGACCTCTGGCTACGCCTCTGAATTGCCAGATATTTTGTAAACCAAATACGTATAATTGACATTTAAAGGGAACTGTGATTATGGCAATGATGACAATGAGGGAGGTACACAAATCTACATATAACATTTTTTATATGATATATATAATACAATAAGTGGATGACCAAAAGGGTCCCATTTTGATTATGTCCATATCTATTTTTTACTTTTTTTATTTTTTGTTTTATCTAATTATTTATTTATTTTTTGCGGTGCACAAGATATGCTAAATGTATTCATGTAAGGTAACAGCTAATCTTATCCTAATATGCGGAGTTTTATTTTAGTGAGTGATTATTTTAATTAAATTTTACAGTCAAGTTCTTCATAGGAATGTGTAAAATCATGTAGAGGTGAGAGGCATTTTTTTTCCATATTGACATCAGATTTTCTAATCACAGGGAACCATTGCATTGCATCCCCTATGTGATGTTTTCAAAATTAAAACCTGTAAATAGTTTTTACACCGGATACTAGTACAGTTATATAATAATGTCTTGATGATCTGTTTTTCTTTTCTAATACAAAATGAAATGACCGGTATTACTTTTTTTATGTCTTCAGTTTTCTTAGTTGGTTTGTTTATAGGAAGAATTCTCTAAACAACTTCTAAACCATTTTTTTGGTATTGTATATATGGAAATCAGAGCCAGCCATTTTGCACTTGCAAATAAGAAATGTATAAATCCAAAGCATAGAAGATATTTTTTGTATATGTATAAATGGCTGTGAAAATGATTTACAATCTTTACAAAAATGTTTTTATAATCATATGACTGAGAATGATGTGATATGAAAGAAACCACCATACAATTTTTATCTCTCTTACTTCATACGTTGCAGAGTTCACCATTGAACCATTGAACAGACATTGAAGTATCATTTGATTTTGCTGATCCCTAGACTTGAAGCAACATTATTTTTTTGTATTTTTTTTTTTTTTTTTTGTCATTAATTATTACCTTTTTATAAATGCTTTTTAGCATTGTTTCATTTTACTCATTTTTATGAGACTTTGTATGGTTGTATCAAATTGAAATAAAGAATAAGTTTTAATGTAAAGTTTCTATTAAGCTGTATGTACTGTTTGTAAAACAATTTACATGTTTTTTTAATAGATCTGTTTGTCACTTTGATCAAGTTGAAGAATTATTGTATCAGGTAATAAAATCTGCAGATTTGACTTTCAACCACAACACAAAAAACCTTTCTCTGTTTCTTAATGGGTTTCCACAAGGTTTAAGGTGGAGAGGGGGATATCCATATAGATTTTTTTCTATAAAAAGTTCTTCTATTAATGTAGATAATCCCTTTACTACAATGTAAACCATTAGATTACCAATGCAAAGGATGATTTCAATACTCAAACTATTGAACAAGATATTATGGTATGGTTGCTGAAGTTACAGGTGTGTAGATTTTGAGGTGTTTCCTTGACATCATTGTAATAGCTTACAGAATTCAAATTAACAGGAGATCAAACAATCAAGTGCACCTATTATTATACCTATCAATGCTTTTTCAACACATCCATAAAAGGTCCCATCCAAATAATTAGCCTATATCTAAACTACATTGGTAAATCAATGAAATTGATTTTCTAAATCCCAGAGCATAAATACTTTTACATGATGTTTTTGTGTAGCACCAGTTATTATCCACTCACAGTAAGCCAAGTTTGATCACGTATGACAATGGTTGGAAGGAGTTGTCGAAAATTGCAACATGTGCAAACAATAAAGTTGTATATGGTTCGTATAATTTAAATTGAAGTTAAACTTGAAATTTCCTATCTCTGTGAAAGCTTTTTAAACCAATAAATTGATAGTAATTGATATGCATTTGTCCACTACAGTTGCCTATATCATATCGATTAACATTTTTTTCTATCTGTATATCAAAATGCTGGAATTGGCCTGAAAAATGCTTATTTTCAGCCTATGCATTGACCCTTTATTCCATATTATTAAACCCCTAACACTTCTAACATTTTACAATGTGACTATAATGTTTGCGGAGGTTGAAGGTGACAGTTGAAGGAACTAATCATTTAAGCTGGATAATTTTGTTGCTTTTGCCTGCAATTTGGATTTATTTTTTAGAATCTTTATTGGTCTTGAAAGCTACTCTTCAAAAGGCACCCTTGTCCAAGCATCTCATTGATTGGTCAGAAGATTATGTTTCCTCCATTACACGCTTTTTTTATAAGAACAATTTTATAAGAACACAATCCTCAGATTTGGCTAAAAAGTATGAACAAAATAAGAACAACTTGAGGTTCAAATCAATGTTTCAAAATAAAATAAGAACAATTCATGATAAAACCAACTCATGATGTGAATTCTCTCACTGGCAAATGGTTTAGAATTTTTTTTTTCACCTTGCATACTCATACCAAGTCATTACCGAACAGTAACCATACTTTAACCAGTTATTTTTTAAAAAGATTATTTCATTTTACTGGAAGTTCCATAAATAAGAACTGAATGATGCTAAATTTTGAAACTCTGTTTTTAACGCTAAGAACAAAATAAGAACAATTTAGGGTGAAAATGGCTCCAGAAATAAGAATAACCAGCCTCTGGTCAGATTTTACTGGTCTTTATATAAAAAAGTGTGTATTGTTTTATGTTGGCACCTGTTCTCACTTTTCGAATTTGATATAAAGTCTTTTAGGTATCTGCTTGTCCAACATAGAAAACTTTGTTGGTGGTGATCAACGTATTTTGTTTACTGACGAACTGAAGTTGAGAATTGAGGTAACTGATTAAAAAGTTCTTTGCGAAGAGTGCATTTCTAAAGAAATATACAAACTTTCACTAAAAATGCTCTTTGTCGCAGTGACTTTTGACGATTTTGCCTACTGGGTTTCATCTTCCATCTCCATCTAAATCCCCCAAACTATGTTTATCATGCACTTGCCTGTCAGCAAGATTATTTCCAAAATAAAACAATTTCTGAATAAGTATTGCATCAAATTTCATCAAAACCATAATTGACAGTTTCTGATAAGGTATGACTTAAACTACTTTATAATCATGTTTTCTAAATAAGGTTTTCCTATGTTGATATAGTCTGTTAGTCAGCAAGTTTTTGGTTTCAATTCAATCCCGGTCATTTATGAATTATTATAACTTGCTTTGAATGAGTTTGACATCTTATAAATAATCATTGTTTATTCTGTTCCTGCAGAAGCATTTAAAGACGTTTTATTTTCAGGTGTGTTTTTTGATCGTGGTTCGATTGTATTATCATTTCCTGGTAAAAGATATCAATGAGGTAGTTCGACCATGTGATTTTTTATGATTTAAGTGATGACCTTAAACATTTGAAGTACTTGTTATTAACTTTGCAAACCTGATTGACTCAGAAATTAATGGCTTTCAATTTTGACTCAATTCTTGATTTTTGTTTTGTATTAGATGGAGGAAGGAATAACCATTTTATTTTCATGAGTAACTTATGTTTTGCTATTATTGTAGGGATGGGGGTTTTTTGTATGTTGGTTTTGGAAACTTGAGTTGAATAACGAATGAATAACTATGGCTTCAGAATCGAGAGCTTAGAACTTTTCACCATCCTATTGTGCGTCTGTGAATAACTTGATAACAATAGAAATGAAAATCATTATGAGTATAGACTTATTAGATTTTTACTGCCCTGTCAAGAAACGTGTATGTTCTTAGGCACAATATCAACAACAACATAATAATAATGCACGTTTCTTTGATTTAAATTTCATTTAAATTTCATAAAACAATTTCTTCTTCTCTTCGTTTTTATTCCCTCAGCCACTGATATAGAATGTTCAGCCAACCAGTCACAAATTGTGTTAAAGTCATACTGTATCCCTCCCTCTCTGTAATTGATGGCTAGGCGCCTCAGAAAAACTAAGCTTCAAAGTTTACTCATTAATAAATATTAGTTATTCAAGTTGTTTTTGTTTTTGTTTTTGTTTTTGTTTTTGTTTCAATATGATTTTTTTTTCACTTTCTAGAAGCAGTTTGGACAATTGGAAGCCATATATCTGATAAGCAGAGGTGTGGAATTGGAATTTTTATAGACAACAAATTACATCATAATCTTATGAAAGCTTTCTACGCCTTTCATGATTAGATATTTTAGTATCTCAGACACTTTTTTCTTCTGAACATTTCCCATCATTTTACTGTACTTGTCCTAACTAAGTTTAACTATTCTTAAGAAACGCATAGAAAAATAAGATTTGTCCATTCAAGCCAGTCCGCCTTGCCTAGATCTCGCTTGTTTTTACCAAGATCTAGGCTAGGTCGAACGAAAATTTTGCTTATGAACATGCGGAGGTGAGGTTAAAAGGAACAACGTTGCTACTAGTGCTGAAGCTGCTGTTAGGGAAAGTCCTGAAGAAATACAAACAAAAACAGAGGGGAAATTTTAATGGAATTCAAAAATGATTGAGGATCTCATATAGCAAGAATCGAATCCTACGGAATTCAAAAAAACCCGATGAAACCTTGTTTAGACCAGTGGAGGTACCGATGTTACCCTGAAATGTAAAGTTTCCATCCTAGCGCGGTTTAGCCGGATGAAAAATTGTCATGTGAACACAGGATAAAAATCAGAGGTAGACCAGTCAAGCGGCTCGTGTCGCCTCCATATGAACAGCCCCTTTTTGACATAATTGGGTCAATTAAGAATTTTCGATAACGAAATTCAACTTATAAGCTATCATACTATCGTAACAACAAGCATAGAAAATCCGTTTGGCTTTTTCTTTCACTTTCATCGTTTTTATAGGTATTCAAAAGAACACACTCAGTTCATACACAGAATATCCCTTATGTCATGTGTACTTGAAAGTTACTATGACCATGGTAATAAATAAATTTTCTATAATTCGTTTTTCTGAAGAAGGTAACAGCCCAAACGAAATTCGTTTGATATTACTGCAACAAATGGGACTGAAGAACTCTGTGACACAAAAACTTAGTTATCTTGTCTAGTTAATAAGTATTAAAAGTGGAATGTTAACTTAAACATGTGAGACGTGCACGAATGAATTTCCAGATATTTTTGAGTTTCGATTTGATATTTTTTCACCTTGAGTTTCAGATATTTATTTTACTTCTGATACTACTCGTTTTGAAATCTTTGAATTTCTTCACGGAAATCATGTTCGTTCAATACCGGTTTAATTTCTCGTATTTTGTTTCCCAGTTCCTCCTTCGCAGGACCCTCATTGATAACAGTACCTTAAGGAACTGAAGAGGGTATCCTGAGTAAACATTCGCGAAATAAAAGTTGTCATGCTCTGCTTATGTTTTGTCATAGATTGAACAAACCTGTGCCGTCATGAAAACAATCACAGAGGAAGTTGATGGTAAATGAAATGAACAAGGTTTTCTGCGGCATTTGTCTGAAATGAGCTCTCCTTCATACACAAAAGTAGTCATCGCTTTCTTTTTGGACAAAACCAAACAGATCATAGGATAATTTTCATGGCTTGAGGAACTGTTCCCTGATTTTTTGGTTTGTTTTGTATATCTGCACAGTAGAAAGTTTGGGAGATGAGTCAAACTGAACAGAACATGAAAGAAAGTGATCTAAAGATTTTATCTGTGAAAACGAAACATTTTATTACTGAATAGAAGTAAGAAAAGTCATCGGAGTAAGATAAAACCGATACAACGTCTTACAATATAAGATCAGTACCTGATGTCAACTGAAGCTTTGTCTCTAACAAGATGCGGTCATTCAGGACCGGCGAATGAAAAATGAAAGTGGGGGGGCTGGGAGAGGAGGGGGGATATATGTAGTATCTAAGGAGGCCCTTCATTTCTAAGGTTACGGTTACTAAGGTTACGGTCAAAATCTTGTTCTTTTTGTATGGATTAAGCGAGCAAATTATCAAGTAATGCCTCGTTCATTCAAACGAAAGTAAGAGATTTTCAATCATGCCATCTAGACAGACAAATACACTTTCTCAGGCCATCCCAATTAAAACGAATACAGTGAATTCTCTGTAATTCGAACACCCAAGGGACCAAAAAAACAATCCAATTTGTGAAAAGTTGAACTGTGGACATTACGCAGATCCTGTTATAACTTTTTTTTTATCGAGCTATTCATAACAAACTGTTTATGTTTTAGAGCCATCTGGACCACTAGATGATCAGGTAAGCTTTCTTTAATTTTACCTTTTAGTTCAATAATAGTATAGTAGCAAGTATGAGATGTTTTGTGTTATAGAATTTCATCATACTTAAAATTCTAGAGCGCTGTTATCTTTATTTTTCTCAATCTAACAAACATTGTAATGGATAAAAACCTTAAGATCATTTTTCAGGCTTCATTTTCATAGCATGGATATCTGCTTGTTGAGATTCGTTTTTGAATCGTAATGACATTATGAAATAGAGGCTTCCTTTTCAATTCCATTGATTCAGCCTATTTTGTCGGTCTTCACTAGCCTTGTTTCTGTTCTTTTGTGGTTTAACGAAAACCGCTGTTCAAAAGGGCCAGCGCGTTTAAATTTACCATGATATGGTATGATGTATTAACAGTATCATTGTATCTTTGTTTCCACTGTGAGATAGCGATAAAGCTCAGTTTCCACTGTGACCGTGAGTTTGAATGTACGATCTTGGGTTGCGTTAAGCATTGTTGTTGTTTTTTTCATGTTTCGTTAGCTCACGGTCTTGACAACAACAAAAAATGATTCCAAAAACATGAGCTAAATGAACGATAACGAGTGTATAGTGTTCGAGCATCATTTCATACGTATACCATAACTGAAAGTCAACTTATAGTAGAGACAATACGTGACCTAGCTACTCAAGGACTCTTTATCGCTTTTAGCTCAAGTCAGAGTGTTTACAGAACTCATTAAAAATATGGAAAAGTGTTTCCAGGAATAGTCGCCTGGATGAAAACATACTCGAAGACGTCCTTCGCATTCGTTCGTTTGCCAGTACAGATTCTAAAGGAAAATGGTATAATAATTTTTCTTCGTCTTTAACTTCGTGCTTCGTATTTGTTTTATTCATATACCCAGTTAGCAAAATCGTCAAAATATCACTGTGATGAATAGCTTTTTAATTGGAATAGTGTGCATTATTCTATAGAAATGCACTCCTTCGCAGTAATTTTTCCACCAATTTGCCCACTGTGTAGCGGTGTGATAAAGTTTTCTTGGATCCTATTATTATTATTATTCTCTTAACAGGTTGGATGTCATGTTATCAATGTATATCTTATCAGAATCTGCCAAGCTTGACATAAGATATTCTAAGCTTTTTCTTCGACTTGAGACAAAGTCAAAACGTCGTGCTACCACCCAAAATTCCCGGAAAGTAATATCGTCGACTCCTACCGAACCAAACGAATACTTGCCGAGAAACGAACAGCTTTCGACTGTGCCAAGCGTATTCGTGAATATTGAAGAATTTCTTAACCCTACAATTATTGATAAGAGTACAGAGTCAAACCGACAGCCGAAAAGTTCGTTTTTGACTGGCGACAACCCACCGAAGGAAGCTGCGAAAAACGAAGAGTTAGGCGTTTCTAGTAGGAATTTTATTCAGTCCTGTGGTTTCTTTTATGATTTCTAACTACTCAAAAATCACAATGCCTAAATCAAGTTTGTCTTTTTTGCTTTTGTTTCATTTCATGTTTTTCAGTTAAGTTTCCAAGCTTTTAATTTTCGGGGTCTTTAGATCAAAATGTCGTTGAAGATGGCAATCGTAGCAGTTGGGATTGGGAAAGCCAACTTGTTTACCTTACGTGTTTAGCGGAAATAACATCGCATGGACTGACTATAGACATTAAAAAGTTGGCTCTTATGGGAGACGTACGTTCTCTGGGTTTGCTGGATTATTTATCGATTGCCGATGATGGTAAGTTGATGAAAAGAAGGATAATTACCACCGATCCCGCAGGTAGTTAGACCGTTTATGCGGAAGGAAAATTTTATTGAAGTGTATGTTTTTCGAATCGCAGATATTTTTGCATCTTTAGTGTTATATGGTACTGTTCGAGTCCACCACATCATCCATTGGTGATTTTTGAGTCTTGAATATTTCAGGTACTGATCTGATATATTTCTTTCATATCTACTGTTTTATGTCATTATAGGTGAACAAGATTGGAAGGTTCGTTGTTGTTGCTACCAACTGCTATACGACACGTATCACTTGTTCTTGGAAGATCCGATGTACAATGGTTTGGCTAATGTTATTTGGGATGCTCTACAGAAGTTTGAAGATAACGAAAAGAACGTCAATGTATTGAAAGTACTGAAGATTCTCGTAAGTTAGCAGCTATGTTGAATATTCTAAAGATCTGTGTTTTGTTAACCGTGAACAAATTGAGTCAGCCTGTGGTTAGGTTAACAATTTTTGGTGAAAAATCTTTCTATGTGTTATGGGATCGGCAATGTCATCTTTCGTTTATTCAAATGAACGAGCGATACTTTTACTGGAAAACATACCCAGCCGGCACATTTATTAAAAAACCTCTGAGAAGGAGTGCAATTCTATAGAAATGTACACACAATTTCAATTAAAATGCTCTTCGTCACAATGAATTTTTAGTTGTTCCTAGGTAACCGCGATTCAGCAAAGTTAAACTCATTAGTATGGCTAAACCCCTTTCACTCTCTCAGACGGCATTCCCAACGCCTCTTAAAAATTCTTTGAGACCTAAAACACCCTAAAGTATCTCAAAGTTAATGAATTAAGGTTATGAGTAAACTAATGTCAGCATTTTTTTATGAGGAAATCTCCACGAGATAACCTATCATCTTCTTTTACCTCGTTTGTTATTTTGATTTTTATCAGTTGCTCGTTTCTAAACGCATTTCTTTAATGTTCTACTGAGGAATTCACGCTGGTGACATCAGCACACTGTAATCCTTAGTTCTACTTATAAAAGTTTTTTATTCATACATAAATTCTCCTAAAGTATTATGAAGTAGTACCTTGAGATTTTTCTTAGTCCTTCCATTCTTTCTTTGGGGTAATTACAGGGGATAATTATGAGTTTGGTAATCTCCAAGAGTGTCTTAAATTAGTCCTTGATATTTTCCTTTTTACTATCAAAGAAAATTCTGCTAAGATTTCCTAAATCCTCGGAAAATATCTTGATGAAAAAATCTTTGGGAACCCTGTGAAGTGATCTGACAAAAAATTCGTCTGCTAAAATGTTGTGTCAGTTTTCAAATTACGACAAGCCTTTTTTTTTTTTACTCCTTCCTTCTTGCACTGATTGTACAGGTTTTTGATTGGTGTTCTGTAGGGTCCTCCGAAACGCTTAAAAACAAGTACTGACGATTCTCTGATGGGTAAGGTTGCCACGAATTTATCCATAGTTGCCCTGGAACCGTGTGCTACTAAGCCTTCAAAACAAACATGTGAAGTGAAGAAAAACGAAAGATTCAATCAGAAGCAAAACTGTACGAAGCAAGAAACAGATGAATCGAAAAGAAGGTGAGATGATAATATTAAAATGTCTCTAACGCCTTCATTTAAATTTTCTGTTAACAAATATGCAGTTAAGGGTTTTTATTAGAAATTCATTCATTAGGAGCACTTAGTCCTTGTTTGTTGTGTCAACATAAAAAGCCTCTTATAGGTTAACAGCTTCGAAGAACAGTCGCATTTTGATGAATATTTTTTGAAAAATCATCCAGTGATATCTATGCGTAGAGTTTGCTTGAAGTTGGTATAAAGTATTAAAAAACTTCCTCCTTCCTGATCTTTTTGTTTCGCTTCCTATACTCATTATACACGAGTTTTGCTTCGTGTTTTGCTAATCTCGAAGTGATGTTAACAAACTGTTTTATTCTCGAATTACTGCTCTCGCCTTACGACCATTCACTTCGGCTGTTCCGTCGGGAAATGGTTTCCGAATACTCGTTTATATCAATGTGCGAAGATCGTTGGATTTCTCGAACATTTTTCATTTTTCAGGAACATATCTCCTTTTGAATCGTTTTAATTTTCGGTCTACACACAGTATATTCTTGTATATTATGAAGCATTTTTGTTGGGGAGAAAATGTAAACGATCGTTCAACGGTTCGACGAGTTTTTGAAACGAGTATTATTCGGACTAAATCTTCGATCGTCGCACGAAAAAATTGTTCAAAAACCAGTAGCATGGCAATCGAATGTTACAAGTAAATAGAATGGAATAGAATAACATTTTTGTGGTCGCATCCAACGAACAATTTCGGCACAAAATAGAGAACCATTTTGTGGTGCGTAGATTTCGTTAAAGTATGATTTCAAATGAACTTCCAGGACGAAAAAATAAATGTTTGATTTGAACCTATTTATATGCTTTTTTTGTGAGGGCCAGCTTAAATGAAGTTGCAAGCATATTAACAACAACTTTAAACATAACAATTTGAGTCATTGCGGCTTCTAATGTTCAACAAAAGAACCTTCATCCCAAGTGTTCCTTGAGAAAAGTGACTTTTGAGCATATCATATAGCCCTTGGCCTCACCATATTTATTTATTATCTACCCAATATGACATTTTTGGTTCCTGAAGGTGCAATCAGGACCATGAGATAGAGATGTTTGGTCATTTAAAGCCCCCATTTGGGCTTTAAAAGTATAAATAGTTTAACTAGTTTAACTGGACAACCTAAGACATCTATCTCACTATCAAGCTGAGTGTAAGGCTTAATTAATTGATTCACATTGTTACAGTCTCTACCATAATTGAGTCTGGGATTGAATCCACAACCTCTCAAACTGGAAGTGAGCAATCTATCACAAACCCAGCACTTGGTCTCCTCAAAACAACGGTATTGGACCTGAAATAATTCTCTATTGGTTGGACTCTCCTATGGAGAGATGTGTAATACCATTTAATTTGAATAAGAATCTAGTATAAAATATTACATTTTAAAGGGGTTTTTTATGGGTTATTAATGTGACTGGGTCCGTTAGTTGTATTCGATGTGCTACCATTATATCCAATATCTGTCAGTTGATCATCAGTTTTGTCATCCATTTTCAGTTTTTCGTTGGAGCTGGATGGTGAAGTAAGTGTAACTAAGTCAACAGGTGTAGTTTGCGAAGACATTCTTTGCAATTCTTCCATTCGTTGGTGTATTCCTTTGCCAGTGATCACCACGGCAATATAGATTCCAATGGATGAAAAACACAAGATACAGCTTATCGCTAGGAAACTTATTGGTCCCATGACGTCGAATAATTTACCTATTAACAGCGGAATAGCCATTTCACCGAGGCCGCTGCAAACAACAAAGAAACAGGTGATGGTGCCTGTCAGTCGAAAATAGCTTTCCGCCATCGAGACACTTGTTGGGAAGATATTGCTTAAACACAAACCAAACGTGGCGGTTCCTATCCACAGTGACAACACACTGAACCGAAAAACAAACATCAAGATGATAGAAACCAGGCATCCTGCCACATCCACTAAAAGCATAATTCTTGGTGATACGTACATAGAAACGAAGATAGCGACTAAGCGCCCCAGTGCTAATGCGCCCCAAAACAAACTATTCAGATATGCTGCATCGTCTGCAGAAACGCCAATGTTACTCTTTATGGCGTATGTGTATATGTAGCTACCAAAGGAACCTTGCAAGCCGTCGGAAATAAACACCATAACTGCAATCCAGAAGCTTATGCAATACACTTGTGTTCTAATGGACGGATCCACGTCACTTCGTTCACTCTTCGAAGCACTGTCTTCCAGTGGATCTGATGACATTGTTGAATTGCCATCCAGTGAAATGCTTGCATCCTGTATTCGCTTTCTTTCTGTCACAAATAAATACCATAAGCCAACAGTTACAATGATGTGGATTAAAGCTATTATTATATAAGCGTAATGAATTCTAGTCGTTGTTATGCGAATTATGTCCGTATGTAATTCCACCGCCATGTTTTCCGACTTACTGGATGAGTTGGAATTGAGCATAATCCCTCTCTCTCTTATTTGATTATTCAACCAGTGCGGAAAACCAATTCCATTATGTCGCCTCCGTCTGGAAAATGCGAAATCCCCTAAGCCTTCATTTTCTCCACGGTTACATTCGTCACTAAGGAAATTCCCAGCCACGATCGGACTAAGAAACGCACCAACACCATAGAAGAAAAATAAGGTTTGAAGGTATGGTGGTACATCTTGTCCATGCATAATTATCATCCTCAGATTAGTGGCGGTATCTTGAAACCCGCCGAATAACCCATGCAAGGCTGTAAATAATAAAAGTGTGCCTAAGGCACGCATGAACGGCAGAATAGTCAAGGCTACAGCGTGTATTGTGATGACAATTGCTAAGAAAACATTGTAGTTGATCTTGAATTTATCAGTTATGAAACCGCTACCAATAGCGCCTAATAAAGCACTACAAGTTTGTGCGAAAAAAACCCAACTCATTTCCCCGACATCTTCACCTGTCAAACAGCCTAGCTCAAGAATTGTCGGTCCTATAATCGCCATAGAAGATCCGAAACACAGGAAACCACAACACAGTATGAAACTTGCTTGTATCTTGGGTGTACATGACCGTTTACTTGCGTCTGGTTCATCCGATCGATCATTCGGACTGTATTCGTCACTGATGTTTTCCGGCGAGTTCTGTTTCGGTTGGTGGTCAAGTTTGTCTTGATATACATCTTTATGTTTATGAGGCATACTTTCGTTTGGTAGAGTTCGTTTCGGTATTTTTGGTGTACTTGCTGCACGAGGTCGATTCCCGAATGGCGGAGATGTTCTCGACCCTTCTATGTCCATTTTGATTGTAGATCAACTTAACATCATCTTATAATTCTTATGAAGTTCTTCTTATAAACATTTGTTATGTCTTTATTTATTTACCTTAAGATTTTCTCAAGATTACTTTCTGTATAATTTTTGCAATTTGTGCACTGGACCATGTCAAACATTTCCGTACGAGGTTAATTAATAATTGCACATTTTTTGAATGAAATTAAAATATCATTAGTTAATTTTTGCGAACAAAACAAAAAACAAACTATCCAGACATTCTCTTTAAGGTAAATGAATCATTCCAGGCCAATATAATTGGGGGATTAATAATCTATAATCTATAATCTCAGTCCACTTGTGGTTTTGTGTGTGTTTTCTAACGACTTTTCATTAATATAGCTACCTTATCGGCCCTTTTTACGCCGGCCCTAATTTAACGCCGGCCCTTTTTACGCCGGCCCTTATTCCGCCACCCCAAGATTTTGCCTTAACGCCACTTAGGGCCGTTATTTACACCTCAAAAGTAAAAAAGAAAAAAAAAAATAAGCACTATTTTTCACTTTTTCTGTTCAAATTTTAACTTATACTGCAAATGTCTTCGAATATATATCATCTAATACATCGTAAGACTTAATCTATTACAGTTATTTCGTCCTCTTTTTCATTAATGCTTTCATTATTTTCTCTAATTCCCTCATCGTCATCTGATTCTACCTCTATTTCTGCTTCAACTTCCCCTTCATCTGACTCTTCATTGTCTCCAAAGAGTTGTTTCACATCTAAAGTTTGTTTCATTTTTTCAAATCTAAATTTCAACTTTAAAAAATAACGCCGACTTTTTGAAAAATTTCCATTTTTTTTGGCCCTTTTTACGCCGGCCCTTTTAACGCCGCGCACCAAAAGTAACGCCACATTAGGGCCGGCGTAAAAAGGGCCGATAAGGTAACAAGAATCGAGATATTCAAGTTATTCAATTTCGGGAATATGAACAAGTGTTTGTACGGGTTATATCTAAACAGAAAAAGCCTCCCATTCTGTTGTCTATGTAATGAAACAAATCAAGAGGAGTTTTATAAATTTATAATAATTTGCCCCTGATATTATTTTATCAGTCTTCGGAAGTCTTAACGCAATGGGCAAAGTCACTGCGATAAAGGGAATTTTTATCGAATTAGTGTGTATATTTCTATGGAAATGCACTCCTTCGCAGTAATTCTTGGAGATTTTCAGATAACGTCGGGATTAAAACAATTTAAATACTGCCAATGCTATGAACGTCAATTGTTTCTCCTGGAAATTTCACTCAGGGATATTTCGGTGAAAATTACAACATACCTTATTCTTTCAAACGAAAGACTAATAGGCTTTACTACGAAAAGCCTTGAGATGCGTAAATATTAGATAAACACACCCCATGAATTGTATGTTTCCACGCCCTAAGGACATCCACAAAGAGCACACCTTGCGTGCTGACGCCAAGGCGCTCTCTAGGTTGTTTGGGCGCAATTTTTTCCTTATCCAATTTTAATTTTCTTACACTTCAGAAACCTTGTATACGTCAATACCAACAAACCAACAATTTCTACTTACGAGAAAGAATCTTGGTTGGAAGTTCAGAAAATTGTGGCAGCACAGTATAAACGCGAGGTTGACGAAGATGAAGAAGAAATCGCCAAGATCAGACAGGATATCAAACCAGTGGAGGCGTCGCAGCTTCTGTGAACGTATCTATTATAATTGCTTCCTGAGGAATTACCAGTCTCTTGGCAACGAGGTTGAATTTTCATTCGATATTAGTGTGGTTATTCAAAGTTTTTTTGACCTAATATCTTAGTTTTTCAATGAAGTTTTCCAAGTGTTTCAAAAAATATAATTAATAAGTTAGTGTCGCCAAATTTTTTTAAAAACTTTCTGATCCATTGTTTCGATTTTGACTCCTACCGTTCACATATTGAAAAGATACCCTTGATCCCAGTGGGTAAAATCGTCAAAAATTCACTTCACTGTGATTAAGAGCATTTTAATTGAAAAAGTGTGTATGTTTCCATAGAAATGCACGAAGGGTAGTGATATTTCAACAAATTTACCCACCGGGATCGTACAAGCATCTTGACAAGAACTGAATAAGAGCATTGAATGCCTCATCTCCCTGATAACGCCAGTGAAAACTCTTGTGAAAGCAAGTGTACAATTAATTAACGCCTTGAGTTTGGAAACATAAAATAGTGACAGGTTGTCATGCATATTGAGAATAAGACATCGCAACAAGACTTCGTAACGACACAGCGCTGTTTAGCACAAGGATAACATACGTGCTTTGGAAAACCGATGAAGTTCTAAACCTCGAACCCAGCAATGTTCGAAGAACAACCTGATGATATTATGGAAATGTCCAAAGAACAAAATTTATTGCAAAAGTAGGAAAATCAAAAGATGCACTTTTACAATAGAATAGATGATCTCGTGGCAAGAGGGAACACAGCTTTTTAACCATAGTGACAGTCCAAGAAAATTCTATGGTTTACTGCGAGGTTAAATAACAGAATCTGAGAACTGCTTCCAACTCTAGGCTGTCTTTTGATACAGAGAATTTATCATAATTGCCGCTCGATAATTGGAACCTCTGATAAGTCCAACTTTCGCTTAATGTAACCTTTTTCCCCGGCCCCTTGAAGTGACGTAAGCAAAAATGATACATTCCTCTTTACAAGTAGTATAAAAATTTGTCTACGTTCAAATTCATTTTATTTTCCACATGAATATTTCAGATATTTCCTTTCCAAATTCAAAGCTGGGAATTCTATGCAAACTGCCAGTACATACGCCAGCGCAGTAGAAATTAATGTAGCACCAGAGATAAAAAATACCTAAAAAAAAATCAATCGTAATTATGGACCGAGCATTTTCGGTGCCGAGCATTGACGGTAAACGACGATTACATTCGATAGGCTTGTTTGCTCGATGGACATTGAAATAAGAAAATGTTTACCAAGTTCGTCGTTGTAATATCCAAGACAGCTTCTTGCGAATAATAAAACGTAAAAATCACCATCACATGAATCAAGTAAATTCCATATGTTAACTTGGCTAACGGCACGAAAAAATTCCAACTCAGAAAATCGTTAACATAACCTAAAAGAGAAATAAATTAAACACAACCGAACATTGCACACGACACAATAGATCAGTTAATTCGAACCTCCGTAACCATGATGACATGCATGTACAACCCATCCGACAGCTAAACCCCATATAAACCGACACATCATTCCGTAAGTGATCAGTGACGGCATTTTCCACTGATAAAACTTTGCTGTATAAGACCCAAAAACTGCTAACATTCCTAGTATGATTGCTGCAAACCAAAAGACGCCATACCAGAGCTGAAGAAAATAAACCACTATCAGGAAGAAGAAGAAAAGAGAAGTACGATAAGATATTCCGAAAATATAATGAAATAAAAAGACGTGTTTATTTTTATCCGAACTACTGTACATTTTTATGTTAGTACTGACGATGAACAGTAATTCGAAAAACTTTTGCTGATTTTAAATATACATTTTGTAAAAATAAACTTGTCTTTTTATTTTATAATTGATTATGTGGCTTTTTTACTATATTTATAAAACAATGGATGAAATAAGAATTTCCATGATTTCATCGATGAATTAAAGGAAAAAGACAGTTATACACTAAGGTTTTATACAAGCACCAGACAATAATAACGTGAAAAACTTTCAAATTTTTCTCTCTGAAAGACTTGCAAAAATTTGAAACCATATCTGTTTACTCATATCCGTTGTTTAATCGTCGATCTTTACTATAACATCACTCATTAGGCGCATTCATGACCAGTCAAATATAGTTGAGGAGTCTGACATTATGATGTTTCTTTTTAGCCTTAAGTGTAGATTAGATAAATTGCACGTTTTGCTGTTCTACTTTCAATGACTTAGCTATCCTCTACAACGTTTGACTGAGCACTACTTGATACGCCTAAGTAATAATGGATAGTTTGAAAACCAGAAGCAAAAACCTGCACAAGTTGCTTAGGGTGTCCTGGGTCTGTTACAAAAATATTAGCATTTTGTCCATCCGACACGATAACTGTTTGTTTCAATATTTTTTGACTATCATCCTTGTAGAAATCATGTTTTGGAATTTTGTAGATTCTATTCTAGTATACTTTCGAAAAACGTTTGCTTGATATTGTATCATAAACGTGCTGTTCTTTATATAAGCCCTTAAGTATCGATTTGTCCGTCCGACATAAAACCAGTATTTTTGTAACAGACCCTCCTCGACTTATGGTATTCTCTACAACGCTAACCTCTGAAAGTTTAACAACACGTACCAGTTTTCGTCTTCCTTTATATTGTATTTTATGCAACGTTATATATCCAAGCATTATTCCTACAATATAAGGTCCCATACGGGTCCATGGATAGTTGTATAATTCATCACCATATCGAGCAAAGGCTGGTGTTCTAAATGATTGAAGGATTTGTTGGTAAGCATTTTCGGGTAGATGATCCAGTTCAGTAGTATCTTAACAAATTTCAAGAACTAAAACTTTGTTTAAAATAAATTGAAATATTTCATATGAATCTTAAATAAAGTGGTTCGTGGTTCGTGTTTAACTTAATACTCAGGGTTTATTGCCTTTTTGATATACGGTCAAAGGCAAGATGCTTGCGTACGATGTTGGATTCATGGCATATTCCCTTTATCCATGCTTTTAATCAACAGAACATACTTACAGCCCAGTCATAGGAGATATTTTGATTCCTTTGTTGAAGTCGACAATCGAAGCATTCTTCACATATATCAAAACAGCATTACATATAAAGAATATCAATAAAAATACACCATTTGCCAGCCAGAATCCAAGCCACTTCAATCTAGATAGAGTCGAACAATAGAGAGCTTAATTAAGCAATAGCAAGCCGTTGCTATTGCTTAATTAAGCTCTCTATTGTTCGAAGACGAGTGTTTAAAACAAAAGCTTTGTTTTCTATGTGGAATTTGTTTTGAAAGGGAGTGTACTACTTATGAGACCATTGGGAAAATTTTATAAGATAATTACATCATTAACATATTTGCACATATTTGTCGTACTGACAACGGAGACGTGATGATAGAGATAAGTCTTTCTCTCTTCTGTAGATTTTATAAGAACTTGATAATATTCCAGTTGCAATAATTTCTCCAATAAAAATAAGTTCTTAAAATACTATTCACAAGTAATAATTATTTTGTTCTTTCTTGCTCCCGTCGTCGTCCACGTTGCCGTCGCAATTGCTTGAGCTCACTAATAAACCCATATAAACTGAACGTCTGTATCAATTCTATCCAAGGTTTTTGTAAACTTAAGAAAATGATGGAGAAATTTGAAGCATCCAGAGAAAACTCAAGGAATTTAATTTTATGGTTTGTAGGGACAAAAAAGGCCTTCTGACCTGTACATTGCATAAAGAATGATTGGTGCGAAGACGTAACATTGCATATCTGCTCCAAGATACCATCCGTGTTGGAAACACTAAAATAAACATGTGTCCAAATGCTTTATCTCTGTAACTAAAACTTCATATACCGGGTGAGTAAAAAAAAAGTACCATGTTTCACGAGAAGTATCTTTAGATTGAATAAATATGAAAGATATTTTTTTCATTTCTGATTAGAGAAATCTGTTAAGTATATTTTGGTGTATCACTTTTCTAATTTGGTTGAGTAGAAAAAAAGCTATGAACAAATAACTTGAAGCGGTCCTTGTAAAAATCTTCGAAAAATGGAAAAAAATGCCAAACAAAATATATCTGCGACATTCTTTCATTAAATTCAATAATGTTAATGAAAAGACTATGGGGGTTGAAAAAAAAGATACAATTTGGCTAATAACCTCTTTATTAATATTTGCCCTAAAACTGGATTGTTCTACGGATTTGCGGCATTTCTCAATATATTACACAAGACAGTCTTTATAGAAAGTTTCAGTGAACAAAGTTTTAAGAAAATGTTGAAAAAAGTATGAACTATTGACTTAATTATTGAGAATTAATAAAAAAATAAGACTTAGCACATTTAATTGTGTATGTGTTCATTCCCTTCTGGTTTGCAATAAAACAACATAAATATTGTTATGAGACATTTTGCTCGGCTTTTTTGTCCATTTTTCAAAGATTTTTACAAAGTTTCCACAAAGTTTTTTGTTTTTTGTCCATAACTTTTTTTCTACTAAACCAAATTAGAAAAGTGATACACCAAAATACAGCTGAAGGATTCCTCTATTCAGAAATAAAAATAACTATCTTTCATAATTATTCAATCGAAAGATATTTTTTGTGAAACACCGGTACTGTTTTTTGACTCACCCGGTATTGCAATATTCCAAAAAGCTCTATCTTTTTACTCATAGGAGGTGTTGCCAGTTCAAGAATGTGGTATTCATTGTACAACATTACAGCTGAATTTAACGAGACGTATACTGCTTACTTGATCCTGAGATAGTTTAGGATATATATTATTTATGTATAACAGATTTGTCCACCAATATTTGATACAATTTTCTGAACTGGAGCTACCAGGGGCTTGACTAATCCAGAAAGGGCCATCCCCTAGAAGTGGATAGATGTAGGTGAAGAAGAACAAGGCATACATGTATGATGGCGTCAGCCTAAAGACAAAATGCATTCGCATAAAAATTATTTTCTTGAATTACCTATAGCATGTTATACTTGTTGTCAAGGTCGACTTTGAATTCTGAAAAAATGTAGATTACTCAGTTTTCCAGTATCGTCACATTTCAAGCCTTTTCGATGTCAGACAATTCCGTAATGTACAGTCAAATCGTATGATCTTAGTTCGTGTAATTTAAGTTATATGGTGGTTGAATGCTAACAAGTGTATCAAACACATAAGCAGTAAGTGCGGTGTGGTTCCGTATCTACAAATGTCAAGTCTTAAGTAACTTATTGTACTCTGATTCCTAGAAACGTCTTTGTCCGATAAAAATTCGTTGAATAATTCGAAAATTTTCGAATTTTTAAAAAATTGATAAATTTTGACATGCCTTATATAACGATGAATGTAATATCGATACAAATTAAATTTCCCTGTAGATTCCAACTTTCTCATGTTCATCAAACTAACCAGAAATCCACTGAAAGAGAAAGATACAGCTATATTGACATCAACATGAATTATATCGAATAAGCCTTCCCCATAATTTAGAAAAATGAGTACTCTTCCTCCTAAAGTGTTCCAATATAATATATTTTATAAAGCCTTTCACTGTTAAAATTTATCTTCCAGATAAAAGCTGTTTTGATGTACAAAAACGTCTCCATCCGACTCATTTTATGGTTAAATTAACTTTTCTAAAAGGGTTTTCATTGTTCGATTGTCGCAACTTAGTATTATAAAATAGATTTTCATCTTAGCGAAAGCTTTCATAAGAATGTGTCGGGTACCTCTGCAACTCTCATATAGTGCGAATGACGGGAAAGGTGTTATTATCAATGACTTTCAAGCTACCCAAATATGCTAATAAAGTTTTTGAAAGAGCTAAAAATTGAGTGAACTGAAAAAAAAGAGAATGGACAAAGAAAATAGTTTCCGATCTATGTAAGCAGTTAATGCAGAGGTTCCCGTTCATGTTTACAATATCTTTTCTAATACTTGATACTGTATTCAAGCAAAAACTGCGCTGCAAGTTCTGTAAAAGTATAACAAATAAAAACAAACAAACAAATATACCTTAGGAAGAAGAATGTATCGACAGCTATGGGAGTGCGTAGCAAGATTTGAAATGAAAATCTTGGTACCCAGGACATCATTTCAACAGTGTTATCTAAAATTAACAAGACATTCAAATACAAAGTCTAGCCTCATTTTGAAACGCCGCTTGATTCAAGTGGATGAATTTCAGTTTTTTTCAACCGAAAGAAATTTATAACAGGGTACATGAGTGAAAGAATCAAGGGGAACCAAACAAGTAGAAATTAATCAATATACCACCAAGTTGTGATGCTACACCAAATGAATGTCCATGAATGATCCAGGTCATCGATAGAAACCGCATACCAGATAAGCAAGTAATGGTGGAGGTGGAGGTGGAGGTGTCCAAAATTGCTTTGGTATTGTTAATGAGGGAAAAACAGAGCAGGAAATCTGTTAGTCCTTTTTCTAAGTTTAAGATTGATTTAAAGTTAATGATATGAAGCCAGCATGTTTTCAAAAAATAACAGAAAATTCAAAAGTTGTCTTACGTCCTTCAGACGATGACGAAGTTTTAGATGTTTTATAAGTATTTTCTTTGTTGTTTTCCACTAATAAACTTGTGTTCTCATCAATATCACTGCTTTCTTCATGCTTGTGTCTTTTCTGTTTGAGATTCTGTACTATTTCTGCTGCTGTTCCGAAAACTACCAGCAACCCAATGACACTGGTGATAAATCTATACTCAAGAATCAGTATTTTATCAAGTTAACACGAAGATTATCTTACTCAGTAAGATAATAATTTTGTCGTTTTAGAGTTTTTACAGTTTAGTCATTCCAGTCCAATAAAATTAGCAAAATTTTCTTGGGCCCAATTAGTCAGCTTCTCCAAACGAAATTTTGCTCCGCAGTCTCTCCTGCTTTTGAAAAAACATCAACCTAACAACTAAAAGAAGCTCTATGACTATTCATTACATAAGATTGCCAGTTTACGATGGGTATCGGTTGTACAAGCTATAACTTGAGATCTCCTTTCAAATACTTACAACATTACAATGGCTCCATTATTGTAACTTCTGTTTCCATTGTAACATGTAGCCTTACTCTCAGTGTCAGTTTTAACCAGTGTTTGATTTCCATCTGAAGTAAATTTAACAAGTGATTAATAAATCAAGGCTTTTCGTATGGAGGACAAATAAAGATAGTTATTGGAGAATAGAAGATAAAATCAACTTTGAGTTTTTTGGGTACGAGCTTATCATTTGATGGATGTTCAACGTGAAAGATATGCTTACATTTTGAAAGCCATTTCATGATATGGTTTACATCGCTTCCTGTACAAATGTTTGGCACACATAGTCCAAGAGAAAAAGACTAAAGTAAACATATATGAGCATCAAAACCCTTATTCAAGAAGTTTTGCGAAATTTTCACATATAATTTTCACGTACATAGACATCAAATAACTTCAAACCACTTTGAAGGCAATATGTGGTCCCCTTGGCATCCAAACACTCTCTATAATTACCGATCCAATTTCGATGTAGATCGTACAGAATACCTGCAGCGACTTTTCCTGTGGCATCCATCACTGAAGCAAAACAAATATAAAAAGCTTTGTGATTTCTATGAAGTTAAAAAAGTAACTGAAAAAAAAGGATGAATGAAAAATCAACATCACAGTTGATTCACAGATCAACTCACTTTTAAGTCTTTGGTCCATAGTTAATGAAGAAAATGCCTTTAAACATTTGATGGTGGAGTTGGTAAAGTTTTTATAATTTCCATATCTATTTATGTCGATAGCAACACTTGCAAGATCAAAGCTTTGTATAATTTCTTTTAATCGCAAAGTTGAACTATTTTGGGAGTAGCCAAGGTCAACAGATGACGATGCAACAAGTTCTACCACAAGAAAGGCGATAGCCGCAAACAAACTCTTCTTGTTGATCATTTCTGATTAGTGAAATAAATAAGACATACTTAAATTACATACTACCCCCAATCCCCCCTAACCTCCGCTAGTCAAATGAATGGTTGGCTGCTGCAGACTGTTTCGAGAGGAAACAACACAATATTGGAGAGGTACAAACTACGAAGTAATCAAAATGCATTTGAAAGATACTTGTTCATGAAAATATACTAGAATAGCATGCAAAAAGAATAGTGAATATTGCTCAAAGCCAGTGAAAACAAAAAAAATTTAAATGATTTCATAAAAAACGCTTTCCACACACGCATGCCTTTGTATGTTTGTATGTTTGTATGGAAATCGATATCCAATAATAACATTCTTTCGCTTATTATCATTCCATCTTAAGGCCTGTTCACATCAGGCCAAAATTAGAACTTTCTTTCGAGAATTTCATAACGATTCATAACGACGATGGTGAGTTTCTTATTATGGAATTTGAGCAATAAAAAACCGCATAGTGTGTCTCAGGTTTACATGGTTGGAAATCGTGCAGAAATTAAACTTTTCATTAAAGCTCTGTTCACATGCAGTTCAGAATGATTTCAAGGTGATTTAAAATGTGCTTACGTCTAAAAGGTGTCGAAGTCAGTACGCAAAAGTATAGTTCGAAACATCGAGACTGTGCGCTGGTCTCCGTAAAAAAAATTATTCTTTTGAGGCCAGTCTAAAACTAGCCTTAGTGTTCTTACTCCATGTTTTCACTCTCAACACATACACACACTTCCATTGTCTGGAAATCTACTGTTCTCAGAATTGAATAAAATGCAAACAGAATGCAAGGGACTCATCCTTGTTATGAATGGAAAGAAATTTCAAAGACCAGAATATGATTTACATTATTTTATTTCTATTTTTATCCATTAACACTTCTATAACTAAAATAAAACATTTAAAACACGAGCCAGATGGCGCATAACGGTTGCAGTAAGCGTACTTGACCTGATAAATTCATCGATAACGAACAAAGCAAGCCTTTTTGTAATGATGAGTTAATGTAAATGAGGTGTAATTGGAAGACAAACAGCGTGAGCTGTGTAATTATGGATACATATAAGAGCCATGAAAAGATTCGAAGAAGTCCAAAATTTCTCAAGCGCAGCTACATAACTTTTCGTCTGATGAAACTTTTCTTACAACGAAAGTTCACTGCTGGACTGTTCCCGAACGCATACAGTTAACTGCATGATTGAATGAATTTCATAAAAGTTTGTTTTCTCGCTTATAAAGATTTTGGCAACGCTTGGGAAAATGAAATTATTAAATTATAATAAAAAAATTTAAGGTAAGTTTACACAATGAAAAAAAGTTTGTGTCTTTTCAAGAAATTTCATGACAAAATTAGCACAACACCACCAACAGCGCTTGTTTTAACGAAACAAAAGGTTAATTGCTCGTTAAGGGTTTGTTTCATTGATCATTACAAAATTAACAAGCGTATCGAAACAAAAAATACTTAATATTCTTTAAAATAAAATTTTTTATAAATAACAACTTATATTTTTGGAAAGCTCAAAAAATCCTCTTTCCAACGGTATAAAAACCGCATTGTATTGTTAAAAAGTTATTTGTGTTTTAAACAAGGTACCCACTTTCTGCTGGACACACTGTACAGTGTGTCCACGAGAAAGTGGGTTACTCATCCCCCTTGAGATTCGGATTAGAGGGAGTCAACTGTATTTATACAACTTGTATATATACGAGAGCTTTGACTAGAGCTTTGATCAGAACAAAGTGTTCTTGGATTAAGACTGTTTTTTTCTGAAAAATTCTAAAGTGATTTATTTGGTAAAAAAAGGTTTGTCAAGAACTAAACACCGTAAAAAAGAATAAAGTTTTTAGCGATATAAAATCAAAAAAAGTTACAAGCCACCGAGAAAATGCTTGGGCTTGAACAGAGATAAAAAAATGTAGAGGAAAGATTCGAACATACCGAAAGATCAGGATGAAGCTGATCGCACAGACCCAGCCATCAAAGAACATCAACCTTCCCTTCTGACTTCAACATCAGTAAGTTAACAGTTGGTCTTTAGCAACAAAAAGTCTCTTACACTGCGTTTGACATTTAGCCCTGATTTACATAATTTTAAGCCTAAATGCGATTAAAGATTTTCGATTTGCGGAAGTGAAGACAATACTTAGATGTAGCCTCTGTTCGCAATGACACAAAATCGCATCAAGACTAAAATTCCAATGTCACGCATAGTGATAGTAGGAAAAGGAGGGAACAATATCAAACAACCGCTGCAAACAACTCGTGAGTTATCAAGCACTCCTAGTTTGTTTGTCACGACTATGAACGCCATGTGAACGGCATGGTTTTATGGTTTCAAAACCTTTAAGACCATTTTGAAACCACATGTGAGGATATACTACCTCAAAATAAAAAAGACCGACTTGGTTTCCGTCTCGGGCTTGTTAACACCGTTTTGAACTGCGTGTGAACCAAGCTTTAATCTTGAGTGTTTCGTGTACAGTGAACTCTCTATAACTCGAATACCCACGGGGAATTGGAAACCGTTCGAGTTATAGAGAGTTTCGAGTAATAGAGAGTTGGGAGTTTTTCCAAGTTTTTGTTGAAACTTTTATACAAATGGCCAATTAAGCTTGATTTTTTCCTTATATGGATTGGGGAGGAAAGAATTAAAAAATAAATACCAAATATTATATCTCGACAATTTATCCTTGGGAAAAGAAATCAGAAATTACAGTTTGCTTTTGTGCATTAAGGACATCTTTCTCGACAATTTGATTCAAGTCCTTAAGTGATTTCATCATTGCCTCCCCGAAATTTGAAAAGAGGCTGAAATCTTCAAGAACACTGATAGCTCTCCGCACTTCTGTATTCGTTGGTTTAGTTACTGTATCTTCATTCTCTTCGTCGTTATTTTCTTCGTCCGCTTCGTTTTGTTGTTGAGTTCCTGTTACTTCGGCAATTATATCAGCACTCCAAATTGGGCAGCGACATCTTTTAGCGAGGTTCCTTCCTCTAACTCCTTTAAAGCTTTATATTTCAGCTTGCAGGACTTGTTTTCTGCTTTCCGTTTTGTCCCAGCAACAGACGCCATGATTGTAAAACTCCAACTGTTCAATACCAAAGAATCGTGTTTACGTTTTGTTTGAATGTTTGTTCGAATGACATTCGAATCATTTAAGACCCCCACCATGTAAATTTGAAACATCCGAATTAGTTAAGACTCCATTTACATTTACGGAGTCAAAACAATCGAAAAAAATCCTACTTGTATCATAAAAACTTCTAGATACATGCTGCGACATTCGAGTTATAGAGAGGAAATACATCAAGGGACCACAGAATTTGTTCGAGTTAAAGAGAGTTTCGAGTTATAGAGATTCGAGTAATAGGGAGTTTTTTATGAGAGTTTATTAGGAAATTCCCACCGTGCCAACGAAATCGTTCGAGTTAAAGGGAGATTCGAGTTAAAGGGATTCGAGTTATAGAGAGTTCACTGTATAATAATGAGTCGAAAAATAACAGCTAAAAACGTGATTTTAAATCTGTTCATGATCTATTGTTTTTCAAGAAACTCTCTCTGCAGTTACTCATTCATTGCATCTTGACCATAGAATTGAAAACGTTCCCAATGGTCTCAATGGCATTCTGGCCCGTTTCCATAGTAACCAATATCCATACGATAAATAAACCAATCGAAACATTTAAAGCAATCAGTTCTAGAAATCTTTAGTGTCAGAGAATAATTCTTCGGCTGACGGCAACGTGCCAGGGTTCGGTGGTAATCTCCCTGACGATGCAAACAAATCGCCTGCGGACGGTAAAGGAACACGTGTTGGCAGTTTGGAGAGGTCAGGTAGATTTTCTAAATGAGACTGCAGTTCTCTTTTTACTGCGGTTACTTTTTCCAACTTTCCAACGTACTCCTGCAATAAAAATATATCCACGTCTATTGTAAGAAAATCTATCGAGCATTTTTAACAACAAATGGCCTGCAACAGTTCACGTTAAAGGAGGAGTAGAGTCTTTAAAGACAAAGGAAGGGTTTCTTAAGCAACAGCAATCAACCAATCACTATATAAACAAATTGTCACCTGTAGCCGTTCCTTAGTAACAGCCAATGAGCGCTTCTGGTTGGATGTGTAATTTAGTAACATCTTTTGCGCGACTTGCCGGTCAGCTTGCTCAGATTCTAAGCGTTTATTATATTCTGAAAGCAACTGACATGCACTGTCTATCATCTCTTGTAATCTGTGCGCAGATTCTAAATCTAGAACAAATGATGTTATCCATAAGGAAACCGTCAACTAAGATGTAAGTCAGGGCGGAGAAGGGCGGTGATGGGCACCTAAAACATTGAGGAGGCCAAATTAAGATACGTACCTGAAACTTTATCGATGAAGGTTGGGTCAGTGACCTGTGTGGGAAGATTTGCAATTTTCTCGCGAACGACCGCGTCTTGAGTAGCGGAATTTTCCAGTTCTTGAAGTTTTCGAACTAGCTCGTCAGGCTAAATAAGACAAACAATCTAGGCATACACGCTGTTGTAAAGACGTTTCAGTATAAAACGAAAGTCCTTCACAAATGAAGTCGTAAACTGTTCATTAAAATATAAACATTCAATAAATAAATGCGAGAAGGACGAAAAAGAGGATAAACAGACATTTTGGGGCGTATCACAACATTCGGCTAAAATGGCACTCTGGAGACGTTATTGGGAAGTTGAAACTCACATCTGTGGGAGGGGCGGGTGGTGATTCCTCCTCGGTTACAACAAATTCTGTTTCTTTGATTGGTAACGTTTCCAGTGGAGGGGTATGCCGAGATTCATCTGAAGCATCTTCAGAGAAGCTGGATGTATCTACAAAAAAACAACATTGATTGACTTATGTTATTCGAGACTGGATTCGTTAAAAACGTCAATAAGAGATGTGTTGTAATCTCTGGAAGAAAAGACAACTCTGTATACGCGGAAAGAAAGAGGATCTTCATAGAAATACACAAATAAACTACCTAAACATTTCGTCAATTTGTCAACAAAACTTTGATTATAAACTTTTCGTTCTAACCAGATTTGAAGTATTCTTTTAAGGGATTCTGTGATTTTTGGATCATTTAATCTGAAATAAAAATTGCACCAGAGAACTCAATTCATCTTCCTTTTCGAACAGCCATCATCTACAGAGGCGATGTTCTCCAGTATCTCGAAAAAAGCTAAAAAAGGTGCCTTTGGGTTTGAGACTGCAACTAAACAGAAAAATAGTAAAGGCCAAACTAACAAATTTTAAAAGGTCAAATTCTGCATTGACAACAAGAATATAGAGATTGATTGGTGTGAATATTATCAGATATTTAGCTATTCAATGATCTACAGAATTTCTGATACTGACTGTGTTTCTAAAAGTGTGTCTTTTTCGATTTTATTAAACAAGGAGTGTTAAAAGCATTTTCAATAAAACTCAAAATGAAATTGTAACAAGATAAAAAGCATCATATATATATCATTTTTAAACAAACTGATATTTTCCAGGAAACATTTCATTGTACCATTATGTTCCTTAGATGCAAGACACATTAACTTCCTTTGAAAGACAAAATGTGACGCTCCAGTGGATTTTGATAACAACTATAAAATACTACATAACATTATTCTTTTGCTGTTAAGAACATTACCTTAACAATTTTTTTATTATTATCAGTCCCCTCTTCCAAGCCCGATGTTCTATTTTGACTGACCAATAGACACTATGAGGAGAGGGATTACTTTTCCAGCTGATATTCATCTCAATTTATCTAACCCAGCCCTATTGACACTGAAACATCTAAAGACAGCACAGGGGAATGGGCTGGTAGCAGTACCACCAGGGATGCAGCCAGTAGAGGGGGAATCAACCCTTTAGCATGCCAGCCAAATATGTTACATTAATGCTACTGCCATGTGTTTTTGCCATGTGTTTTTTACATATTATAACAGTTTATGGTTTTTTATCGTCACAATAACTCAAGAAAAATAATCCAGCAGATCTTACTGTGAACAATGACTGAAAGCAGTCAACAAGATATTTCCAAATTCTTTACAGTACTCCGTGCCTTTTCTTCTACTGTTTTGCAAAATATCATTTGCGAGATACATCAATGCCAGCTTCCTTTTAGGTTTCACTGAAACAATAAGTTTTAGAAAACCAAAACCATTTTCCAAACATAGTATGTATATATATGTGTAGATTAAAATCAGTATTTAGGCAACCGGAGTTGTGCCATTATGATTATGGTAGTGAAAAAGATCACATTATAGAATCCTCCTACCTTTAGGGAAGAAATTTTAGTGGGAAAGAATATGGCGGATTTGGCAGATCTGATAAAAATCTGGCAAATTAAATTCCAACCAAAATAAAGTGACTCAATTCCACCAAATTTAACATCTTTCCAATCCAGCAAATTAAATTCCACAGAATTTAACATTTCTTTCCAATCCGGTAAATTAAATTCCGCTAAATTTAGCATTTTTTCATTAAATTTCGAGATTTTTTCTGTAATTTTGCCTCATCTAATGTGTCATATTATCAGCCAATAACAAATAAATTTTTAGAAACAAACACTTTTTAAAATTCTACATTACTTCACGAAGCTTTTCGTAAGACAACGTACATTTTCAAGTATTATATATACTTAAAAATGTAAGTTGTTTTACAAAAAGCATTTTTTATTTTTTTTTCTTCATTTTTTTCTACTTCTTATGTTAGTGCTTTACTAAAAAGATCATGTTCTTCAGTTTTAAAAAAATTGATATTTATATTTTTTTCTATTCACTAAAATTAATTTCCACCAATTCCACCAAATTTTCTTCCCATTGCAATTTCTCTCCTTAATAAGGTATTATAATCCAGGATGTCAGTACGATATATAATAATTAAAGCAAAAATATTTCACTATAATACATACAATTTGCGTTTTTATACATAATACACAAAAAAGAAAAGAAGTTTGTGCAAACCTTTTTGTAAGTCTCGAAACCATGTTTGCACAACATTCCTTGCATGTTTACGATGATGTATACACCAAAGAGATAATGTTTGAATACTTTGCTGCGACATTGTAAGAGATTTTAGTTTCTTGTCCATGTGTGAAGCAGAAAATGAAGACATTTTTATAACTGAAAATATGAATTTTGATTCTTTAATTAATAAAAAGTATGTTTAGAAACAACCGAATGTAAGAAAAACTAGCTGACTTGTATTATAATAAGTATGGAATTGGAATTCAGAGTTGAAATTCAAATTTATAATACTGCGTGAGACATTAATAATTTGATATAATGGTTGATGAAGACCTGTGGCTAAAACACGTGGTCATGGTAGGGCTTTAACAAATCCTAATAGATTGTCTTCAACATAGCCCAGAGGATAAAAGGATTATATAAGATAAGATAAGATAAGATACATACATTTTCAACTCTAAGATAATACAATTATTTTCTGTGACAAATAGTCGTAAGAGAATAATATGAAAATACTATAGAGTTCGGAGAACTCGTAGAAGACCTTTGTTGGTCTTATCATAGAGAACCGTCTGCTCATTATTTGCTATGTTATCAAATGTACAGACTTCAAAATATTAAGTTCATTTTACTTGATAGTTTTTTTTGTTTGTTTTTGTTTTTGTTTTGTTTTTTTGTTGTTGTTTTTTATTAGAAATAATCAGAAATATTTTCGAGGTTTTTAAGGATTGTCTTAAGTCTTGTTTTAAAGACAGGGATAGTAATGTTTTCGTAATTCTGTTGTGTTAAGTGTGTATACGTTTTATTCAAGTATGTGGTGAGCGATAGCAAATACTGAATTCTTGAGATTTGTTTTTAACTTTTGGCTCTAATAACATGTTTGTTCTTGTTGTATATTTCCCGGAAGGTTTTATTGTATAAATATCGTGAAATATTACAGGTGCTACACCAAGCTAACATTTGAATGTAAATAATAGCACTTGAAACAAATTTATCTCAAAAACATTCAAGATATATATTCATTTCATTGAACAGTGGGTTTGAATGTGTAAATTTATCCTTGTTATTTATTACATGGATGGCATGCTTTTGTTTCCTGTACAGTTTAAGTAATGTTCTGTGTGTGCTAGCCCATACTATATTTACCATATGTCAAGTGACTATGTATAAATGAAAAATACAATTCAGTCATTTGCTTCTTCGTTAAAATCGCTCTAGATTTATAGAGAATACCATAATATTTTTTGAAATTTTTGATATGACGGACTCTATTTGGTTTTTCCAAGTCAAGTTTTCATCTATCTGTATTCCAAGGAATTTTGTTTTAATTTTGTTATAAAAAAATTTGTTATAAAAAGATTATAAAAAATTATATATAATTTCTTAAAAACTGGAGGCAGATTATAATATAGATTATACAGCAAAATCATGAATTGATAGAAGCAGTGGAATTCTGCAGCAGCTCCAAGAATGCATGACTAGAAATGATAGGGTGTTCATTCATAAAAAATTTTATCATCAATATACAATGGAAATTATACCATTAAAAAGAGCACAAAAAGAGAAACAAGGAGACAGGAGTATTAAGGACAGAATGTCACCAAATGATATTGTTTTTATTAACTTTTCATGGTTAAGTTATTGTATATGTAACATTTGATTTATACCAGGTGAGTCAAAGAAAAGTACCGGTGTTTCACAAGAAATATCTTTAGATTGAATAAATATGAAAGATAGTCTTCATTTATGATTAGAGAAACCTGTTAAGTATTTTGGTGTCATTCTTCTGATTTGGTTGAGTAGAAAAAAAGTTATGGACAAACAACTGGAAGTGGTCCTTGTAAAAATGGACAAAAAAGCCAAACAAAATATTTCTGCGTGATTCTTTGATTAAATTCTATAATGTTAATGAAAAGGCTATGAGGATTGGAAGAAAAGACACAATTTGTCTGCTCACCTCTTTAGTAATATATTTACCCTAGCAAACTGGATGCATACAAAAACTCTTTTTTGTACAGAGATGTTTCATTTCTCAATATTTTATACAACACTGTGTTTATAAAAAGTTTCAGTGAACAAAGTTTTAAGAAAATGTGAAAAAAGTTTGAACTACTTTATATACTTAACTTAATTACTGGGAATAAATAAGAAAAATAAGTTTTAGCACATTTAATTGCATAATGTGTTTCATTCCCTTCTGGTTTGCAATAAAAACATCTATAACATTGTTTTGAGACACTTTGCTCGGCTTTTTTGTCCATTTTTAATAAGGGTCGCTTGCAGTTTTTTGACCATAACTTTTTTTCTACTCAACCAAATTAAACTAGAAGCCATTAGGCTTGAACAATTTCTGCATCAGCCCTTGAGAAAATTGCTTTAGGCTAATTTTCAAGATATCTGAATGACTTGTACCCTGACTAATAATTTGATACAGTCTGGAATTCATCAAATTACTCCCTTCTTTAATTTATTTAACATAATCTTGACAGCCTTGCAAATTCACTATGATGTTTCGGGGCCAGAAAAACAGTTCACCAATATCTTGTGCATGTTTATTCATGAAAATTGAAGATTTTATTAAAATTTGGTCCAAATTTGGCCCAAATTGTCCAATTTTAGTCAATTCTGACAAAATGACTGTCAAATTTGAAATCAGCACCTTTCAATTGTAATCCATGCAAAATTTCATGAAATTTAAAGAACTTTCGAAATTTGGTCCAAATTTGGCCCAAATTGTCCAATTTTAGTCAATTCTGACAAAATGACTGTCAAATTTGAAATCAGCACCTTGTCTAAATTTCCCAATTTTAGTCAAACATGTCCTAAGTTTTCCTAGCATAGGTCAGTCATTAGCTATTCTGAATAAACAAACAATCCGAAATCCGAACGGACTTTCCGAAAACAGCAAAAAAGTGTTACATAGATAGATAGAATGTGTAAACCAAACAATTTCCTACGCTTAAAAGCGCGGAAATTGAAAAAGTGATACATAGAAATATAGGTAAGGATTCCTCTATTCAGAAATAAAAATCTACTATCCTTCAAAATTATTCAATCGAAAGATATTTTTTGGCTCGCCCGTAGATCAACTAAATTTAATAAACTTTTAGGGTTGATGTAATTTGACTTTAGGATTGGCAACATTAAGATTTGAAAATTCGAAAAGGAAAATGCAAATCAATTAGCATAATTACGTCCAAAAATTAGTAATTTATGTGCAGAAACCTATTAATTTGCAAATATTTCCTGACAAGATGGATGGAATTTAAAACAGCTTTGAGGGCTAATGTAATTTGACATTTATATAAAGAGGAAATTGCATAAATTAGCATAATTATATATGTCAAAATTAGATGTATATATACATATATGCATTAAAGCCTTAATTTGTATTTCCCTATAAAGTAGATGAAAGTATTATGTAATTTTCATAATGGTATACCAGGGTCTAATCTAGTCCAAAAGAGTGTCTGTTGATCGGACGCTGCCCTCTGCATTTTTTTAAAAATTTATTTCAGTTTAGAAGCTTGTATAGGTGGGTCACAGGTTTAACCCACTGAAAGAAAGCTCAGGTTGCCCTTTTCCTGAAAAAAGTGCCCTTTGGATGTTCATAATGTGCCCTTTTCCCTTCTGCCGGACGCTGCCCATCCATTCTAAATTAGACCCTGTATACATTCCATGAGGGCATAAAAAGTCTGTAAATACATGTTGCATGAATGCATGAATGAGCATTATTGAAAATTTAACCGAAAGAATTTAACCAACAGAATTAGATCCATAAGGTCAATGTTTGATTTATTATACTTTAATCTTAAAAACGGTCATGGAAAACAGCTAAACGTGGGATGCCGTACGTAATACAGGGTCTATACCAAAATTGTGACATAAGTCCATTGTTTCTTAGGTTCGCACCCGGTAAACCGTTTTCCACCCAATTTTCTTTCTTACACAATTAGCGAGGCATATTCAGAAACTATTTATCAAGGGATATCATATTACCACGTCTGTCCATATCATGAGGTTGAATTGGGCACGAATCTAAGAATAGATTTATGACTGAAAAAATCATTTACAGCATTCAAAATCCATGATTTTGGCTAGAAATGTCACTAGTATATCTAGGTGAGATTAAAAGAGAAGGGCTCTATATTGCAGTTTACTCCTGTCTATTATTGATCCATTCTTCAATCTGAAATTTTAAAAAACGATTTCTAACATGTTCTTTACAGATGGTTTGAAAAATTATTTTTTTGATAGAGCTTAAAAAGTTGATGAAAAAGTCTTTTTACAGTTTTCTCCTTTCGCTGATATTTCAATTTAAAAATATCAAATTACGCAATGCATAGTAATAGGAGAGTGTGCTGTTGATGTCTGTAGCTTTTGAGCTACTAAATATTCTTAGTTCACTTCATCATTATCATTTCACTTAGAATTCTTGATCCATTTACTATATAAAGTACAAAGATGTATTATTCATTAAAAGCAATGAGAAATTTTAACTACTCACTTATTACATCATAATTATGCGTTACATAAATCAAATCTAATATCTTGAAAATTGAGATATCTTGAAAACAACAAAGAATTATAAAAAACTGTAAAAAGACTTGTTAATCAACTTTTAGAGCTCTATCGTGTCCCAAAAAATAATTTTCATCACAGGATCCCTTTAAAGAACGGTCAATAGCTACAGGAGTAAATTGCAATTTTTGAAATACAAATGATTTTTCAGCACCATGCATGAAAGGATCATGACAACCTGACAACCTGCCATTAAAAGCCAGCCTTTGAAGCAGTTCGGTGATGTTATCTTTCTCACTCAGACCTGTACCTGTCGCTTAAAATTCATTGCAGACCATGCTGCTGTGCACTATAAAGCTTGGTTTCCATTAGGCGCTAAAACGCGTTAATTATTTCGGGTTAATTTTTGTCTCTGGAGTTAATCATATTGAGTATAAGCGCGAAGACGTTTCCACTTAAAAATAAAATTGACGCAGGTTTAATTATTTTTTCGAATGAAACATGACAGATAACATCGAGGAAGAACTTTTGCTTTGGATCTTGTGAAGACAAAGAAGAAGAAAAGAACAACAACAACAACAACAACAAAAACGTAAGAGGAGGCAACCTAGATTTTGGGTTCGAGACATTTTCTAAAAAGAGAATAGCTTGGTGAATATCATCAGTTAATAGGAAATACTATTTAGGTAGGCTTGAGGTAATTGCAACCATTTGTAATTGCTGCAAAAATTGCATTCTAAAACATTTTCGTCGTTTTTTCTGCTGTATTGAACAAAATTTTACTCAACTTCCTTGTTGTAATGAGTAAATAGATCTGATTTTGATTGTGAACATAGTAATTTCTAATGTGAATGTCGGTATTTTTTGATAAAGCAGGTGGCAACGCGCTAATTCGCGTTAAAATATCAAAAAATTTTGATATTTAAATTCCGGGTTAATCGGCGCTAATTCGAGATAAAATTGAAGCGCTAATGACTCATCATCGTTTCCATTGCGCGTCAAAAATTATCTCGATTTAGCCCACCTGCTTAACGCGATTTAGCGCCTGATGGAAACCAAGCTTAAGAGAAACATCTTTATTATACAAGAAACAATGCTTCGTTCATCGAATCAGAAGAGGATCCCCCGGAGCAATCAAAAAATCACATCAACAGAACAGGCGAGAATTAGCGAACAAAAAAATTCGAAGGAATATGACTGAATTTTTGCTAATGATGTGGATGAGTAATTGAGAAGAGAGTTTTGTAGATTAAATTGAAAAAAATAATATAAAAATAAATCGAATTTGACGGGAGATTCTCGGCTCGGTAGCTTCACGAAGTCCTTCTGTTGTTGATGGATTAGAAGCGCGCGGGGGAAAAGCAGCTGATATTTTAATGCATTAAAAAAAAATTGAGACCCAAGTGGAAGAAAAATATAATATTAATGCATTAAGCCGCCAAAGGCGGCGTCGCTCGCCGCCCATGTTCAGCCTGCGCGTTGACTTCACGAAAAATAAAATTAAGGAATTGGCAACTGAAAGTGTACCCATGTTGTAGAGATCGAAAAGCTGATCAAAAAAATTTTGGGTCCCACACATGCCAGAGAAAATTTTGAAATTTTGTCCCACCAGATTGGTTAAAACCACACCCTTTCAAGCTTAAAGAAGGCATTTTTGTTTCATTGTTATTATTATTTATAAGATTTCAATATAAAGACTTTATATAAAGACAATATAAGGCGTTTGCTTGTCATAGATGCCCTGAGCCAAGACTTTAATCGTCGGCTGTAGAAATTTCCTTCTTTATCTACTTATACTAATTCGCAATCGTGTGTAACACATTTAACTTAGAGAGTGTTGGTTTTTTCTCAAATTTACGGTCAAAATCTTCTTAATCGTGGTCATTTTTTCGTTAGACCATTGATAATTGACGATTAGTATAATAGCACGCGGCGTGACGTCAGTTATTTTCATCGCATCACGGCGGGGGATTCATTGCATTGCATCCCCAATCGAACGCGACGTATTTGGGGAAATATCTTGAGAACCAATAGGGATAACTGACGTTTTACAGGGTCGGCGATATGGGTAATGGGGTGACGCAACATTTGGACCTAAATTTTATTTGGTACTGCGGATATGACGTCATCAAAATCTTTGATCGACGATATCTCTACAACGGTTGATCGTAGCGAAACGATCCCATACATTTTTTTGATTAGTTTTTCGAGCTGTACAACATGGATACACTTTCTATTTACGATTCTGTGATTTTATTTTTCGTCACCTATTTTCGACACATACTTTTCGAAATCAAAGCCGTAAAAAACTTTTACGCGAGATACTAGTCTACTTATACTAATTCGCAATCGTGTGTAACACATTTAATTTAGAGAGTGTTTGTTTTTTTGTTTTTTAATGGTCAAAATCTTCTTAATCGTGGTCATATAGCGGCAGTTCGACCACGCAAGACACATTGACGATTAGTATAATAGCACGTGGCATTTGACGTCAGATGTTTTTAAGATCACGGGGAACCATTGCATTGCATCCCCAATCGAACGCGACATTTTTGGGGAAATATCTCGAGAACCAATAGGGATAACTGACGTTTTTTAGGGTTCGCGATACGGGTAATGGGGTCACGCAACATTTGGGCACAAATTTTATTTGGTACTGCGGCTATGACGTCATCAATATCTTTGATCGACGATATTTCTGTAACGGTTGATCGTAGCGAAACGATCCCATACATTTTTTTGATCAGTTTTTCGAGCTCTACAACATGGGCACGGTCTCTTTTTGAGATTCGGTGATTTAATTTTTCGTCACCTGTTTTCGTCACATTATTTTCGAAATTAAAGCCGTAAAAAACTTTTACGCGAGATACTAGTCTACTTATACTAATTCGCAATCGTGTGTAACACATTTAACTTAGAGAGTGTTTTGTTTTTGTTTTTTTAATGGTCAAAATCTTCTTAATCGTGGTCATATAGCGGCAGTTCGACCACGCAAGACACATTCACGATTAGTATAATAGCACGTGGCATAATTTGACGTCAGTTTTTTTATGATCACGGGGAATCATTGCATTGCATCCCCAATCGAACGCGACGTTTTTGGGGAAATATCTCGAGAACCAATAGGGATAACTGACGTTTTTTGGGGTCAGCGATACGGGTGACGGGGTGACGCAACATTTGGGCCCAAATTTTATTTGGTACTGCGGATATGACGTCATTAAAATCTTTGATCGACGATATCTCTGCAACAGTTGATCGTAGCGAAACGATCCCATACATTTTTTTGATCAGTTTTTCAAGCTCTACAGCATGGGTACACTTTCCATTTCCAATTCCGTAACTAAAATTTTCGTCATGGGGTACACACACGGGAACGCGTCGTATTTCTGCAGATTCTTTTCCAAATTAAAGTCGTAAAAAACTTTTACGCGAGATACTAGTCTACTTATACTAATTCGCAATCGTGTGTAACACATTTAACTTAGAGAGTGTTTTGTTTTTGTTTTTTTAATGGTCAAAATCTTCTTAATCGTGGTCATATAGCGGCAGTGCGACCAGTGAAGACACATTCACGATTAGTATAATAGCACGTGGCATCATTTGACGTCAGTTTTTTTATGATCACGGGGAATCATTGCATTGCATCCCCAATCGAACGCGACGTTTTTGGGGAAATATCTCGAGAACCAATAGGGATAACTGACGTTTTTTGGGGTCAGCGATACGGGTGACGGGGTGACGCAACATTTGGGCCCAAATTTTATTTGGTACTGCGGATATGACGTCATTAAAATCTTTGATCGACGATATCTCTGCAACAGTTGATCGTAGCGAAACGATCCCATACATTTTTTTGATCAGTTTTTCAAGCTCTACAGCATGGGTACACTTTCCATTTCCAATTCCGTAATTAAAATTTTCGTCATGGGGTACACACACGGGAACGCGTCGTATTTCTGCAGATTCTTTTCCAAATTAAAGTCGTAAAAAACTTTTACGCGAGATACTAGTCTACTTATACTAATTCGCAATCGTGTGTAACACATTTAACTTAGAGAGTGTTTTGTTTTTGTTTTTTTAATGGTCAAAATCTTCTTAATCGTGGTCATATAGCGGCAGTTCGACCACGCAAGACACATTCACGATTAGTACAATAGCACATGGCATCATTTGACGTCAGTTTTTTATGATCACGGGGAATCATTGCATTGCATCCCCAATCGAACGCGACGTTTTTGGGGAAATTTCTCAAGAACCAATAGGGATAACTGACGTTTTTTGGGGTCAGCGATACGGGTGATGGGGTGACGCATCATTTGGGCCTAAATTTTATTTGGTACTGCGGATATGACGTCATCGAAATCTTTGATCAGCGATATCTCCGCAACGGTTGGTCGTAGCGAAACGATCCCATACACTTTTTTGATCAGCTTTTCGAGCTCTACAACATGGTTACATTTCCCATTCACAATTCGGTAATTGAAATTTTCGTCACGGGGTACACACACGAGAACGCGTCGTATTTCTGCAGATTCTTTTCGAAATCAAAGTCGTAAAAAACTTTTACGCGAGATACTAGTCTTATTATAATAATCCGCGATTGTGCATCCCACTTTTATTTTAGAGAGTGATATATTTAGTTTAAATTTACGGTCATCGTCCTCTTATGTGCGCGTAAAACCACGTAGACGCGAGAGACACTTTTTTCACGATCATTCCAAAAGCACGTGGCATCATTTGACGTCAGTTTTTTATGATCACGGGGAATCATTGCATTGCATCCCCAATCGAACGCGACGTTTTTGGGGAAATATCTCAAGAACCAATAGGGATAACTGACGTTTTTTTGGGTCAGCGATACGGGTGATGGGGTGACGCAACATTTGGGCCTAAATTTTATTTGGTACTGCGGATATGACGTCATCAAAACCTTTGATCGACCATATCTCCGCAACGGTTGGTCGTAGCGAAACGATCCCATACATTTTTTTGCTCAGTTTTTCACGCTCTACAACTTCAGTACACTTTCCAGTCCCGATTCCGTAATTGAAATTTTCGTCAGTAGGTGCGTACACGGGAATGGTGGATTTGACCTAATGTTTTTGAAGTTAAGTTCCGTAAAAAGTTTTTACCCGGGATACTAGTTTACTTATATCTTTTTGTTTGGCTCAATAAAACACGGCCCTGTTCAACTATCGCCTTGGAGAAAGGCTAAACTATAGTCACTTCATATTAAAATTTGTCTGCCTTACATGTAAATAGACCTTTAAATGATCATCAAACATATATAATTAACTAGCTTTATTTTCCCAAAAACTATTCTTTTAACAGCTTTAATCTAAAACACAACATGTGATTATGAAATCTCTAAAGCCTGGTTCAGACCTGACGATTTCGACGATTAATAAAAATATATCGTCGTAATCGCAATTGCCAGGTGTGAACACTCTCGAGAAAATACTAATTTCGAAGTTCTTCCAAACGCACGATAGTTTTAACTTTTTTGTAAAATTTGAAGCAAGTGGCCTCACGATCTTAAAAATAATGAACTATAATAAGGTCGAGAAGAAAGTGTGACGGCAGTTCATCAATTCTACTGTTTTAAAGATAACGAACTATTAATATTATATGTGGATCTGAGGGTTGCACTATGCTGATGTCAGTAGAAGTAAAACAATTGAGAAATGGCCTGGGAACGAGTAGCTGTTTATTATTAACAATACGCTCAAACAAAGTAAAAACATGATTTTTTTTTCTCGGCTTGCATTTATTTTCTGTAAATAATGTCGGAAGCTTAATGACAACGCAATCATCGTGTAGACAAGGCTTCCAATGAAAAAGCTAATTAGGTATATGTTCGAATATCTATCCTATGACTTACTTTTTTTAGAAGCAGACATGAACTGTAAACTTAGTGATGTAATTTGGAGTGATGATACTTATGATCTCAAAGATGTAGTAAGTAATCTTAGATTGCCAGAAATTGTCAAAGTCGACGAAGGTATATACGACATCAATGACAGTTTCAGTCATGGCGATATACTAAAATTACATGCCATCGTTACAGAACGAAAGATATTGTGCCTTACAGATTACAATGAGAAACGATACGTTTCCTTAACTTCAGAGAGCCCAGTGGATATAAAATCTTTTACTGCAGAGCATCCCTTCACCATAAAGAAGTTACTTGAACTGAAGCCAAACCCGAAGCAGCTTCGATGTTCTGGTCGTTTCAGACACGACATCAACAATCAAGATGTTTTTGTTTTTCCTGAAGAAATTCTTGAAATTATGGATCCTGATGAACCATATGAGACTATTGATGAAATTGAATTAAGGAACTCTCGTGGACAGACTTTCGCTATTTCTATTAATAATCCTTCTTTATTTACACCTATTTACAATTTCAAGGCCCATCACTTAAGAGATATTCTACCAAATCAATGTGGTCCAGTTGCACCGATAACATTTGGTTTCATTGGTAATTATGAAAATTTTACATGCGATTCTGTGTGCGATTATCACTCTGTAATAGCGTCGATGATTGTGGAACGAGACGACATGATTATCAGTGATTCTGCCGTTGTGTTTACAATTCCTCAGAACATCTCTTTGAGTGTAAAAATTGCACAGGGCTCTCATTCTATCGATGACACTTATCAAAACATTCGAGAAACCCTTCATGCGTTTCCACATTTGAATGAAGAAGTATCTTCGTATGGAAACGAATACATCTCAAGTTCACCATCCGCTATCAGTCGATTTACTTGTTATGCACGAAAGCCTTATGACGCGCGGGAAAGTAGGAAATCTGAATCCAAACAAATAATAAATCCTGATTTGGAACAGATGTGTAAACCGATTGTTGATCGGAAGAAAAAGCCGTCAATACGGAATCCTAACGTTCATGGTCCATTAAAAGAAAAGAAGTCTCCTCCACCAGTGTTGCCACGCCCAAAATTGAAGAAACAACAACAACAACAACAACAAAATTGTCAACCACCTCCACTATCACCATCTCCACCACAACACAAACAAGAACAACAAAGTCAGGAAACCAGATTAGCTCATTCACAACCATACGAACAGCCCCAGCAAAGGATCTGTGACATGAGCATAGTGGAAGTGGGAAAAGCTCTTGAAGAACTTGGATTGGAAACATATATTCCATCGTTTGAAAAAAACAAAGTAGATGGGTTCTTGTTATGCGAACTGTGTGATGATGATTTAAAGATTCTTGGAATGAATGGATTGGACATCAAAAAACTTTATTTATTTAGAAGTGGAAAATGGAGACCAAAACATAGAAGTCTTTCAGACTAATAAACACCGCACCTGAAAGTCTTATTAAAATCTTATCTTATCAAAGAAAGTTGTGTAAAAAGAGGAAACCAATTTTCTGGTATTTTAACCTGATACCATAGCTATGAAGCTATCCACATCACCATCGACGCGATAAAGACTGTGATAAACATTATTTGATTTAGTTAATTTTACAACTTATGTTTTAGAACAAATGTCACTTTCTTAAAACCATATTTCTTTTGATACGCAACGCTCAAATGAACCTCTCTCCTAAAAATTGCGGTGGCATTTATTAAAATCTCAGCGTTCCATATTGAATTGTGGTTGCCGCTTTAGAACCTTTCACGCAGACGAAGTTTCTCCCTATCCTTTCTATAACATATTAAAATATAACTTAACTCAAAAGGGTCTGTTATAAAAAAGGTCTCGCTGACACGAAAAAATAAAATTGGTTCAAATAGGTTTTTATTATGTTTTTCCGATTCTTCAGGTCTTTTATTTTCAGATAAACATAGCTTTTTGATGACTGTGTCTCGAAATTTTCAAAAATCGAGACTTTACTTAATGCTGGTAACAAATTTGTTTTGTCGGATGGAATTTTTTCTATTTAAGTTTATAGATCTTTAAAAGATCACATAGATTTTGCTAAGGTATTGTTTTATGACAATTCAAAGCTTATAAAACAACTTAATTGGAAAAGTAAGGCATGAAACCTTCCCGAAAAGAATTATGGTTCAAAAAATCGTTTAAGTCAGTGCTCCCTATTTTTTTTCCGTCCGACAATAAAGTCGAATCAAAAAAGTTCTTCAGAGCAAAATAAAGGACAACTACCAAATGTTTATGTTTCTAAAGTATCGATGTATATAAGAAAGATTATCATTTTAACTTGAAATACCTAATGTTGGTTTGTAATTGTCTGGAATTGCGGTTTATTTTGAATGATTCCGTCCGACAAAAATAGACGAAAAAATTCTTCACTTCCAACCACCTCCAGAACATCAAAAAAAGTTCTTATTTTTTTCTCCTCAACTCTTACCAACTTACTTAATTTAGAAGGTCTAACGATAATCCCCCTCCTGAAGAATTGCCCCGCGGAAAATTGTCCCCGGAGCATTGCCCCACCCCCTGGATATGGGGTGCCATTCTTTCAGGGGAAGATTGTCCTAGAACCAATTTTGAATTCAATAAATTTCTCATGCTATTTGCATGTTTTATCCAATTTCAAATAATCATTCAACCAAGTTAGGGCTTCGAATTCCAAATTCCAAATTCAAATTTGATTCGATTCGAATTCACATAATGGTATTCTTATGGCGAAGATGTTGTCATTTGTTGTCATGAATTATCCAATATACCTGACGAAAATCACTGTGCTTTGTGTTTGGGGGAATACATACAATGTAAAGATGAAGAATGTATGCGATGCCCTGGTTTATGTCAGCAATGGTTTCAGGGACATTGTTTCTTTCAGTAAATTTACAACTTGAACTACTTTTTCTGTTGTATTTGATGTTCTCTTTGATTTATTCACTTTTTGTCGGACGGAAATTTCGAGTGATATTAGTCAAATTATAGCTTTTCCTGGTTTCCTGGCGGTATAAAACTATAATGTCTTTTGTATTTACCGCTAGATGCAAATAGCTAATGACCTTTTGCTTTTTATCTTTCAAGAACGTATGATAATTAAAAGTTTTACCAGTTTTTCTGCATTTTATTGTCGGACGGAAGTTGATTAAATGGCGCATCAATATCTTGTAATTTAAAAATTGGCCTCTTATATCATGGTGGTAAGTTGGAGACACTCTCTAGAAATAAGAATTAGGTCATTTTTTCCAAAAAACTTTTTATACATTTCTGAGTCAACATCGCTTCCGTCCGACAATTCCGTCCGACAAAACTTCCATTAGGGTGAATTTCGGCTCATATCGTTAGGTGTTGATCATGTACATGTTAAAAACTTTGTTTACATCGTTTAGTATATACTAAGTTATTATTTAAGGCATATCTCGTATGGAACTTCATGTTATTTTCGATAGAATAGCTAAAAAACCTTTAGTCTTGTCCAATCTCAATTTCTATCGATTCCGTCCGACAATTTACTTTTCCTTGTGATATTATAAAAGAAAAAACTTTTTCAATCTCACTCTTAATTGTTTTGGAAGAAGTTGGGTCCATACCAGCTAATCAACACTTAAAAATAGCACAATTGTTCCTCTAAAGTTTTTTGTGAGCGTTTAAAGTATCGATTTTCCGTCCGACAATTAACTGAATAAAAAAACAGACCCAAAAGATAATAGCAAGAAGTTTATTTGTTATATTCTGTGACTTACGTCACGGATTATTTTGAAATAATTATATGGCGCTACTTTGGGTACCATGATGACCCCACAAATTCCGTTACCATGACTTCTGTTATTCTATTTTTGCTCATTTAATGTTTTCTTAGCCTCGAGGTGATGGTGGTCGACAATGAAACGCAATAAATAAAGAAAAGCTTGTATGGTTTATTAATTACCTTCTAGTTCTAGTCATAAAATGTCGAGATGACACACCGAATACCTTGACAAAAGCTTTTAAAAAGCTGAATCGGAGGCTATATTTACTATAAGGAATTGATCATAATGATGGTTGAAAATTGGTCCGAAAGTTGGAAGAATTCCAAAAGCAATTTTGAATATTTCAAGAATCATTTTTCGTTCTCGAGATATTGCCATTTATTGTTTATGTTCAAGACTTGATCTCCATGATAACGGGTATTAACAATGTTTAAGAAGAAAATACTAACATACAAATATGTAAATAAGTCAGGAAATGCCAATGATTCACTGCTAGAGACTTTCAAACGCAAAAGTGGCAAACATTCATAAAAATTTATAATTATTAAGTCAGTAAAAAGAGGTTATGATACATGAATTACCAAAATTTTTGGACTTACATATTTTGAACAAAATCGCGCAACATTATAAGAACGTGATCATGTACATCGCAAGTTCTTCGTTGCTCCATCGGCTAGGGGAGTTGATAATTCTGAAACCGTCCGGAAACTTTATCCCAGTTGAAAAACGTCTTTTTGATTTTAAAAAAAAAAGCATACACAAATGATAGAGGCGTTATTCAGGTCAATATTTCAGGATTAAAACAGTCGAGATCTTGTGACAATCAACTAATCGTTTTATCTTTTGTATGGAATGTAAACTTCTCTTGTTCATGTAAAGCAAATAAAATAGGAACGTTTCATCTTTTTGTCAGTGCGTTCCATCTCTTACAGTATATTCCCAGCCCAACTGTAACTGAATGACAAGCTTTTGGTCAGATTAAGCATAAGTGGTAAAAAAGAAAAATTTTAGATCAATTGAAGACACTGATTGGGAAAATTTAGGCAGTTAAAGAGATGGAAGATTCTGAACTACCAATTGTGAAGAAGAAGATGTAGAGAAGAACATGTCATAGTTCCAAAAGATGATGACACAAGGAGTAGTGGAGAAAAGAAAGACGATATGAACAACGCGTAATTGTGTAATTTAGGTATCCTGTTACCAAATATACTATAAACGTGAATTTCAATCTTATTTTCTCGTCTACCGTAATTTGCACCCATAAGAAACTTCGGACACCAAACTGTTTTGTCCGAAATAGACCAAATTTCTGTTTAAACATCGTGTTATGGCTAAGTATTGCTTCATTTTAAAGATTTTAATTATCCCACTGTGAAATGCTAATAATAAATACTTACTAAGTACAACATTACAAAAATTAATTCCGTAGAATCATCTTTCCGCAAAAATTTCTTCCCCTGAAGTAGGTTATAAATTCCTAATAAATCACATATATGTTCAATGGACATAAATGTATTAACCATCAAATGGTTGTATTTGGTCAATCTTTCGTCTGAATTCCCATTTTTTGAGGACAAAAATATCAAATTTTGCGTATTCAACGTCATCAGCACAGTACCGAGTGTGAAATAATTTGCACAAAATTCTGACAAATGTGCCATGGTCAAAATAATATGAAAATGGAAATCAGAAATCATTTCTTTCCTCCTTCAGCTCCGTTAGTACATAGAAAAAACGCAGGATAGAGAAATAGATCGTTACAAAATGATACTTTGTCCAAATCTATGACGTAAGACTGCTATAATGAGATTTTGCATTTTTGATTACAATTGAAGTTGGGTTGTTGGTTTCAAAACATCAAATTATGTATTACGAAAACACTTGTTGAGGGGTCACTTTTGTAATAAGGTAACATGTTTTATTTATTGACATTAACGCTCTCAATTCCTTTTTGTTTAGCAGTTTGTACAGACTATAAAGTCATAATTTTGTTTGTTTTTTGTTTGTTTGAATTTATTTTACCGAGGCTAGAATTTTGCAGTGAACACACTGATGTGGGCCTCCACCAGGAATGCATACCATACCATTTTTAAGGCAGAGAACTTGCACATACTAGACTGATAGGTGATTGTGGTCTTAATTATTAATTAGTAATTATTAGTAATTATTTGGCACTCGTTCATTACATTCACAATTCCATACAGCCTTCTGCTGCATACATTAACATTCTATAAGTGTTACATATCACATTAGCATTTTTTACAGTGCCGAGATTTGAACCACTACCAACTATCACCCTTGTATTACAAGCACACCGTCTTACCAAGTGACCTATACACCCTCCAAGTGACCTTTACACCCAATATACAATTTGCTATACAATTTGCTGGTACATAAGAAATGTCGCTTTCATGAAAGCGATAATGTGCACACTGCGACCATTTCCTTAAAAAATGAGGGGTCATATGGCACAGACATTGTGGCAGTATTTCAAAGCTAACTTGCAATATACAAACCATATAGATCTAAACTAAAACATCTGAAAATCTGCCAAACCTTTGTTTATTATTTTATCCACTAGGCCTAAGTTGCACTGATGTTAACATACCTTTTGGAAAGTGTAAATAAGGCTTGACTATCAATATCAGAAACTATCCGTTACAAACGAAAGAAATGTGTGAACTGCAACCATGGATACATACATTTCATATCAGAAAATATATAAGAGCGAAAAGAAGAAAAAACAAATTTTTTTGATGAAAAATTAAAGTGAAAATGTTTTGATATAACCTCTTGCAATTTACACAGCTTCAAAATGGACATTTACAAACAGAATGTTAAGTGTAGGCCAATTGCCATTTGGTCTGATGTCATCAGCAATGCAGATGGAGAATGATCACACAAGATTTGGACACGAAGAACAACGATTTGTAATATGGCTTTCTTGCCTACACGGAAATCCTACTGCACGTCTTTTTAAGGAAAGATCCACCAAAAATCAGTGTATTGAATGAAATTTATTGAATGAAAGTTTAAAGCTAAAACATATACAAAAATTTCAGATTTCAAGCTGTGCTTCAAAATCCATGTCGTTCCCTTCACTAAAGTAACACAAAACTATTATGAAAAATGTCTAAGCAATTTTAGCGTACGAACATAGTATAATATAATAATTCTCGCGTCCGAGCTAAAAATCAGATTTTCCGTAAATATGAGCTGCAATGAAAACATTGAAAATATGGCAGCATTCAAACACTGAAAATGTACATTCATTGCATTGTAGTAATTCAAATTACCTTACACTTACGCATTACATGGATGAACAAAGTATAACATGACTTGAAATAATTCTGGTGTTAAGTTTTTCCAAAAAACAATGTCTTGGACAAAAAAAGAGATGGTATGTTGGTTGAAAATACGAATGGTACCTCTCTCTCTTAGAGAAGGGTCAAGAAAAGATGCATTTTGCCATAGAAATACGAAAATTTCGTATTTCTATGATTTAGCGTTTTAGAAACCTTGAAAGTTGCCATAGGGTTAGCAAAGCTGTATACTATGGAGATCTTTCTTCTGACATGATGGCCATATTTTTTCTGTAGAATTACTTACTTTCTGCCTGCAGTATATTATTTTTACATGATGTATCCATATGTCAGTTAAACACCTATTTTTGAAAGTGCCTATAAAAATTGACTAAATATTCATTACTTGATATTGTAGGGACTTTTGTAATGAGCAACACTGTGGTTCAGAATGTTCCATTACCCAAATGGGGATTTTGCAGCTTGTTTGCTGGACACCCTTGTAGCTCAAAAAGAACTAAAACAAAGCCATGCTGGATAAACATAAATGACATATTAATTATTTTCTGATCATCTGCAGCACACAGTTTTGTAAGCAAACCTACATGTAGAATCTTCAAAAATTAAGAAACTTCGAGTACTACTTTTCAATTTCCCTCTTATTATTAGTGCGAGTGGAATGTGGGCAATTTTCAATTTCCCTCTTATTTAGTGCGGGAAGGGTGAAAATTTCCTCTAGTCATAATGCAGGTTGACATTTTTCCAATCAGAAGGAAAATAAAATCGACACATCTTATAAGTTTCTTTTTTATCATTTTTTTCGTATCACAAGCTCTACAACATAAAAGGATCTTCTTCTTCTTCGTTGTCACCATTTTGGAGATTTGTGCATGCATTCTCCATACAGCTTGCGTAAAATGCACCATTCCTGACCCGGTTTTTGTCTGTGGTTGTAATACCACAGACATCAAAGGATCGTTTTACCATTTCCACGCCAAATGAAATGGCGTTGTAAGCTTTCTCCGCCCAATCAATCATATGTTGGCGACTGGGTTGTCATCCAAGTAAACGATCCGAAAAGATACTCGATGGACCTTAAAAAAGGTGGCTTGGAGCTACCAGCCAAGTGTTCTTTCAAAACGTCGAACGAAACATTATTTAATCAAATGGAAGAAAAGACATTGGTCGAAATTGAAAAGTTTGAGAAGGAGAGAAAACAGAAAGAAGACGAGAAGAAAAAGATAAAGAAACCTAAAAAATAAAAAAAATAAAAATAAAAAATATTATGTGTATTTTTTGCGACAATGATAAAATCTTCCTCTTCTAATTATTAGTGCGACATGCCCAAAGTAATTATTTTTTTGGTCGCGCTAAATTAGAATAATTACGGTATCTCGTGAAACTACTATGTCAATTAACAATGAGCTTTTTTGAGCGTTTCTCGTTATGGGTAAATTGCTTACACTCTCCTACACAAATTGCGACTACTTTATTCCAAGAAATTAGCGCGCAATGATTTAACGCGATTCGATAAGGTTTAAGTGCAGATATCAGAATTTGATAAGGACCAAAGTGCACTGAGCGATGAAATTATGTAAAAATCATTGTTGATACGCACTTTTCTGTAAAATGTCTTTTGATATTTGAAAATATCGGAAAAGTATATACATAACGTCTTACCATTTTTGTCCATATTTAGTTAATTTTAAAGGAAATGATACTATATATGAAATTAACGGGGATTTTTAAAAACCGCGTAAATTTCATGGAATAAGGTACCCTCTAGATCGGGGTGCAGTGTTATCTTAACAAATGCGTATATCTGTTTTTACTGGTACTCAACGGCACACACCATGAAAATCTGTTCAAAAAAGCACTGGTGGAGGGATGCATATTTATAAAGATACAAATCTATACAGCGCATGATTCAATAGAAATGTACTTCCTCTCTGTGACTTTTTAGGATTTTGCCCACTGAGGAGGAGCTTTAACATTTGATATTCTTGCGGAAAATTATGATGATGAAGTAATTTAGTTTTTCACCAAAATTATTGAATAGTTGAACTCCACTTAACAGAAGTAGTCAGTGAGTAATAATTGCATATTGAATGATGAACCTCTCTAGAGATATTTTTAATTTTATATATGAAAAGTTTGTTTTGAAAATTTGAAAAGAATCAATGATGGAAGAAAAACAGTTCGATAAGTACAAGCCCGTTGTGACAATTCATCACACTTTTCGCAGGAAAGTCTTATAAAACTGTTTGAAAGAACGAGACATGACGTCATTTTATGCTCACTGACCCAAACAAATTTAACAAGGTTTTCACCATGAAGTTTTGATGAACATAATCCGTTGCATGAAGTGTTAATGTGGCAGGCAATACGAAAATGACCTTTACGTCTCTCAAGTAACACAATCTTTATAAAAGAAAAGACGATCTCAATAATACTTTTTTTGACGTCATAACTTCGTATTTTGGATATCTGACACGGATAGTCCAATAGAAATAGTTCAAAGGTGATTCAGCCGTGTGAAATCGAATCATATTGGAGATATATCACGTATTGTCATGCCTATACTCCAAACTTTTAATGTTACTTCTGCGCAAGCCAATATCAGATAGCCACATCATAATCTACTGAAATATATTGATATCAACGAGCATTAAGTCTGGTACCACGTCAGTCTGTTCGTATGCGTTGAAACACTGTCAAAAACAATATCTAAGTTTAATCGGAACTTTTAGTAAAGATATTATTAACGAGGATAATATATCATAATGACGTCACAAGAAGCCATTAAGATCTAAAAGGAAGGCGCTCTTCGGCACTTGATAGACCAAAACAAACTTCTCGATTACTGTTTGTTTTTCTTTTAAACTTTCCTTCTTTTAAAAATCACTTATAAGTAAAATTTCGATTAACCAATAAAATCTACCGTATATTTTCCAAATAAAACTGTTAGCAGGCTAAAAAAAGCATATAAACAAACTCGACTCCACTCGACGGTTTACTATTGAACCCTACAGCATTTTACTCGACTGAACTCGCCAAATAATTACCGCATAAAAACTTTATAAAAAAAGGTCAAATTTTCAACTACAAGGTTATCAACATAATAAATTTCTTCTTTGAAAAAAAATCTAACCCTACCCACCCATAAAAAAAGAAAGCCACAAACAATATTTCCCTTACCCTACCCGGACCCCTCCCTCCTTTTCTTCGTTAGTTTTTTCCCTACTTAATCCCTTGTAAAGTCCATAAAATCAATATAAGCGATTAAAAACGAACGTGACAAAAAAAAAGGGGAAACAAACACAGAAACACACAGGAATTGCCGCCGATAATAAGAAAGTGCCGTTAAGTGCTTCTTTCCAACGATGACTGTATTAACACATGAACGACGTGTCATAAATACCATAACGAGGTTTAAACCCATGATATCACACCGCGCTACGAGAAACAAAACAAAATGGTTAAGAACTGTCACAGTTTTTTTTTTTGAGCTAAAAAACAAACATCGTGGAAAAACGGGGTGAGCTGTCTCTGACATCACACGTTGACGTTCGATTAGAAAAACTACACACATACCTGCTCAAACGAACTTTCTTTTATCACCGGCAGTTCAGTCGAAATGATGTCATCTTCAAGAATGACGTATTCATCAGAGATGGACATCATGGATAAGGATGACGGAATGTTCTTCTCATCGTCTTGTATTGAGGAATAAAATGTCGGCAAACACACATCATTTACAGACGCTTTAAGTGTCGGTTCTAATATAGTTTCATATTGATTAAACCTATAAGTTCCAATCGGCATGATGGTGTTGACAGTCGTGTGGACCTCCTCGACGTCATCTTGATCTTCTGACGTCACTTCGTTAATTGGCGGGTGTGGTGAATATCTTATTTTCGGCGACACAGGAATCGTGCTGTCGTCTAAACTCATACTTTGTTTGTAACCCGAATCGGTAGACAAAGACCGAACGGAGTTGGCACTATTTCGACGTGACCATAACCGCTTGGATAACCAGTCGGTTATTTTCAATCCGTTGTTTTTATTTATGCTATCCATCGACGATGAATCGAAACTTGTTTGCGTAGATAGTTCCTTCGATCGAGGGTCTTCTGAGGCAGGATCAACTTGCGGGATAGCAACTTGCTTAATTCCTGAACCCGACACGATACTAACGGCATTCCCTTTTTTGTCGCATATAATATCAGTTTCGTTTAAGCTAACTGCTCGATGCTCAAGTTTGCTTATGATTTTTTTAGACTCTTGGATATTTTCTAGACTTGGACTATATGAAAATGAAATGCTTGTGGCGTACCGATCTGAAGAATTAGAATGACACGAGTCATTCTCGATACTCTCCTCCAGACTTGCTCGATGATCGGTATTTTGTTGAACGGCAGAAGCATCTATGGTATGATGCTCGTCGTGCGGTGGAAGAGAAACACTGGGTGTTGATGTTGCCGTTTCTAAATTTGGCGTTTCTTCATTAGCCGTTCCACTATCAACTGATTCCCGACGACTATCCAACAGGGGAATACCCGTTCGTTTGGAAACTGACAAAACACCTGGGAGATTCCCAATGACAGTTCTGTATAGGCCCGTGGCCGAATTCACGACGTTTTTTTCCGATATAGTATGATATTTGATGAATTTCGGTTTGGGATGATCAGTATGCAATACCAACGTCTCTTTCCCGTCAACATTTCTATTGACGGCAACGTATTCGTAATCGACTTCGTCGCCGGTTAGAAGTTTCCCTTTCATATGCACTAGCTTAGCGTCCTCACTAGTTATCGAAGACGAACCTGTCGACTCAAAACTAGTATTGTAGCCGACTCCAAACTTCCGACGACGATTAGTAGCAAAGTCTGTCGGATGTAAAAACAACTTCGAATTGTTAACAGACGATTCACTAGATTCGTAGAATCGTTTGCAACCGCTGTCCGTTGAATCATACGACGCCGCGCTTCTTGATAGCGTCATCGGGGTAAATAAGTTCGTCTCAGAAACGATATTTCGTAGGTTGCTGGTCGACGATCTAATAACACGTGACATGCGCGATTGGGCATCATTATAATTCATTAGAATCATCTGTGAAATATAGGGATTTATCGCACCTGACACGATGCTTGTATCCATGGCTTGGAACAGTCCAAGTTCATGTACAGGATGTTTTTCCAGTGATCGCATCACGTCCAAGTCAAGGTTTGTGTCGGAATGACAGCGCAATGAATTTAGGATTGACGACTTCTTACGTACGACGCCGTTACTGACGCTTGACGTTTTTCTCAATCTCTCGACACTGCTGGAATCAGAGACTTGCGGCGAGTCGGATCCACAAGCGGCACTATTTCGACGCGAAAAATTTTTCAAAGTTGCTGTAGAGAAATAAAATTAAGAACGTGTAAGTAAGAAGTTTATTATGGTGACATCATTATCAAAATTATCGCCACAGTGGCCGATAAGGACTTTCAAGAAATACCTTCAAAGCATGGATGAAGTGTGTATTTCTGTCGGCTTTCAACAGCCTGCTTTGCATTTGTGTCGGCCGTTTGGGCAACCCTTTTTGCGGTATCGCTAATCTTCTTCGAAGACAAGCCTCGATTGATAGCAAGTTTCATCTTCTTGTTGGCCATCTCTGCGGCGTCCATGGCCGACAAAATCGTCCGGTTGGCCTTTTTCCGAACAAGCGGTATTTTCAGATTCCGTCGCCGCGTCACCAACAACAAGTTGTCGTTATACCATTTCCCGCCGCTCTTCATGCCGTCCTTATCGATAACAATACCGTGACCATGACGACGATTTTCCTTCCATTCTCCAATGAAGCGAGATCCGTCGCCATAGTAACATATTCCAAAGCCATCGCGTTGGTCTTGATTCCAGCAACCTTTGTAAGTCTCGGTAATTTTCGCTGTTTCTTTTTCTGAAGGTGTTCGAAACGCTCGCATCGATTGGAAAACACTCATCCGTTTCCTATGAACAAACGAAACAATAACCTTGTAAAACAAGGAAGAAATAAACGAACTGACATTTGTATATAGTAATGTTATACTTTTTCACTGGGGCCGCGGCGCTACTACTTTTTAAATTCAATTTCGCAGGCGAAGATGTTGTCTTACGCAGGGAACCTCTATCTGGTTGGTCTTCACTTTTTAAGATTTGATCAAGGCCATACATAGTTGCTGGTCTTGCTTTTATTTGTCCAGAAAGAAATAGTTCCTTGAGTGAAATGGAACCGTCTTTGAGATTTTCCTTTTCTGTTTGACCACGGACGCCAAACCCATGACGTAATCCATCTTTCCACTGACCAGCATAGTATCCTAGGCAACAACATAAAACAGTATAACATTCATAATATTTTTTTGTGGCTTTGATTTATGCATAATTATCGTCTATTATTTCTGATGTGTATATTTAACAAACGGCATAAGTTTTCAAATACTTTGTGAGAACGTTTAACAAATGGTTGTCAAAACCACTAAATACACAGGTAACCTCAACAAGACAAACCGTCAAATCTCCTCAATATGGTGACACAAGTTATGCACAAGATCAGAAAGCAAAAATCCAAAATAGAATTCAAATGGAAACAGCTATATCTGTGTTTGATATAATGATTTGTATGCTTTAGGTGTATGACACATTTTCCTTTTCTGTTTACATCATTTTGATGATCTATGCGTCTTTTATTTGAATGGCCTTAACCGATTCACATTGCTGCAGTAGCATTGAATTGGATAAATCCCTTTCATATACGGAAGTCATGGTGATAAATTCATAAACAACTGAAATATTTCTTGATATAAAGTAAAATGATTTATCATTTTCTCTCTTAGCAAGGAATCTATTACATGATATAAAGAAACTCTGGGACAGCAATAAGTAATTACAGAAAAAAAGCATTTATTTTGAAGATAAAATAGTTCAAGATAGCACTGTGAAATGAATAGGATTGATGTCAATTATTAACAACTAAATTTAATATGTTTAAAAGATTTCAACAATAAAACTATAAGAATGAAGAAGATGTAAAATTCTTTTGTTTACACCACTGTGTTTAGTTACTATATAATATATTATCCATTTTGAAATAATTCCATAAGAAGAACAATTCTTTCAGAAATTTATAAATAAATAACAAATTTTATTTGAAGTTAATATGAGTCTTTTTCAAAAAACCCATTAGAACATCTTATAAAAACAATTCTAATAAAAGCTATTTTACTATTGCATATAATAAATACAAATTTTTAAAATATGTCTAATCTGGAATGGAATTGTATTGAAATTTACAAACAAATATCAACAATTATACAAGAGAAAAAAACACTACTCAAAATTTATTAAATAAAGCATATATGTTTCTAAATTAAGAAACAAACTAAAAATCTATATATAATCAATATGAGATTTGGTCACTAAATTGTTTTTTATGTTTCTATGTAAGAGAATATGCTGCATGAATCAATTTTTAATGAGCAAAAAAAAATTAGAGACAGTATTATACAGCTAGAAATAATAGGAAAATGTGATCATAAAAATACTGAGGTGAAATGGGAAATCTAAAAAAAGATGGAACATGTGTCTCAACTCAAGTCCCTAATTATTTTTTTTATGAATCATAAGATAATGATTTTTCAGAACACAACAAACAATTCATTTCTCAAATGATCTGCATGTTTTCGATATAAGAACACAGTCTATTTGATAAAAAACAAACAATTTTACACTTATTTGCCAAAGAGAGTTAAATAATTTGCGCAACAAGACAGTCATCTTATATTTTTATTTGTAGTTAAAAAATGACTTGAACTTGCAGTTTATGAAAATAAATAAAATAAAAAAGTATCTGAGAGATTATTTTCTCATACCCCGTTATTTTACATGAAATATTATAAATTTATACTTAAAAAGGGAAGGAACACAATACTTATTTAAATATATCAAACACTAGTTCAAAACTGATTTTAAATCAAATTGAAAAGACCACCACAGTTTTTCAATTAAAAAACTTAAAACTTAAAGTTATATAAGCCAGACAACATTTTTTATGATTTTAAAAGTACCTACCACCATCCCTGTATATTTCTATACCATATCCGTCCTGATAACCATTTTTCCAAGTACCTTCATATATAGCTTTACAATTCTTTTCAACATAGATGACTCCACTACCATGTTTGTTACCATTCAGGAATTGACCAGAATAAATCTTTCCCCCATCTTCTTTTTCAATACCTAAACCATTACGATAACCATCCCTCCATTCTCCTTTGTACCATAAGCCTCCAGGCCAATTGTAAACGCCAGAGACTTCTATACCATCTTTCCACATACCCTCGAATTTACCCATATTTTTGGGTCCTGTACAAACCCCAAAACCTTCCGCATGTCCGTTTTCCCATTCCCCAACATAAAAGCCACCGTCGTCAAATTCGAATTTCCCTCCTCCACTCATACTATGCTATGAACAGCAATAGCGCTGGAAAATTAAGAAATCTTCTTGGGACATCAAAACTGACGCGTGGTATATTCGATTCATAAATGGATTGAATTTCCAGAGATCAGAGATTGCATTATAAACCTAACCGAACCAGATTGTTGTGATTACGTGAAAGGGTCCGTGCGAATAATGACTTCTAGAGAATAAGCGTATTCAACAAATGACTAAAAGTTATTTCTCATGAAATAATACAGACCAATAAAATGTATTTTGTCCAGAGGTGGCACGGAGGAGTAACTCTTTTTTATTTTCATTTTTAGGAGTGTGAGGTAACTTCTCTTATACTACAGACTGTAAATGCTCTTTCCAATCAACATGAATGGTTTGGGATTCATGTTTTTAGCGTATGTAATGTAATAAAAAAGACTAGAGGCGGGACTTAAGAAGTTGCCTGAATGGATAATCTTTGCTGAGCTTATCATCATTATTAATCTAATTTCATTTATGTACAGTCCAATAACAATGAATTTATCAAAACCTCCTTCTAATAATTTAACTTCTAATAAGACGCATCGATTACAAGTAAACCTTGTAAGGGGATAGTATTTTTGAGTCCAGAGGATTTCTTACAAGAAATATTACAAAACCCGGTTCCACATTTTTCGTAAAGGCAGCAATGACTACATGATATGAAAAACAAGAAATTCGAAACCACAATGACATAATACATAACCACACACCCAACAACAACATGAATTGTTGTCACTTGTTGCTTTTCGTCTTTTAAATTTTCCTTTTTCTCGACTCCCTCCTCCCTTCGGCCCTTTTGTTGTAGTTTCGAGAGATCCTTTCCTTCTGGTCATCATTTTATTATCTTTTAACCCTTTTGCATCTGCGCTCAGTGAAAGAACTTTTGAGGGAAAAGTTCGTTCTGATCTCGGGTACAAATGGAATTCTCGGAAATGTCTAAACATTCCTCAAACATAAACGCAGAAAATCCTTTGAGTTTCAAGAATGCAAGACTTAGTCGTGGTAGGAAAAGAAAATCAACATACAAATGCAAGATCTGTCATAAAGTTTTTAGAAATGAAACCAGTTGCGCAGCACACACCGACCTTCACCACAGGGTGACGAAGTATGGTGTTACTACTTCGTTAAGGACTTTTCGTTGTCATTCTTGCGGGACATGCCACAAGGGATTGTCAGCATTTTTAGAGCATCAAAGATTACATGAAGACGTGAAACAAATCAACCAACAACTTGAACTTCTGACTGACCAAAATGATAGGTCTGCAGCTACTGAGGAAGTCATCATTACCACTGATGGAAACTTACATCTAGTTTCAACTCAGCAAGTGACTGATGATGGTAACAATAGCACCGAACAGCAAGCTGTTGTCCACCATGATAACGAAAGTGGTAAGTCCATGATGCTAATGTTGTTACTCATTGTTTGTAAAATACAACCAAGTTTCAGATTTCAACAGTAAACCTTTTTGGTAAAGTGTTTGGCAAGGAAAGAAAAGTTTGTATATAGACAGGCAGCTGATGGCCAAAAAAAAATGGAAACAATGCAAACTCTAGGGACAATTTGAAAATACAAAATTCGTAAGCCATCTACTTAATATAAACCAAAACCAAAACCCGATTATCCAAATTTTCTTTAAGGATCAAAATATAACAAAAAAGCAATGTCAAGTTTTACTCGTCATTCCTCACTTCATGTACACCATCTTTACATCATAGAAGCTTTTATTTTCGAATTCGAATTTCAAAACATTTCCTTCTACAGTATTTAAAGACGGGGGTAATAAACAAAAAAATACACTTAATTCTACGCAATTCTTTTAAAATTGATTTACATATAACTAACTAACGTTTGAAATAAAATGATATTTAAAAAGTCAGACTGAATTCATTTGCCTCTTTTTTCAATAAAAGTGTGAAAAAATAAAACTTTTACCCCGTATTACCCCGTATAGCAGTCCCCGTATAGCAAAATATCAAATAAAAAGCAAAATATCATTATAAATATGTGACGATTTCAGGGAAAATCATCACTTAGATAATTTATCGCATATTATTATCGCACCAAAACAATAGATTTAATGCACATTTATCGCATCATTAAACGATAGATTCGTCAGTAATGATAAAAGATGCGATAATTTATCGCTTATTTTCTTTGCTTAAAGCGATATTTCTTGCGATAAAATTCTATGTTTTTAATTTATACATTCGATTTAGATTTTACATAATTACGGTGAAGTAATTAATGCGCTTGTTGAAAAAACAAATACAACTTTGTGTTGGAATTCAAATATCAGAATGTAATAATAAATTCGTCAGTAATGATTTTCCCCCAAGGAATAAACCAAAATATCGATCGAACAACTCAAAAAAGAATTGTAAGGGACGGTTTCTATTGGTAGTAACTTTAAAACAAACTTTTTTTTCTTTTTTCTTAAACTGAATGTGAACCATGTTCTGTTATGTGAACAGCGGTGGAACAACTTAAACAAAAAAAAGAATTATAGCAGACGGTTTCTATTTGTAGCAACTTGAGAACAAACTGTTGTTTATTTTATCTCTTAGTGAACAAGAACCAGGTAATCAGTTCATTATTTAACACGAACGCGTGCTACCTGTAATTATACATCCGTCACATTGAGTTTTCAAAATAATGCTGAAGTCGCGATAACAACAACATCTTTTGAGAGTGTAGACATCTTTATCAATAAAAAAACTTTTTATTTTTATTTGGCAAAATAGCAATTAGATATAATACTCCCAGTTATTTTCCAACCTCGAAAAATGGTGCATGGGAATATGAAAAATATAAACATACATAGACGTTCAACGAAACGAAACGTAGTAAGTAGGTGAATCCTACTTTTCATATTCTAACAAAATACCGTCACTTTATTTTATTTATATCGTTTGTTATCAAAATCCCTTGGACGGTCACGTATATGAAACATGGAATCTACTATGTAAACAAACAATCTTATTACGGCGATAGCAACGATTTTTAGTTTTTATTTATATTTCCTTTTTGAAAAAGATTTTTTTTTTCTCTCTTGGTGCACATTTGTCTTTAAAATATATTTTGCAGCTCATGCAAGTATATTTCTTTTGTTATAAATTCTGGTTATTAATTAAGCTATGTTTACATTAGCGGAAGATCCAATCACGGCTTTCTGTAGTACTCGTCCGTTTCTTTCCGCATTAAATTTTCCAAAAACAGCCTTTAGTCTAAACAACACTCTGAACACTCGTTTTTTTTATAATGGCAGCTGAAATTGCCGACCGAATGATTCTCCGCTGTGATTGGTTATTAGAAAATTATTATAATTATGCGATATTTGCGAATTAATTAGTTTTGGTGAAGCGATAATGATGCGATATGTGATGCGATAATTTTGCATTAATTTAATGCAAAATAGCGATAAATCCTTAGTGATGATTTTCCCTGAAATCGTCACATATACGAAAACATCATCTTGGCGGGAAATATTTTTGGAAGATGCCGAGTGGGATGCGAAAAGCACCCTCACGGGGTATTTCTTCCCATCAATATACGATGGCCCAGAAGGATCGAACACTGCGCGCACTTCAAGAAACACTGCGCGCTTCCCTTTTTATTGCGCGCTCTTGTGTGGCATTACAGTGCTCGCTATCATCGACTATTCTGCGCGCTTCTCTTATGCCAAGAGCAATGTATTCCATAATGAAACCTGTGTCAGAAATAGATAGTGTCAATCAGAAATATCCTTTAAAACTGTGAAAGGTGAAATCAAACGCATGGTTGGTTCTCGTAGCATTAGATCAGTTTTCAAATCTTGTAATTTTCAATACCTCATTTACCTCCTTTTGACACCATTTAAATACCATATAAATAAACTTTAATCTTCAGTTATATAAACATTTTTCGAATATTCGAATGTTTGAAGTTAGAACTACAGAAAAGTCTGACTGTGAGTTATACTTTTGACCGAAAGGTATAGGAAAATTGATCTGACTTAACGAAATAGACTTTATTCTAATTGAAAAGCCATGAATACTTTTCAATGGTAGTTAATAAAGCAATATGCATTTCTATGCCTTCACGAAATAATGTCTCAGGCTTGAACCTATGGAAATTATCAAATTGCAGAACGGTTTCAGAAAATTCGATCAATTCTGGTTGATTATCAGTTTTCCTTTTTTCCAAATGCTTGGTGTTGAGTTTATCAAGTCATCACTTGCACCATCCATTAGATCGTCAGCATCAGAATCACTGGAAATGTCACTAATAACATTTGCATTGCACCTATCATCATCACCTGTGATTAGTGTAAAAACACTTTTTGAGGTGTAAAACCCTGTTCGTTCCATGTAATTTTGAAGGGTAATCAAGATCTTCACCCAATTTGTCTCGTAGTTTTGTTTCCGATCTCTTTCTTCATTTCCATCTGGGTAAAACTGTTCAATGGCTTAATTAACAACATGCACAAATGTTTGTTGCAGGCAACAAACGACTAGTTTTAGACATAGAAAAAATTTCTAGAGAACGTGGAGTTGACTGTTGCAAGGCCCTTTCCTTTATGCACGACTTTACAGGAAACGATTACACGAGTGCCTTTCATGGTTTAGGCAAGGTTAAGGCGTATAAGACAATGCTCAAGTAAGATGAGTATTTGAATGCGTTCAAAAAAGTGAGTAAATCCTTTATCTTCGATTTGGGGTCCTTTAACAGCATCGAAAAGTTTGTATGCGATCTATAAGGTGCCAAACAGTGCTCCGATGTTAACGAGGCCAGATATTATAAATTCTGCAGCAGTGAGAAAGCCTCCGAGCCACAGAAGCTCCCTCTGACAAGAGATGTTCTTTTATAACATTGCAAAAGGGTTGCGTATGTTAATGCTGTGGTGAAAGGCTCGTTGGAAAGCTTTCCAGACGTACCCGATCCCCAAGATGGCTATGGATGGTTACTTGATGAGGATGGCAATCTTGAAATTCGATGGATGTTACTACCTCCAGCCCCTGAGCAATTTTTACATTCAATAACTTGTAATTGCAAAAAAGGATGCCTCACCCTCGCCTGTTCATGGGTTACCTTGCACTGATCTTTGGTCATGCAAAGATTGTGTAAACCAAAAGGACGGAATTGATGACGAAGATGACGATGAGGAAGCGAATTACGAAAGCTCTGGCGATGAGAATGATAGTGATAGCGATGACGAGATTGACTAAAGCATGATTGTTTTCAGTTATGTGTTTATTTTTTTAGATCTACAACTTGCACTGCGCGAAAAATATCCAAAAATTCCGTGCCGTATTCAGACCCTTTACGCGCAGTGTTGTAATCTTAAATATTTTGACAATTTACAATTTTTGCCTGAAAAATGATATCTTAACAGCAACTTTGAAACCTTGTAAATTATGATTTCTGCGTTTACGTTTTTCGTGGTTTTTGAAATTTTCAAGATATTCTTTCTATAACGATATATTATTATTTGGAAAAACTTAGCAATTTCAAGGATTTTTCACTAGAATACTTCGCAAACAATGCATAAAAAGCCCATTCTTACATAGTATCCATGAAATTTTACTCCCACGAAGATTTAAGTAAGTTTTAAATAAGCGTTTTCATTGAAAACTTCCAAATATGTTGTGCGGTAAGCGATTATACTAATGGTTTGATGACGTCATTATTCAAACTTTGGGGCTTGATAACTTTTGATACATAAATTTTGACTTTAATGTGTTTTATGAAAGTTTAATCAGTATCAAAAAATCTATCGATTGATATATAACAATCTTAAATTTTGAGTAAAAATTTTTTCGTCCTATGGAGTGACGTCATCAGAACCTAAAATTGACCCTAAAATCCGCCTTAAAGAAAATTTCGAAAATCGGGTTTCGGATTCTTGTTTCCAAAGATGAAAATGATGGTCTTACAGTAAATCGGGTTTGTCCCAGACATTTCCAACATTTTTTGGCCATCAGCTGCCTGTCTAATACCATCAGGGTTATTCTTCCATGTCAAATCAACAGGTTAGGCCGATGGAAATTTTATATTAGTTTAGCGTCACCCGCCCGCATCACTTTAAGTGCCCGCGTAAAAAAGTTCATTATTTTACAAGATTTCATTATTTCAATACAAAATGACAATTTAACAAGAATAATACATCATCCACTTCATTTGCTTGCCTACCCACCACCGACCGTCGTATCCCGGTTCAAAATGTCCAAGTAGTTGCTCTTCCATGTGCGTCTAATGACTTCCCCAGAGTGTTCCGTATAATAAATGTAGCGAAATTTCGACATTCGATTACGTAATCGAAGTAGACATTAATTTTTGCAGCGTTTTGGAATAATAGAGTTATGGTTTCGATTTCTATCAGATATATACATGCTGAAAAAGCCAACTTTGCAGAATACCTAATTTGCAAAAATTTCTTGAAAATTTCTTCTTTTTCAATGTAGTTGAAGAAAAAGCAGGTCTGAAGTAATTTGAAAGCTCGAGCTAGTACCGTACTCGGGCGGGCGGGATCTCAGTGATTATAATATAATGCAAAATGGCGTATTTGATGTGTTCTCCGGCTATGTATGGCACTAGAATAAAATTAATGAATAATGAAAACATGCCGCATGACATTTTCAGGAGTTAAGTGACGCTAAACTAATATAAAATTTCCATCGGCCTTACATATTTTGCTCCACTATGTCTCTGATTTTCTTCAGATTTTTTCTGTAGAAAGCCTTAGTTAGAAGATGTACTGTCTTCGTGTCTAATTACTGACAGCCTTTGTAATTACGGACATCAAAATTTAAACAAACATTCTTGTCACGAAAATAGACATGCATTCTTGCCAAGTTCACCACGTATAACTGAATAGAATGTTTTATGAAACAGAGCAATCCAATAGAGAGCAATTAGCAGCAACACTTGAAGAATAATGGACCGTGAAAATCATAATGGCCTATATTTCAATACTCAGTAAAAAGTGTCCTCCCCCACTGTTATTGACGTACAAAAACTTTATTTATTTGATTTATTTTATGATAATTAACTTTTTAAAAGCATGATCTAAAAAAATTTTCATTCCTCAATTCATTTTTAAACATAAATTTTCGACCTGTCGATATTTCATGACGGAGGTGGCCATTATTATTTTTTATCCGTAAATATGGCTACCATTGTACACACGGAGCTCATAAAAATACGCACGATTCTCAAGAGAGCGCAGTCTACTTTAAATCTTTAAAGTTTAGAAAAATAAATTCTAAATGGCATATTGGTAATTTTCTAGCGTTCGAATAAATTTAATTATCTCTGAAGTTTGTTTTATTACAGTTTGGTTGACAGTTACGGGATGTGCCGTGGAATTATGTTTTGTCGATGTCCGTAATTACAAAGGCTGTCCGTAATTAGACACGAAGACGGTACTGTGCAAAGTATATCTTCTCAAAAATTTGCCTGCGATTTGAGAGAAAATTCCTGATTAAATCAAAGTCTGTGATTGTTTTCAACTATCCAACAGAGCAGAAGTATGGAAAAAAACAAAAAAAACGGTTTGTCTCCTGAACAAAACCATTTTGAGATTCTTTGGCACTCTTTTTCTTCGGGAGTTGGAGCCCAAAGAAGCAAACAAAAGTCTGTATTTTTTATTGTTTTTACAGACAAATTTCTTGCATGCAAAATTTTGAGTTAAGGATGGAAGTATTTTTGGAATTTTTTGAAATATTTGTGCAACCTGGTCCATCTACAGCTGAAAACCAACAAAAATGGAATGTCATTAACCATGTAAATAACAAGAAATAACCTGTTGAATCTTATGATATCCGAAGCTTATTATCAGAGTCACGACAAAATGTAATCAAAAAGAAAGTAATTGATGTAGATTTAACCGACTACTGAAATACGAATTTTTCATTCTCTTGCTGACTAAAACCACTTTTTTCTTATCAAGCCAATCAATCAACAAATGCTGCTCGCATAAGTCGTACTGAAAGCTCATCACGTGAAAATGTTTTGAGCAAGCCAACAGCTGCCGATATTTTCAAAATAATCAATAATAAGCGGAGCCCAGATTTAGTTTTTATGAAAGTAATGTGACTATAAACGAACTTTCAACTGCAAACAAGGTAACTTCAATTTCTTTTAGACTTTTAAAACATGGCCTTAACATAAATGGCCGTATCTTGAGAACTGTAAGGACTTGAATGCCCAAATTTTGCACAGTATACATATTCGCAACAGCAGAATTCTACAGAAAAAAATCTGTAGAAAATCTGAAACATATGGTGTAAGCGATCTGTTGATTTGACATGGAATGACCCAGGGGGGACCATTGCATTGCATCCCCCAATCGAACAGAAAATATCTTGAGATACTAGGAATAATTGGCGTTTTTTGTGGTCCACGATATTATTGAACAATTGTTTTTGAGGTGACAAAAAATTGAGTTAAAAAATTTATAGGGACAATCTGTGGTGTCATTAAAATATATCAACATCAAAATCTTGGTAACGGTTTAATGTGTAAAGCAAGCAATTAATTAACGGTCAAAAAATTAACGAGATCAGAAATTAACGCGAATCATTGTGAAGATACAGTGCATTAGTACATTAATTACTATATATATGGTATATTTATTAAAGCAGAATTTTCAAATTCGCGTTAAATACCTGTTTTACACATTTCATGTAATAAGGTAATAAAACACTTCCATACATTTTTTTGGTCAGTTTTATAAGCTCTACAAGGTGGATATGATTTAATTGTTTTCACATAGGATTTGTGCACACCGTTTTTTGAAATTAACTGGTAAATATTTTTACCCAGGGTACTAATGTTATTAATACTGTAGTCACTGTTCACTGTCTGTGTTTTGGTTTGTTTGCTAGTAGCAGTTCAAGCGGTGTAAGAACAGCAACTAACATAATATATTCACACAAAAGTTCTATGACAATTTAACAGAAATTGGTAAAAGTGTATAATGCTGATAAGAAATATTGTTGTAGCAGTTGCCAATTATTTTGTAAAGCAGATCAGTTGTACAATCAGTTGGACATCAGTTGTGTTGCACAGACAATTGTTTATTTGTCTAATTTAGACAATATGGCTTTTAAGTTTCCTCCTGTGTCAGTTTATTTCCTGGAATGAATTGGAACTGTTGTTGTGAATGAGTTTCTATTCGTAATGCATTTTTCTCCTCATAGGTGTTTTTTCAACAGCAAATAATGTTTTACCGACTGCTGTTGGACTGGGTGCTGAGCACATTTCTACCATACCACTTACTGTATCTGCGGTGTCATTAATGCCGGCTCTTGTGTCGGCAGCTTCACAGTCATCCACTCACGCTAACATCAGTAATAATTCGTCAACTGCTAACACAGGAACAGATTGCAAAACTGTGGCAAGTAATGATGGAGTGCATATTGAAATACCCAATCAAGTAAAGGCAATCTACTTGAATACAGCCAATCCCAGCCTGAGTATGGTTTTATTTATAGATTGTTTGATTATTAAGTTGTTAATAAAAACTGTTCTAAGTTATAAGATATTTCGTGTTAAATCAAGATACCTAAAAGGTACTAATTTTCATGCGTATTAATTTTCCCGCACCAGCCAATTGTCTTCAAATTATCGGTATTAATTTTCGCGCACAAAGGCCTCCTATATATTTTTTTCTTGGCATACAAATAAAAATGAAGAAATTTTTAAAGATAAATGCGACTTTCTTTCCAAAAACATCGGGATCGGAGAAAACGGTTTTAAAATATGGTATTGATTTCCGCGCACTCCCTGCCTGCCCATAATTTCGGTATTAAATTTCGCGCATTTTTGGGCCTCTGCGCGAAATTGCACAAAAATTAGTATGCGCGAAAATTAGTACCTTTAAGGTAGATAAGTTTTTTTTCTTAAAGGGATTTTTGCATCCAAAATGATAGTGATGAGGTGTTAAGATTATTAGTCTGTTGATATGCATGATTTCCGAATCAGTAAAAATTGTAACTTCGTTCTTCTAATTATTAACTCAGAGTGGAAGAGCCCTTACTCCCCAGTAAATTACAAAGATGTACTATTAGTCATAACTAAGGATGGAAAGAGGCTTTTACGATAAACTCGTTGAAAGTCAGTGAATATCTGAGAATTTTTTAAAAAGAAGTCTGAAAGTCTGAAATAAGATAGCTAGACTGTTTTGATGATAAAATAATTTTATTTTTGAGAAACTTTTCATAATAACATTTCCATTGTTTTGAGCTTGAACATGTGCATTTTAAGAGAAAGTCATGAAAGTCATTTTCAAGATTTTATTCAGGTAAATAGTACATTTCCTAGGAAAAGTACATGCATTGCATGAATCCAGGGCTTTAGCCAGAACTTAATAAAATACCACGTATTACCAGAATTGGGAATTTTTGGTGCCAAATGTCACCCACCATGGTTGGGTGACAAAGAAAATTTTGGGATCTAGACTCTCTAAAACGTCTTTAAAATCAACTTCTCTGTGATTTTCGAGCATATAAATAACAACCCAACATTATTAACTTCATCGTTTTTTCATTCATTTTTTTGACCAATAGATTTTTTCTTTCCAGTCTTGTCATTATGAGGCGCACTCCTAGAGTTAGTTAAGACGCGCTTTTAATCGCGCACGTAGATACGCTTTAAAAACATACTTAACTTATTATATTAGTTTTCGTGTTCAATTGACAATGAAGGATAACTTAGGTATATTAAGTGATTATTCACCAACTTGTTGTTGCTAGGGAGAATGGCCACCGTTGCTAAGGTAATTTTGAAATTTCCTTCGTTGTATGAATTCCTTTGTTCACCAAACCAAAGAATATAAAAACATAAGTGATACCAGTAGGACCCGTTTTCGTGTTATTCAATGAAATTTAAAAAAAGAATCTTAGTTACCACTCCCTTTACAATCAGAGAAATGGAAGCTTAACCAAGGTTTCAACAAACAGAAATTTACGAAATTTACGCTCAAAATAATAACTAAAACATCGTTGATGGAACTCATTTAAAATGAAATGATGCAAACAAAAGAAGAAGTTGAATTGGAAGAAAAAGATTCAAAATAGAAAATTAATCTCAGCCAGCTGACTTTCAGCTTTTAGTTGAATTGATTTCCTCATTCATTAGTTCCGATATATTTTGTTTTGCGAAGTTGCTTACATGCTCGATATCACGTTACGAAGGTATGGTAAATTTGGCCTGTAAAGTATTTATTAACACATTAAATACTTTTCCCTACAATAACATAAAAATATTAAAATTTTATCAAATGGGAAAACGTAACATATACAAATTTGGGAATTTTCTGACAATTGGGAATACCGCGTTATACGCGGTATGACAGGGCTGGCTAAAGCCCTGGAATCATAAACATGGATTGCATAAATTATGTATGTAAAATTTTAAAAATGAAATATCGCAGAAATTAGAAAGAATTACTAAACACTGAAAAAAGATTTCTAAATTGAATTTTTGAGATCCCCCATATTTGTGGATGCAGGAATCCCTTTAAGAAAGTTCCTTTTTACTATTTTACTAAATTTTACTCTATTGATATAAAGAGAGAGCTTTGGAAACTTGGCTAAAAAGGATTTGTTAGAAAAATTATGAGTCCAAAAATCCTAGAAAATAGTAGAGAAATAGTCAACAAGTCCTGGCAGTCAGTAACCAGTTAGGACTAATACCAATGATATATAAGCGAAGCGCTAGATGTCTGACTCGGCATTTTCAAGTGAGGCATTGGTAGCCATCTTTAATAGTGGCAAAACATTGAAAACGAAAGTGAATTTACACTGAAATCCTGCTCAGCGGATGGATGTATAAACTGTTTTGATAAAAATAACAACATCCAATTCCATAAATTAGCCTTATATGATCGACAATTGTATGTCAGATGAAGGGTAGCCCCTTCCATTTTCATTTTCACGACAACTTTATTGAAAAAAGGTTTCATCAGCATCATCATCATCATCATCACAGCAAACCCCAGTTAAGAAAACTTTGCCAAAACCACAACAAAAAGGTAGTTACAGCAGAAGCTTAGGAGTAAGGACTCAAAAATTTCAAAGACAAAAAGTTACTTTCAGAAGACTCAGCCCCAATTAACTGAAAATACTTTCTGAATTGAGTAGCCACCCTAAAGTACTGATATGAAAATGCTATATTGATAAGATTCTGCCTTCAGTCGACTGTACCTTTAGCCCAAGGTCGTTTAAATTTACGAATTATGTTGTTTTCATACCTGATGTGTGCCACAAGTTAAAGCTTACAAGAAGTGCACTTGCAGATATATCTAAAAGAAATTGCTGGACTCTGGGGTATTAAAAATAAAATGGAAACATATTCAATTATTAAATGATCTTCAAAATAAAAAAGCATCAAAATTTTGGAATAACATTTCCAACAGTCATGTAGAATTAAAATATAAATTAAGAAGAAAAATTAAAATATTAAAATTGAGCAGTTTTGTAGCTGGATGCAATATAATTTTTGATGAATTCAGGTCATCCAGATTTTGCAGATGTTTGCAGCACTATAAAGTCCATTGAAACCTTGTCTGTTGATGTTTCAATGTGTAAAAGTGCACTCATAAGGTAAGAAAAAGCTTTAACAATAATCCAGGTATCAAGTAATTCAAATCAAGTCTTAAACAAATTTTGATATACAACACAATAACCAGATCAGAGGAAGCCATTTGTTTGACATTCGAACCTCATTCTTGTGGATCTGTGTTTTCCCTCAACAAATGGAAATGATGGAATGCTCAATAATAAAGGAGAAATCTTTGATTTCTTGATATCGCATCAAAGTTCCACACAACTCCCAATGTATAAGGCATCGTATCGATCTTGGGATATATATACATTGCTGGCTAAATCATTCATAAGATTTCAAAACAAAGGTAATAGGGAATGCTTCAATGTACCACCTAGTTTTAATCAACAATCACTGTCTAACCATTCCATATCTTTCATTTACCAATCAAAAGGATTTTTTAAACCATCCCTTTCTGTCCACAAAATTGGTCATGAAGAAGCAAATGAAGGCCATCACAGTTACATATGGCTGTTTCACATTATATCTAAAATCAACAAAAACAATCTAGTGTATCAAATCAATTAACAATGGCCAGAAAAAGATGAAAACTTGTTCCTAGAATTGCATATATGAGTAATCAATACAGGAGAGAAGAGTTTTCAGCCTTTTAGTGTTCTGTTTGCTTGTTTAAGTGTTAAAAACAGATGTTATTTTATGTTGTTTTGGCACACTTGTAACCGATAATAATCTCTATAATAATAAAATGAAAGTATTTTTCCTTATTTCTTATTTAGGAAATTTAGCAACAATTCTAAACCTAATAAAAAACAAATTTTTCTTCAGTTCGTGTGTAATTTCCCCTACACCGAAGGACTTTTTGCCACTATTAAAAATGGCTACCAATGCCTCACTTGCGTGATTTTACGGGAGTTAGACCTCTAGCGCTTCGCTTATATGTCATTGACTAATACACACACATTTATTCATTCACACAGGAATACACACAAATTTCTTAGTCCGTTTTAACAATGTGATTTGTTTTTTAGAACCTACACGTTTTTTTTTATAAGGTCAGACCTTAGTAATAATGTTGCTTAAGGTGGATTCATCCTAACCTGGACATTTTTAAAGAAACAAAATGATTTCAAGTCAGTTTTAATGTTTTTTCATGATACTATGAAAATTAAAGCAAAAAATGTAAAAATTTCTTAAAATTCATGATGGCGGCCTTGGCTGCGACCTGATAAATAATAAAATACAACTATAGCCGGTCGGCTCATATTTTCGAAAGTATAAATGGCTCTGATTTCAAACTTTTAAGAATGATTATTTAAGGGTGGAACAATGTTCTGAAACTTCAAACAGTTGAGATATTTGAACTGTAGCGGTTAAATGGCTGTCTCTCGGTTAACTTAAATTTTTGGACGAAAACGATGAACAAAATGTGTTACAGAGCAGAAGTAAATTAAGATTATTGCTTAACTTGAGTTTTAGAACATACTTTAGTGTTTTAAGAACATTTCCTGAAAAAATGAAGCAAATTGGACCAGCCGTTCAAAAATTATGAGCCGACCGGCTCAGATGAAATGTGAAAAACACAAAAAAAACGTAAAAATCAATGTAAGATCTAAATATATGAAAAGTATTAAAAACTATCAATAAGACTTCATCTAGAATCCTCCAGCTTCATATGTAGATCTTTCCATATCAATGTTTTTATCTTGAGTTGTCTTTCTTAAATTTCTTAAAATTTTTTGCTTTTTCAGCTGCGTTGCAGACATACGGTAAGGCGAGTGTCGCTATCTTAGATTCTTTCGTCATGTGTTCACCAGGCTCAATCCCTATTCCCTTCAAAATATTGTATTCTGCTATTGCTCCATCATTAATTGCTGTATCTAGAACCTTGTCACTATCAATGGAAGCAGCAGTAATTATATACACCATTCATAGAGGTGAAACTTCTACTGACACACCCACATCAGTCAAAGCGTCTCAACGTATAGATGAAGCTGTTGTGGACATACTTTCTGGCACCATTTTGGCAGATTCCTTGAATCTATTAGAAATCTTTTCATAACTGTTAGGGAGTATGAGTGATGGCATATTTAAGAAGCAACAAAGCTTCAATGTTCATGTCCAACTCCAACTTGTCTACGTGCATAAACAGTTCTGACGTTTACGTCATAAAACTTTCGACCATGTTTGTGTTTCTTTTCTGATGATCCAAGTTGCTTTGATGTGAAAAATGATTTTGTGTATGCACAAGTTCTACATTTCAGTTGTAAGAAACTTGCTAAAACCTTCTTTTTTACATCAATGTCACTGAATTCAAGGGATTTCACATCTTTTCATTCAGGACAGCAAAGCGAACTAAAAACATTTGCTAAAAATGGACACCCACGATATCCCGATGATATTGATTGGCAATTTTGATAATAATGATGATACAGAAGCACTTTGTATTTCAATGTCAATGATCTGTGAAGCAGAGGCTGACATAGTTATGGCTTCAGATGATTTAGTAGTTTCATCATGATTATCTTTTTGCCAAAAACAGTTTTTACATCAGCACATCATTGCTGGACTTCTTCCCATGATACTTTCGCTTTTTCGAATAATATTCCTTACTGCTTGCCTTTGAACAACTGCCAGTATTTCCAGTGCTTCTTCTCCTTTGATTTGGGGTATCTTTATCCGTTCAAAACAGATAACAAAGAGTAAAAATGCAAATGCAGGATGTTCACAAACTGTGCTTCCAGCTTCTTGTGGTCAGAATATCAGTCTCTTTTCCTGATATATTCGTGCTTTTTACATGAATACAATGTCATCAGAGCAAAGTAGACTTATTCATTTTACGGATGGACGGAAAACCGAACGACGGAGAAAGTCTCAAACTGTGCATGCAGCAAACACACTCTATAAATCTTACCCCAAACAATTTTTTCAATTTTTTTTTGCTTAATTTTTTTAACGACCTTCAATAAAATCCATTTATTAGTTTGACTGTCAATATTGAGCCAAAATGAATGCGATATTCTGATTCTGCGATAAATTTTGATTAAAATAGATGTATTAGAAAGCACATTCAGAAAAAATCATATTTTTTGAAATTTTGACTTAAAATGTGATTTGAGTTAGGATGAATCCACCTTAAGAAATGACCATTTTTTAGTAGTAATGTTTCTTAATTTGTTGCTAAGAATTACTTGAAAAAATATGTGTTTCCAGTCTTGAAAATCTTTGTATAGGCTTAAGTATTTAAGTACAAAGTGTAGGACATAGTACTGCAACCTAGTGTAACCACCTAGTGTGGCAATTTTAAGAAATGTGCTGTACCTATGCTAGTGCTGCATTATTTCAAAATTTCATGTTGCTAATTTATGTAAGATCTTTGTAGTACTGTTGGTTAACTTTTTGAGAAAATTTACTAGTGTTGCTTATAAACGTGTTCCTTATATAAAAATCACCTTTGTAGAATAAGATATATGACATGGCCTTTTCCAATACTCCATCGCCCACTTAACCCATTAAGTGTCGTGCGTTTTAAATACTAACCGATAACACTTTCCTATAAAGCTTTCCTATAAAGTTTGATTAACAATTGATACAACAATGCTTGCAGAGCAGAGGATCGGTTTGGCTTAACTCTGAGAATCTGGAATTACACCTTTCCAGTTGTCATGCAAGTCAGTTTCAATAATTTTCTCTTGACTATATTTTATTTATTTCAGGTGACATCTCAAAACAGTTAGATAACTTGCAACAAAAACTCGACGTAGTTATCAAACATTTAAACATCCCGTTTGACGAAGACGGCAATCCTGTACCATTGCCTCAAACAACTATCGAGGTACAACATCACCAAGCAAGTAAATCCAGTTTAGATACAGGAAACGATGAGGCAACTGCAACAGTTATGTTGGCGGAAAATTTCCCTCCCTCGTATTCCGTCGTTCAAGCTGTGAAGGAGCAACATCAACAGGAATACTACGCATTAACGCTGGCCAGTCGTCAAGCACAACAAACATTCAAGAACGACTCAACCCAGATATTAACAAGTTCTCCTGAACTGAAGAATTACGCGAAGGGAAAAGCTATGGACTTGTGGGTACCACAGCAGACATATCTGACTCAAATATCCGGTCTAACCGATCAAACGGAAAACCAAGAGGAAGTCACCAATCAGATCATCCCAAACCACACGGTCGATAAGATATTCGTCGAGAGCCGCTCTCGTGCTAATTTCGCCAAAAACCTTACTTTTTCAATATTTACCCAGGAAGAAAGGCGCGGGAAAAACTGTACTGGTAGAGTTTTTGGTAAAGCACAACATAAGGGCCAATTGGATGCGGTTAAATTAGCTGCTGTGAAGGAAGCAACCTTTCGAAAATACCCCTGTAGAGCTGATTTAATTGATATCACTTGGCGAAAGGAGTGTATTACGGCTATCGATTCGGGACTTCGAAACGAAAATCGGTCCGTTGGTAAAACCCTTGGTACGACACAAACCCATCACCATCACCAAATGGTTGAACCAGTTGTTAGTGAGGGAATGACCTCCAATATTTAACAACAAAAATGAAAAAGAGAAATGTTTACTATAGATTAGATAAATAAGTTTTGAAAAATTTATTTACTTGAAAGAAAAAAGTTATTGAAATTTTTATAAATACAAGTCGTGTGCTTTTTGTGCTTGACAACGTCTAACCCAGGAATTCCTTTTCCCCAGATATCTTAGTTATTGTTGTGTATAGTGTGCCTTCGTCCAAATTTATGCATTCCAAATAGTTTAAAAAAGCGGTGACATGGGGTGTCCATCTAGCGGGCGAATTTATTTATGAAGAGCATTGTTATTGAAAAAGTAAGTATAGAGAGGGCCCTCTCCTTCGCATTGATTTTTTAGCGATTTTGCCCCCTATCACTAGGTTGTATCTTACAAATAATTAACTGATCTAAATGGAAATGAGGATCGGAGTCTGCTGACGTCAGCAATGTGAATCCATCATGGATACTTCGATGTGAAATCTTATTTCTTGTTTCTAACGCCCTAGGGCGTTACAGGGTGCAACAAATAAATTGTTTGTGAAGTGAAACAAATCCAGTACTTTATACATCTTCTGCTTCCCATTTTCCTTCTTGCAGATCATAGACCAATATACAATCTTTCGTGACTCTGTCTTTCCGGATTTTCAGAGAATACGAAGCGTTTGGCTCCGAGTAATGCCCGTGAAAAGTCATATCCAGGCGAAGGGTATATCCAGCACTCGTGAATGGTAATACCGTTGTAAATGGTTCCCTTGTCAAAGACAATGGAGATTTGAGAAATTTCGCACTCAGCACAACTCTTGTAAATAAGGAGTAGGGAAGATCTCTATTCAGATCTAAGCCTATTATCTTAAAATCAATCCCATTTGCGGCAGGATAGTAAATTATACGAATACGGCGCCTTAACTTCCATTTCTCCAGTGGAATTTGGAGACGCTTCAACAGGTTTATCATGATGTCATCACACATAGCATGTATTGCCAAATTAGCCTTTCCATGGAGCGGAGTTCTCTGCAAATTACAAATTACAAGGCGCTGATTTCGAGAAGCAACTATATCCGGAATTTCATTGGCTGGAGACACAGTCAAGCTCGATCCCATGCAAATGCACAAATCCGCCAATTCGGCATTCTCATAGGCTCGGTTCAAATCATACATTGGCAAAGATTCACCGAAATTAACAATCGAATCAACGAGTTTTCCACGACATTTTGCGTCTGTGCAAAATCGACCAGTTTCGTGATCGCGTACCTTGGATGCATTTCTGGTGCGAAAGTCTCGCAGATATTTTTGCTTGCATTTGACACACGTCTCCAAATTCGTGTTGCCATGCAGTTCAGCCAGCGCATTCGGATCCAGTCCACTTCTTAAGTGAAGTCCATCCACATTTTGGCTGACCACAAACTTCAACGAACCATACTTGTTTAGTGCAACAATGCCCATATGAGTAGGCGAAGGCACGGCTTTTAAAACTTCTTTACATTTGCTAATAACAGGACGGCTCACATTCTGATCACGCAATTCCCAAACACCGGGACCAGTTTTTAAGACCGTATCCATACCGCTTCGGAAATCGGGAATTCCAGTACTAGTGGAGATTCCAGCTCCTGTGAACATTATACAATGCTGACTTTCTTTGATCCATTGGCAAAGCTGGTCTAACTTTGAAGCAAAGGTCTTCTCATCATCAAAAAATTCTGTTTTTTCGACTTCCGTTGTGCGACCATAACGATTGGGATTAACTGTCTCATTCGTAACAGCTATTAAGAAAGCAAAGATCGAAATACTAGTGCTGCTGTCAGTTTACAACTTCACTGTATCATTTCTTATATTCTCGAGAGATTTTACTAGGAGAAAAAGGCATGTTACTAGTTAATGACGGTTTATACAGTCCGACAAGCCAATAATGGAATGAACACTTTTTTTTTTCATAAGCAGCAAGTTTATAAGCAACATTAGTAAAGTCTCTCAAAAAGCTAAGCAACAGTACTGCAAGAATCTAAGATAAACTAAAACATGAAATTTTGAAATGATGCAGCACTAGCATAGAGCACATGCAGTATTAGGTTGCGCGTCCTTTGTAATGATTCGAATGTCCTAGACTTTGTACTTAGATATTTTATTAAACAACTTAATATACACAAAGGTTTTCAAGACGGGACAGTTTTTTTATTAATGCCTAGCAACAAATTAAGCAACAGTACTAAAAAATGGTCACTTTTTAAGCAATATTTACTACTAACGTCCGACCTTGGTTGCTCATAAAAAAACATGTATTTGTTAACATTCTCTTAAAAACATTTTCATGGATCAAAATACTAATTTCGTGACTTCGTGAAGTATTTCAGAACGTTCAACAAGCGTTCATAGTAAGCGCGTGCGTTTGTGAAGAATTCAAAATGTGTTCTTATGTCCATTTAGAACGCTTTTCTCATCTGTTGTGAACCGACCGCCGTGTAACTGTCGAATTTAAGCAGCTGCAACGGCAACATGTAGACGACGACGTGAGCAACAAAATCAAAATAAATACTTTACTGAGTAAAAGTACAACTTAATTTTATTGGATAAACTATGATAAACGTATGACGACTGGAAAATTATCATAAAATCTACATAAGAGAAAAAGATCTCTACAGTCACTACCCCATTGTCAGCACGGCTTCAAAATATGATTTTTCACATTGAACATAGAGCGTGCAAACATGTTAAAAAAGGTAATTTACTTCCCAATAGTGTCAAAAATGGTTGACATTCTTTCTAAACAAATTCCACATCGAAAACAAAGCTTTTGTTTTAAACACGTCGCCGTCTTCGTTGCCGTTGCTTAAACTCTGAAGCAACCTCTACGTTAACTTTTTATACTGGTTATATACCTCATACATGTTTTGTCAAGTGTTCAAAATTAAACACATGTGTAAATAACCCTATATGTTATGAAATTCCAAATGTAATGCTTATCAAATTTAATTGGCGTAAAATAAACATAAAAACGCAGACTTTACTCAACAAAACGCAGACCTAACTCAATACGAGAATGTGAAAATGAACGATTATGTTAAAAGACATTTTTTTAAAATAAGTACGGGATATTTTAACTTCTGAGATTTGAGCATTATTTCCAGCGGCCCTCGAATTTCTGTTTAAACAATGCATAGACCATTGCGGAAATTACGTCACAGCAGATCTTGACTCGGTTCTGATGTTTTCAATATTACTTACGTAATTAAGAACGATAAAAAAAAGTTCGTGTAACATTTACCCCTTGGGTATCGTTTCTTTTCGAAAACGACACAAATGTCAATATTGTACAGTTTGAAAATGAGGCAGGATCTGCTGTGACGTAATTTCCGCAATGGTCTATTGTGGTCGATTTCATGTCTAACCTTGTTTTTATGCAATTCATTCCTCCATTGATTTCATTACTTTATAATTTCATAATAGTCTCTATTATTCAGTCTCTGTTATTCGCAATTCTCATTCCGTTAATTAAGAGTTAGAATATTTAAGTCTGGTTCAGACCGGACGACTACGATATAATATAAATCGTCGTAATCTGTAAATTGTTTCAAACACACGATACTTCTTTGTAAAATTTGAATCACGTGCCTTCACGATCTTAAAACAATAGAATTGACGTAAAATTCAATCGATTTTTACATACAATAAATTTTTCGATGTTTTGTCGTCGTAAATGTTAGGCGTTTATGACGATTACACAAGTGTTCACATTAGGCGATTACGACGACTACGGCGATTACACTAAATTTTATCGTCGTGTAATCGCCAGGTCTGAACCAGGCTTTAATGGCAGTTTAAGGGTGAATTACACGTTCCATTTAAAAGGAACATTTAAAAGGATGAAGAAAAGGATGGTGTAAACAAAGAAAGAAAGGATGTCTGGAAAATACATCTTTTTTCTGTTTACACGATCCTTTAAACAACTCAACCGCAATGGTGCGTTTAAACAAGCAACTTAGCCACAATGGTGCGTTTAAACAAGACAACTCGATAACATTAGTGCGTTTAAACAAGCAACCCAGCCATAATGGTGCGTTAAAACAGAAATTAAGGAAGGGTCTATTGCAACAACATTAAGTATAAAAAAACGTGCTGTGCCTTTACAATAGCCTATCCTAGTGGGACAAATTTATTGAAAATCACAGCGAAGGGCGAGTGTACTTCTATAGAAATGTATGCTATTTGATTGAAAATTTCCTTCGTTGCCTTTATGACGATTTCGCCAAACAGGGAAAGATGGGGAGAAGGTATTCCGAAATTTTGAGTTTCGTGGGACCCACCAATTGACCGACATAATTCAATTTTTTTACGAATAAGGATGAGGATGTGCACTTTTAAGAAGACATCGAAGAAAAGGGTACTGTTGCTATGTAACATATTTTTGTTGTTTGGCTGAAAATATAAATACAAAATTGATAAAAATAATAATTATATAATATTGATTAAATTATGGTGAGAATGCAATTGATTTTGCTATTAAATAAAATGGGAGAAATCTTAAAATTCTTGATCAAGAAAATTCAAGTTACAGTTTATTTCGTACTGGTGTTCATTTTAAGTAGAGAAGACAAACGATCCAATAGGGTTAGGGTTTACTATTGAGCTGGTGTTCATTTTAAGTAGAGAAGACAAACGATCTAAAGAGGGTTAGGGTTTAATATTGAGTGTTGCGTTAAAACATCAGTAAAAAAAAGATCAAAAAAAGATGCCAAAAGTTGGCACTATCCTAATCTGGTTGATCAAGATTTTTGTCTTTCTCATTCAACAACTTACATTCAGACTTCTCTTCGCCAGGTTTGCTTATTTTGATACCACGGACCAACATGTCAGCCATTTTTACTAAAGCTGTTTCTTCTCTGTTTTCGGCAGCTTTTTTCATTTCAGCTGTCGTCGGATATACGCCCTCACGAACAACCGCTTCAGTCAAGAAAACTGCATCAGGTAGGACGCTACTCCAGTGACCGATTTGTTGGTGGTGTATATTACCGTCGACAGAGGAAACGTCATACTCCAAAGTTAGTCCTGATTCCTCTTCGATAGTTTGATTCTCCAAAAACAAACGTAGATCTTTGGTACGAATGAAATAGATGCATTCCAGCTGTGTTTTAGATTGTATCCTGACCTTTATGTCTGCACTATCATCTACTTGAATTGTTGGGATCTGAAAAAAAACATGACATAGATTACACAATAGATATTTGATGATTTCGGTCAGTTTATCAATAAACAAATATACAAATCTATCAAGTTACCTCGGCATTCTCACCAAACTTCAATTCAGAATTCTGACAACTTATAAACTCTAAAACACCGCCAACAATATGGTTACGTATTGTTAATTTCACGCCTTTTGATGCTTCTATGGTAACCTTCCCGACTTTACCATCGATTATTATTTCACTATCGGAAACATTCTTGACAAAAACAAACATTGCATTGTCTGTCGACGTCACGGTTTCTGTAATGCCATTTTTGTCACAGATGTGATGTTGGGGTCTCGGTTTGAAACCCGGAAATATTGACATATTTTTTGCAGGCCAATTATCCATTTCACTCGTTTCACCTTTACTGTCAAATTTTAATATTAGCCTATGACAATAAATAACACAAAGCATTAATGATAACAAGGTAATTTAAAGTCCTGTTTGATCCAATTCATCCGTTTATTTGTTGCACTTTATCTAACTCATCTATTGTCTACCATTTTTATTATGCCTGGTAATCATAAAAACGATAAGAAAATATAATTGTTTCTCCCAAAAAGTCAGCAATCTGAACGAAGCAATACTTGTGGAGTTTCATCGTTTTTGCGTGAGTGGCACAAGATGCGACGAAGGAATTGGATCATAGTAAAAACAAATAAATGTACAAGAAAAGATTGAAATTGTTCAACTACGTACTTATTTAACAGACATTTTTTATACTATTGACTTGAAAATTTCTATTGTCTATGTATGTCTATTCGTATATAATTGTCTCTTTAATGTTTGAATATCGGACAACACTTTAAGACATCTTAAAATTTCAAATGAAATAAAAATGCTGTCTCTTACATTTAATATCTTAAAGTCATTTAAACACTGAATAAGACTTGCAGAAGGCTAAATATATCTTAGGATTGATGACTTTTTCAATTTGTATGTAAATTGAAGAAACATTCGGTATTTCGTAATTCTATTGCAATACAACAAAACAAAACTTTTAAAAAACAACACAGAATATATAATTATTATCGCTAAGAATGTCAAATTAAGGAGTTTATGCGCTCAGAAGATACTGATCAGAAAAAAAAATCCAAAACAACCAAGCATCTCAAAGTGAATTGCAAATCAACTTTAAATTATTATCTCATAGGAAAATATAGGAATAGATCACTTCCTTTGCACTGATGTCATGAAATTGAACTTAAATTTCCTCTAACGAAGGATATTCGTCTAAAAATTGTTATAATAAATTGCTTTTTATATATACTTTCTTGAGAATACAACTAACTTACTTGGATTTTATACAACAATAAATTTACATAAATTAAAGAAAAATCCAATCCATATTGTTTTACAACAGGGTTAATAAAAAAAAATAAAATTCAAAATGAAGATAATACAATAACAATAATAAATTTATCAGCAAAATCAGCATATTAAATAAATTTATATGAAAATAGATTTATAAAAAGGAACACATATCACTGTTGGCATTATTCATTATATTGACAAAAAAATGTTGATAGCTTTGCTGAGAAAAAAACAAGAAAAAATGAAGAATGACACTGTAAATTGAATTCAAATCTTTTGGAATAATTTCCATTCCTTTCATATCAGCAGATTCAAAAATATAAAAACAAGCAAATCTTAAATATAATAATAAATTAAATTGACATACGTAAATCTGTTATAAAATGGCTCCACCAATAGTCAATTATCACAACTGAACAGAATGTTACATTATTATACAAGAATAGGTCATCATCAAAAGAGAATAGAAATCATCTTGTCACAAAAGGGGAATACGCAATTTCACCTTTCCCATAATTTGCATTTCATGAGAACTAACCAATACTAACCAATACCACTGTCGAGCATTGGAGGTAAAAGATAATTTTTAAGACTGTTTTGACAAAGACAGAAATGTATCTAATATTATATATACTAAGTTTCAAAATAACAACGAAATGAGAAAACACTTTTAGAAAAGTTATTTCAATCATAGTTGAACGAGGAAGGTTCATGTCAAAACAAAACATTTCTTTCCAGAACATACATTTTTACAGACCTTTATAAAGTGTTCTTCCTTACATTGAAAACACTGTGGAGGCATACACCTCCAAGAAATAAGTTATGTGAATCAAATATAACTCAACAACGTTTTATACACTTTAAAGTTAGGAAACATGGACCCAAAAAAACACCAAACAGAATTAATCCACCAACCACCACAGGAAAAAGAACGACACCACCAACTAAATAGGCGCTGCGTATTGAAACACGCAAAACAGGTCTTTCAGGATGCAAGTTATATTTACAGCCAAAAAAGGAATAAACACTATAATGGTCACCAAGCCATTTTATTTTACGAAACTTCTTACCACATTTGTAGCAAAAATCAGTGTGACACTTACTGCAGTTCATGTGATCACAGCCTGTAATTTTCTCAATATAAAAATGACAGGAGGGACATTTTCTTGCATTACTGACAGTAGTAGAGTCAAGTCTATTCCTTTTGCTCTTTGCCCAGTATTTCAATGCCTTTTTGCCTGGTCCTTCTATATCTTTTTGGTACTTTTTGCATGTCATATTCCAATGCCAAGGGGCATGGCAGCTAAAGCACCATATAGTACTACAAACTTGACATCTCATTTTATAGTTTTTCTTTACTTCTGGAAGTATCTCAACTTTGTGACAACCAGGACAAGTTTTCTTGTTTGGATCTTGCTCATATTCTATTTTATTTTTCATGTAGATTGATACATGGGCTGGACTGTACACAGAAATCAGCTGATCTGAGAGGATTTTAGTACAAGTATCTCCTGGACACAGTATGCGTATAATTCCAGTGAGGATTTTCTCATTGATATATTCCTTTAAACATTGTAAACATAAAAATGAATCACAGTTAATGCAATATAAAATTAAGCATGAGTAATCTTCATAGCAAATACTGCAAGTCATCATCACTGGGTCATCTTCTATGATTTCTGCTTCCTTATGTAGCACATATCCTTCAGCAGATGCTACTTCATCTTGCAATATGTAGAAATTTTGACTATCGTCGTCATTCTCCCCTTCCTGTTGTTGATCATTGTCATTTTCAGTAACACTATCAATCAAATCAGTGTGGTTGCCAGAACTTGACTCATTTCCCACCAAATCATTCATGTTGTTAGATTCCATCTTACTACTTGCCAATCCATCATTATCAACAACAATTTCACCAGTTTTAACTGTACCACTAGTTTTTTTATAGTGAAAATCAACCATATCAACATCATAAATAAAAGAATCTTTATTTCTAATATCGCAGGTGAAATGATCTCTTAAAAATTTACTTGAGGATGATGGCAATGTCATGGACGAAGATCTGATACGTGAATCAACCGCAATACTCGAATGCCTAATCATCTTCTTTGAAGAAGGCAGTGAATACGATTTCTTGATTGGAAACACAAGATCCATGTTATATAGTATACGTATGTATATAAATATATATAATACGTTTCTCTAAAACACTCAAATTGTGAGAATTAAATTATATGATATGTCACTCGGAAAATGAAAGCAAATATAATTATACCCATGAAGTTTCGTTTCAGATCTTTGTGAAGCTACGTATAGTAAAATGAAAATAAAGTTACTCACAAGGAAAAGTAACGATAAAAACAAAATTCAACACAGTACTCGCACAGTTAAAGTGAGAAAGTAACTACAGACAAAAAAAATCAGTAATATCAAATCAACAACAAGTGTTACTAAAGCCACCGGCTCGTAGTCTTATTTGTACTTCCTACACATTGAAAATGCACATGTTGACAATTTTCAATATCCAATCAAATGCTAGAAATATTACGTCATGTCTCTTCGTGTCCTTTTATTACGTATCGTCTCCCCTCTCTGCCTACCATGTTCTTGCTTATACGGAACTTTCGGCTGTCGGGGAAAGGAGGAGGAGGAGGGAGCTTTCGATGATATCGTGAATCGGCGCTTTTTAAAGATTATATTTCCAATTTTTATAAAAAATATCTAACCTTTGATTTGACAATGTAAGCACAAAATTCTCTAATTCGCTTATTTTTAAGTGAATTGTGTGGTCCTATGGCGGCAATGTTGTTCTTTTCATTTGTTGTTTTTTTTCTGTTGTTGTTTTTGTTGTTGTAGTTGCATATTTATTTTTTGTTTGTTTGTCTTTACTGGCCCTGAACACACGCCTATGCGCCCAGTTAGCTTTTGCCACTAGATAATTTCAGAGATATCATGTTTCTAACCTACGGAAACCATATTTTGAGAAGACAAAGATTGATAGAGATTGGATATTTGACCGATAATCTAAACGGAATAGCCAAAGAAACACAAACTTCTCAACTTGCTACTGTCAAACGCCCTTCTTACGCCACTCCTGTATAGGATGGTTTTTATGTAAGGGAATATGGCAGAAACATAATGATAGTTGAAGGAGGCACATGTAAAACACCTATGCTTCGCATCGGGATTTGTTAGATCACAAACTTCTACTTTAAGCTTGAGAAGAAAAGGCACAGTCATCACTTTTCCATTTACCCCGCGTTCTTTCAGCGCATTATAAAATTCAAAAATGTATTGAATTTCCAGCCTTCATCATACGTCTCTGTTTTCCCACGTATTGCATTAACACAATATTATCATATCGTTGTATGTATTTATTCTTTGCGTCATTTTTTCAACTTATTTTGAAAAGATATTATCAACATTATTTTTCAAGTACACTTTCTGGTGTTGTTAGCCTTCAGTTTTATGGCTGCTGGAGTGAAAGTGATTATTTCTCAAAAGCACAGAAACAGATGTCATCGATGACGTCATTAATTAATCGCTAAATTTTCTCAGCGGTCAACATTAGTTTCTCTTACATACAGATTGTAGCAAACGAAAGAAATCCAGTTAACTACGAGACCATCCATTAATTCCATCAAGTATGGAATTGAGGATGACACTTAAAGAGGAAAGCAGGAAACTCAAGTATGTTAAGTATGAAAGAACAATTCATTAAATAATAATAATTAAATAAAGAAAATAATAAATACAATTTTTAACGTTTTAGCACTTTTTTTAGTATACTGTCATGGAATATCATTGGGGATTATCTTTTTAGGTAAAATTGATGGTTTCGCGTCAATTTCATCCTTAAACAATATATCAATGTCGTCATCCAAAGTTGGATCAGTTTCATCAGGTAAACTGAAATATGATTTTTTTGCATTGATAATCGAGGTGAATCCCCTAAATTTGATTGCCTACCGCAATTGTTTTTCTTTAGCAAATCTGATTCGTTCTTTCCATATTCTAAGGATGCTTTTAAAAACGATCTGCTTGATGAAACCTTCTCCACAGCTCTTCATCACTGTCATCAATACGAGATGTCAGTATTGTCATTTTTCTTTCACCTCTTTCAAAGGTGGTAATAATAATGTCAACTCTTTCCTGTCTTTGCAGTGGAGGTAGTTTCCCAATAGGTTTGGGTAAGAAAAATGTTCTTATTTTATTTTTTCATCATGTGACATGCGTTTTAGAGTTCTGTCATATTGCTGATTGACTTAGTTGTAAATAGATAGATAGATAGATAATTTGCTTGGTAAAGAATGTCATTAAAAAATGCAGCACAATACTGATGTGGACATACCATAAGAGATAGGAAAGTGCCGATGCTGGTGCAGAAATTATATCATATGATTTTCGGGGAATTTCCCTACTATCATCTTTGTTTTCATAACGCGATACGAGTTATGAAACGTGTTATTTTGATTACATAAGCAGTTTCTATTATAACCACAAATTACTCATAAATGTAAACAATTAAATATCTCATAAAAATGTAGTAAAAAGCAGTTTGTAGTAGTTTCATTTTTTATAACATAAATAAGCTAATAATAATCCCAGCTTTACATATAAATTCTACTGCTTTACTAAAATCATTAACTCCATTGTTTTTCAACCATTCTAAAACATCGATGCGACCGTTAAAACATGCTAATTCTACTCCTTTACTAAAATCATTAACTCCATTGTTTTTCAACCATTCTAAAACGTCAATGCGACCGTTAAAACATGCAAATTCTACTGCTTTCTCAAAATTAGTTACACGATTTTTTTCTTTCAACTGTGTTAATATATCAGTATACCCGTTACCACACGCTTGTTTTATAATATTCTCGTAATATTTATTATTTCTATGTATCGATGATAGGTTACTTAGTATTTTTTCGTCTATCTCTATTATCTTATTGGAATCTATCGCGTCGTTAAATTCTATTAATTGTTTACAATGTCTTTTGATTTGTCGAGGTATATCTAACGAATCGATTTTAGTTTTCGAATCTATCGATTTTACAACGTTATCGAGAGCTATAGTATATAACATGCTTGTCATTTTATTTTAATCTGTCAATATCCATAGGTATTATATATTACTGTGTATAATTCCTTTATACTGTTTTATTCAACTTTTTTTGTTTTGTTTTGTTTTTACCTCTTACCTTTTGTTATCTTATACATACCTGTAATGTCCTCTAGCATATGTAGCAATACCATCTTTTGCAATAATTCTTTTGTCATCATCCGCATTGAGAGCGAGTTTGTTTGTTTTTATAGTGTGGACATCGTGCTTAATCGATTGAAAGGTCATCTGTTCTCTGTAAACATTCTTACCATCGAACAAGCATCTCTTGTAATCATCAAACCCCATGGTCTTCTTTACTACGCACTTCTTGACTCCCTTGCACTTCTTGTCTTCTTTTCCATCTAGCTGTTTATATGCATATGTCTTCGCTCTTAGAGCAACAAACTCTGTCATTATCTTACCACCCAACTCATCTTTCATTAGACCGATGACTTTCTTATTCAAACCTATAGGTAAAGGTCTGTTATCTTTCTCATCGTACGCTGAAGTGTCGAATCTCAAAGCTACATCATCGGCGATATCTTTGTAGAAGTCGTCGGTTTTGATGTGATAGACAAAGCTGTCTGTATCCATATAGCAGAGCTTTAGATTATCACCATATTTTGGTTTCATGTAATCATAGTGAAACTCGTACATAATCGTCTTTGACAAATCAAGAACTGTAGGTCCCAGATAGATCGGCTTGTTCAACACGAGTTTGATCTTTTGCATTTCAGCAGCCATCAAATGTTCACTGAAACAGATACTACCCTTGAAATTAGGTTTCATCACCAGCTTCTCATATTGTTCTTTCTTGGTAGCCAAGCGTATGTCTTTATGTTTACGTTGATTCTCCAAAGTTTTACCAAAGACTGAATTGTTCATGAGCTTGAAAAAGTCCTTTTCAAAGTCATTCTTTGATTTGGTACGCAAATTGGTGTTGAAATCGATGTACGGCTTCAACCATGCGCTTTGCCTAAATCTCAGTACTCTATGAACCTTCTCAAGAACAAGACCATGCTTCAGCGCTTGATCAAGTGCACGGATATGAATAATATAGTTCTTCTTGTCTGAAAGACATGGAGTTAGCTTTTCTACACCATTGATCTTCTTTCGCTCAGGCATAAACGGAAGATCGTTATGTGAATCATGAAGCTCCTGAGGATAGTTCACATCAACTTCAAGAAGATAACCATATTTACCGTCTTTCTCAGCCAACTTTGAAATGAAATCGGCGGTAAATTTATTAGCATCTACCCACTTGAAATTTCCTGTCGGTAGCTTCTGAATCATAGCCCATCCATATAGATTATTTGCATCAAGATATTGGAGATAGCTACTTTCTTCAGTCTTATTATATTTAGCATCCATATACTTGTTATTAGCTTTAGCATGTCTATGAACAGCCTGACAGAGACCTCCTCTAATACCTTGCTCTACGAACAGAAACATATCCATATCTGATAATAGATCCAGCTCAACCTCTGTCTTTTTCAAACAGGCTTGCCAAGCTAGTCCTGGAGCAGTGTAAAAATGTGCAGGATCCAGTTTATAGTTCGTTATACATGTTTCCCTAAAAGTCTCAAAAACATCAGCAAGCAATAGAACGTCTGTCTTGAGGTAGAGATCATGATACGCACCCATATTTTTATTTTTCATATGTTTCCACACATTCTGTGCATGCGTATAATCAGCATCACTGATACCTTTCATGTTCAACTTGCTATAAAAAGCATCTTTTGGTGGGAGCTTAGTTTCGTTAAACTTATCAAAAGAATCAATGTATTCATAAGGATAAACTCCTTTTCTTCTCAATAGTTTGAATTGCTCATCACCCTTGAAGAATTTTCGAAGGTTTTTACACTGATCGTCGGATAGATTGTTTACCAAGTTATCCAGACTACTAGCCATGAAACGCACGCTATCGATGAATCTCAACTGTATCTTTTGAACTCTAATCACCCCATTTTTATCAATGTATTCACCAACCTTAAGATCCAATGAGAAAGAGATATATTTTTCTTTGTTTTCAGCGATGACAGCAATCCCTTCATCTCCATACTGTTTGGCTAGTTCTTTGATAAATAGATGAGCATCATATCCGCTCAGATTGTGAAAGACGATCGGGATGTATTTAGGCACTTTGTAACGGATATTACAAGACTGATGTGCAGCTCCACGAAATTTACCAGTAAAATGACAGTGATCCCTAACCTTAATATTATCTTTTTCAAATTCTTTCATACATATGTGACATTTATCTGAATCGATAAATCCCTGTTCCTCTTCATATGTGAGGTCTCGCATTCTTTGTTTAGGAAACATGTTGTATAGCCTTTTCACTTCACCTACCACATGATCCACAAAACGTAAAACACAGTCTTCACCTCGATAAAGCGTTAGAGGGTCTGAAACTTCACCATGAGCAAATTTGCTATAACAACAGAAGCCTGTGGGGATATGTATACCAACCTTTTTAGTGGATGATCCAATAACGCTACGCGGTTCTTTACAAACCTCTTTTGACAAAGCTTCGAAATCAGCATACATTATGAAAGGAGCTTTGAGCTGATACTGACCGTCATGAAATTTAACGGTGCTACCCTCCTTTGGCATCTCAATCTTCGCGACATCATTATTTTTACAATATTCAAAGTGTTCATCTCGTGTTTTCTCACTTGAGAATCCATTGAGACAATTCAAGCAATAATGCTCCTTATGTTCGTGCTTCGAGTTGACCTTACTCAAGACACCACTCAAGTTCTTTACAGCTATATAATGTCTCTTTTCCTCTTCACATAGTAAAAACAAAACAACCGTTTCTTTGCGATCAAGATGCTTCGACTTACGACACATATAGATACCATCTTTCTCGTCTTTTGTCAAAACATGCACAGCGATATCAGGGTTCCTACTCTCAAACAAATCAATTTTATTTAGCGCCATTGGAAACGATAAACCGTCCCAATTATAGTTATCATACTTTTTGAGAGTTGAGATTCGTTCAGGATTATTTTTAATTTGTTCATGATTGAGAGCTGCGATAACAGCCCATTTGAAGCACTCTTCATCATCTTCATTTTTAGGATTGATTATCGAATACTTACCACTGAAATTCTTAGGTAGCGGTAAGTAAGAGCTGCCTCTCGTTAATTTTAGCTTGTGAAAATCCACATCAATATTTAAAATTTTATCGATAACAAAGCCGGATTGAGGTAACGCAGGGTTTTCAACCTGTTCAATTATCTTATTGAACATCTTATTAATAACATCAGATATATCGCTTTCACTATGAATTGTTTCCATATTGCTATTGAACGCCTTATCGACGTAGATTGTTGCTTCAGGATTGGATAGATCTTCTTTTCTCCATTTGATCCACACAGTTGCTTGAATTTTTATTGATTTTTTATTTTTGAGTTCTCCCATAATCAGATCACTTAAAATGGGTCGAACCTTTTCGAGAAACGAATCAACGTCCTTTTTTCCATCTGAGTTTATCTTGAACCTTTTGTAAGAACCCTCAAACGCCATTTCAATGGGGACAAACGCTTCTGGTTTCACCAATTTTTCATCTTTTTCATCATTCTTCCTCTTGTAGAGATTGAGAATCTTCTTCTTCATCTCTCTGAAAGCGCTACTCACTTTCTCACGAATAGGTTTAGGTGTGTGATTTACTAACCAATCTCTCCATTCATTCAACTTGCTTTTCACAACAGGTCGAGATTTTCCCATTTCTTGTTGTTCAAACAAATCCATATCTTGTTGGGTAGGAATAAATGGAACAGGTCTTGGTGGTGGAACAGGTCGGTTAAACCTAGTAGGTCTTGGTAGTGGAACAGGTCGGACAGGTGGGTTTGCTAATAATTCGATCAACTCAGCTTTTCTGAGTTTTGAGTAGCCAGGTATGCCACGCTCTCTCGCGATAGCTTTTAATTCAACAACAGTATTTCGTGAAGTCATATTGTATAATTATTATTTGTGTAATATTTAAGTGATCATGATTTCTTTAAGATGTTTTAAAATGAAACCAAAATATGAAACGACGCAAACCCTCTTGGTAACATTTGTTACTCGATTTTAAGTAACAAAAAACACAGCCTCTACAAGGTTGAACGAGCCAATTTTTTTTGTTTCCGAACCATCTTTTTCTGCTCTTTATTATTCTCTCGATATCTGAGATATTTTTCTTCGTTGTTATTTATCCAGTTTGAATAGCGTGTATAAAATGCTTGTTTCCTATCAGGATCGAGAGTATAAGATGGATCCTTATCATTTTTTTCAAGTACCTCAACCATTTTAGCTTTATTCATTTGCTTAACATATTTTATTTTTCGTGATGCACATAAGTTTATCAATGTATCATAAGTCATTGATTGGTAATCTGATTCTGTTTTGTCGGTCATGTTTATTCTTTATATAAAGATAATAAAAACTTTTAAGCCACTTTGATGTCATTTTTTTAACAAAATGAGCTAAAATAAAACGTTGTTTATAAATAAAAAATGTCAGACACTAAACTTCAAGAGATTTATTATCAACCTCAAAACTTATGGAAAGGACAAAAGGCTGTTCGCAATCTAAGAGGATTTGGTTTCAAACCGAAGGAAATTAAGAAGTGGCTATCAAAACAAGCTTTGTGGCAGGTACATCTACCGACAACGAAAAGGATCGAACGTCCACATTATGAGGTAACTAAACCGAATGAGATTCATCAATTTGATATATTGTATATGCCTAGTGATATGCTATATGGTAATAAATACAAGTACATCTTATCCGGTATCGATGTTGCTTCACGTTACAAAGTAGCCCGACCTTTGAAGACTAAGAAAGCCAAAGAGGTTGCCGATATGATAAGAGATATCTATAGAGTTGGACCCTTAAACTATCCAAAAGTATTTCAATGTGATAACGGTTCAGAATTCAAAGCCGATGTGACAAAGCTGTTGGAGAAGAATAACGTCGAAATTAAAAGAGTAACTACTAAATATAAGCATACCCATACAGCGTTTGTCGAGGCGTTGAACAAGATACTTGCCGAAAATTTGTTCAAAATACAAGATGCTCAAGAACTGAACGATTCGGAAAAGGTATCATCTACGTGGGTCAAATATTTGTATAAACTTGTGAATAGATTAAACGATACGAAGACGCAGATGATCGGTATGAAACCGAAAGATGCTATTAAAATGAAAGAGGTAACTCTCGCTAAACAAGAGAGCTATCCACCTGAAGAAAAATTACCTCAAGATGGTTTGTATAGATATCTATTGCAACCGGGTGAAGAGCACGACGACCATCGAAAAAGAGCAACAGATAGGATATGGTCAAAGAAGACATATAGATTGAGTGAGGTAATAGAGCAACCTGGTAACCGTGTAATGTATTACCTTCAAGATGGACCTGAACGAGCTTTTGTGAAAGAAGAGCTGATATTAATACCTGAAGATACAGAGCTACCTCCTGATTATGTGCAAGGTTGGTGAATCGTACAAAAGTATCTTTACTAGAAACAAGTAAAGATGAGTCGACGAGATTTTATCTAGCGCCATATAATGTCATAATCAAAGAATTGTCTTTCTGAATTCTTTTGAGATTGTTTGAGACCTTTCGGTCTGACAAAGGCCTCTCTAGAGCTCCAACCATAATCATTTAATTCAATGAAAAGTCTTTCAGGCAACCACACCTTATATATATTTCCTGTTCCGTCTTTCAACTCTGCATACATAGCTTTTGTAGAAAAAAATTTAACATGATAAATCACGTTTTCAGGTAGCTCTCGCCACTTTATGATCTCTGCCATTTGTTCCTTGTTTTGCTTTTTGATTGTTTGTTCGAATGTATCAACTGTTGGGAATTCCATTGTCTATATATATACTTGTGATCATATCTCTTTATATCAGTTTCATTTATCACTTTATCACTTTTCAAATTGAGGAACACATAACCACACATCCTAGTAACCATTTTCGGTTATGGATTTTTTCAAGTTTTGGAGTTCTATCATCAAACTTTTTTGAAATTGATTTTGGGCTTCGGTATCCATCTTTCTATCTATAGAGCTGAGTTTTTGTAAAGCGTTGTAATATGTTCCCTGCAAAACCTGGAATTCTTTGTAATTGATCCTTCCATCAGTCAGCGCCTGACTTATGTTAGTTTCGAACACAGCGATTGAGGATGTAACAATATCATATAATTTTATCACTTTTTCTACTTTCTTTTGATATCTTTTGATGACAGCTGTGGTAAGTCCGGTACAGATAGAGCCGGCTAAGGCTACACCACCTAATCCTGCAGAAATAGGTATTCCGATAATAGTAGCCCCTGTTGCAATTGAACCGATGCCAGAGCCAATGGTTATAGCGCTTGAGCTAGCATTTAGTAGCATCGATCGTTCTATCGCCTTGTTGTATCTCTTGAGCTTGATGCTAAACTTGTTCTTAAGTTTTATCAACTCTTCAAATTCTGAATTTATTACGCTTGCGTTAAACTTTTCCTGCTCATTCAAATCCTCAGGAGCAGTGGGTAGTTTTGGATAAATTTTACAACTCATATTTAGAGAGAGGTTATGTTATATAATAATAAATAATAAATTATCCTCTAAATAAATAAATAAAATGGCAGACATTGATATTGACCCCTTTGGAGAACATGGGATGACGACAGATGAAACAGCCGATGAAACGTTTCCTCTCATACCGACCGGTGACCGTACAGGTGCACAGATACATACATCAGGTGAACGAGAAACATCATTTGGAGGTCACAGTCTGAATACTAGAGTTTTGAAAGAACTAGTTGAAGGGGTGTATGATAGATTATCTGAAAGCCTCAATCAGGAAAAACCTAATTCCAAACATACCGATCTGTTTGAAATCAGAGAAGGTAAATTATACTACAAAGACAGTAGCGATCCATTGACGAAGAGAGATGGAATACTAAGGGCTACCGGTACTATAGCTGATATATTGGGTAAGGAGGGGTTACGTAAATTAGGGTTTGATATACCTAAGGGTAAAATAACAGCACGACAAGCAGTTATGTTAAACAAAATACAAGAAGAACTCCCTTCATCATCTAAAATCACAAAATCGAGTGATGTAGAGCTTGAGGAGATTACGGGGAACATTGCAAATAGTACGGAAGATTTAATTTCAACGCTTAGACAACAATCTGTCGATCATGAAATGACTCAGACCGGCGATCTATTTGAATATCCTGTGCGAGAGTTGTTAGGATTGGATAAGGCGCTGAGAAACATAAGAGGAGGTCTTCAGGAAGAGGTTGCGAAAAAGTTTCGAATAGAACAGCATATCGATCGAGAGAAAAACAAGTTGGAGGAGATGGAAAATGATGCAACATACACGGACGAACAACGAAAAGAGGTTGAAGAGAGAATGGATGGATTACGTGAAGAGTTGAAAGCTAGGAAAGAGAACATTGATATTCTCAAAGGTAAATTAAACAGTCAAGTTACGAGCATCAAAGAAACCATTGCTAAAGTCCTCGACAAAGATACCACATTAGGTGAAAGGATACGAACACTATTCCGTGAACAAGGTATCACAATCGTTAGCATTCTGACAGCGTTTGGTATGGCTATCGGTGTTCTTGTGGAAGCTTTGTTACCATCAGCAGCTGGAAACTCTTCGCAAAATCCTGACAAAGGTGGTGATAAAAAGGACGATGCAAAGGAATGGATAAAAAATAAACTCAAAGCGTTAGCATCACTTCTAGGTAGATTAGCATCTAAAGCGGCAGAGGCTTTACCTGGAATAATTGGGTCTATCGTATCGTGGATACTCACTAGAGCAAAAGAAGTTGTAGGTTGGTTAAGTCAAAATTTATGGGCTCTGATTGTAGGGGTTGGATGGATGATCTATACGTACCTCGTGACTAGACGGTAACCATCTGAGTGTGTATATATATTACACGATACATGTAACATAATTTTTGTACTCAAATTGAATATACATTTTATCTTTCAAAATACCACACAATTCCACCAATACCGAGCATACTCAGAGCTATAAAAGCCAATTCTCTTTCATGTTGATCATGACTCGGTGTATAAAAGTCGCTCAATACAGGCTCTCGTGGTAGCGGTTCAAGATGATTACTAAATACACTATTGTACTCTCTCATTGCATCATTTAGTTCTACGAATTTTGAATCAGCCTTCTTTTCGAGCATGAGCTGCTTATTGATAAAATCGATCCTTTCCTGTCGTTTTTGCTGCCATTCAATCTGTGCTTTTTGTAATTTTTCTATGGCCAAATCATGACGTTTTCTTTCCTTATCGATTCTGTCTTTGGATAAACTTGAAAACAGATAGCTTGATCCTGTGAAAGCCAAAGCGTTAGCCAAAGCTCCACCCAACATCATTGCGATAGAAGCCATATTTAGATATTGATATTTTCAGGTAAAATCTTTTGTTTGATTAAGTAGTCCTTTGTCACTTCACTAGCGGCGATAAGGGCAACTAGTTTTCCTATATCTTCCAAGTCGAACTTTTGAATAGAGGGAGGTGTCATTTTTAATACCTTTTTTCCTAGCATAGAGTAGCCGATAGCGAAAACGCAGACGACTGATGCATGATATAAATCGTTGATGATACTTTTCTTGTCCATGTTTGTTATATATACATTTTTTTCTTTTTATTCCATTTCATGTTTATTGATTTTCACTGGTATTTTAGATTTTTGTGGAAGGGGGGTGGATGGTGACCCATGGGGTAATATTTGCTCTTTCTTTTTATACACAAAATAAGCAAATCCACCAACTAAACCGAGAGCTATTATTCCACCTACACCATAGGTGTAATTCATAGGTTGTTCATTTGGTTTGGTGAGAGAGTCATCGGGCTTCTTCATTTCTTTTTGAGGCGACACTTGTTTTAATTGTTCTCGTTTTTTACGGTTGTATTCCGCCAACTTCTTACCCGCTTCAACCTTTTTTGGGTTCTTCGTTGTCACTTGAATGGGAGTCTGTTCTTCTGACATTTTTATTATCTACTGTATTTATATTATCATCGGATTTATTTAAATATCTTTCATTGATATAATGCTTCCCGGTAATAAGTCCAACACTGAGTGGTGCTAATAATGGACCGTATTTATAATATAAGCCACATGCAAATCTTTGAAGAGCAGAGTTTAAGGAGGGGTCAGCTTCCAAGTCATTGCTCAGCGCTTCTTGATTGTCTATTCCTAACATTGTACAAGCCCCCCTCGAATAAATGCGTATGAGTGATTTCCCCAAGGATTTCCCCCATTGACCTGATAGTTTAGCTTCATAGATACTAAAAAGTTCTTCTACCTTTTCATCTTTGAGTTTGTTAATCTGCTCTTCCGTGTACATTTTCCCTAAGTATAGCTTGCTATTACCGGTTAAGACACACTCGAGTAATTTTTGTCTTTTACCATCTGAAGGTGGAAATTCACCCGGAACATCATAACTCTGGTTGATTAAATTATCGATCGCTGTTTCCGCCATTTTTATTAGAGAGAGGTATTTTTTTAACACAAAATAAAAGTAAAATAGCGAGATCAGCAGTATGCTTAATAACACGAAGTTGACATATTCTATCATTTTGTTGTGTTTGTTATAATTTTCTTATACTCTCTTATAATTTTGTTGAAATTTGCTGTATAAGAGTTTGCTGTCTTCTTATAATTTTGTTGAAATTTGTTGTATAAGAGTTTGCTATCTTCTTATAATTTTGTTGAAATTTGTTGTATAAGAGTTTGCTGTCTTCTTTATAATTTTGTTGAAATTTGTTGTATAAGAGTTTGCTGTCTTCTTATAAGTTTGTAAGACAAAATAATTATAAGAGGATGATGATGTTTAATAATATATTCTAACATTGTTAAATAAATAAACATTGTTTACTTAAACAATTATATCTGATGATGAATCCTCAGATGATGATATTATATTTTCCCATCAAGATACAAAAAGGGTTACTTTTAATGATAAAGTAATGGTCCATTATATCTATGCTTGTGAATCTCGTAGAAGTAACTGGATAGAGGCTGCTGTTGACAGAGTACGCTTTGAATCGAGGATTAAACATATTGGTAAAATTCTAGATCCTGTATTGAGACGTAAATTATTCTCTTACAGTAGTCTTATAACAGTCTTACAGTAGTCTTATAACAGTCTTATAGTTTTTGTTACAAGAGTCATGTAACAAATATATCAACCTGTTTAACAAATCACGTGCGTTCTTGGGTGTTCCATTCTCATGACTAGGCATGTGTGTTTCCCTCGACGATGACAGATACCTTTTTGATCTTTGGATTGTAGAATTTACAGGTTTCTCGTTTGTAGGATTTTTCTTCTTCAAATAGAACTAAAATACCCTTCAAAGATTTGGCAGGTGTGTTGAATGACCAATTCCACGTTGTGTCTGACTTGTTTACTCTAATTTGTCTGTGCCGCAAAATCCTATCATAGAGCAAAGCCATGTTTTGATATTCAGAAGCGATTTGTCTAGCCAACGTGGGTTGTGTCACAAGCTCATATTCAAGTGAGATGTTAGATATTTTGTATTTACCATCTGGGTTACGTTTTTGACCTGCGGCAGTATCTGGAGGGTCAGAATAAATAACTCGGTTATAGTCGTTAAATGTGATCTCGTAGCAAAGCCTATTACCTAAACCTGCTTGATAATATGGAATAGTACTATCTAGCATCTCAAAGTCGAGTGGAATGACAAACTTGTTTTTATAGGTGTCAGCAATGGCCTTGTCTTCTGCATCAGAGGTGTCTTTATCTGAAGCACCAATCCTTAATTTCATACAATTCTCTGTACACCCATCATCGATGATGATACCCTGTCTTATCGCGTTTCTCTTTTCAAACTTGGTTAACCATAAATCTCTGTAACACCCAAAAAGATCAAAGTCATCGATACTCAATATCTCGTTACCTTCGAACTTGACAGCCAACTTTTTAACGATAGCTCTCCCAATGTTACTGACCAATGTTCTTTTTGAGTCAGCTTTCGATTCGAGTTCAATATCAAAACTTAGATTCGTTGTTCCTGGGATAATGACATCATCACTTCCTAAATTTGGAAACCTAACCAATAATAACTGATTTTGATCGATCTCACTCGGATTGTGTGTGACAATTACTTTTTGACGAGAACCTTTTACACCGTGGGCAGTTCTAAGTGAACGTTCTGGATTTAACCTCTTTCCATACTTCATTATTAATTATGATATATAATTAATTTTTACTTTTTATCTCGTTTTAGCGAATGTGCAAAACAACGGTTGTACCCAGATCTTCACTTAGTATATTGCAATGTTGATCTGTGAGTTTCAACGTGAGAGACTGAAATACACCATTTTTTAATTTTTTGTACTGAAGGTTTTTAGGCTCAGTATGTGTAAAGTCACTATATTTAGCGATGGGGACGGTTAGTAAAATATCACTTAGCTTTCCATTCTCAAGATTTTGAGTGTTGTCGAGTTCAGAGAGATGTAAATTCATTTTGGTTATTTTAGCTAGCGTATTTGTTTTGATTATTTGAGGGTATTTGGCTAATGATTTAATTTCTATATCGCCTTCTAAAAAGGCACCTGCTAAAAAGGCATTCAATTCCCTACTCGTGAATGTTCGTTTTGGTATCGACTTTTCAGCTTTCCCATCGTCAGACGTTTTCAATGTTATCGGTGTTGTGATTTGATAGGTGACGGTGTCTGCAAATATCTCAAATAATGCGATCTCTTTCGAACCGTCTATATTTCGAATGGAGTAAGGTAGATATATAGTCTTCTCACCCCTTACGAGATTTACTGTGATATACATTTTCTTGTATTAAATATAAGATAATATTATTAAATAATAATGGAGAATATTTTTAAATATAATCCTAATGCGCTTTATAAGCCAAATGGAGGACAATACCTTCAGATATTGAATGCTAAAGATTTATACAAACAAACAATTATTGTCTCTGAGAACGGTTCTTTCCCCGCAACTTTTCCAAATATTTTTACTAATTACAAAATGGATGAAAATGATCAACGTATGAAAATTTGGCAGGAACAACCATTTAAATTATGGCAAACTCAGATCAATTTTGTCACTTGGTGTGCTTCAAGTGCTTGTGGAGTCAGTTCTGAACATCTGAAAGAAAGTCGCTCTACTCCTATGATTAGAGCAGTATTAATCGTTTTCACGTCTATTATCATATTAGACGAATCATTAAGCGTCTGCAGACACCTCTACCTTTTGAAGATAGTTTCAACCAATACGATAATCCTTATAACAAAGAAGAGTTTTTAAAAATCTGTAGTGAATATGGTGTCGATTCTGATCCTAAAAAATACAAAGGGCAATATTTTTACAGCTCGTATCAAAAAAGACGTAGAGACTATCCAACGCCAGGTGTGAGTTATTTCACGGACGACTCCATGACACGATGGATTATAGAAAAATCTAAAGGCTTTACAAAAACAGGTCTTGTAAAAATTTCAGAGAGTGTTAGAGCATATGCTTATCTTGTTCTTAGTTCGCAAGCCTCAGCTCGTTCTTCTATTTTAGGTAATAATTCAAGCTCTTTGACAGCTCAAAGAGTTTTTATGAACAACTTTGAAGACATTGTTAACCGCAGAGTTGATATTCAAGATGACATTAAACGTTATCAAGATACTTTAAATTACGCTTCAAGTAAAGTTGATTATTCTGTTGGACAAGGTATTTACATGTTACCTAGTGACATGAATCTAAACATCAAGTCGGGAGTGTCTGGTTATAATAATAAAATTCTCATATCTAATGACAACTTGAGCCTTGGAAGAAATAAAATGATTAATGTTATGCAAGAGCATCATATTTTACCCAAAGTGACTAGCTCTCAAAAAGAAGTTCACAAAAGAGTAGTGAGTCAAACAGATTCACCCCCATCTCATGAAGAAGAGAAAATAGCTTTGGTTTTAGCGATTACCACGATGTTTAGTATATGGTATGTATTTCGCTGATCAGCGTATGTAGTTTGCAATTATAGTCGGCATTGTGGATACATGCTAACACTTCTAAGCCCTGGCGTTTGTTGAATTTCGATCGAAATGACGGTAACCTGAATGTCTCTATGGACCAGAGAAACCTGACAGTGATAAATCACCCAGACACAATGCTAACCATTCCGCGATATATTCAACACAACTGCGGGGAAGTGCGCACTCATGCAAGTTTTACAACCAGAACATGAGAGATCTACAACCGCCGAAGTATATATACTTCCTCTCAGACGAACTGCGTGGGGTTCGAACACACGACCTTGTTGTTACAAGTTAGCGTTCTTATCCACTAGACTACGCTGATCTGTATGTTATATGTATTGTTAGCTCATTTATGTTATAAAAAATGAAACTACTACAAACTGCTTTTTACTACATTTTTATGAGATATTTAATTGTTTACATTTATGAGTAATTTGTGGTTATAATAGAAACTGCTTATGTAATCAAAATAACACGTTTCATAACTCGTATCGCGTTATGAAAACAAAGATGATAGTAGGGAAATTCCCCGAAAATCATATGATATAATTTCTGCACCAGCATCGGCACTTTCCTATCTCTCCATATGTATATATAAATGAAAAATGTTACAAAAGAAAACATATATGAGTGCAAAAATTAGGTGCATATAAAATAATTTTATTCAAATGTACACTATGAACTAAAATCTAAAAGCTGAAAAAACAGCCAGGAAAGAAAGCTTTAAGAATTTAGGTTAGCATAACTAGTAGGAAAAAAAAAGAACAAAGAACCCAAAGTTTAGGGTAATAATGATGTGTAATTAGTAGAGGGAAAAAATTGAATATGTAAATAAACAAATCTTAAACTAAATTAAGTAACTATACGACAATAAAATATGTAATAAAATTTAATGAATTATATAATGCAATACAATATACAAGAAAATATACTATGTTTTGCAGTTAATTAAAATCTGGTTATTTAGACTAAAAGGTAAGACTTAAACAGGAGACTACGTGGGTAAGTGTAAGTGAAATCTAGTTTTGTCACAGAAGATTTGCCATAGACAGTGGTGGTATCGGACATACAAAATAAGCATAACCAAAATTCAGTACTGAGATAAAACTAAAATTGCAAAGTTGATGTTGCTATTATAGGTCAGCAATAATATATATTAATCACGTTAGTAATATAAAAACTTTCTATGGTGAATTCTCATTCCTGTTGAAAGGGAGCCAAAAGTAATCCTATCCAGTACGTCTCCTGATAAACATCCTTTGAAAGATTCATATGAAGGCTTTCCCTGATTTTGTTAGTTATGTTGTTTCAATAATAAGTTAATAAGTTAATTTAATAAGTTTTTTGCAAGCAATTGATCGTTTGTAGTAGGAGTCTATATGCTTCCAGCATGCTTATTGCAGCACAAGATCGTTGGGTAGCGATTTTTTTATTTTCTTAATAAATCTGGCAGCTCTTATGAAAATCTTGTTGATAGTTGCTATAGAATTATGAGGTGTAATTTGTATATTAATCAATTAATCAAAATATGAATATAAATGGGTCTGTTACAAAAATGCTTGTTTTATGTCGGACGGACAAATCGATACTTAGGGCTATATAAAAAACAGCGCGTTTATGGTACAATATTATGCAAACGTTTTTCAAAAGTATACTAGAATAGAATTTACAAAATTCCAAAACATGATTTCTACAAGGATAATAGCCAAAAAATATTGAAACAAACAGTTATCATGTCGGATGGACAAAAATGCTAATACTTTTGTAACAAACCCAAATATTGTTTCTTGATAACTATAATCTTTATGTAGGCATTCCCATCCATTGCTACCGGTATCTATGGTGAGTATGTCTGATATTAAAATTACTTAATAACCAAGTAGTGAAGTACTCGATTTTAACATTTTTATTCTTCTTTAGGTTTTGATGGTCTTGAAGCCGCTGCTATAGCCTTGTCGGTGGTGCGTTACTGGTTGCATAACCATCAATCCGCTGTAAGTTTCTCGTTTTCTTCCCTACTTTGACTTTCGTTGGAATATTTATTTCTATTCTCACTTTAATGTTTTTCGATCAAATTTACCTTTAGATCGATATGATAATTTTCTGCACATATTCAAAGGAAGATTACCGCATATACAATTCGTTAATGGAAGACTACTCTCTTCCACGTGAAGAAAAACGTAAGAAAAAATTAAATAGTTTAGAAAAGAATGCCTTGCCCCACTTTATAATTTCTCCCCCAGTTTGTAATTATTTTGTCCCACTTTGTAATTTTTAGCTGCCCCACTTTGTAAAACTTTATTTTGTATTATCAAAGCTGGGCAATTTGAGTCAAATTTGGACCAATTTTTGAAAGTTCTCCAAAGTTCACAAAAAACTGGAAGTTGCTGATTTCGAACTTGGAAGTGATTTTTCAGTTTCAACAAAATTGGACAATTTGGGTCAAATTTGGACCAATTTTTGAAAGTTCTCCATGTAAATGTTAAGGCCAACCACTCATTCAAGGAGAAAAGGTTTGCAAGAAGATTTACTTTGTAAGCAAATAAAACCAACAGTTGTAGATTTACGACAATAAGTGAGATAATTGCGTTTTTTCTTCCGCGCATGCGTTAGAGGATTTCAAAAACATTACGGTCACCTTCAGCATATTTGACTTACCTTGCATAATAATGAAGCCGACAGTAATAAATTGATAATTAGCGAGATAATTGCGTTTTTCCTATTGCGCACGCGCTAAAGAATACCAAAATGTTGCCATTACAACTAATGAAGCCGACAAACTGATAATTAGTTTTTTCCTACTCAATGAGCATGCGCAAGAAAATGGAATACACTATAAAGATAGTCATTTCCCGTATAGATACCAACCAGGAAAAATACAGGTAAAATAGGATCATAAATTACAAAGTGGGGCAGGTAGTAATTACAAAGTGGTGCAGCATGAAAATTACAAAGTGGGCAAAATAATTACTAAGTGTTGATATTTCACGCCAACTTTCGTTTAGTCACCTTTGTTTACACGCCCGTTTATGTTATCGGTTCCGTACTTTATTCTTACTCACGTGTTATTTTTGTCACGTTTTATTATGGCACCTCAGTCACGAATGAATCTGTCAGCATGTCCCTCTCAACACAATGTGGGGCATAACAAGATTTTTGCTCTTTATACATAGGCAATATAGTTTATCTGGACGATGAGATGGATGAAACAATTTTGAAACACTTTGGTAAGACATTTTGTCTTAGAAAATTGAATATCAAGTAGATTAAAACATCAATAACATCATGAAGACATGCCAAGAACAGGAATAAAACTATATTTCTTTTTTATTATAGATGGACAGCAGAGTGGTTGTCGCAACTGCATAAAAGCTGACAATATCAATGAAGGTACCGATATTTTATTTTGTTTTCTTGAAGTGCAAGTTCTATGCATATACAACATGCAGAAGTAACCTGGAATCCAGCGTCTCGTTCATTTTACGGAAATCATGACAACAATACGAATCAAAATTCATTTTAAGTGGCTGGTTCGAGGTTGGTTACAAAACAGCATAGAGTATCATATTTATCCAACATTTGTTTATATTCAGCCGTAAGACAGTTGCAAAGCATCAACCCGATTAAAGTAATAATGGCTATATTCCACGATTGGAGCGCCAAATTGAACGACAAGATGTTGCATCAGACGCTGTCATCTAGTTTAACGGATGAAGTCGTGTACTCATACTTGAAAATTCTAGCAAGTGGAAGTAACAAGGTAGTAGGAGGCACTGCGGAAGGGTATTAGTTAAATTATCCTTCTCATCAAGACCAGGTGCAGACATTTACTTAACACTGACAATGTCGTCGTCAGTCTGCCATTAACATATGAAAAAATGGTTGACGTCATTTCTGAACAATCCCTTACATAAAAAAGATCAATAAATGGTAGCCAAGTAATTGACATTGTTAATATCCTTTCATTTTTTCTAGTTCAACATCGAAATCACATCACCGTGTGGAGTAATATCGGAGGTCTATTTTCCAGACAATAGTAAAGCGATAAAACCACAGGCCTTGGTAATTTTATTTTTGCTATTTTCTGGCGATTATTTACTATCATGTAAAGTTCTCAATTTAATCATTATGTCCTATTATGTCTTTTCAGGAAGAACTGATGTCGTTGGACATGATTATCAGTTGCACGGTAATCAACAACCATTGGACTGTAACGGTAGCTGTTATTTTCTTTATTATTATACGCTCCTAACTTAGAGAACAAGTCATAGCTAACTTATTTTACAGTATTTCATATGAATACGCTTAAATTCGTCTTAGATTTTGTATCCGAAAACGAAAAATATATTATACTTGAATCCAATGGGAGAGCTAGCTCTGCAAATTGAAGAACAAAAAATTAATTAATCTAGGACAGTAAAATCTCAGGAACATTATAACTTTCCTCGATCTATTTTAACTAGCAAATACCTTGCGAAGAAGTATAGTGTAAAGGAAGAGTGGAAAATACGAACCCAGCCTCATGCAAAGCAAAGAGATAGTATTTCCTGTGGAGTCTATTGTTTAAAGGTTTAAAATGGAAAACCGCAATGATCCAAACTGTCGTCTTTTCCTTTAATAATTCTATTAATATTCTTCTGCAACTTTTACTTGTACTTATGGTTATTTATCATCTTAATAGGACAATTACAGAATCTCGAATATGTATAGCTTTAGCTACAGCATTTTACAATTTAGTTTGCCGATTAGTGAGAAAGACATCCCTGTAACATTTTCGGATAACGAAATACTCGAATACCGAAAAACAATTGTGCAGAGGCTAATAAAACACGGAGGTATGACCTTAAATTGATCAAATATTCATTGAAAAAAGGAAACAATTACTTAGGAGTTTCGGTTTTAGGGGAGGACGAATGGTGCATACAACTTTGCCGAATTTGTGGCGAAAAGGAAAGCGCAGAGTCAAAGGGCCAAATAATTGAAAACTGGGTAGGAATTAGCTATATAAGTTAAATCTCCTGAAAAATAGTTATCTTTACATTTACGTGGCTGATATAAAATAACCTTTCAGATTCAATGCGATGAATGCCTACCGCCAAGGTGGTACCACATCAATTGTATAAAAAAAGTTGACCAGACGTGGCAGAAAGAAAATAGCTTCTGCTGCGCTGGTTTAAAAATAATGGATGAGGAAGTTTTTCAAAAATGGATTCTCTGACAACGGTTTGTCAAATATATACAAAGTTTTCAACCGTTACCCGTGTACAAAAACAGAGATTACTTTTAGGAATTTTTTGTAGGAAAAAAGACGAAAGAGAAAAATAAACGATGGCACTCTCGAAAACAAGTCAAAAACGTCAAAGGTAAATAATCACAATGCAATCTTTCAGTCTTACTTTTATTTGCTCCTATTCCTTCATTTCGCAATCCCGATCATTGTCATAACGTTTACCTTTATATTTTGACAGAAAGTAAACGCAGATTTGCCAAAGGAAGACATCGTCCTTGTGCGAAAGATCAATAACAGAATAAGACTTTGTGGCACATGCAAATTTGGATTTCAAGAACGAATTTGTCTGAAGATAGCATGTAAGCGGTTTTTGAGTGGAGAAAAAGCACCTCACGGCAAGGAAAAGTTGGTATGGGCGCATTATCACCCTACCAAAAGATGCGTAAACCCCATGTTGATTATGAACAAATCAATAATATTAGAAAAGGATTTAATATTATCTGACAAAGAGGTTGCAAAATTGAAAGACATAGGTGTTGATTTGAAAGGGTAAGGTTACCTTTCCTACATTCCCTGTGATGTCTTCGGCCAATCAGATCGTCTTTACTTAACACAAATACTTTCTAGTGATGGTTTTCATATTGTTGGTATAATGTAAAATAGGCCATAAAAGAAAACATATACGATATTTTGAACAAGCTTTTTATAAATGAAAATTTTTCAAATCGAAGCCAACACCACGACTACTACCGCGACCATGGTCTCCAAACTAAAACCTAGTATAAATAAAAGTTAGAAAGAACATATCAACAAGGGGTTAGTGTAGGCCCCTGTGCCTTTCGTGTGCATAAGCGTGTTAGAAGCAAACTTTTGATTGACTCTGACTTTTAGAAAGTAAAAGTTAAAAAAAATCATAGGTGCCAAAAAAAATTGTCACTGAGGGTCACGTGAGATGACATCATTGTTGTAACGTTCAGGAAAAACTTTTCGTCAACTTTTTTGGAAAATTATATACCAATCGAAAGATCTAATCAAGTGGAACAAAAAACGTCTAAAAACTATATCGTGAAAATTTGTCATTTTCCAGAAAATGAAGTTTTAAATGTTGATAAAATACAGATTCGAATTTTACAGACCAGCTTTAAAAACTGCTATAACTCGCCATCTATTTAAGTTTCTCGGCTAAAACTTTGCATACATCTTGTAAGTGATATTCTCTATTTCGCCATGACTCCATTTACATAGTTTTGAATAAAATACAGACCAGATATGTACAATTTGTTAAAATAACATTAATTTCATGTATAAAAGTGTTTTTGGCGTGATTTTTTTTCTTTTACAATTTTATATGTTCCTTTAAATAATACCTAATAATGATAGCACTCAATACAAACATCATTGTTGCCATCATTTAGGCAGTTCTCGAAACATCTACACGTGTCCGTGCAGACTAGGTCATTCTTAAAACATTTACATCGCCTTGTGCGGCAGTCACCTTTACATCCACATACACTCAACTCAATCAATGCTAAAGGAGCAGGAAGGTTATCTGTAAGTATTGCGTCAAGACATCTACCATCCATTTTGTTGAGCAGAGGGTAAATTTTGTAATGCAACATTCGCTCTTTTCAGTACTAGACAAACGAAATGACTTCGAAATAATTTATACGTTAAGGCACTGGCTGTTGGAGGTAATTGTGTAGCATCGTGCTGGTATTTTGAAAACAGAAACCAACGTAATTTAGCTATTGTCGTAATGATCCCAATTTTCTTTCCATCGCTGTACGTGTTGACCACAAAACGCTCAATTTGTTCCAAAGTAAATAAGTTGGGAAGATATTCGTCACTGCCTAAATGTAAGAGCTTGGATGATATTATTGTCTGCATCTATAAAAGATTTCCACCAAATTGACTTGGATTTCCCAGCAAAACGACCAATTTGATCACAACCAGTCAGGACATAAAAACCTAAAAGAGCTGCAGCACGATGAGCACCAACACCTTCATAACAATTTCGGATGTCGATTTCTCTTTCTTTCTCACCCTGCAGTGTAATGACCAAATTCATTTTGGTATTGCGTATCCTGCTCTGTCAGTGGCAGCGACACCTTGTTTTTCAACCTCTGTATAAAAAAATGTTCCACTAAAAAATAAGGTCCCACCCCTATTTCAGTTGAACAAGAAACACTGTCAGAAAGAAACCTGCAGTGTACCCAGTGCCAGCCTGGAGCCTAGAGAGAGAGGAATATTCAAGGGGACTATCGCTACATTTTTTAAGGGACTTTCGCTACGGACCGGGGACTTTTGCTACAATAGGAGCCTTTTGCTACCTTTGCGTACGGGACTTCTGCTACCTTAGGGGAGTATTGCTACCTCACGGTGACTTTTGTTACCGTGGGGGAATTTTGCTACCATGGTAAAATTTTGATTTCATCATGGCGGTCACGGAAGCGAATGCACGAGGTGTTCTAAACTCTGATACTGGTTTCTTATATTTTTTTATATTTAAAGATGAGGTTGTTTCTGATTAAAATGGTGAACTGAACATATATAATTTTTGTCATTAAATGCACACTCTCAGACCTATATATACCTTCTGCTCGAAACTGAATGGTCACACTTCCACTCCACTTCTTTTTTTTACAGCTTTGCTTGCTTTATTAGGCTGTTTCTATCTCAAGTTCATTTTGAACTATTGAAGGTTGCTAATTAACCATATTTTAGGTATACATCATCCATTTTTGTGTCATGTATCATATTTTATACCACCCATCACGTTGATACAAACAAAAATTTACATCCCTAGTTTGTATTTTCTCCACACCATTCACAACAAAGTGCTCTATATTTACATACACACAGATACAATTATGTTGAAAAGTTGTTTCAGATGGATTCCAGAGCAAGATTTATAAATTAAATGATTATCTTTCAACCATTCATATACAAGTGGAAGTGAACTTATTTTTTTTCCAATTTTAACATAATCCATATCCATCACTTTCAGCAGGGGCGTATTGAGCTGTGTGAAAGTTGTGAATTCACAAGGTTAAATTTTTAAGTTGAAATTTTCGCCATTCTTTTTTAAAGCATTTGAACTTTTAAATCGTCTGTAAAATATATACGTAACTATCTGTTTTGTTGTTTATCAACAATTCTTGTTATATGAATGAAACTTGTTATCAAAATCCCTTGGACGGTCACAAATATGAAACATGGAATCTACCATGTAAACAGATAGCAAAGATTTTTAGTTTTTATTTAAATTTTCTTTTCGAAAAAGATTTTTTTTCTTACTGGGTGCACATTCGTCTTTAAAATATATTTTGCAGCTCATGCAAGTATATTTCTTTTGTTATAAATTCTGCTTATTAATTAAGCTACGCTTACATTAGTGAAAGATCCAATCACGTTCTTTCTATAGTATTCGTCTGTTTCTTTCCGTGTTAAATTTTCCAAAAGTGGAAAACAGCCTTTAGTCAAAAAATAAAAATCTATTTCCAGATGGGTGGTGTTTTTGTATCTATTCATATTATTGCGCCAGTAATGCCGTTTTTCACCATTTGGTTCTAGTTTATAATTTGAGGTTTTCTATTTTATTATGATACATAGAGAATCTACAATGATGAAAATCTTATTAACGCATAATTTTTATTCTTATAATACATCACTTCTGACTTACAAATCGATTTTCGAAATCGCTTTTCTGATTCAAGTGAATCGCTATTCCGATTCTAGTGAATCGCTTTTCCGATTCCATAGAATCGATTTCGAATCGCTTTTCCGATTATTTTGAATCAATTTTTTGCAGCTAAAAAATCGATTTTGAAGAATCGCTTTTTCGCTTGTTATCCTTTTCCCATAAACCGTCACATATATAAATCACTTTCGTTATGCTTTTGTAACCTTTGCTTTCAAAAAGAACAATGAAGCTTTTATTTTTGATTTTCAATGATTTTGTGCTCCTACATTGGTGTTTGTTTGAAAACTGTGATAGAGTATATACATTACTTATTTCTTTTCATTCACAGACATAATGCTTGTCTTTTAGATTTTTTTATAATCATTTTGATTTGTATTGGAAAACGTATATCACACATCTTGGTCTGTCTCGCTAATTGAGAACATTTTCATTTTCAAACATTTTAAATAAATTATGTGAAATATACATTTTGATCAGAAAGAACTGATGGCTAATCAACCAGATGTACAAAGTAGTACAACTTGACCTCCTGTGAACAGTTATTTGTAGTAGTTGTTTGTTAGTATTTAGATAGTATTTAGTATCTTTTAATTGTAAAAACATTGCATTTTAAAATGATATTATAAAAATTTTATCATTTTTATAACATCATTTTAAAATGATATCTAGAAGAATCTAGCAGAAAGGTCAAATTTCAAAATTTTCTCTGGCACCTCCTACTTCACTATATTTAGCTGCTTCAAAATATTCACAATAGTACTCAAATCTGTCAATACGCTCCTGTTCAGTACCCCTCCTTCACATGTTGATCCTCTGGGATGGTACAACTAGTAGCTATCTGTTGCAGTATTCTATTCATTAATTTTTTGTTGTTTTTTTAATAGATCCAATATTATATACAATAATAATGAATAATACAGGTGTGTATTTTAAATCCCATTGTTTTGTTTAGGAGAGTGTTAGTATAATTTGCATTTGCCTTAAGGGACTTTTTCTATTTCTATCATAAGCGTAATTGCATTTAACATCTTAGTGTTGGTGGTTGTTAATTAACCATATGTTAATAAAGAATAATAAGTAAATTAGTTCCTTTAATAAGTGGTAATAAATAGTCAGAAATAGGGAACTTTCGCTACCATAGGGGACTTCTGCTACCTTGATGTATGGGACTTTTGCTACTGTAGGGGACTATTGCTACTTTTATGTATGAGACTTTCGCTACCGTAGGGGACTATTGCTACTTTTATGTATGGGACTTTCGCTACCGTAGGGGACTATTGCTACATTTATGTATAGGACATGCTGTCAACATTAATCTTCGTTGTTAAGACAAATGACACATGTCACTGACTTTCATTACTTACTTTCATTACCAGGGATTTTTCCAATTAATCCAATTAATCCATTAATGTTGTTTGCCATTATAGTTTCTCCAACTGAAGTGTTAGAAATCATTGAAAACATAGATGATAACTACATGGAGAGTAAGTGGAAACACAACTTTGTATCTATTTGTTTAATGATATTTGAAATGATGTGATGAAATAGTAGCCCCGTTTTACACTTTCAGAGGAAAAATTGGATTCAAAAAGAATGCGGAGAATTGATGACTTTATGTGGGAATTAAAAGCTGAAGAAGTTATTAGTTTTATACAGGTAGTAAGAAACAAGATGACTGATGTAATAAAAGGTACTCGGAGTAACTGGCGCCATAAAGTATATTGTGGGAGAAAAGTGTTCATTGGTGAAAATCGAATCATGTCACATCATCTCAATACGATGGGTCAGGGTACTGGTGATTTTCAAGACGACATAAACACTTCCATGACAGACAGTCTGTTTCAAATGTTTCCTGAGGATTTCAACTATGTTCTGAAAGTCTTGCTTCCAACTGTACGGATTTGGCTTCTTGTTGTAATGGCTGACATTAACCCTTTTGAAGCCAGGTATTATCTTGAACATGGGGGTTACCACAATGGCAAATTAGCGATGAGAATGCTAAAGGCAAAATGTAAGTATTGGCTTTTCATCTACAATACCTTTTTTTGAAGTTTATGTATTATCTCTTGTACATTATGGTCACATCATTTTTATTATAGTCAACCGTGAGAAGGGCATTGCAGAAGTTGATAACGAAACAGAGAGTGATAACGAAACAGAGAGTGAATCAGAATCATCACTTGTAGGTGAGTAATATAATGTCATCTAATCTATATTTGGTTTGGATAGTCCAGAGGTATTGGATTTATTATTCCAAGACATATGGCTTATACAAAAAGATCTATCTTAACTTTTAGAAGTACCAATCTCTAAGTCAAGTTGTGTAGCTAGCCAAGGTCATCTAGAAGCATCGGTATGTTAAACTATTTTTTACCTTTTCATAAAGCATGAAATTATGAACACTTTGAAGGATAAACAAATCATACTTAGTTGAATCAATATATGTTTGGAAGATATTAAGGACATACTGTCAACATGTTCATTATTTAGGAAAAAAGACCAATTACAATCAGGAAACCGAAAAAATGTCCTGAATGCAAAAAGCAATATGTCAATTTACCACGTCACATGAGAAGTAAGCATAAATGGAATGCTGAGAAAGCAAAAAAAGTAACTGCAGTAACTAACCAGAGGAAGACCTTTACGTGGCGTCAACAACCGCCTATTCGCAAAAAGGAAAAATCGAAGAATCGAACAACAAAGGATTATCATAAGCCCAGGCATTGCCCTATTGAAAACTGTTTTGCAATTTGCAAAAAAATGTCTTCTCATTTAAAGAATGTTCACAAACTTAAAGTAAACACCAAAGAAGACAAGGAAATATATTTGAACTTGTTGAAGCGAGCCAAGCCTATAACTAAGGGAATTTGTCGCACCCAGGAAGATTATGAAATGCAAGATAATCAAGAAACGCACTTTGAAATCGATGAAGATGAAGTTGTAACACATTCAGCTGAATGCAGTAACAGTGTTGAATGCAGTAACAGTGTTGGGCAACCTGATTCTATTTCGGCTAATTCATGTGAAGAAACTGTCGCACCTGCAGCCGAAAATCAAAACGATTACACAAGGTTGATCATGGCGAAATTTTTAGAGCACCTAATTACCGCTGATGGTGGCCACCGCAACATTAAGTCAGCTCAACAAACTGTCAATGAAGTAAGAACTGTTGCTGAAAGTCTAGGTAGTGTTGCTGAGTTGTTAAATAGACATCAGCTTCGTGATTTCTTCACCGACCTTGATAAAAAGAGAAAGCCGGGAACATCTAAACATTATCTTTCTTCACTAATCTCATTCATGGATTATGGAATTACCGACCAAGTTGTTTTGTTTGAAAATTGCACGGAAGACCTATTCGTAGCAATGAGACTGAGGCTATGCAAATGGCGTAAAAGCTACAATAAATTAATAGATGAACAACGGTGGGTTCATGAAGAAGCGCAAATGGATGTCCTAGTCACACCTGAGCAAATTAAAGCTTTCGAAGAAGGAGAGGAGGCGAGGAGAGCCGTAAAGATTATTGGAGAAGCTTCTGAGAATCCAAATTTTATGCCGACAACTCTGGAATTTACCAATGTCAGAGATTATCTGTTAACGACTATCGCTTTGCTGAATGCTCATAGATCTGGAGTGTCGGCAAACATGACCATGGAAGAATATCAACGTGCAAAGTTTGAGAAGGAGGCGGATAAATGGATGATTTCAGTTCGCAAACACAAGACATACAGAAAGCATGGACCAGCAGTTGTTTGCTTGCCTTCCCAAAAATTCAATTTACTTCGCTGTTTCGTTGATTATGTAAGATCTCATGTTGCTGCTGATGCAGAGTATGTGTTCACATCATCCACCGGGAAGAGTTTGGAATCAGGAGGTGTTAGTAAACAAATCAATGCGATATGGCAGCGATCAGGGGTTTACGGTGACAATGCTCCTCCAAAGAAAAATATATGCACAACTGTAATCAGAAAATCCGTGACAACCATGGTTCACGAAAATATGGCAGAGCAGGCCCAACCGGTAGCAGACCTTTTAGCACACGATTTAAGAACAGCAAAAAATATATACCGTGTTCGAGATCGGCAAAAGCAAGCGATACTTGGATCTTCAATCATTGAAAGTGCTTGTAGAGTCAAGGATTCTAGTACAGCTTTAAGCTTGTCTAGCCAGAGAAAATGGGATGATGCCGAAATGGAAACGCTGCGTTCGGCATTCCTTGACGAGATAAATCAAACCTCCATTTCCATGGATGACGTACGAAAGAAATACGTGTCACTAAATAGTGACAGATCTATGAAACAAATTTATGACAAACTGCGTTCCATCATAAAAAAGCCTTCAGAAGAACATGTAGTACTTCCAGAAAATACTGAGACGTTGGCGCAGAGGGTGAACAGGACAGTGTCATGCATTGATGATGACCTTAAAGATCTGGATTATGTTCCAGACGAAATTCCAGACGAGATTCCTTCTACATCATCTATCCTCAGAGGCGCTGAGAAGTTATTTAATGAGGAAGAAACTGAAACAATAAAGAAACTATTTAATGATATCGTACAGAAGGGTAGCATCTCCATAGAAAGAATAGAAAGCACAGTCCACGATCTAGACCAACGTCATCAAGCTTTTCTAAAAAGATTTACGTCAAAGCAAATCCAGAACAAACTAAAATATTTGAGACGGAAAAAGTAGATAGTTGTTTTTTAGTTGTTTCTGTATGTATTTTATGAAGATAACCGTTTGTTTTTGACAAAAATATTTGAGACGGGAGTTGTTTTTGAGTTGCTTCTGTATATGCTTTATGAAGATAACCTTTTGTTTTTGATGAGAGGCATTTTGTTCCCAAAACTTCCTCTGTGATTCGTATTATGAAGTGTCCATCAAGGATTCTTGAAGGGAATGCAACATGGCAGAAATTGAAAAGTTATTGCAAAATCTCCGGTGGAGAATGGGCCTACACCGTTTCTTGAATTCAGTTTAAATGTCCATGTTTTGTAGAGCTTCCGATCCTACATTTTCCAGGCTTTTATATTTTATAATAGATTTAAAATTGTCCTCCGGGGATCACCTACAATAAATACTGTAACAATAAAAAATGAAGTGGAGTTCGAATGATCTAACGATTACACGTTGAAAGGAGCGTGGGTCATACCAATGGACTCATGGTCTCAAACACCCTCGATTTTGATCGAATAAAAAAATTCAGCAATAAACCTAACAGATTGATTGAAATATTCTTCCCTGCCTCGTTTTGATGCCTTGCATTGTTTCATGGATATGCCTTGAGTCAATTAGCTTATTATATGTCGCACTGCAGTAAGAATACTTCTAAGCGATGAACTACAAGTTTCGAAATGTCATCAAGACACACAAAACAGGGAATTAACTAGGTACTGACCTGCTGTCCAAGTTTTCAATAGAACCCTGCTAATCGCGTAATTAGCATTAGCCGTCATTGGTTCGTGCCATGTGGGAAGTTTCACTGTTTTTGTCTTTTTTAAGGGACTAATTTCAAATTTCCATAGAACTCGTTTAGCTACCTAAAATTTATAATGGGTGTGGCTGAGAGCTACAAGCTTCTGTGTTTTAGGGGAATTTTGCTACAATTCTTAAAAGAACATTTATCAACAGGAACAACAATTTTTATAAAGGATAAATAGTTTATTGCGAAGTATGATTCCTTTATTGCTTGCATTACTGGTGAAATCTTTGATTCAATGCAGTTTATTTAAAATTTGTTGCAAGAAAAATGTAGGGGAATTTAGCTACCTAAAAATTATAATGGGTGTGGCTTGATAATTATTTCATCCTTGGAGCCAAGACTTTGTGTAGACATTTGCCTTCTCATAAGTTATCTTTGTACCAAATTTCGTGTCATTTGAACAAAATTTCGTATAATCTGAAAATCAACCTTCATTTGAAGATCAGGTCTTGTTTTAAAATAGTAAAATCACAAAGCTTTCATGATACGGATATATCTCCAAAATCAACTTTGGTGGATTTTGAGTGAATGGCCACAGAGGCGTAAAAAGTATATCTTAACACCTAAAAAATGATTTTGGGCCTAAAAAAGTATATTTTAGGCCATTCATTGACCAAAGGGAGTTTTGCTACATTTTCCAATTCAGTTTACTATTGTTTCAAAAGTAATGGATGAATTGCATAGAAATTTCAAACAAGTGTCATGCATATTTGTAGCTACAAAAGAGTTATGGTATCATTATGTATCACTATCATGGAGATAAGAAGGGCGCATTTAAAAATTTAGTAACCAAAATCCCCTTATTCCATCTACAGAGAGAAAGAGGAGAGGGTGGGAGGAACAAGAACAAGATTGATTTCATTGTGGCATGTGATCACAATATCTAACGTGGATGCACAAAAACACACCTGTTTGCAAAATTTCAGAGATGGGCCATTGTTCTTGCATTTATCTCCCTTTCTAGAGGCCTTTTCTGCTCTTACGTTATTAACCGTATTGATATTAATTTCTAGTATTTGGTATGATTATATCTAGCATTCATGACCACTTTCATGTATCAGGGCATGGTTTTATTCGAGTTTGCAAGCAAGTTTTGGGTAAAGGCAGTCTATGCGGTTGTCAACTACAGAAAACAATCAAAATTTCAAACTGAATTTTTCACTGCTGATAAACGATCTTTTATGCAAGTTAAAAAGTGACTAGATTTGTCAATTTTATCTAGAAAATGACTAGTTTTGTTGTTCGGAGATGAAATTTTATTAAGAAAATGGACATGAAGAAGGTAATTCCAAAACCTATGATTTTCTTGTGAGCTTTGCATTGAGGGTGTCCCAGAAAACTTCAATTTGCACAAAAAGTATTGATTGCAGAGCTTCGGCAATAGGTTAAATGGATTTGTAGCAAAAGTTTACATAAAATTCATCTAGGGGAAAAAGATTTCGAATGTGCTTTTGCCTTTATAACATCAAAAAACCATTATGCCCTATTTTTGGCCAAGGTAGAAAATGACGTCGTAGGCGAATGACTCATAGCGTTATCAGTGTGTGACTGACGTCACCGGAAGAGGACGTAAATGGTATGAAACTTGTCGGCATCACTCACGCCAAAAATATGAGGTGACGCAAACCCCTACTTGGAACCCTGCCCAATGGGGTCAAGTTTTTTTCCCTCAGAACCCCGTCACGGAGTCGACGCTATCTACCCATCCAACTCCCCTCCCTCTTCCCCTCCCTATCTCCATTTCTAGCTTCCTCCTGCCTCTCTCCTTCCTTTTCTTCTTCCTCCCTGTCTCCCTCCCTCTCTCTCTGCTTATCCACCCCAACACCAATCAAGTTCCCTCTTGTTTTTGCTATCCATTCACATTTTCCCTCGCAAATTATCGCATATTTAGTCTAAAGGCCCATTTCCACTTAAAAAAAACTTCAGCGAAATGCGAAAATCAAAAAATTTTGCTCATTAAAAAAAACTTTTCCACTTAAATTAACAAAAACATAACAACTTTTTTGTGATTTTTTTATTTGTGGGGAAGAGCGGGAAAATAAACATCAAAGCTGCAATCTGATTGGTCAGAATTTTATCGAAATATTTCGATAGAAAAAAAGTTGAACTTTTTTCAACTTTTATCGAAGAGAAATATTTCGCAGGAAAAATCAATTTGTACCTACTGCGCATGCTCACTTCACATTTCGATCGAAATATTTCGCATTTCGCTCATTTTTTTGGAAACGGGCCTATAGATAGATAGATAGATAGTTTATTTCATAAAGCAGGTTTAACAGTTTCAGCTCTAAGCTGATGTGGACCTACAAATTAAAAATTTAATCAAATAAAAATCGTTTAGTAAAAATGAACGTAAGGTAAGACCAGGCATGAATAACCTGGCAAACCCTCAGAACATAGTGTAAGAACAAATCAAAAGTGTATGTGCATAAAATATACAAGAAACATATGTTCAAGAACAATCCTTCATGACCATGCCATCTGAAATGTTGCAAGTATAGAAATTAGGGCAGGACATAGCAGACATAATTTGAATCAAAGCACAGATTAATGACAGGATTGAAGTAATTAGCAGTACAATGCATCAAAATCCGAATACAGATGAGGTCTCTAGGAAAATTTGCAAATCTAATAAGGTACTGCCTAATATCGCATTTAGTAGGAATTTGTGCAATAAGAGTTAAAACTGTCCTAACGCAAAAATAATTCTAAATACAGCAAGAGATTTATACACTATAAAAAATATATAAAAAATATATAAAAAATATAAAAAATATATAAAAAATATATATAAAATAAATGATAAAAGCAGAGCCCATAATTCGTCAGCACATGATTAGCACTGGACTGGACTGGTTTTAAGAGGAAACGAGCCTTAAAAACAAAGCGGGTAAGGGCGTATTAACGAGAAGTAATATGATGCTTCATTTGGAAGTTACTTGATGCAAACATGACTATGGAATGGACTGTTCGGATGAATGTCCTTTGCAACAGACTTTTCACAATTGCTGTTTCATTCTAAGTCAGTGCCCGTAAATAAAAAAGCAACAAGCTTTAGAAAAAATTGTAAGAAAGCATCATATAAAAGATAAAGCATAGCGAATTAAATATCAGACAAATTGTTGTGCTTCACTACAACAGCTAAAGAGGATGAATTATCACCAAAATATCACAAAAAGATTAACCATTACCACCAAAACAAGAAACAAAATAGTAGCTAGAAAATTACCATCAACTCATACTTGTATGATGTGGATAATTGGAATCGGTATTAAATAAGAAAGGTTACTTGTAAAAACAGCAATAAATACAAGAAAACAAAGAATCGGCTATTTCATTTTAAATTCAGTTAGGAAATACTATCACCCCTCGAGGTACGATTATCAAGGTACCACAAAAAGGGCAAAACCCTGTCGTACCGCCCAAGTAACTAAAAAATTGATTCAAGAGAGCATGCAGATCGTCCATTATAGGAGTTACAAAACGACGCAGCATTTTTCATTTGATCCTTCGTCAACCGGGAAACGCAAGGCCACTTTGATAGCAGCCTTAAAAACATCGGTGACTCCTTCACCCAACAATGACGAGCACTCCACATAATCGGCTGCTCCGAGAGATTCCGCTTCCTTGCGACCCTCCTCTTCCGTAATCACATGACTGGCTTTCTCGCCAACGATGGGCGTTCGCTCTTCCATTGGCTCTCCGGATTCAGATACTTTAGGCTCTGTGCGCAAATCGGTCTTCATCGCGACAACTATGAATGGCGTTCCGGGATTGAAGCGCTTGATTTCCGGTTTCCAATAACTCCGAACTTCCTCGAACATTCGGCGGCTATTAACAGGGAAACAAAGGAAAAACACGTCAGTCTGTGGGTAAGACAGAGGACGTAATCTGTCATAGTCCTCTCCACCACCGGTATCCCAAAGACCGAGTACATAGCTTCCATCGACAGCTTCATCGCCTTCGCTGATCGTTTGAATGACGGAATCATTGCCGTAAACTGTCGGAATATATTCACTTGGAAACTTATTCGTCGCATAAGTGATCAGGAGACTAGTTTTTCCAGCGTTTCCATAGCCGAGTACAACAATCTTAAAAGTCTTGTCCGGCATAATGAACCGAATGGGGAAGATAAATATACTACTCTAAAACAAACAAACCATTCATAACAGATAAATACGCCATTTTTGTCAAGACATTTTCTGGCGTTTTCTGGTACTATGATTATCACATGGTACATCAGCTGGTTTTATACATAAGCTGGACTTGGCATTCATACAATTCTTAAAATCATTATCATCAATTTCATCAAATGAATCTAGTTCAGCATCCGAGGCGGCTTTAACATCCACATCTCGAACTCCACTGGAAGTCACTTGATAAGAAACACATTGTTCAGGGCAAGAAGGTGACTTAAAAATTGTGGCGAGGCGAGTAGAGTTCAAAGAGTTATTTAAAGAACGCTTTCCCGAGTTCGGGTTTTTTCCCCAATGAAGAAAATGAGTAGGCGCGTGACCCCACGACTCACCAAGAGCGGGAATGAGGTGAGAAGACTTGTGACGATCGGAATAGATCTTTTGTCATTTGATTTGTTAAAACGATCGTGGTACCCTGAAACAAATAACAGATTGTTGTTTTCGAAATTCAATATCGTCCTTGATTAGGTCCTTCAAATAACAACGCCGAGAGCCCTATAGGATATGTTTCGGGGCTCGGAATCGTATTTACGAGAAAAGGTTAAGTAATTTTCTCTCGACTGACTAAGTAATCTGATAATTGAATAGCATGCGACAAAAGTGACCAGAACATTGTTTCTTGTAAAGTGACGGCTATTTGCATGAGATCTTGCACCAACCCATTGAGGACCCCGAGTTCTCAGCGCAAGATCCTCGAGTTCTTGCCGGAAATGCATGACTAAGCTGTCGATAAAGACTAGGGAATGCGGTGCTGCTGAGCGATAGTTCAAAGGTGCTTCACGCCTGAAGGAGTTGCATATTGGGAACGGCATTGTATCATATCCGGTTCTCATAAGAAGCACCAAAAAGCTAGAAAAAACCAAGTTTTTACAAATCACATCCAGAAGGCGCCGCCAATAGAGGAAGGGTTGGTGTTTTGGGGGGTACATAGAGAAAGAGGAGAAGGAGCGAGGCGTAGGTGGAAGAAAGGGTGAAGAAGAAGGAATGTTGAGGGAGTGGGAGAAGGAGAATGTGGAATAGAGGAAGACGTAAGAGGTTGAAGGTTGAAGAATGAAGATGTTAGGCTGGAAGAGAATTATTTCAACTTCCTCGGCTGAAGACGAGAGGCTTTAGAAGTGTTATAACACATCCTACAGTTATCGTTTCGTACCTATCAGTTAATCTGCTGGCATTGTGTCGGTTGGTGATTGGCTGGAAATATTATTCTTTAACGTTTTAACTCCAACCTACTAAATTCACACTTTTGCCTGCATGTATCGCAGCCCCGTACTTAACCATTATCCGGAATGCAAGCTGTTGAGGAATAGGAAATAATGACACATTCAAGATGTCTCACAATATGACATTGCAATGCTTCGATTGTTTTGTTGGCTTGATTTATATACATTTAGATTCTCTAGAGTATGAAAAGTATATACATGTTTGTAAATATCTAAATATGTATTGGGTGAGTCAAAAAAAGGTGTCAGAGATTCATAAAAAGGTGGCTGTGAGGTTCCCCTTTGTGGCCTTTAGAGACCACCTAGAAGATTCTAATTTTGGAATTTACCAAAACTTATTTCTAGGATTTGAATGCAAAAAACCAGAGATTTCAGGGCCCCAAATGGGAACCTCACAGCCACCTTTTTATGAATCTCTGAAACCCTTTTTTTGACTCAAGATAAAGGGGGTATATGAATGTTTTTTTTTTTGTTTTTTGTTTTTTTGTTTTTTTTTTCTCTTTATTTCAATTCGGTAACATACTAAAATACAACACAAGCATAAAAGCCACAGCATAAAGATACACTGGGTCTAATAGAACTATGTATAAGCCTTTAGTTTAAACTATATACCGTCTATCGTCCTAACTTCGGACATCCTTCCAAACTTCGGACATAAAAAAAACATATCCGCAAAATACAAATCACATCAGTAAAAGTCCATACTGCACTGTGAATTAAACTATAGATCTAAAACTTGTCACAACTATAAAACTTAACAAAAATGAAACACTTAAATCAGTTGACTGTACCCTTGAGACGAACGTGATTTATAATTACACCGCACGTTTAAAAGCGAATATCCACTATGGATAATTGTCCACGGACATAAATACAAACATACGCAGGTGCTCATTACGTAGAGAAGAGTGTATTGTAAAATCATCATACGCATTTGATTAGTATCAAAGAAAAAAGTCGAAAAAAAATGTAAACAAAACATTTCGCTAAATGATATTCAATGCTTGGTTTTCTGGTTACCTGGTTCTCATTCAGTTACATATAAAAGATTCAATATATAGTTATTTCAAAAGTTAATACAAGTAGAAACCGTCTGCTATAACACTATTTTAAGTTGTTCGACAGGATTGCTATTGCAATCCCTTGAGGATGACGTTTATCGTTATTTTCATATCATTTATTTTCTACACGCTTATTTACGCTTCACGCTGACTCTCTTGCGTTTGAACACATTATTTTATCAGCTTTATCTAATATTTTAGTATTTATTGTGACTTGGTTTGATTGATTATGTACATTTCGTTTACCAGACAGGTCTGTTTATTTAGCGTGTCCGAAGTTTGGAAGGATGTCCGAAGTTAGGACGATTGACGGTATAATCGTACTTTATAAAACATGAACCGACCAGAACCGACCAGAACCCAGCAGAGACATGCCAATACGGACCCTGCAAACGGGACCCAGGACCATAAAATCAGAGGTGGGACCCGCGACCCGCGACACTAAAATCAAAAGTGGAACCCGAGACCCGAGACCCTAAAATCAAGGGTGGGACCGGGGATCTTAACATCAAAGGTGGGACCCAGGACCCAGGAGTCTCAAATCAAAAGTCAGACCCGGGATCTGGGTGCCGAAAGCGTGCACAAAAATTCTGTAAACAAACAATTCTCTTGATTGCGTCGAGTTGCGTAATAATAATGTATTGCAATGTAGTTTTTCAGTTTTGCAAAGTGGATCTATTATTTGAAAGTGCAGTAATTTCCTAGACACCAGTCTAAACATGTGATATTGTGAAGTATTAAAATTTATTTGTGCACTACTTAAATAATCGTGTGGGTGATTTTTTTGTAACGTGGTAAAAGGCCTGCCGGAAAAGTGGGATCCGGGGGAATCGGGACTCCCAACCCTATACAAACAGGTGGGACCCAAGACCAGGGAGCCTATATGTGATAGGTGGGACACCGGATTCAGATCCTTTCCCTTATTATACAATTGTAGCTCGAAGAACTGTGAATTCTTTCTTGTTAACTTCAAAGCTGGAGCCACGTGTGATAAGCTAAATGTTAATCAATACTTCTTTTAAAAAAGTGTCAAATCATTTTCTCATTAAAATTAAGGCGACAAAAACGAGGATTCTCCGTCGACCATCATCGACGAGGTCTTGGGCGGCAGATTCGGCTTCATCGACGAGGATGTGGAGCTTCCCGGCGGCAGCGTCGGGTTCATAAAGGCCTCAGTGCCGCCGAGGATCGCTTGAGAATTTCGGCTGTTGCTGCTGCTGGAATTTCCGGCGGGGTTGTTGCTGTTGTTGTTGTTATTTCCGTGTAGGGACGCAAAGTCAAATGATTGTGGGATTTCTCCGTTGAATTGCTGCTGTTGCTGCTGCTGTTGCTGGACTTGTTGAACGTCGGCAAAAGCGGCTGCGTTGGCGGCCTGTTGCTACTGCTGCTGTTGGCGTTGAAGTTGCTGCGCAATTGCATGGCTTGCAATTGCCGTTTTTTGTATTTTTTTTGCCAAAATTGACCACATAGATCAATTTTAACACCACCAGTTGCCAAAAACCGACATTTGAAAAAAGAAGTTAAATTTCACTCATTTTAATAGATTTCATGAGTTTTCTGTGAAGCATGGGACATTTCGGGTGCTCAAGAAGCCGTATTTTGTATTTTTTGGCCAAAATTGACCCTAAAACGCATTTTTGACACCACCAATGGCTCCAAATCGACTTTTCTACACCAATTTAAGAAAAAAGGAAGTTAAATTTTTATGGATTTTATGACTTTTTGTTGAAGCTCACATGCGCGCGCAAACTAAAAAAGTGTAACCAATTTTAGTGGCAAGCCGAATTCAAAAAAATTTGTTACCAGGTGATTCTTGAGGTTCATACTGACCTCCATGCAAAAATCTGGAGGATGTTCAATATTTTTTGGGGGGCCCTTTAAAATGGGCTTTTCTTAACGGTGAAATCATAGTGTGATGTCTATTTAATCAACTCTCTACTGAATTAGTTGAGCCGTTTTATTTCTTTTCAGAGGAAGAGCTTAAATTTAGTGTTTACCCAAAAAACACTTTCTGAGTTTTTTAAGTGACTTTCTCTGGGATTTGAAAAAAATTTCCTAAAATTTGGGCTCAGCATTTGAAGTGAGTAAAGGGGAAGTTTTTTTCGTTGATGTTTGTCTCCCCTTAAAGAAACCTTCGTTTCACAATTAGAAGTTACCACGCAATAAGAAGTAAGGTCGTTAGTGACTTATGCTCGATGGGAACATCTCCTCGGGGATGTTGATGCCGAGAAGTCCGTTTTCGCCAGCTTTGAGCCACAATTCGCGGTCGACCTCGCTGTTTCCCTCCCATCTGTCGTGGTGAGGAACCACTTCGTCGTGCAAGAATCTGACGGCATAATAAAAAATGTTACAGAGAAGGAGGTGACTAAGAGAGTTCTGGTTTTCTGCAAAAAGTTATATCTCATAATATTTTATTTCTATACAGCATATGGGCAAACTAGCAAATCAGCCTAAAATCAAGACTAATTTGGTAAAAAGGGGGCAAAATGGAGAAAAAAATTACAATGAAAGTTGCTTCAAAAGTTCTGCTTTTATAGACATTTGTTCATTGGCCCTTAAACACCTCAAATATAGAATTTCATGAAAATCAAGTAAAGGGTTTCGGATTTATGGCCCTATGAAACATTTTTTTTTGGATCCCTTATAAGATCAATTCATGAAGTAGCTATCTTTTCTCTTTTAGATCGAGTTGTTGTTTTTAACTAAATAGTGATAGACTTTCAATCCTTGGATAATATGGGGTTGTGAAGAGCCCGAAACCTCAAACAAAGTTTAGTTTTCTGGTGTATCTGCCAGGAGCTGCAAATTATTTTGACAGAGAGAGTTAAGCCAACAAGAAAAACCTGCAAGTAACTTAATCGATACTTGAAAGTGAAAAGACATATCATAATGTTATCATAATTTGTTGTTTTTTTCTGTTGTTGTTGTTGCATATTTATTTTTTGTTTGTTTTTCTTTATTGGCCCTGAACACACGCCTATGCTCCCAGTTTGCTTTTGCCACTAGACAATTTCAGAGATATCATGTTTCTAACCTACGGAAACGATGTTTTGAGAAGACAAAAATTAATAGAGATTGGATATTTGACCGATAATCTACGCAGAATACTCAAAGAAACAAAAACTCCTCAACTTGCTGCTGTTAAATGCCCTTCTTACGCTACTCATGTATAGGATGGTTTTGCTTCGCATCGAGATTTGTTGGATCACAAACTTCTACTTTAAACTTGAGAAGAAAAGGCACAGTCATCACTTTTCCATTTACCCCGCGTTCTTTCAGCGAATTATAAAATTCAAAACTGTATTGAATTTCCATCACTGTCAGCAGTTCGAGATGTCACCTTTGCAGTATTGTCATTTTCGTCATTATTGGTAACTCTTTCAAAGGCGGTAATAATGTTAACTCTTTCCTGTTTTTGCAGTGGAGGTAGTTTCCCAATATGTTTGGGTAAGAAAAATGTTCTTATTATGTTTTTACATCATGTGACATGCGTTTTAGAGTTCTGTCATATTGCTGATTGACTTCGAGGTAGATAGATAGATAGATAGATATTTGCTTGGTAAAGAAGGTCGTTAAAAAATGCAGCATAATACTGATGTGGACATACCATATGTATATATAAATGAAAAATGTTACAAAAGAAAACATATATGAGTGCAAAAATTAGGTGCATATAAAATAATTTTATTCAAATGTACACGATGAACTAAAATCTAAAAGCTGAAAAAACAGCCAGGAAAGAAAGCTTTAAGAATTTAGGTTAGCATAACTAGCAGGAAAACAAAAAGAACAAAGAACCCAAAGTTTAGGGTAATAATGATGTGTAATTAGTAGAGGGAAAAAATTGAATCTGTAAATAAATAAATCTTAAACTAAATTAAGTAACTATACGACAATAAGATATATAATAAAATTTAATGAATTATATAATGCAATATAATATACAAGAAAATATACTATGTTTTGGAGTTAATTAAAATCTGGTTATTTAGACTAAAATTAGAAATGAGATGTAAGGTAAAGTTGTAATGTTTTAGATGACTAAGGTAAGACTTAAACAGAAGACTACGTGGGTAAATGTAAGTGAAATCTAGTTTTGTCACAGAAGATTTACCATAGACAGTGGTGGTATCAGTACTGAGATAAAACTAAAATTGCAAAGTTAATGTTGCTAATATAGGTCAGCAATAATATATATTAATCACGTTAGTAATATAAAAACTTTCTATGGTGAATTCTCATTCCTGTTGAAAGGGAGCCGAAAGTAATCCTATCCAGTACGTCTCCTTATGAACATCCTTTGGAAGATTCATATGAAGGTTTTCCCTGATTTTGTTAGTTATGTTGTTCCAAACGTTCGCAGCTCTGTATCTGAAAGATTTTTAATAAGTTAATAAGTTAATTTAATAAGTTTTTTGCAAGCAATTGATCGTTTGTAGTAGGAGTCTATATGCTTCCAGCATGCTTATTGCAACCCAAAATCAATGGGTAGCAATTTTTTTATTTTCTTAATAATTCTGGCAGCTCTTACGAAAATCTTGTTGATAGTTCCAATGCCAGTTGAACTACCCCAAATCAGGATACCGTATAGAGCAGAAGGAAAAATGCCCTGAAAGTAAATTGTTTCTAGTGTGGCATTGGACATTACTCTCATCTGTTAGAGCTTCTTCACTTTAGCTGAGAACGATCTGCAGCAACATGTTGGTTAATAGTGATTCCAAGACACTTACAATGACTCACAAATTGTATTGCTTTAAATTCAATACAAATTTCTTGCAGAGGACCCACAATATTGCTGTTAGATATCACTATCAGTCTGTATTTTCCTGGATGTATGGAAAGTTTGTTTTTTCTAGATCAATAGAATTTACAATAACAAAAGCTGTGGTGTTGTCAGCAATTAATTCAAGACCATCATCCTCATTTTCCACCTCTTTTTGCATTTCATCAGGCATATCATTTAATTAGATGGAAAAGAAGTTGAGACCCAATATTGATCCTTGAGGGACTCCAAAAAGAACTTTTTTCCTTTCAGACTTGGCACCATTTAAAACAGTAAACTGCGACCTGCCATGGAAATAGCTAGAAAGATATTGAAACGATGCCCCTGAGATACATGTTTATAGTTTTTTCATTAAAACATCATGACAAACACTATCAAAAGCTTTTTGTTAGTTGACTAAGAGGACGACTACTGTTTCACCATTATCAACTGATTGTAGCCATTACTCTGTCATGTCTAATAACTACGAAAACTCCATTGACTACTACTTAGCAGGCTGAAGTTCCTAAGTGTTCATTTGTTGCCATGCAGATGTTACGTTCAAAAACTTTACTGGAGATGGAAAGTAACGAGAGGGGTCGGTAATTACTACAATCCTTTTTCAATCCTTTCTTATGCAAGCAGGTTACTCATGCTCTCTTCTAGCTCTCTGGACATGTTCATACTTTTCTTGAAGACTTTAAACAAGCCGTCAATCGATATAGATTCATGTAACATCAAGTCTTTAGAGATGTTATCTTGTCCACAAGCCTTATCAGTAAGTAAGTAAGTAAGCAAGTAAGTAACGGGAGTTTTTTTTTCTTCCATCCGTAATGGTTGGTTCTTCCGCCCGTTGACTTACCGCCAGAGATACGTATAGCATTGCTCTAACTTGCCCGAAGGCCAGTGTGCAGTCAGTCGATGGCTCCTAATGGGCTGACACGCTGCTTTTAAAGCACATCGGAGTGGTGTATTGAGATACGACATGACTGGACTCGAACACGGGTCGCAGCGGTCGCACTCAAAGGTACTAACCACTACACCATCGCTGCAACCAGTTTTTACCAGTTTTTACAGTTGGACTTAAAAGCTCCCCTGAATGAATCTTTATTGATTGAAATTTCAGATATAGTAGGGATGACATTTATTTGACAATATTTGAATAGGGAATACAAGCTCGAGGTACTGGTATTTTTGACAACAGATTCCATCAGTCATTAGATTTGTCTTCTCAGTATCATCTGAAATAATAGCTGATTTAGTTTCTTTAGGCCCAATGACATTATTCGGTGATGTCAACCCACGGTCTTCCAAAACGATTTACTGTTTTTGGATCCTTGAAGTTCATGTCTCCAGTATAGTTTGCTTTGGTTTCGCGAATCAATTTGGTGCAATGATTTCTCATCTTTCTATATTGATTCCATTCGACAGACAGAGTTTTTACATGACGTTAATTTGGCTTTGTTGAGCAGTCTGGTGTTCATCGATTTTATTATATCTCCTGTCATCCAAAGCTGGTTGTTAACTCTCACTTTGACTTTTCTCGGTTTAACATATTCTGAGTTTTTCATAAGACTTTCTCAGCACCAGAGAGAATCGTCTGCATCATCGAAAATGTCAACTATGTTGGGAGTAAATCATTAAATTCTAATTTATTCAGATCAATGTTGTTATAGTTTCGCACTGTTATTAGTTTAGAAATCCTTATAAGCTTTGATGTGGCATTCAAAGAAGCAAAGACCAAAGCATGATCAGAACTACAGGTGTTGGAATTGTTGTGAGAACAACATCAATCAAGGTCTTAGAAGTTGGAGTAATTCTTGTAGCATCCTTTAATGACATTTTGGAAGTTGGATGAATACAGGAATCTATTCTAGAGTGGCAGCTGTGCTTTGAGAAAATCTATATTCAAATCACCAAGCATGACAATGTTTTTTCTGTATGCAATCCTGCTGATAATTGTTTCAAGGTTTTTCAAGTGGTTGTCGTTTGGTGGACAATACATACACCCCAATAACAGTTTTTCTGATCTGATGTTTATGTCAAATCGACTCTGTTTTCCCAGTATTGAAATTGAAACCAGTCTCATATGCAGGAAGGGTACTTTCAAAATAAATTAGCACTCCACCCAATGTTTTTTGTGTCCTTGTCTTTCTTACAAGGGAATAGTTATTGATTCCCAAGTCAGCATTGCTCACGTTACTACTTAAATGCGTTTCAAATATTGCAAGAACGTTGATCTTTGTTTGGTAGAGGAGTAACCGTATCTGTTCCATTTTGTTTAAAAGTCCATTTAAATTGATGTGAGCACAATACATTTAAAGTTTCTCTCAATTCTGGAAAGGGATTCTCTAGACCATTAGGCATGATCAATGCATCCAGTGCATCCAGTTAATCAGTACTACTTACTTCCACTTTGCTAGAGTTGTAGCTGGGTGAGATGCTGAGTTACTGGATTTTTACACAGCATAAGTACCGTTCTTAGTTTTTATATTTACATTAAAAAGCTGTTACTCTACTGGATCTAAAGAAGGTCTCTCCCGAGGTTTCCCACAGCTTCAGCCTTTTATTCAGCTTATTTATTAAATGTATTAAATATAACTGCAGATTTGTCAGGAAGACTGCATAAACTGCTGACAGTGATGAAGAGCTGTGAAGAAGGTTTCATCAAGCAGATCGGTTTTAAAAGCATCCTTAGGATATGGAAAGAACGAATCAGAATTGCTAAAATATGGAAAAAACGAATCAGAATTGCTAAAGAAAAAAATTGCAGCAGGCAATCGAGTTGACTCACTCTCTCTTCGTGTTTTGAACGACTCTTCGTGTTTTGAACGACTCTTCCAGATATCTGATCATCGCTACGATCAAACATTCCAGCTGTACCTCTTTTATCATGTTCATTTTGAAAGTCTGTAGGAAAATATCATCCTTGCTTTTCATTAGTTCTTTTTTTCCGTTCAACTTGTTCTGCACTGATACGAGCTGTTGCATCTCTGATGTCATCCTTTTCATTATGTTATGTCGTGTGCTTTCTGACTCAGCTTCTTATGAATGTTATTCCATCTCTAAAATATAGATTCGCTTCATCTACAAGGCCACATAGCTGTCATCAATGAATTTTTCCAAGTTCTTTTAACAGAAAATTGCTGAATTTGCTTCCATTTGACATTCACCATGCCAAGCAACTGTCAAAGCTGCTACTTGTTCTCTTAGCTCCAATATACATTATCGCTATTTTTTTCAAGAGAGGTGTTGCAGCATAAGCAGTTACATGTTAATTAGGTGAAATGTGTATGAAATACAGGATGTGAAGTAAACATTTAATCTCACCGATAGGAAGCGCATGGAGTCGTGATGTTGTGTTAGTGCAGAGAGTATGGTGTAGTAAAGTAGAGTGCATTGTGCTGTTCTTGTGTCCATGTCAGTGGTTATTTTATTTATAGTGTTCAGTGTGACGCACGTTTGTCAGTAAATTAGAAACCAGAAACACGCGATAAAATGAGAGAAGTCTTTCATAGTATGTACAAGGGTAAATTGACAAAAAAACGCGTGTATGTGTTTGTCAAGACAAATCCAGAATTGTAGGTCCTTCATCAGGGGCTGACACCTATATTTGCACAATGTCAGTTCGTTTCTGGTGCCCTATGGTAACACAGTCTGTCAGCTCTACGAACTACACATACTTTTGGCAGGGGTTCCTGTATATACTTGGGAGGACTGGGAGACGAGTGATTGAATTAAAAAGTTCCGTTTAGGTTGCGATACCCTTTGTGTCTGCTGCAGTCCCGAAAGATTTTATCTTTTTGTTTTGTTTTTTGTTTATATCGCGGTGTTTATGGTGTGAAGTTCGAATGACGTTCGATTTGGATTCTGTTGACGTAATCTTTGTCATGGGGAAAAAAATGGGGAAGGGAGTGCCAACACAGGGTGAAAAGGAAGAGGTGAATAAATGTTAACGGGAAATTTATTAAACGAACGATTTGATACATGGAACTATTAAATTATAAACTAATAAACTAATAAATTATTTGAACTGAAAAAAATGAGGGTGGTGTGGGTAACGTGGACGAGGCTGTTGCGATGTGGATGGTGCTGCTGTAGAGAGTAACGTTCGGTATGATAAACGTGGACGAGACTGTTGTGGTGTGGGTGGTGCTGGTGTATAGAGTAACGTTCGGTATGATAAACGTGGACGAGGCTGTTGTGGTGTGGGTGGTGCTGGTGTAGAGAGTAACGTTCGGTATGATAAACGTGGACGAGGCTGTTGTGGTGTGGGTGGTGCTGGTGTAGAGAGTAACGTTCGGTATGATAAATGTGGACGAGGCTATTGTGGTGTGGGTGGTGTCGGCGAAAGAAGTAGCGTGGGGTGTGCTTGTGATGGACGAGGCTGTTCTTGTGCGGTTGCTGCAGGTGTGCGAAGTAAAGTTCCGTGTGCTTGTGATGGACGAAGCTGTTGTTGTGTTTTTAGTGCAGGTGTGCCAAGTAAGGCTCTGTGTGCTTTTGGTGGACGACATGGGTGGGATGCGGATGTTTCGGATGTAGGTAGTAAAAATCGACGTGCTTGGTGTTGTTGCATGTGTGTGCTTTCTTTTGCGGACGGTGCAAGCAGCAATGTGTTTTGAGACGGTTTGGGAAGTAGCGTGCGTCTTGGTGTCTGTTTGTGCTGTGATTGGATGCTTTTCTCGGTGTTGATGCATTCCTGTGTGTCAGTGCATTTCTCTGAATTCTTTGGTTGTGGTTGTAATGATGAAGTGCATGTGTGTTTTCCCTGACAACTGTCAGGGAGTTGTTATGTCTTAAGCGGATGTCCATGAAATGATTTTTTTTGGTGATTGTAATGGTTTCAGGAGTGGTGTAGGTGTAGGTGTATATCGTGAATGTGAATTGAAGATCGGTAGATGAAGATATCTGTATGGCATTCTTTGAGTTGTTCATATTGATCTGATGAAGAAGAATGTTGTTAATTATTTTATGTTGCAATGTGCTCATGGAGTGTTCATTATCTTTCGTTGATGTCATCGTAGTTTTGTGTACTTCTTGTTCTTATTGTGCCGTTAATGTAGATGCTTGTTCCGTTATTAATGTTATGATACCATTGTGCGTTTTTTGTGGAGAGGTTATTGCATATCCGTTTGATTTGGTGATATCGTTTGTTGATTTGGGGTTTTTTTTGTATGCGTAGGAACTATATAAATGCTGCATTATTAAAGAAGGTGCACATCCATTGCCAGGTGTGAAAAGTATTAATTTGAATGTGTTTTTGTCCGATATTGTCCCACCAGATCATTTGTATATGTAGGGGCTAAGAGTGAAATGGGAAAAAACGTCACCGTCGAGTTTCTCAAAATTTCTTGACGTGAATGAAGAAAGGTGCTCGAGTGTTGTATGGTTTAGAAACTTCTTTTAGGGCTATGTGTTCGTTGCGGTTTGCATATGTCTTGTATGACATCTAAATGATATTCGAATAGATTATTTTATGAAGTGTGCATTCCAGTGAGGGGAACTAAACTCAAAAAATCAAAATTGATTTTTTGTACCATTTGGAAGAAGTTTAAAAATGATGAAAGTAAGTTTTTGAATTTTTAAAAAATCATTTTTCGATCCCGAGATATTGCCATTTAAAGTTTATGCTCAAAACTTGATCCCCATGGCAATGTTCAAAAAGAAATCGCTGACATACAAATATGTAAATAACTCAAGAATTTCATTGCATAAAATCTCCGCCAAAGATGTAGCACTGAGGGCGTTCCCGCCTTATTCACGCATAAAGGACGGGAAGCCATTGCTCAAATCCTCTGTTTTCGCCAATTCGCGCAAGTGTAAAGATGGCCGACGAAGTCGATAATTTGTAAGTACTTTGTGGTTTTTAATCTCCCTTAATCTTGTCAATCATTACGTGGTTGAATCGATTAACTATTTAAACTAAAGGGAGATACATTGGGAAGTAACCTGGACTAATATTGTCCTCAATCTGTTGTCAACCATTCCGTGATTGACACGAAACCTTTAGAGTCAATATTACCGATATTGATTGTTATGTTTTCCCGTCTACTTCGTAGGGGAATCCAGGTCCAACAAATACAACACGATCAAGAGGAAGCTACGCCTCCTCCACTTATTACGACCTCTGACAATCAGAGTGTGAGTGGGTTTAAAAGACCTGCTGAGGGTACCATTATTGAGGATGAGTGTTCCGCACCGTCGTCAAAGTCAGCACGTTTTGAGCTGGATACCTCAGCATCAGTGAATGAATGGCAGCTACCGGCTGACATGTTACATTATATTCACAAGTATATGTCCAAGCACTTTCCTGAGAAGGACATAAAGGACAAAATTTTGAATGTGAATCCAGTGCCTTCAAATATCAAGGTAGTACCGGAGCTTGATTCCTACATTAGAGAGCTTTGATGGAAAACCATAAGATTATTCCGTTACAAACTGAAAGGGTCTTGAAGACAGTTCAAGAAAAAATCTTCAACATAATGGGTCCACTACTACGGTTGTGGCATATAATGGATGATGGAGATCATCCACAGAGAATGATCAAGGGAATGATGAGGAATGGAACTACATCTCATCCCTGTTTGACCAGAGCATCCTTCTAACCGGTCAAGCATTTAACTCAACATCATACCAACGTCGATTGAATTTGTTATCAACGTTAATAGATAACTCTGTCAAAGTGAAGGAAATTCTGAAGGAACAATCAGATTTATTAGACTCACCAGAAAATTCGACATTATTTGGTCCTTCATTTGATGAAAAATTATCAAAAGATTCCTCGGCAAGACAGAAATCCAAAAGTGTGTTTACTGGATTACGTCAGTATGCTTCTAACAGAAGTGTCAGAGGTCAGCATCCCTTTCGAGGAGGCCCCTCATCCCAACGAAGAGGTAGGGGGGGGGGGGGGGGGGGGGGGGGCGCATATTTGGTAGAGCAGCGTCAAGCAGCAACAGAGTTAAGAGAATTAAATCTCAACCAGGGGTTCTCTAAGGCCTTGCCAACAGACTTCCTAAGGATGGTAGATTTTCCCAGAATTCATCCAACATTACAAGGGCTCTTCAGGGTGCCTCCAAATCCAGATCTACCTGTGACGGGAAAAATCAGACACTTTTTAGAAAATTGGAGGTCAATAACAAAAGACTCCAATATTCTCCAAATGGTCCAGGGCTACAGGGTTCCATTTGTGCAAAAACCGGTTCAACAAGTACCTCCACGACCGCTCAAAATGTCAGAGGAGGAAATTCACTTGGTAGATTTGGAAGTGGAAAAAATGCTGCAAAAGCAGGCAGTTCAACTGATTCCAAGGAAAGGCAAGTTTGTCAGCTCATTGTTTCTGGTTCCCTAGAAAGAAGGGTTGGGTATGAGACCAGTAATCAATTTAAAGGAACTAAACAGTTATATAGAGTATCTACACTTCAAAATGGAAGGTCTTGCCTTGTTGAAGGAAATTTTACAGGAGGGAGATTGGATGTGCAAGCTGGATTTGAAGGACGCTTATTTTTCAGTTCCTCTTCATCCAGACTCTCAGGAATTTCTTTGTTTTCTATGGAAAGGGAATTACTACAAATTTCTATGCCTGTGCTTTGGGCTATCCCCGGCCCCACTTGTTTTTACAAAACTCATGAAGGTGCCTATAGCTCTGTTAAGGCGGCTGAATATCCTTCTGATCATCTTTTTGGACAATATTCTCCTGATTGGGAAAACAATGGAGGACATCAAGATGTCTCGAGACACCTTGATCTATGTCGTCCAGAGTTTGGGGTTCACAGTCAATGTGGAAAAGTCAGTTCTAGATCCTACACAGAAGATCGAATTTCTTGGGGTAATAGTAAACTCGAGCTCAATGTCACTAATGCTCCCATCGTTGAAGAGAGAAAAAATTATCAATCAGTGTCAGAAATTATTGAGAGAGGAAGTGGTTTCAGTGAGAGAGATAGCAAGTGTGATAGGAAGACTGGCTTCATCAGCTATTGCAGTCCTACCTGCTCCTCTACAGTACAGAGCTCTTCAACGCCAGCAAATTCTGGAGTTGGCAAAAGGGGGAAATTTCAACTCCATGGTGTCCCTGTCAAAAGAAGCAAGAGAGGAACTGCAGTGGTGGATACAGAATATCACTCTGAGTCAGGGCAAAACATTGATTTCTACCTCTCCAACTCTGACGATCTCAACAGATGCATCTCTCAAGGGTTGGGGTGCGTTTTGCCAGGGCCACAGGACAGGAGGTCCTTGGTCTCTAGAGGAGTCTCAACTTCATATCAATGTATTAGAGCTGAAAGCAGCAAAACTAGCAATTCAAACTTTTGTTCGATTATTTCCCAGGTACAAATCTCTCCATTTGAAAATGGACAATGTGGTAGCTCTAAAATACCTTCTGAAGATGGGGGGTACAAAGAGTCAGCTTCTGACAAAGATAAGCAAGGAAATCTGGGATTACCTAATTTCCCTGGGGATCATAATTACTGCAGAGTACCTGCCAGGAAAGTTAAACTTGGAGGCAGATGCAGAGTCACGGTCAATCAAAGACTCAAGCGAATGGATGCTGAAGAAATCAGTCTTTCAGAGGATTTGCAGTCTGCGGGGAACACCTTGCACGGACCTGTTTGCGTCAAGAGTTTCACACCAGGTTCCCAGATGCATGTCTTGGAAACTGGATCCTCTCAGTATCAACCGAGACGCCTTTCAGCCCTGCTGGACACATCTTCAAGGGTACGCTTTTCCTCCATTTGCACTAATCGGCAGAGTGTTGAGAAAAGTCAAGATCGACCAGGCTTCCCTAGTTTTGATAACTCCGGCTTGGCAGGGACAGCCTTGGCACCCAATTCTTCTTCAAAGGTCTGTGAGAAACCCTCTACTTTTACCAAAACCCCAGGATCTGTTGAGAGACCCAAAAGGGAACTTTCATCCACTTGTACTGCAATCAAAGCTTCAGCTAGTGGCTTGGACAGTATCAGGAAAAGACTTCTTAGTGAAGGAGTATCAGAGGGGGCTGCTCAACTTATCACGGCTTCCAGAAGGGAAGGCACAACTTCACATTACGAGTCAGCCTGGCGCAAATTTAGTAGCTGGTGTAGTACAAAACAAGTTGATCCCTTTCGATGTCCTATAAATTGGATTTTAGACTTTCTTGCGGACATGTTTGCACAGGGATTGGAATATAATACGATTGCAGGATATCGATCAGCTATATCGGCGTACCATGAACCAATTTCAGGTATTGCCGTTGGGAAACATCCTATGGTTTCAGCATTAGTAACAGGTATTCATAATAAGCGGTGCCCTCAGCCCAGATATCTCTTTGTGTGGGATGTTGATAAGGTGATTATCTATCTCATGGGTGTGGGTGCGGATTTGTCTGATAAACGTTTAACCCTAAAATTGACTATGCTTCTAGCATTAACCTCAGTAGCGAGAGCTCATGAACTTGGCTCTTTAGATGTAAGATATCTAGTAAGACATTCAGCAGGTTATGCCTTCCATTTTGGTAAAGTAACCAAATCAGCCAGACCAGGAAAAATGCGCCCTACTATTGAATTTAAGAAATTTTCTGAGGACAAAAATGTTTGTGTTTGTCATTTCATTGATTTGTATATTGAAAGGTCAAGATCGTGGAGAGGACAGGAAAATCAGTTACTTTTAAGTTTTATTAAACCTCATCAGGCAGTTAAAACATCTACCATTTCTCGTTGGATTGTAGAGGTAATGAAAGAGTCAGGCATTGATACTTCTAGTTTTTCTGCCCATTCTACTAGGTCTGCCTCGTCTTCTAAACAGAAAGTGATAGGGGTACCACTGAAAGAAATTTTAAAACGAGGTCATTTTATTGCAAACAGATATTAAAAGATTGACTTGGGAATTATCTGTTACCTGGAAAGCTTTGAAGAGAGGATTTGAGCAATGGCTTCCCGTCCTTTATGCGTGAATAACGCGGGAACGCCCTCAGTGTTACATCTTTGGCGGAGATTTTATGAAATGAAATTTAGGATTGTGCAAGGGCGCGAAGCGCCCGCAGTGCAATCCGGATTTTATGAATAAAATCGAAGGTTGAAGCATAAGATTTTGTAGTTTGCGTTTCATAAATATATGTGACGGTGGTTCCGAAAAAACATTTTGCTTCTTATTCTTGTGTTTCTCCCCCTTTTGTATCATTTGGAATACACGAATTGTCGATGGCTTAATAATTGCTAAAATTTGTTGTCACATGGAGAAAATTTTCCCTATTATTAGAAATTGAGCAATGACTTTCGACCATTATGCGTGAATAAGGCGGGAACGCCCTCAGTGTTACATCTTTGGCTTCGATTTCATAAAATCCGGATTGCACTGCGGGCGCTTCGCGCCTTTGCACAATCCTAAAATATTAGTGATACACTGCTAGAAATTCGTAGGTGTAGTGACAAACATCTACAGGTATCGAATTACTAAAAATAAATGTTGCCATGGTTACCCTGGCATTGTTTCCAGGTCTCTTCTGTTTTTTGCTGACAAACCTATAAAATGGGGATCTGCTCAGGTAAGGGAAAACAAATTTTAGAAAGTGGAAAAGTTTTCACTGGACGTAAGTTAAAGCGAAATTCACCATGGTAATAGTGTTGGATGCTGATATGTAGCTTTGTCAGCAAAAAAATAAAGAAGACCTGGAACCGAGCCATAGTAGCAATGGCAATAAATTTCGTTGCTATTTTCACAACTGCAGTTATTTACCACTCTACATGCAATGTTCCAACAATATATCATTGAAACATTCTGAGTTATTCACATATTTATATGTCAGCAATATCTTCTTGAACGTTGTGTTGTCACGTTGCCATGGAGATCATGTTTCGGAAAAAAACCTTTAAACGGCAATATCTCAGGAACGAAAAATGATTTTTTGAAAATTCAAAAACTGACTTTCAGCATTTTTAAAGCTGTTTCAAATAGTGCACAAAAATCAACTTGTGATTTTTTTAGTTCAGTGCCCCTTTAAGTGTCGCTTATTTGACTGCATTGCAAAATGCCTTCAAAATTTTTCTTTGTTAGGCCACCTCCTATAATTAATCATTCGTTCATAGTCATTTTTTATGCAAAAATCTCGATGAGGGATGCGGTGATTGTTTGATTATTTTTCAGTTTTAAACTTGTTATTTATAAGACAGAACATAAACTAATGGGTTTTTCAAGGGCGCTTAGTGCATTCTGTAAACAAATTTGACATTCCGTAAGTTAACAAAAGTTTTATAAACGCGTGATAAAATTCGGAACAGAAATTCATTGGTATTTTTTTTAAAGCTGTTGGTGAAAAGCTTATCAACAATTTTTGGTTATGCAGTTTATGAACGTTTATATCGTTTTTCGATTTTACCTCTCCAAGATGGTTACTTCGCAACAATAAAAGAATTTTATAACTTTAGAAAAATAATCAAACTCGATGCGCAATTATTGAAATTTAATGCGCGCAGAAGACTATGAACGAATGATTAATTATAGGTGGCCTTATTAAGGTATGATATACTTTATGAATATTAACAGCAAATATCCAGGTGCGTCATTAGGGGTATTCTTAAGTTTGATAATCGTTGATTTGATGAAAGCACCACGATGAAGGCGTATTGCAGTCAATGGTACATGGAATTTTTCGAATATTTTGATGGAATTCGAAATTGGTTTGAACGTGAGTCGGTGAAACGTGTGTTAGTATATTATATTAAAATGTTTTAATTATGAAGTATTTATTATGAAGTGTTTTCATTTATGAATTGCCAGATTTATGTTTGGTAAGAAGTGGATACGTTTTTTGGGGGACTTCAGGGAAAGATTACAGTATTTCTTCACTTTTTCAATTCAAATAACTTGTTTGAATTTAAACGGTTTAATAAGCAGTATTTCTTTCAACAAATCATCATCATGAATATCTGTCCAGTCATATGGAGATCTGATGAAAATAGAAAATAAAATCCAGTGTAAATAAAAGAGCGAAGTTACAAACAATAACCCTGTAGAGAATGCAAGAAGATAAGACAGTTAGCTGAAAAGTCCCACATAATTTGGCTGCCAGGTCAAGGGTACGAGGAGTAAAAAACAAGCAAAACAAAAACATTGTCATGGTGTCAGGCGAAGCTGTCCAAGGAAATCAAATCACATAAGTTGACACACTAGAATGAAGAAAAACTCGAACATTAGGTACACATCGAAGAATATAGTATATACTTACTGTCGCTTTTTGCTCGAGTTTTCCATGTTATTTTTCCTTCGCTTCTGGTTGCTTTCTTTTTTTCTTTCTTCTTGTTTTTTGTCACTTCTGCTTCTTGTTCTTCACTTTCCTTCTCCATTCTGTGCAGTTTAAAAGCTGCACCCCTAAGATCGCACTCTTTTTCACTATCAAAGTCAGACACCTTGTTTTCTCTGCGTGGTGATGTAAAGTGAAGTAAAAAGAATGTTTTAAAGAATGTTTTATTCTGAACAAGTTCGAATGTTTTCACGCATTCGAAATTCTATCAAATCGTTTGAAACTCCAAACCTACGAAAAGTCAATATGGCTGACAGCAATACCATTGCAAGAATGCCAACAACCTGTGTTTGTTCTGCTCCATTTGATATTGAATCCTGTCCTCGTGGTGGATTTATCATCAACAGACACAATGAGCTGTACTGTACTGCGGAGATAGTAAATGAAGTGTGCAGGTGTGAGGTTGCTATCGAGCCACAACTACAACCTCTGACCGGTGAGACATTCAATTTAAAAAGCGCATTGAAAACGAATGATGCAAGGGCTGATGTTGCAGCTAGAGGCTTTTGGATTAAAGGACAGATGGCGTACGCTGACGTAAGGGTTTTCAACCCATTGGCCAAATGTCACAAAATCGAAGTTTCCAGGCTTTACACAAGAAAGACGAAACTGAAAAGAAAAGAAAATATAACGAACGTATCATCAATGTCGAACATGGATCCTTCACGCCATTAGTATTTTCGTGCTACGGTGGAATGTCAAGAGAATGCGCACGCTTTTATTCTCACGCAGCAGATCTGATTGGTGAAAAACGCAAATTACCAAAATCTAGTTAGTGCATGGATAAAGACATGGTTAAACTTTTGTCTAATACGTTCGATGCTGCTTTGTGTGAGAGAAACAAGATCCCTATTCGAAAGAAATCACAGCCATGGTGAAGACATCAAGTTGGCTGTGCTTGAAAGTAGTGTTAATTGAAACTATTTAATTTGAAACTATTTAATCGTCGTTTATTGTAGTAATATATTGTAGTTTGTTCGTATATGTGATAAAAAATGCACGTTATATTATTGAAAAAAAAAAGACGAAATGATATACCGAGAAACTGATTAGGGAGATTCGTAAAACCGACGAGCCTGTTACACGAAAAAAATCAATTACTTGTGAGAATTAAAATAATAAAAAGTTACTTTAGAGATTTAAAGCCTTTTCTTGTATCAAAAGAAACATCATTACTTTGCACGCTTATTTCAAGTGTTGATGTCAAGTTTCTTATGACTTTGTAGGGAAAAATTTATTAATTTTTTTTGAAAATGTATTTTTGAACATACGCAAACCGATTCAACATTTTATCCGACATTCTCAAGTCGGAGGAAAAGTCGGATTGGTTTGCGTCGCCAGCAAAACTGCTTGCAGGGCTTTACGCTGATTATGGGCATGCGCATTAGCTTACAAAAAACACTGAACTCCAAAGGTGGTTGAATTATATTGAATCACACTGTTTGATATCTCCATTTCAATTCGGTTTCGGTTTAATTTGAGGTTTTTTATCCACCAATCTAATTCCATTCTTGCTTCCTGGGACAGTATCAAAGTGGAATGGTAGCTTCCCTTTGCAGCCAATTCCCAAATTTGTTGTCTTTGAAGGCCCCTGTAATATAGAGGCGCTTGCACAATTGCTATTCCTGTTGCTGATAACTTCCCTATAACCTGGGTCAGCTCCCTTATTGAAACTGCAGATTGGTCCAGTAAAGATTGACACTGTTTTACAATTTTCATTCTCTTTTCTTGAGGAATAGATATAGTCATTTCCTGTGAATTTATATCCACTCCCAGAAATTGAATAATTTGGGTTGGTTCGAAAACTGACTTCTGTATGTTGATTAGGAATCCTAGATTTTGTAATAGATAGATAACACTGTCCCTGGCTATCTGCAGGTCCTCTTTGCACGAAGCTATCATTAGTAAATCGTCCAGATATATTATCACACAAATATTTAGCCTCCTTAAAAGTGCAATTGGCACCTTCATCAATTTTGTGAAAACCCTTGGAGCTGAGGCAAGACCAAAACACAGGCAAAGAAATTGGTAAAGTTGCCCTTTCCACTTGAACCTTACATGTTTTTGGGACTTTGGGCTAGAGGAACACAAAAATATGCATCCTTTAGATCTATCTTGCACATGTAGTCCCCATGTTTTAGCATTTCCTTCAGTAAAAACAGTCCCTCCATTTTGAAATGATGGTAAGGAATGTACTTGTTCAATTTTTTCAGGTTTATTACAGGGCGGTACCCTGAATCCTTCTTTGGAACAAGAAAAATCGAGCTCAAAAACTCCCCTTGGCATGGTGCAACTGGTTCTATGACTTTCTTCTGAAGCATTCCTTGAATCTCTTGATCTACAAGTTTCGACTCTTCCATAGACATTTGAAGAGGTGGAGGAGGAGCAGGTTGGGCAGGTTTCTCCAGAAATGGAATCTCGTACCCCCGGACATAATTTAGGATCTCCTGGTCGCCTGTTAACTTTTTCCAATTCTTTTGATAGTGCTGAGGCAAGTCCAGCCTCAACTCCATAATCAGGCTTTTTATTACAGGATGAACTCTGGGAAACTGTTGAAGGCTTAGTAATTGCACTTTTACAGTGGGTATCAAGTAATGAGTAATTCTTACCTTTTCTAAAGAACACTGGTCTTTGCCCTCTGCCTCGGTGTGTTTCATGCGACAGAGGGCTTCTCTGAAAGGGCTGGCTGTATGATGTCCGACGTGGTAGTTGGTTGGAATTGTTGGTATTCCCACCTCGTTGAAGCCCAGAAAATCATGATTTTGATTTTTGTTTTGCAGTTGAAGTTTTTGAGAATCTCTCTTCAAACTTTTCCCCAAACAGAACATCTGAGGGTGCAACGAATAAATTGTCAGACTTCTGTATTCTCAACACTTTCCAGGAACATCTTTTTTTCTTGTTCCATTTCATGCCACAGTTTTGTCAACGGGCCATAGATGTGATGTATTTTTTCTTGAATTGTCTTTAAGACCTTTTCTTGGTGTAAGGCAAGAATTTTGTCGTTTTCCAGTAAAAGTTCCTTTATATATTCATCTAAGTCCTGTGGACCTTGGATGTTCGTGGGAACAGGGTTTAAATCTAGTATTTTATCTTTTAATTCCTTTTCTGCCAAATGTTTTGTTTATTCACATATTTATTCACATAATCAGCCATATCTGTTGTTAGCTGCCATGAGTTATCATGGTCTTCGCACAGCTCGAATCGCTTGGCTTTCGAGGCTGGAGCTGATAACGGTTCTGATTCACTGGCACTACGTTTGTTACCACTGGACTGAATCTCAGTGATGGCAATGTCTACACTGGTATCCTGCACCTGTGGTGTAACGGGATTTTGGGTTGTGGTACTGGCTGTGTCAGTCACAGTTGACGATGAAGTTTGCCTATGAAAAATACGTGAAAACATTATCGGTTCTCTGAAAGAACTGATAAAAAAGTCGACAAATCAAGTCTGTAACTTGATTAGTTAGTCTGAGACCAATTTAGAAGGTAGATATGTTCGATTGCTTAGATAAACGTTGATATAATCCTTAAGGTAATTCGGAGTTTACTTACATGGCGTCCATCTTGTTTGCGAGAATTTGCACGAACAGGTCGTTGAAACAATGTCTTCTAGCTTAAAGCCAGAAGGCACAACATTCCAGTATTAGATCGGGCGGAGATTTTATGAAATAAAATTAGAAAAGTAATGGGTAAAAAGGAATGCTAACTGGTGCAATCTGCTTAGCAAAGCATTTGATACAGCTAGCTATGCATCGATAATTTTGAAACTGTGCGGAATCGGTATCACAAGAATTCCCCAAAACTAGATTACCAGCTACTTGTTTGGTCACTTTCAACAAGTTTTCTATGATGGAACAATGTCCTCTCGAAAGCCAGTATTCTGTGGAGTTCAGCAGAGGGGGTCCATTCTTCGACATCTCCTGTTTCTTCTAACACTGTAATGATTCGGCTACAGCTTTATCACAATGCAAAGATAACTAAGTACGCAGATGATACTGTCCTTTACTATGCTGGAATGTCTATTGATGACATTGAAAAGGTTGATGACATTGCAAACTGCTTGAAAGAGAATGAGCTTATCCTGAATTACAAATAACTAAGTAAGTAAGTAAATTAGTACCAAATTCGGACTAAATTTCAAAAGCTATAAAAATTTCGCATGAATGATAATTGGAAGTTCAGTAACTTCCAAAAGCATTTGCGTGCTAAGTATAATTTGTATGTAAATTTTTTTCACAGAGCATCTAGGCACAAGTTACTTATCCGTAAGAAGTCATAAAAAAGTCGTTTTGTTTTTAGTTTTTTTGTTTGTTTTTTTAAAAGAAAGTTGTTTTCATGACATCATCTCCATTAAGTCCCATTAAGTTCTTGACATAAATATGAAATAGCTTACTTTCGATTCTTTTCGTAAACACTTTATAACACGTTAATGAACTGGTTTGACTACAAAATTTTTTTATTTTGAAATGTTGTATCTAACACTTCTCGCGTCAATATTCGGTTCTTTCCTTTTCAAAACTGTTCCTGGGTTGTACAATTTCTGGAAGCAGGTACAAAGAAAGGATGCCAATGAGGCCTATTCGAATGTGCGTGGCAGGTGGTTTGTGCGTGCTTATGGCGAGCATTGATGCTTTGTACCGATTAAACTTGTATCAGAGAGGAGAATATCCATGCAAATATCAACACTGCTATATGACGTTAATTCCGTGGTTCTTTGCATTGATCAGCAGCAACTGGATTGCCGCTAAACAACTCGGTTCCAACTCTCCAGAAAGAATAAAGATACTGTTTCGTATTGTTTTACAATATGCCCTAGCACTTTTCACAACCTTCGTTATAACCAAAATCCTTGCTCCTATTTATGCAAAACTCGACGGTGTAAACCAGGTAATCATATCCTTGGTTATATTGCTACCGTGTTTCATATGTAAGTCAATTTGCCGAATATCTAGTTATGGGATGAGAGATGTGTTAGCTCCGGGGAAAATCCATTTGTTATCAGTTGGATATAGAATACTGGTGACAACATTGTATCGCTTTATTCAGGCTTTCATCAAGGACACCAAAACATATATTATCACAAGTTTTGTGCAAGTCCTGATTACGTTTTTTGAAAGAATAAGTTTGCTCGTAGTAAATTACTTTCTTTTGTGGATATTGAAGAAATGCTGCAGATCAGAGATCAATCATCAAGTGACGCCATTTTCGAGACGCCTTTTGACAGATGTAATGTTGGTCGGCTTTTTGACGGAATTTGTAAGTGTCGTTTTGTCGCAAACGTTATTACTTTATGGTGGTTTTGTACGACAGGTTCCAGTATACGACGTTTCAAGGAAGGGTTTTTCAGTGACGATATATTTACATGTGTATGTGAAACGAGTTGCTGCCAATTTAGGTTTAGAGTTGTTGTTTGCGATCATGGCATTTGTTCTTGTCATTCGATATTTGAACTTGCCGTTGTTAACTTTATGGAGAAAAACCTGGAAGCAGAAAACACTAATTGTGTTAGCATCAACAAGTGTGCTGTGTAGCTATGTCGGTCATGATATAGTCGACACCGCCTATCAAATGGTAGATGTAAAACAGTTTAACTGCACAGCTTTTAAAGGCTTCTGAATACTTAAAGTCATTAGATTTGAATTTATGTTAAATGGATGCGATTTCTTCGGGTTTTGTTATGGTTATGTATGATAACATGTCGAGACAAATTTTGCGCTCGTAGCTTGTAATCTAAGCTCAGTTACCATTTCGACCGGAGTAGGAAGAGTAAAAGTAATTAATAATGTTAATCGAAAATGTCTGTTCGAGCAAATCTGTTTCTTATAAAATGTTTAAGCTTCTGGTTATTTTGTTTACCATCAATAATTTTATCGATGTTAGCGTGGTGCAGAAACAGCGTAGAACTAAAGACAATATCCCAAATTTTTGTTTAAATGTCAAGTTAACGCTTAGTTATTAAGTTCAGCCTCGTTTCTATGTATTTTATTGTTTTTTTAATTTCATAATGTTTTCATGGATTTTTTTATTTTTCAGTTTATTTTTCCGAATGCTTAATTACAAGACTCCTTTGTAAACAAACAACTTTTATAATCAAGTTAAAATTTGTTAATATTTACTATACTGGTTACTTGCTTTGTAGTATTTTGTTCGTTTGTTTCAAACAAAACTTTTTATTTCTCACTTTGGAAATGTTTAGTTGGGTGGGGTTGTCAATAAACAGGGGGGGACATTTTGAAACAAAACCATAAATGGGAGGGGTGTTAATAAATCGAAATGGGCGGTGAAATTTTGGGAAAACTGAAAATTTCCCCCCCTACAACTAGCTGCCCAAGAGAAACTGCGATGCATCCCTAAATTGAGTTTGTCCTGTTGTCGGATGGTTTTCGTGTATCGGTGTGCTATCACTGACTCCTCATACTCTGTCTCCAGTTGACGCGTCGCCATTTTGCTTGAATGTTTTGAAACATTCAAAATTACCATGTTAGCATTTATTAAAAAAATGCTGAACTTTCATAAATATTGCGATTTGATTGATTCTTTGTTTTTGTTAAATTTATTAAATCTTGTTAAATTCACATTGTTCAAAATAATCGCGCTATACTAATCCGAGTAGTGTGTAACACATTTAACTTAGAGAGTGTATTGTTTTTGTTTTTTTAATGGTCAAAATCTTCTTAATCGTGGTCATATAGCGGCAGTTCGACCACGCAAGACACATTCACAATTAGTATAATAGCACGTGGCATTTGACGTCAGATGTTTTTATGATCACGGGGAACCATTGCATTGCATCCCCAATCGAACGCGACGTTTTTGGGGAAATATCTCGAGAACCAATGGGGATAACTGACGTTTTTTAGGGTCAGCGATACGGGTAATGGGGTGACGCAAAATTTGGTCCTAAATTTAATTTGGTACTGCGGCTATGACGTCATCAAAACCTTTGATCGACCATATCTCCGCAACGGTTGGTCGTAGCGAAACGATCCCATACATTTTTTTGCTCAGTCTTTCAAGCTCTACAACATGGGCACGGTCTCTTTTTGAGATTCGGTGATTTAATTTTTCGTCACCTGTTTTCGTCACATTATTTTCGAAATTAAAGCCGTAAAAAACTTTTACGTGAGATACTAGTCTATATATACTAATCCGCGTTGTGCATACCACTTTTATTTTAGAGAGTGCTGTGTTTTTGCTTTTTTAATGGTCAAAATCTTCTTAATCGTGGTCATTTTTTCGTTAGACCATTGATAATTGACGATTAGTATAATAGCACGCGGCGTGACGTCAGTTTTTTTTTTATCTTATCACGGGGGAATCATTGCATTGCATCCCCAATCGAACGCGACGTTTTTGGGGAAATATCTCGAGAACCAATAGAGATAACTGACGTTTTTTAGGGTCCGCGATACGGGTGACGGGGTGACGCAACATTTGGGCCTAAATTTTATTTGGTACTGCGGATATGACGTCATTAAAATCTTTGATCGACGATATCTCTGCAACGGTTGATCGTAGCGAAACGATCCCATACACCTTTTTGATCAGCTTTTCGAGCTCTACAACATGGGTACGGTCTCATTTCGAGATTTGGTACTTTAATATTTCCTCACCTATTTTCGTGACAACATTTTCGAAATTAAAGTCGTAAAAAACTTTTACGCGAGATACTAGTCTTATTATAATAATCCGCGTTGTGCATACCACTTTTATTTTAGAGAGTGATATATTTAATTAAATTTTACGGTCATCGTCCTCTTATGTGCGCGTAAAACCACGTAGATGCGAGAGACACTTTTTTCACGATTATTCCAAAAGCACGTGGCATCATTTGACGTCAGTTTTTTTATGATCACGGGGAATCATTGCATTGCATCCCCAATCGAACGCGACGTTTTTGGGGAAATATCTCGAGAACCAATAGGGATAACTGACGTTTTTTAGAGTCCACGATGCGGGTAATGGGGTGACGCAACATTTGGGCCTAAATTTTATTTGGTACTGCGGCTATGACGTCATCAAAATCTTTGATCGACGATATCTTTGCAACGGTTGGTCGTAGCGAAACGATCCCATACATTCTTTTGATCAGTTTTTCGAGCTCTACAACATGGGTATACTTTTGAGTTGCGATTCTATGATTAATTTTTTCGTCACGGGGTACGTACACAGGAATGGCGGATTTGACCTAACGTTTTCGAAGTTAAGTTCGGTAAAAAGGTTTTACCCGGGATACTAGTCTTATTATAATAATCCGCGATTGTGCATCCCACTTTTATTTTAGAGAGTGATATATTTAACTAAATTTTACGTAGGATTTCCTATATTGGCCGCGTAAAGCCACGTAGATGCGAGAACGCTTTTTTCTCAATGACGTCAGATTCTACTGAATCATTGATTTGACGTCAGTTTTTTTATCAGTACATACAACAACGTTTATACGCTTCCACACGGGATTTGAATAAAAGGATCATTTTCGAAATAAAAGCCGGTAAGAAATGTTTTACCTCAAATGCATGTTTATCGTTGGCGGCGTGCGACGACGCCTTGGCGTCTAGTCTTATTATACTAATTCGCGTTGTGTGTCACACTTTTATTTTAGAGAGTGATATATTTAGTTTTATTTTACGGTCATCGTCCTCTTATGTGCGCGTAAAACCACGTAGATGCGATAGACACTTTTTTCACGATCATTCCAAAAGCACGTGGCATCATTTGACGTCAGATGTTTTATGATCACGGGGAATCATTGCATTGCATCCCCAATCGAACGCGACGTTTTTTGGGAAATATCTCGAGAACCAATAGGGATAACTGACGTTTCTTGGGGTCAGCGATACGGGTGATGGGGTGACGCATCATTTGGGCCTAAATTTTATTTGGTACTGCGGATATGACGTCATCGAAATCTTTGGTCAGCGATATCTCTGCAACGGTTGATCCTAGCAAAACGATCCCATACACTTTTTTGATCAGCTTTTCGAGCTCTACAACATGGGTACGGTCTCATTTCGAGATTTGGTACTTTAATATTTCCTCACCTATTTTCGTGACAACATTTTCGAAATTAAAGTCGTAAAAAACTTTTACGCGAGATACTAGTCTTATTATAATAATCCGCGTTGTGCACACCACTTTTATTTTAGAGAGTGATATATTTAATTAAATTTTACGGTCATCGTCCTCTTATGTGCGCGTAAAACCACGTAGATGCGAGAGACACTTTTTTCACGATCATTCCAAAAGCACGTGGCATCATTTGACGTCAGTTTTTTATGATCACGGGGAATCATTGCATTGCATCCCCAATCGAACGCGACGTTTTTGGGGAAATATCTCGAGAACCAATAGGGAAAACTGACGTTTTTTGGGGTCAGCGATACGGGTGATGGGGTGACGCATCATTTGGGCCTAAATTTTATTTGGTACTGCGGATATGACGTCATTGAAATCTTTGATCAGCGATATCTCTCTAACGGTTGGTCGTAGCGAAACGATCCCATACATTTTTTGATCACTTTTTCGAGCTCTACAACATGGGTATACTTTTGAGTTGCGATTCTATGATTAATTTTTTCGTCACGGGGTACGTACACGGGAATGACGGATTTGACCTAATGTTTTCGAAGTTAAGTTCGGTAAAAAGATTTTACCCGGGATACTAGTCTTATTATACTAATTCGCTTTGTGCATACCACTTTTATTTTAGAGAGTGACATATTTAGTTTTATTTTACGGTCATCGTCCTCTTATGTGCGCGTAAAACCACGTAGAGGCGAGAGACACTTTTTTCACGATCATTCCAAAAGCACGTGGCATCATTTGACATCAGTTTTTTATAATCACGGGGAATCATTGCATTGCATCCCTAATCGAACGCGACGCTTTTGGGGAAATATCTCAAGAACCAATAGGGATAACTGACGTTTTTTGGGGTCAGCGATACGGGTGATGGGATGACGCATCATTTCGGCCTAAACTTTATTTGGTACTGCGGATATGACGTCATTGAAATCTTTGATCAGCGATATCTCTCTAACGGTTGGTCGTAGCGAAACGATCCCATACATTTTTTTGATCAGTTTTTCGAGCTCTACAACATGGTTACATTTTCCGTTTCCAATTCCTAAATTGAACTTTTCATCACGGGGATCGTTCACGGGAAAGGCGATTTTGACCAATCCTTTTCGAAGTTAAGTTCGGTAAAAAGTTTTTACCCGGGATACTAGTCTACTTATACTACACGTCCGTTCAGTTTCACTGAAAATGCGGAATCTTATTATACGCATGCGCATTTAAAGCATGATATCTAGCATTGCGAGGAAAAGAAAAAGCTCCGTTCTCAAATTCAGTTGTTTACTTTATGACTGAATTTCTGGGAAAAAAACCGAATATTAACTATGTAACCCTATATTTTTCGGATAGCTAAATGAATAAACTTACTCTTCCACTGCATCATTGTTTTCTTTCTTCTCTATCCTTTGAAAACAACAGCGACAAAATTAGTTAAAATTTAATATCAAATATTCATTATTTAAGCTGTTGAAACCGACACTTGATGAGTTTTATTTGCAAAACAAAACTATATCAGAGCATCAGTAGCCATGTAACAAGGTTTCCTGAAAGTTTCAAGTTCCTAAAAATTTTTTTCACCAACATTTTACGAGTAAATCTAGATGTCACTAACATCAAAATATTACATCAAATTTTCCAGCTACAAGTCTTTTACAAAAAAATTCGAATGTCAATCGAACTCTCAGCGAATACTTTATGCAACCTTGTACCCAGTATTTCTTGTCTTTTCACTATTCAAATGGCGAAATAACAAGAAACATTGGGTACGATGATGCTTACTTTTTATGTTACTAACAATGAGATTCTTTGTTGTTGTTGCGACAAAAAGAATCTTCTGTTAAGACAATGGATAAACATGCCCGTTCTTCGATCGTGTAGAGCCGCATAGAGATAAAGATTGCTCTGTCTGTGATAAGAGAACCCAGCCGGCAAAAAGACGTCTTAAATTCGTCTTAAACTAGTCGGATTTGTCCGTTTAGAAAACGTCTTTTAAAGACGTCTTTAAAACGTTATAAAAAAACGTTTTCTTAACGGAAAAATCCGACTAGTTTAAGACGGATTTAAGACGTCTTTTTTCTAACGTTTTAAAGACGTCTTCATTTTATCTGCTAAAAACGTTTTTAAAACCACTTTAAGATGTCTTTTCAGGTGCGTTTCTCCTTGGGTACAGAAGACCATTAATTAGTTTCTCATGTCTTCATGTTTCAGTAATAATGAATGAATGAATGAATAAAGAAATAAATAAGAAAACTGATGACAAAATCTTCTTATTCAAATATTTACATGTAAATTATAAATTAATTGGGGAACAAATAGCTCATAACACTGCCAAAGTTTAAAGCCGGCCATTATTAAAAAATATTCCGTAAAACGGAAGTATAGTCTTTCATAAAATAAGGTATAAAAAGACATGCACCTCACTTTTTATGCACTGAAGATGATTTTTATCGAAAAGCTTTTGCTCTTTTAAACACGAGTCTTATCTATTTTTCACATATGTTTTAACCTGGCATAATATTATTCTACACATGCAAATAAAAAATGGTGATTTTTCAATTAGCAGGAGCAGCTGTTGTTGTCATGTTTTTCGTCAGTGAAACAAGAGCAGTTTTTAGTTTATCGCATGATTTTGTGTATTTCCTCCTTCTCAGCTTTTTTGACAGAGATCTAAAATACAAAAACCCTATTTAATGAGAGGTGTTATAACAATCACAAAAATGAAAACATCTAGAGTAAACAGGACACATACCAGTAACTGCTGATATAATCTTTTCTCATCAAATGTTTTGTTATCATGTTAAGAGAACAATAAGCAACTTGGGTGAAAATAATCTAAAATAAAGAATAACAAACACTTTTAGCAGAACAGAACAAACGGAATGCATTGAAGGATACATACAATAAAGCAACAAGCATAGAAAAGCATGAAAATTAAATTAAAAAGTTATATAATTACCATTTCAGTACTAAATTAACTGCGTACTGGAAATCTGATCTATCTACTTGGATTAACTGAAACCTGAAAAACAGACAAAACATTCATGTCTATCATTAAACTCCATAGACATTTCGAAACATCATCGAAGTGTATATGACAGAACAACAAACTCATAACAAAGCACAAAAATTAAATATCAGTGCAAGAAACACAAGAATAACATAGATACTGATGTATATATCTTTATATATATCTTGAATATAAAAACAAACATGACAGGCAAACTTTTCCAAAAACTGTGCTCATTATTGGGTAAAATAAAATAATCTCAAGTATCTTAATCTAAGTGAAACGTTTAAACTCTGTCTAAACTAAAATTTGCATCCATCATTTTAAGAAATTCATCTTTTCGTACAACTTCAAAGTTCTGAATGGAAAGAAACATTTCATGCGTTCGAAAATTTGTTCTAAAATTTTGGCAATGTCATTGTGGATGTCATTGTGGATGGTTTCTAATTACAAATTTGAGTTTGAAAACCTTTGAAAGTAAATAAAGTAAAACAAGGAAACCTTTCCTTACAGTTGTTACAAAGTTTCTCTTAAAGAAGATAATTTCTACAAAACGTTCATTGACTTACCTTGCAGTATCAGATGTCTTCATTTTCACGTTAATCAGCCAATTTACTTTCATATTAAAAAAATTTTTAGGTCTTTGAATTTATCATTTTCTGAAAGTTCAATGATTTGGCTTTTTAATAACATATAGCTTTTTCTGCGAAAAACTCATTTGATATCGATTTTTAACTGTTTTCCACGTACACTAGCAGCTAACCCAGCAAAATGTGTCTTTTTGATTCACACAATAAACGTTATCCATTTGAAGAATCATGTTGTTCTAAACTGTTTTCTTCTCCACAAAGGATGAACAATGGATTCCAATCGGTCAGCGTGGTTACATTACGTTAAAAAGTAGTAAAAATTCATCTGTTTTCATGCCCATGAACGTGACCTGAACGAAGCCATTCTCAATACTTATAAAAACGGCTGAAATTAAAGTTCCAACTGCGCATGCGTATAATAATATTCCGCAAGCGAACGGACGTGACTAATTCGCAATGTGTGTAACACATTTAACTTAGTGAGTGTTTTGTTTTTGTTTTTTAATGGTCAAAATCTTCTTAATCGTGGTCATTTTTTCGTTAGACCATTGATAATTGACGATTAGTATAATAGCACACGGCGTGACGTCAGTTTTTTTATCTTATCACGGGGGAACCAATGCATTGCATCCCCAATCGAACGCAACGTTTTTGGGGAAATATCTCGAGAACCAATAGGGATAACTGACGTTTTTTGAGGTCCGCGATACGGGTGACGGAGTGACGCAACATTTGGGCCAAATTTAATTTGGTACTGCGGCTATGACGTCATCAAAACCTTTGATCGACCATATCTCCGCAACGGTTGGTCGTAGCGAAACGATCCCATACATTTTTTGATCAGTTTTTCAAGCTCTACAGCATGGGTACACTTTCCATTTCCAATTCCGTAATTAAAATTTTCGTCACGGGGTACACACACGGGAACGCGTCGTATTTCTGCAGATTCTTTTCGAAATTAAAGTCGTAAAAAACTTTTATGCGAGATACTAGTCTACTTATACTAATTCGCAATCGTGTGCAACACATTTAACTTAGAGAGTGTTGTGTTTTTTCTAAATTTACGGTCAAAATCTTCTTAATCGTGGTCATTTTTTCGTTAGACCATTGATAATTGACGATTAGTATAATAGCACGCGGCGTGACGTCAGTTATTTTTGTCGTATCACGGGGTAGCCATTGCATTGCATCGCCAATCGAACGCGACGTTTTTGGGGAAATATCTCGAGAACCAATAGCGATAACTGACGTTTTTTAGGGTCGGCAACACGGGTGATGGGGTGACGCAATATTTGGGCCTAAATTTTATTTGGTACTGCGGCTATGACGTCATCAAAATCTTTGATTGATGATATCTCTCCAACGGTTGGTCGTAGCGAAACGATCCCATACATTTTTTTGATCAGTTTTTCGAGCTCTACAACATGGGTACGGTCTCTTTGCGAGATTTGGTACTTTAATTTTTCTTCACCTATTTTCGTGACAACATTTTCGAAATTAAAGTCGTAAAAAACTTTTACGCGAGATACTAGTCTTATTATACTAATCCGCGTAGTGTGTAACACATTTAACTTAGAGAGTGTTGTTTTTTTTTCAAATTTACGGTCCAAATCTTCTTAATCGTGGTCATTTTTTCGTTAGAAAATTGATAATCGTGGATTAGTATAATAGTACGCGGCGTGACGTCAGTTATTTTTATCGCATCACGGGGGGAACCATTACATTGCATCCCCAATCTCTAACGGTTGGTCGTAGCGAAACGATCCCATATATTTTTTTGATCAGCTTTTCGAGCTCTACAACATGGGTGCACTTTTGAGTTGCGATTCTATGATTTATATTTTCGTCGCGGGGAACGTACACGGGAATGGTGGATTTGACCTAATGTTTTCGAAGTTAAGTTCGGTAAAAAGTTTTTACTCGGGATACTAGTCAACAGATAATAAACAACAGATTTGTAAATGCACATGTATACATATTATATCCCATATGCTTTCTCTGTAAGAAGAACCATATTGATGGATGCAGGAAATATATCGATTACCGAAAAGTTCGAGATATCGAGAGTCGACTGTATTATGACAAGAAAACAAACTTTGGATGATGATTAGAATCCAAGAAATGTATATATAAATACAATGAGATCGCTAAAACCTTATGTGTAATATGTTCTAGGACACAATACACCATGTTTGAAAAGAACATTGTGATGCAGACACTAACAAAATTTTGTGCCATTTATCTTTTCGTGAACATGTGTGTTATTTATAAACTCCATGAAAAGATTCAAGTGGTGATATGCAGGCAACGGCGGATCTGGAGGGTACCGTATCGGAGATAATTTCGTCGGGGAAAATTTTTTGTCGTTTTTTCGTCATTATGCAAAATTTTACTAATACTTTCTTATAAATTTCACTTTTTCAAAATTTTCGTCACGAAGAAAATATTTCGTTACTTTTCCCCGACGAAATTATCCTCGATAAGGGTCGGGACTTGTGGATAAGCGCATTATTAACATAATTTGTGTATTCAATTTATGTTACCAATGGGATTATTTGAACATTTTTCTTTTATGGTTAAATTGCTAACACCCTCCTACAGAAGTTGTGACTTACCTCTAGGTCCGCCACTGCGAGGTTTAGTAGAAATAGATTTTCATACCGTATGTTATGTTGGTTTAAGTTATATGCAATATACTTTTTATCTTCTTGTTATCCTATTAACTGTCATTGATTAAGATCTTTGAAATGTTCAAGTTTCTCCTCCTCCTACTAATCCAAGTTATGAACAATTTCTTGTAATGTTTACTTAAATATGTTACCCAATTCGTGATTCTAGTAAAATTTGGAAGGTTTGCACAAAGAGCAATTGGAAGGTCCTGATGTTAAGTGTGAGCAAGGGAAAAAAACGTGTTTTTGTTTTTTAATTAATCCTTTTGACAGAAACATGTTTATATCAAGTATGATACCTTTTTGGAAAGCTTATTTACATCTCTAAAAGCTCATGTTAAAAATTTTGAGTTAAAATAAAAATTTTAAATTTTAAAACGAGGCAAAGAAAATGAACCTTAAACGTAGCTCCATTTACAAAACTAAAAGAGCTTGGAGATTGAGATTTGGCTTACTGAGAAGCTGAAGGATAGATCTAAAAACGCTTTTTTTTTGTATCTTGTAATTTTGAACAGAACAGGAGTTATACTCTTGTAAACGAAAAAAACGAAAATAGAAAAAAAATGTTTTAGAGAAATCGAATTATAACTAAATAAATAAGCTTTCCAAAAATGTACCATACTTGACATAAACATATTCTTGTCAAAAGGATTAATTAAAAAACAAAAACCTTTTTTTTCCCTTACTCACAACTAATGAATTATGTCAAATGCCACAGTGAATAATTTTTTGAGTAGCCTTATTTTTGAAACACACTGTATTTTAAATCATTACGTTGTAAAGCGTGGTTCACACTGCGAGCTAACGATGAGATAAGCATAGTGCGCATGATAAGCTAGCCGATTTTTCAATTTCCGCGCTTTTAAGCGTAGGAAATTGTTTGGCTTACACATTCTATCTATCTATCTATGTAACACTTTTTTGCTGTTTTCGGAAAGTCCGTTCGGATTTCGGATTGTTTGTTTATTCAGAATAGTTAATGACTGACCTATGCTAGGAAAACTTAGGACATGTTTGACTAAAATTGGGAAATTTAGACAAGGTGTTGATTTCAAATTTGACAGTCATTTTGTCAGAATTGACTAAAATTGGACAATTTGGGCCAAATTTGGACCAAATATCGAAAGTTCTTCAAATTTCATGAAATTTTGCATGGATTACAATTGAAAGGTGCTGATTTCAAATTTGACAGTCATTTTGTCAGATTTGACTAAAATTGGACAATTTGGGCCAAATTTGGACCAAATTTCGAAATGTCTTCAAATTTCCTGAAATTTTGCATGGATTACAATTGAAAGGTGCTGATTTCAAATTTGACAGTCATTTTGTCAGAATTGACTAAAATTGGACAATTGGAGCCAAATTTGGACCAAATTTCGAAAGTTCTTCAAATTTCATGAAATTTTGCATGGATTACAATTGAAAGGTGCTGATTTCAATTCTGACAATCATTTTGTCAGATTTGACTAAAATTGGACAATTTGGGCCAAATTTGGACCAAATTTCGAAAGTTCTTCAAATTTCATGAAATTTTGCATGGATTACAATTGAAAGGTGCTGATTTCAAATTTGGCAGTCATTTTGTCAGAATTGACTAAAATTGGACAATTGGGGCCAAATTTGGACCAAATTTCGAAAGTTCTTCAAATTTCATGAAATTTGCATGGATTACAATTGAAAGGTGCTGATTTCAAATTTGACAGTCATTTTGTCAGAATTGACTAAAATTGGACAATTTGGGCCAAATTTGAACCAAATTTCGAAAGTTCTTCAAATTTCATGAAATTTTGCATGGATTACAATTGAAAGGTGCTGATTTCAAATTTGACAGTCATTTTGTCAGAATTGACTAAAATTGGACAATTGGAGCCAAATTTGGACCAAATTTCGAAAGTTCTTCAAATTTCATGAAATTTTGCATGTATTACAATTGAAAGGTGCTGATTTCAATTCTGACAATCATTTTGTCAGATTTGACTAAAATTGGACAATTTGGGCCAAATTTGGACCAAATTTCGAAAGTTCTTCAAATTTCATGAAATTTTGCATGGATTACAATTGAAAGGTGCTGATTTCAAATTTGGCAGTCATTTTGTCAGAATTGACTAAAATTGGACAATTGGGGCCAAATTTGGACCAAATTTCGAAAGTTCTTCAAATTTCATGAAATTTGCATGGATTACAATTGAAAGGTGCTGATTTCAAATTTGACAGTCATTTTGTCAGAATTGACTAAAATTGGACAATTTGGGCAAAATTTGGACCAAATTTCGAAAGTTCTTCAAATTTCATGAAATTTTGCATGTATTACAATTGAAAGGTGCTGATTTCAAATTTGACAGTCATTTTCTAAAATTGAACAATTTGGGCCAAATTTGGACCAAATTTTGAAAAATCTTCAATTTTCATGAATAAACATCATGCACAAGGTATTGGTGAACTGTTTTTCTGGCCCCGAAACATCATAGTGAATTGCAAAGCTGTCAAGATTAAGTTAAATAAATTAAAGAAGGGAGTAATTTGATGAATTCCAGACTGTATCAAATTATTAGTCAGTGTATAAGTCATTCAGATATCTTGAAAATTAGCCTAAAGCAATTTTCTCAAGGGCTGATGCGGAAATTGTTCAAGCCTAATGGCTTCTAGTTAATTTTGATCTACAGGTACTTTCGATGTTCACACTGTGTTAAGGAAAAAGATAACAAAATCAAAATTTTTTTATAAGTGACTCAAAGTGACTTGAAGTGTAAGGAAATGACAAGTTTTATTGTTAAGAAAAAAAATTTACTGCTGCTTCTGCTGCGTAGCAGAAAGCGGAAATCACAGAGGAAAAACGTGAACAAAGAAAGAGAAGGTCATGGGTTCCCCTGTTCCCTGTCTTGTCAAACACACATAGGTATTTTTCTTCTTCGATCGATAGTCTTTTTTGTTTGTCTGCCATTTTTATTTTTACTCTCTCATCAACACACGTCTTTCCTTTCATATGAAAAATTCTTACATCTTCATTAATCAAAATTTAACTCTCATTGAGGACATTTTGTCGGTTTCCTTTGAAGATTACAGAAATCATTCTTATCTCATCGTTAGCCGAAAAAAAAAATATCAAAAAAATTTGATTTCAAAAAATCGGCTAACGATGAGATAACGATGAGCTGAAGAAAAAGTTAAGCAGGTACTTTCACGTTCACACTATGAGATAAGGAAAAGCCTCATCATGCGCACTGTGCTTATCACATCGTTAGCGCGCAGTGTGATTGGAGAAATACGCCTTGAAAGTTGACATTTTGATACACACTGTAGTTGCTATTGAAATACTTGAGAGTGCACCTGGTGATTGGCGATTGTGACGATTAATTCTTTTTTGTCGTCGTATTGTCGTAATCGCCAGGTCTGAACCAAGGCTTTATAGGCCAGTCATAATTGGTTGGTTAACTTAAGAAGCAAACATTATTCTTTATTTTTACTTCTTTTCAAACCAAAAATATATATTAAATCTTTACAGTTGCAACATTATATTCTACAAAGTTTAAAAATTACCAACATAGAAATAAATTATATATTCTAAAATTCCAACATAACAAAAATATGGGATATGTTTTATTATTAGAGGATCAGTTAGAAAACCGAGTATTTGTTGATAAACCACGTGATCAGTTGCAAGTCATCGCATCTCCCGGAAGCTGTGAAAGTGAAATGGATGTCTGGTCATTTGAACAAAAGTTTAACGTATTCGAAATTTCTACCCTACTTCGCAATGCTGTTGTACAGCAACAACAACCAAATTCACGATAATTTCTTCAATATAAAAGGTTTTTAACTACTGACTGCATGCATTGAGTCCTCCGGCTATTGCTTTTAGACATATCCAAAATTTGTGTGCCCGTAGCATGGCATCAAAATATTTAGTTGAAAATGAGGGCCGCCGATATTAGTTGAGTTTTGCTTCCAACACCTACTTATATCCTGACCCTGGATCCTGAAGAAGTAGTAAAAAAATTGTTTTTGTGTGCTCTAACTCTTTGCTGTTATACCTTATCAGGTATTTTTTCAGCTCCTACGATTTTTGTTTTGTTTGCAAAAAAAGAAATAAAAAAATGAACGTTTATCAGCGTGTGGACATTGTTGCTAACCGTCACGAATACCTAATACCGAATACCTAGTCCTATTTTAGGTTTTAGATTACTTTTTGAGTTTGGTCCAAGTTCTATCTTTACTGCCATCATAGTTACTCGGAATAAACCCTGGTTAGGAAACTCCCGTGGCTTTTCGCCCTGTTCGGCAAAATATGTTTTGATCTTATTTTGTTGCAATCACGTGACATTGATGGTGCACTTAAAAATTTTCTAACGTGATGGCTGGTGCTGTGGTGAATGATTATCTTTTTGGTGATGACTTAGAGGCAGTTATGAACGCATTAGAGGAGGATGTAGATTTGCAAGAGGAATTTTTAAATACAGCAAACAATGTAAGTGATTAGTTGTACCTAAGATGATGGAACTCAACTTAAACTGGCTCAAAAAATTATCTACTGCATTCTTTTATATTATTATTTTTCTGACTTTGTTTTAGATTGAAGATGGAAAGTTTGTGTGTAATATTTGTGAAAAAGTATGTAACGGCAAAGGATGGCTTACTCGCCATATGAAAAAACATTCAGCTACTGTGAAAAATGAAAGAGTCGTACAATGTTTAACACAAGAACATATTTTTAATATATTATCAGAAGAAAAGGTGAAAGTCGAAAATAACAGCTGCTATAATACTGATTTATGTACGAAACTTAAAGAAACGAAAATTGAAGGAGATGATATGTGGTTAATAGCATTAGACTTGTGGTCTGCATTCCAAAAACCGTATGAAAATTGTTGATGATATGTGGTTAATAGCATTAGACTTGTGGTCTGCATTCCAAAAACCGTATGAAAATTGTTAAAAAACAAAGACGCGGAAAACTTTTATAGCACAAGAATTTTTATCCATCTACCCAGATCATATGGCAACAATTTTGCTTTGTAAACTAAAGCTTGGTTCTCACTAGGCGATAAGAGCGCGCTAACCACAGTGCGCATGATGCGCCTTGTTCTTAGCGCCTAGTGAGAACATACAAGTACCTGCTTAGCGCCTTCTTATCCCCTTTTTTGAAATCAAAAAATTTTGATATTTTTTCTGTGCGATAACAGCGCGCTTAACTCACTTTTGTAAACTTCAAAGGAAAACCGACGAAAACATACTCAAAGTGAGCTTTTTTCCTTGTTGTAATTAGATTTACAGCAGAATCTTATGTAGAAACTGTGTTGAAGAAAAAATAAAAAATAAAACTGTCAGATAAAATAAAAAAGTTAACATTAAAAGAAGAGGAATTACTTGCTATTCAAGTTCAAAGTTACCCTTGCTTATTCGATAAAAGCGACAAAGGATATAAAGAAAAAGATTGTGTGTCAAATGCATGGCAAGAAGTTGCAAATTCACTAGAGTTTCTTGAAAATGGTAAGGTGTATTTTACCATCATATACCATAATTTTCTCAGCAAAAAATTGCACGGAGCTTTTTTTTATTATTTCTAGGAAATACGGCCAAGATCTGTTTCGAAAGACTGCGTAAGCGTTACAACAAGAAAAAGAATACATCCAAAAAGTCGAAGAAATCAGGGATGTCAGCTCAAGAAGGTGAAAAAGCTGACAAAGCATTAAACCAATATAAATTTTTATTTTGGTTAGACAATTTTACTTTTATTCGGGAGGGACGAACAAATGTAACAGTTGACGAGTCGGAGCTGACTGATTCGGAAGTGGGGATGGATGGTGCAGAAATCGAGGCCAGTGACGAGGAAAACGGAGAAGGGTTCAGTGAAAACGGAATGGAAAATAATTTCAGTGATGGCGACGAAGAAAGTTTTGACAGCAGCAGAGCAAGTTCTACCCTGAAGTCCCCTAATGTTGTACCAGGAAATGAAAAGACTTCATTGAAAAGGAGGGCCGCAAATGCAAACCAGTCCAAGCAGCACAAAAAACACGCTGAAAATGGACCCAGAAAAAATAAAATATCAAAGAGCGAGTACCTTGATGACATGGAAATAAGTCTGATTAGAGATTTGAGCAAATCAATGAAAAACAAAGATGCAAAGGAGCCTGATGATGTAGACACATATGTCAGATCACTTGCAGTCGACTTAAGAAAATTGCCAGAGAGAGCATATTTGATGGCCAAACACGAGATACAAGGAATTGTTTTTAAGTATCAAATTGCCCAATTTGGTCCTGCGCAGGAAATCACCATGCAACGTTTTGCCAATAACAACAATCACAATAACAATAGCAATAACATACCGGCTGGAAACACAATAAATCAAAATAACGCTGGATATTATTCCACACTCATGAACAATTGAAATAACGTGTAATTTAACCTGTAATAAGATGTAATAAAAGTAGTTATATACACAGCTTTTAAAATACATACAGGTCTGCATACGTGTACCTTTTCAACATATTATAAAGTTTCTTTTATGATAATTGTCTTTAAACTATAGAAGTCTAACTAAGGTTAAAAGCATAATGACTTGTTCTTCGTACGTAATCTAGTTGCCATGGAACAGAACCTTCTTCACTGTTAACATAGTTAGTGAGAGATTCCCTGACAGCAATAGCATCTTTACTATACCGGGACCCTCGAACCGGATTGATCTTCGGAAATACATTTTCCTTTTTTGACCTCCACTCACCCTCTTTAATCGATCCATCTTTGCTTTCAGAATCGACGAATCCCGCTGGGGTATACATGGCATTGTCTGTCTGCCTCAAGTAATTGTGGAGAGCCAGACAAGCTAAAACATAATTTTCCACATTTTTAATGGCTGCTCTAATAGGCTTGTGAAAGATTCTCCATCTAGCACTTAAGATACCAAATGCGTTTTCAATGACCCTTCTAGCTCTGGAGTGTCTATAATTGTAGACCTTTTTATCTTCAGATCTACGACGTTTGGGAAATTCCAGGAATTTTCAAAACCTTCTGCAATTTTAATCCATTCTTCTTCAGAGCTTGGGATACGTAAATACGTTTCCTTCAGTTGGTTGTAAATTGCAGCACATGTCTCGGATATGATGTTTGACATCGACGATTTTCCGATTCTAAATGAGAAACTAAGACACTGTTGTGAGCTCCCAGTTGCGAGATATCGAAGGGTAACAACCAAACGTTGCTCTGCTGAGATGTGTAGTTTGTTCTGCTATAACAGGTCCAACCAATGACAATAAATGTTCGAAACGATTTGGTGACATACGTATGTACCTTAAATGAAATTCTAACTATTTCAAAAAGGAAAAACAAAATTCAACTTATTAGCACTAATTAGTTTTAATTACCTGAAGAAGTATTCTCTATCAGAGAGCTTCAGCTCCAAAAATAAACGATGGTAGCTACTCTCCTAATTCCTTTCTCTTTCGAAATATCTCTCTTGTCTGAAACCTCTCGTTAAATTTTGTTGTTTTCCGAAGTTTCTGGCGTCGGTGTCTTCTTCTTCTAAGCAGGAGCAACAACAACAATTTTTTATTGATTGCTGCCATTTTACTTTTTTTCTACTATTTCTTCACGTGCGCTAGGTAAAAAGAGCTAAACTTTGTTCTAGTGAGAACATCTGTTAAAAATCAGAGTACCTGTAGAGCGAATTGAAAAACGAGCTAAGAAATCAAGCGCACTGTGGTTAGCGCGCTCTTATCGCCTAGTGAGAACCAAGCTTTACGGACAGATTGTTGCATCTATCAAAAGGAGATACAGAATGTAAGACATCTGAATCAACAACCGATTTATCTGAAAAAGAGACACATGGCTTGTATTACATCACAGGATATATAATGCATAAACTTTATAAAAAAATGAAACACTCCCCCAAATGGAATACTAGCACAAATCAACAAATAATGTCACTATTAAATGCAACCAAATTACATCCTGAGGAAACAAAAGAAAAACCAAAATCTGAAGTCGAAATAGCAAAACATATCTCAAAAGATGTACTTTATAGTGTTATCAATTTGTTTGTCAGGATACGCTCATTTACACATGCCAAAAACATCGTACAAAAGTTTAAAAGAACACAACAAACTGCAAAGGACAAAGCTCTCCGGAAAAACATTAAATGTTCATGTGTTGAAGAAAAATAACAAATTTTGATAATGATATGTAATGTTATAATCTATTTACTAATTTCAGATCACCCACATATTACAGTGAAAATCTTGCAAAATTTGTTTGGATTTTTCCTCATTTTTCAATGTTTTTATCTTTCATTTCTGAGAAGTTTGGTTATCTGGAATAGGTATAAGTAAAAGTAAAGATTATACAGTAATGGATTTTGTTCATATTTTATTCAACGAGCTTTATGCTTTGGTAATATTGTATTATCAATCTCAACCCAACTTTTTCGTTTATCATATCTTCCTCTTGTATTACCACTGCTGCACGAAATACTTTTTTGTATGCGAATTGAGTTATCATTATATCCAAACATCTGTAAGTCTGGATTATCTGAGCGTCGGCCTATTTGTCGCTGATTGCCTGAGTGTCTGTACATTTCCAAACAACTAAAGGGTACATTTTCATCTAAAAGTGGGTCATGCACTCTAGGTACTGAATGTCTAATGATATTTTTATTACTACTGTTGGTATATTTAATTCCCTTGCAGACAGTGTGACTTGTAATTTGTGATACTAAATCAATGATATTGACATTCCGAATTGATCGTTTACACTTTCGGTACAGAATGTGAGTTTCAGGAAGAAACCAAGCAAACATTGAAATTGTAAATCCCATACTATCATCTACAACTACTTCAAACTGTGGCAAACTCAAAGAATCAGAAGAATACAATTGAATTAAAATGCTATCTTCTAATCTAGTTAATTTCCATGCCTGTAGTGTTTTCAATTTCTGAACTCTACTACAAAATTCTCCAAAATCAACATATACAAGTGATTCCTAGACAGCATCATGAAGTTTATCATTAACAATACTTCTGTATGGTCTGTTAGGTCTAGGCTTTGTGGTAATACTTTTCTCATACATGTTCAAAGAAGGCAATGCTCCAAAAACTGGTTTCTTTTTCACCATTTTCTCTGAATAAACTAAATGTAAAACTACATACAGTATACTGGGAAAGGTGGTTCAACTGTTTAACAATAATGACTGCATTTGTTTACTTTCACCTTATGTATGCATAATGTGAAATTTATAAGCAAAGCAATATTCATTCTAATTAATCTGAAATACCTACATGACTCTATATCTTTTGCCAAGAAATGTTTTTCGCAGGTATAAACAGAATCATTTTCAATTTGCTTCTTGAAGGCTTTATCCACAGTTCGTGTCTTTGTAATTACAGACAACCATGCCTCTCTCCATTTTTTGTATTCTTCGTTCTTAGCTGCAGGTAATTTAAAAATACCAATTCCTTTTGTTCTTCTGCAGCTCCCACAACCAAACACAGAACAATTCACTCCTGGCATGTTTAGTGTGTATGGGAACCATTTTCCTTTCTGTGTGCACCGTTAATATCACGTGATCATAAATAATGCGGATCAAAACATTGAACGATAGTGGCGCGAGTTTCCTAACCAGGGTTTATTCCGAGTAACTATGCTGCCATGGAGGAATTAATTTATAAGTTTATATATATAAACAGTTTTTTTTTTTTTTTCTAGTATTCGGTTCTAACCTCAATTTGGTCTTATACATCGGTTAACATCACGTTAGTCCTTAGGTTTAGTCATGTACCATTTCCTAGTTTTATTAAATTCAATCGACATTCTTTTTGGTTTACGACTATCTGGGCCTTCTACTCTACCTTCACCTTATCCACACCTAGCCACGTCCTATACTACGACTGTCTCTCTAATTTCTGCCAGTATTTTTTTTAATATACAATATTTTTTTAGACGCTACATATACATAATTTTCTCAATTTCCAGGTGAAGAGTCAAATGTAAAATTTTGGAGATACTGTGAAATATATCATTATTATTATTATTATAATACCTAAGAAACATCAAAAGGTACCGTGATGAGGGATACGAGATTTTCTACCAAGATGAAACCCGGTGTAATCAAAACCACACAGCCGAGTACATCTGGCAGGAAGATTGCACTGACGAAAACCCACTCTTATCAGGCATTTTACACAAAGGTGGCCTCAAAGTTCCCTCTGGTAAGGGTAAGCGATTGATCATTAACCACTTAGGGTAAAAAAATGGTTTCTTTAAGGATTGTGGTGAATGCTTTATTGGGAAAAAAGATTCAGGGAACTATCACAGTGAGATGAATGCTGACCACTTTGAGGATTGGTTCGAGAAAAAAGTTTTCCCAAGCCTCCCAGACAAATCCGTGGTTGTCATCGATAATGCTCGATATTACTCACGCCAGACCGAAGAGTCTAAATGCCAAACAACCGCTTGGAGATAAGCTGATATTCAAGCATGGCTAACGAAGGAAGGTATTTCACTCCAAAATCCAAAAGATACAAAAGCCATATTGCTGACAAAAAGTAAGACTGTTTTCATCCCCAAACGGTATAACTTGGAAAAAATTACAAAGACATTCTGCGATGAAAAAGGAAAAAATATTCAGATTTTGCGTCTTCCTATAGGACATTCAGAGTTAAATCCTATAGAATTGGTTGGGCGCAGGTTAAATCTGAGGTAGCGCGTAAAAACATCTCTTTCAAGATTAAAGACGTTCAAATTCTTGTTAATCAGGCGTTGGAAAACGTCACACCTGCAAAATGGGCTAAAGTTGAGAAACACTCCATGAAAGTTGAACACGAGTTTTGGAAAATTGACTTTAATGGATGTGATATGGGTGAGCATTTTATTATTGATTTGAATGATGATTCTGACAGTGACTCGGATAGTGATTCAGACTAGTCCATGAGCTGGGGGTGAAATGATGCTCATTTTGGCGACCAGACATATTATATACCAAATTATCAGAAATTTTATGTATAGATTACGAATTTCGATGTTAGCAAGGCTGTAAGTGTTGCGAAATATCGCTTTTTGCGCTCTTCTTCGTGGTTGCTTAAAAGAAATTGACGTTTAAAGTGTTTTGAGTTTTGCTGCATTTTAAATCATTTTTAACAATTTTATTGTATCAGATGGCCTCAATTTTCGTCAGATAGGTCCGTATTATTGTTTTTGGTTCTAAAACAAAGATTTCAATTGATATTTCATGCATTTTAGCTCTCCTCCACACGTAATTTACTGGCTTTTTGTCAATTTTAAGCATAATTTTGATCAAAAGGGCCATATTGTCTCAAACTCCAATGCAAATTGACCTAAGACTGCTCTGTCATCATTTTTAAGTACTTTGAATTAATTTTTGATAAGAGTGCACTCCCCCACTGGTCTTCTTCACGGTCGTTGAAGAAAAAGTAACATTTTAGTTCATTTGAGCTCTCCTGATTTCTATATCGTTTTGAATAGTTTTATTGTATCAGATGGGCTCGATTGTTGTGAGATTGGTCTGTATTATGGTTTTCAGTTCTAAACAGAGATTTCAATTGATATTTCATGCATTTAGCTCTCCTCCACACGTACTTTTCTGTCTGTTTTTCAATTTTCAGGCATATTTTCAAAAGGAAAAAAACATGCTGTCATTGGAAAACAATTTCCCTGGTATACACAGAGAATTCTGCCAAAGAAACTTTGCAGCTCAACTGGCCGATGGCGTGTTCAGCAGAGTTGAAACAGACAAAGTCATCGAGATGACTCTAAACAAAGACACCAAGACACCTGGAGGGACAACCGAATAATACAACCTTTGTGCAGTATAACGATGGGAAGTTAATGCCGCCTACAGAGCATCGTTGCGTACCGTTTTCCACCAGTATCTTAACTACAAGTCTCAAGCACATAAACACAAAGACTTGTCACCGTCAAGAATTGCCAAGGATGGTAACAGTGTCATATCAACATTATCGATTCTCCAAGACACGTTTGTTGATCCATTTTGTGAACAACCACTACTTTCAATTTCTCATGGAATCGTTTTAGATGACCCTGCTGCACAAGATATGCTATCCGCCAAATCGTTTTTCTGAGGAACTCAAATCTTCCATTTTCGACACCATTAAGAAAATGAAGTTATGCACTTTTGATAATCTGAAAAAGAAGAAGGTGATAGAAACAAAAAAAAAATAATGCTCGTATCCTTGCAAAGCGCCAAAGAACTGTTCGTGAAAGTCACGATCATCGCTCAAAAACGTGCAGTCAGCCTAAAACATCTTCTTTCTTACACTCTTATTCACCTTCCACTTGCTTTAGCTGAATCTGATGACTCGCTGAAGAAAACATCAAAATCACTGTTAGTACACAAAATTGGGGAAACTCCATCTGTCGACATGTTACAAAGAAACCATGTTTTCATTGTTGATGGAATGGCATATGTTCATCAGTTGAAACCAACTGGACTAACATTAGACGTCGAGAGACAGGTCTTCTGGTGAAATGGTTGTGAAGAAGATAATCCCTACCGCTCAGATAAAGCAATGGAGTCAATTACTATCTTCTGGGGATTTCAAGAATAAACTAATCTCCTATTTCCTTGCCGAATGGAAAACTAAAAGGGAGCTTTTAGGGAGGAAAGAATTGTACCTAAATGATGAATCTGAGACATGGCGGTTCACAACAGCATCCATGGAGCTTGTAGGCGACCTGCAATCAAATCAAGAGGAAGCTGATAATAGGCTGATTCTACACGCGAATCATGCAAGTATGTCCTATAATGATGTCATCATTTCGTCCCCAGACACAGATGTCTTCGTTATCACTCTTTCACAACTACCTAATATTGATGCAAATATGTTCATGTTGACGGGAACAGGTGATAAGGAACGTCTAATTGAATTGTAGGCAGTTGCAGAACAAGCATTAGAAAGACTCAACCAAACTGATTGCTCACAGAAAACATATTACGAGTTTCATTGCTTTACAGGATGTGATTCCACAAGTTCCTTCTCTGGACGAGGCAAGGACAAGCCACTGCAAATACTGGGAAAGAGTGAAGACTATGTAAATGCCTTTGCAGCCCTAGGATCAGAGAATGAGGTACCTGAATACATAACTGATGTCCTAGAAAGTTTCGTATGCGACATATACGGGAAAAAGAACGCCCTCCAGCTTGAAATATTTTGGATGATCTAAGGTATCATATCTATTGCCAGAAAGCCGGAAAAGTGACATGTGAAGCATTACCCCCTTGTTCGAATGTACTGGACCAGCATATCAAACAAGTGAATGACCAAACACGAATTTGGAGAAAATGCCTCGAAAACAATGTTGATCCAGGAAACCATACAGATCATGGAGAATGAACTGTCGATCAAATGGATGACCTGCTTCCCAGCTCCAGAAGAAGTAAGGAAATTATATTGTTAAAAAGAAAGTCTTATGTTGCTGTTTTGTCTTTTGTAGGGAATTTTTTTTCAAGAAATCTATGTAATAATGTCATTCTTTTGACTATGCGGGTCCTTGAACTGGTTTCTTGTACTTATAAAGTATGTCAAGAAGAATGTTTGTGTCGTTAATGGTTTTAATTGCACAGATGCTTGCAGCTATAGAAAGTGCAAAAATGGAAAGGACCATGACGAAGTTACAGAAACAGATTCGGAAAGTGAATATGATTTGGAAAGTGAATCTGATTCAGATGACAGCGATAACGATGATTTTTGATTTTACATTTTCAAACGGATATAGAACTTTGTAACTAAGCATTTTTAACTAGAAATTCAATAAAAATACCTGTGGAGGAGATCTTCAAGTCGATAGGGACTATAAACATCCACTGGTAAATAGAAACGTTACTGTATTTTACGATGAATGGCACGTTGGTACAATCACTTGGTACAACAAAAAATTGGACGAGTGTCGTGTATTCTATGAAGTAGACAACTCGGAGGATTATTTGAAATTGGACGATTTCAATGGCGTTGATGTGATTTTGTTAGAATAGACATTATATCTTTTATTATATTTCTTTTACCGTATAGTTGATATTTGTTGAGATTTCGTGTTGTGTTCATACATATGACTACTGTATTAGTCGATATTTGTTAAGTTTTTCTGTTCATGTTCAAAATTAAGAAATTAAGAAATATTTAGAACTATATCACTCATTGGATGAAAATTTTTATAAAAAATAATTAGAAACTGAATAAGAAACTTTTGGAACTAAAAACACCAAAATTTTTACCAAAATTAAGAAACTTTTAGAACTAGCCCCTTTACCTAGTTTCTTATAAAAAAAAAACGTGTAATGCGAGACGGTGCTAGAAACCCCATGGCGGATAGCATAGGAACCAATTTCTAGTTTTTGTTCGACACTCCAAGTTCTATATTTTCCACGCTTTTTCGAGCTGCTTTCAACTATGTGTAGTGATTTGACAACTTCTTCTTTTTCTCTTTATGTGAGGGATTTAGAGTCCAAATTAGAAACAACCTCTGAAGGTTTAGGAACTTCTGCCTTGAAGAAATCTCTGATCGACATTGTACGTCTGCCTCACCAACTAACACTGAGAGCACTGGATCATCCAAAAACAACTTCACTTAACAGGCGTTCGATTCGTAAATGCATGATTCTTATCAAAGCGTTAGATTCGTGAAGTTCGAACGTGTGTTTCTTATTAACGTTCGATTTGTGAAATTCGAACGTGTGTTTTATATTTTAAGCATTCGATTCGTGAATTTCGAACGTGTGTGACAATTCTTTCACGATTCGAACATTTGATGCGATTGTTTGTTCCATGGAGTTGTTTACTTACAAACGTTTGTAAGAAGAAGAGCTTAAACACGGTTGCATTTTTTCAATCAAGTTGGTAAAAGACAATGGAGTCCTCTTACACAACACTCATTGGTTCTCGTGGATGGCATGTATATAGAAAGTCAACTTGGAAGAATCCAAAAAAGAAGGAAGTTTTATCTTTTAAACTGGAAACGGATCCTATAGCGCTGAGATTTGATCCGCATTCAATTGCAATAACCAGGAAATCAATTGAGTATTTGGTGCCTGTAACTGTTGGACATATTCCGCTCGAAATTTCAAGGCATGTTTATTTTTTTATGGAAAGGAGAGGAAAACTGGAAGCTCAAGTTGACAGAGTTAAGTTTGAAGAATCGCCGATTCCAAAGGGAGGACTCGAAATCATAACAAGTGTAACATTTAAAATTGAAGACAGCAAGAAAAGATACTTGGAACGCTTAATAAATCTTATTGGAGAAGATTATGTAACTCCCGTTGAAACGACAAACAACAGCGCTGTGAGTTTTGATGACGAGCAGGATACTGACAATTCTGACGATTGCGATATTCACAATAAAGATGTCATGTTTTTCATTGACGACGACGACGACGACGACGACGAAGAAGAAGAAGAAAAAAGGTCTGAGGGACAGAGCGAGGAATGAACCTTAATGATTCTCACTATCTTTGTTATTATTTTTCATTACATTTAATGTACTTAATTAACTTCGAAAAGCATTAAAAACAGATTTTAGGCGTCAATCACATTTTGTTTTTTGTTTTTTTTGATTTTTTAAGTTCAGAAAATATTCGGACCTTTTAAGTTTCGGACGTAAAAAATTTCGGACGATTTATTTTTCGGATGCAATTTTGTCCGAAAATAAAATGGTCCGAACTTTTTAATGTATGTTCAACAAAAACGCTTTCAAGATCTGTGTGACTTTTTATTCCACATCGTTTTAACAATAAAAAACATTTAAGCTGCTTCCGTTTGTTTTGCTTAATGGTCAATAAACATCAACGCATTACTGTAACACTTTTCAACTTTTAATTGAGCTGTTGATGAAAGAAAAGATAACCCCCGTTTTTTGTTGAAAGTTGGAGTTTCGCATAAAATCGCTAACGAGGGGTACTTCGTGTCCCATATCTTCTGAACGACCCATTGGTTTGCCCTCAAACTTTATAACTTTCTTTGCCCAAGGCAGGGCTACCACTGGTGCAGAAATGAAAGTTATAGCTTAAGTAGAAAAAAAGCTTTATTTTTTAAATTGCAAATTTAACCGCTAAAAATCGCGAATTTTTCAACCAAAAATATATTCAAATATAGTGCTTTTGATTATCTAAAACATGCAAAAGAAATTTTTGGAATCGGAAGTGGCTATCAAAAGTTATGAGGTAATTTGTTTCCACTGCCAATTATATTGAGACAGACTTTAGTACTACAGTTTTTTTTAACTGATGTCTGCCAAAGTTTTTGTGCATTTTTGCATGATATATTTATAAGCATACAGTTAGTGAGGGCTGAATTGTAATCCCGCTAGATTCGTAATGTTAGAATTAAAATTTTACTTTAGTTGGATAACTTAGACCTCAAATAGAAAAAAAATCGAAGGTGTCAAAAAATTTGTCCACTTGGGTCACGTGTGCTGACGTCAGTAATATTCTGGGTCAGCAAAAAAAAAATGTCATCATTTCTCAAAGTGTTTGGTACCATTCGAAAGACAATTGCAATCGGAGCAGAAAATACAAGAATACTGTATTCTGAAAAGTTATTGTTCCAAAGTTACAAGCAATTGAAATTTGTATAAAATGCAGACCGATAATCTAATGACCAGATTGTAAACCTTCTTTTTTGAGATGTTAACTTGGTGTAAAATGTTTGAAATTTGGCAATGATGTCATAATTGATCTAAATATTTGTTTTACATGAATAATACATTACATCAAATCAGAAGGGAAGATGAATAGATAGAATTCTGACTAGAATTTCAATGATTAGAACTTAAATTCTTGATTTCCAACTACTCCTAAATTAACCTTAAAAAAAAATTAGGGAGTTACTTTTCAAATGCAGACAGATATAATATCCTAGACACTATTACAAATCATATAGTTCAGTCTTCTTCCTCTTCAATGTCAATCTCATTTTCATTATAATCATCGTCGACGCCATCATTTTCACAGGAACTACACTTGCACATGTCTGTACATACCAGATCATACTTGAAACACTTGCATCTTTTACTTTTGCATTTTGTTTTACAACTACAAATACTAAGTTCAGTTAAAGCAAGTGGAGCCGGGAGGTTATCAGTCATTATTGGCACTAGCGTGTTGTTATCTCTCTCCCAACCATAACCTTCCGGTTGTGGCAAAGATTGCTTGGCTAAGTGTGATCGTTTGAGAACCAAAGTTACATAGTGGCTGCGAAAGATCTTATACTTTAATGCTGAAGCTGTTGGAGGCAACTTTTCAACATCATTTGCATATCGTGAAAACAGATACCATCTCAAATCTGGAAGACTGAACAAGCTATCACACACTTTCTCGCGATACAACTGCACAACAAACGTCTCCAATGATTCCAAAACTTCTAGCGTTGGCAATGTTTCACCATCACCAAGCATGCTAAGAGCATGAAGTATCTTCCTGTCAGCGTTCATAAAACCTTTCCACCATGTTGATTTAGATTTACCATTAAAGCGACCCGTTTGGTCACATCCAGTGAATGTATGGAAGCCTAGGAGGGCTTTAGCACGTTCTGGACCGATAGCTTCGTAGCATGTATTAACTCGTATGTCACGCAAATCATCTTTCTTCCCAGTACGAAAAAATGTTGCAGTTGGTAGGCTCTGGGAATAATGAATAAGCAAAAGAAACACATCAGTGTCTGGAGAGTAAATGAAACACTCGCAAAAGGGATTATTTTTGGCAACATCAATGGCGTGTAGAATCAAAAGGGTGTCCGCTTCTTCATGATCATGTGTCAGTAGTTCCACATCAAAGCCGTCAATATTGGTATCAGTTGTAGTGCCATAAGTCACCGCGAATACTTTGTGTGATAGAGCCTTCTTTGCATAGTCAGCTAGATACACAGTTAACTCTTGGTTCGTTTCAATATGTGACAAAAACTGTTACAAAGGTATATTCTCAATACTAGTAGTATTTGAAACGCGATACCGAACTTCCCTACCAGAGGTCCGTTTTTGCCGGGTTCTCCCCTTCAAGGAACCTGCAATATACTGATCAAACACGAGCCGCACTTCGCCAAAACATTGTGTGATGAAATTCAGGCGTCTAGTGAATGCATGAGCGAAATCCTGAAATGTAAGATTATTAGATTATTAGAATTAAAAGAATTATTTTTTTAAAAGAAGCATCATCAACTCTATATTGTAGCTATTTAAACCAACACGGCTTTGACTTATTACATATGACACACTTTCAAAGTAAATTGTTTGAGTACCTGACATGTCTTCATTTCTTTAGTTTTAACAACTTGGTTTACCACAGCCATCCCATCAACAATTATTACCTTCTGCAAGTCAGGAAGAGTGTTTAATGGTTTGTTTACCACTATGGTACATGATTTATCTGTATCTTCAATGTGGTGCAATATTTTCGACTTGTCCGAGCAAAAAAGTGGCTGTCCATCAATGCTAAATAAAGCTTTGGGTACAACAGAAAATTCGTAATTACCAATACAGCTTTCAAGCTCCAGTTCAGGACGTTTTCGAGCAGCAATAAGAAATCGCGAGAGAAGTGTCTTTTCTTCTCGAAGTTGCACCAGTTTTTTTCCAATTTCAGTCTTAAAGGACTTTACCTGTGACCGAAATGTTTTCAGCCCTCTCTTCTTCAGCTTGGCCCAAATAGATGTGTCTCCAACCAATCTCTCAGTAACGAAGTTGTCAAAGAGGTCCTTGCCAATTTGTTCTTGATTGACGAAATCCTTTTTCACATCATCGGGCAAAATAGCTTTAAATACCACATTATAGACGCTATGACATGACGTGAAACTTAAATCAAAGGTTTCCATTGCTTTTATCAGCTTATTGACATTATCATATACTCGTGTTGTTGTGTTACCTGTGAGCTGATAATGTTCCTTTCTTCTGGTCATTAGATTATCGGTCTGCATTTTATACAAATTTCAATTGCTTGTAACTTTGGAACAATAACTTTTCAGAATACAGTATTCTTGTATTTTCTGCTCCGATTGCAATTGTCTTTCGAATGGTACCAAACACTTTGAGAAATGATGACATTTTTTTTTTTGCTGACCCAGAATATTACTGACCTCAGCACACGTGACCCAAGTGGACAAATTTTTTGACACCTTCGATTTTTTTCCTATTTGAGGTCTAAGTTATCCAACTAAAGTAAAATTTTAATTCTAACATTACGAATCTAGCGGGAGTATATTTTAAGACAATTCAGCCCTCACTAAGTGCAGATTTCACAGTGTATTGTGTCGAACCTGCTCCCCCATCTGTACTGCATACAAGGCACATATGATTTGCAAATACCCTTCATTGTAATACGGTTTTCTTCTTTCAGATGAGCTTCATAGAAGTTTCAAATTTTTATAAACATAAAAAATCTCGTGACTCTGGTAATTTTTGTGCCTGATGGGGAGAAGAGTGATGGTCCAGATCCTTATTCTGATGAAGATGTTCCTTTGGCTAGATTAGCAATGTCAACAGGAGGAAATCAGCTGATGCTGTAAGATCCAGAAAGCGAATCCGATGGTGAATCGATTAACGAAGCTAGTGACAGTGAATATGTTCACGATGATGATGATGATGATGAGGGTGGTGGTAGTGAAGAGGAATTAGCTGTTCATAATGGTAGTGGACATGGAAATAACAAGGACGTAACAATGGATAAGAGCAAAAACTATCGATAGCGTAAAAGGTTGCCTCACAATGTCCACTCAAACTTCACTGGTGAAAATTTTGATGGTTTTGATGATTTACCTGCTAATTATTGGTTGCCAAGGCATTATTTTGACACAATTTTTAGTAAGGACCAACATAAAGCTGATCAAACTAACTTGTATTCAGTCCAAGCAAGTGGAAAAAGTAATGCTACAAGTTCTGCAGAGATTGAACAGTTTATTGGGATACTTCTTACAATGGTGCTTCTAAGGTACCCTCAGTATAGAATGATTGCGAATACAATGGGCCTGAAGAGATTTGAAGTATTAAAAAGATATTTTCAGTTAAATGACAACACTAACATGCCAAAGAAAGGGACTACTGAATTCGATGTTTTGTACAAAGTACGACCTGTGGTTGATAGTCTTCTTGAAAAATGTAGAACTTTTCAACAAGAAGAATGCATGTCAATCGATGAGCAGATTATTCCCACAAAATCTAGATCATCTATCCGGCAATACCTGCCCATGAAGCCTCGTAAATGGCGAATAAAAGTGTGGGCTCGATGTGGAGTAAGCGGAATGGTTTACGACTTCACTGTGTACATTGGAAAAGAGTCAGATATCGCCATAACAAGAGAATATGGTAAGATTGGAGCTGTTGTGCTGAAACTTTTGGAACATTTGCCATCAAACGTTGGGCACAAAGTCTATATGGACAAACGTTGGGCACAAAGTCTATATGGACAATCTTTTTTGAAGCATCAGCTTATTCAACAACACTCTGAAGCAGCGAAAAATTTGGGCAGTAGGAACTATTCGCACCAATCGTTTACACGGTGCATAAATTAGGAGAAAGATACGAAAAAACATTCTGTCTCCCACTTACAGTACCATTTAATTTATTGTTTTAGGAAATAATTAAAAAAAAAGTAAGAAAAGAGATTTCAAGAAGGTTAAAAGTAAATATAGAGGATATAGAGAAAGCAACGCAAGAGATTGAATATGTGCTTGTCGTGTCAAAGAGAAGTTGCTGTTAAAAAGTACAGGATTGAAGGGTCGTTGTTATGTTTCTGCCTCCGTATGAAAGCAAAAAATAACGAGTTTGGGAAAGCTGGACGGAAGCAACGTGTAACTGCAAGGGTTACTCAAATAACATTTTACTAAGGCATTTTCTCCTTTTTAACAGAACCGCTTATAATGTAGAAACAGAATACAGGCTTTTCAAATGTAATACACCAATCCAGCATGTTTTTGCTAGAAAAATTCGATGATAGAAACACTGCACCATTTTAGCTTGAAAAGGCTAGATTAACATCACTTATCTGTTATAGGTGCCTAATATCCGTTTAATCTAGGAGGATAGAAAAAGAGAAGCAGAAACAACTCAAATTTAAAGCCTATTCAATCTATTCAAATTTTGCTTTGTTTTTAAATCGAATAGAAACGTAAGCGCGATGCGTTCGTCCCAGTTTTTTCCGTGCAAAAAATGATGAAGTTCTCTCCTAACTGAAGCAGTTAGTCAGTAGTTTCGAAAGCATTTAACGTTTTTAATTTTCATCAAATCAATGCCATTTTTATACCGTTCAAAATATGGTAGAAATTTTGTTTTACAGTGGCGAAAGAATTTTTCATGTCTTCGCTATTCAGTCAGTTCCGATAGTGCATTTACTGTGTCCTTTTGGGAAAGCAGATTCCATCGTGCAACACAGGTATGAAAAAACTGTTTATAGAACCCTTTCGACATTGGCCTAGTGATGTTCAATATTATAAACACGAAAGTTCTGTATCTGGAATCCATTATCATTGCTCACAAATTTTTAACTCCTATATCAGAAAATATCAGTTGATGTGTTGATGAATTCTGCCTCTAAGATGGAGATCGATCACAATTCTCCAAATCCCCATTTCATTATTGACACTACCATATTGGTTGCATGTTTCATCTTGAGGTTGGTCGTTATGCACAAGTAGGTGCTGAGAATTTCATTGACTTCATCAATTCTCGAGTTCGTACTGGAGACATTGGGAAGCACCTTGAGAAGCATAACAAAAAAAGTTTCGCATATTCAATACTTTGGGAAATGACTTTTTCTCTTTACGAAACAATATTGAGCAGCGCCATAATGAATGATATTCTACTGCTCTGGAATTGGATGCCAAATCTGATGTCCCGAGAGTAAAAAACAGACATTGGGCAGTCAAATCAAAAGAGAGAATGTGCCTTGTGACTCTTCTTCAACTTACTTCAGAATAACCATCTCTGTTCCATTTCTTGACCATATGGAAATGGAGTTGAAGGAGAGGTTCAGGGATAACTGTTAATTGTCTATAAAGCATTTAGTTGCCTCAGTTCTTATAGTGAAGGAATAAATTGTAAAAAAAAAGTAAAGTTCTGCACAGATTTTTATTTTCAAGACTTGGGAATCCGCTGACTTTTGATGGTGAATTACTCTTTTGGGAACAGCAATGGTTAGATTACTAAGGCTGCTATCATGATAATGTTATCAGAACACTGAGACATCAAGGCAGGCACTGATATGTACCCAAGTATTTTACTTTCCTAAAAATGATTGCAATTATTTCGATCACATCATGTGAAACAGAGGGACCCTTTTCTATTTTACATCGATTGAAAGACTACACTCGTAGTACTATTATGACATTGAATAGACTAAATGGGGTTGCTTAATGTACATTCATAAGGAAATAGTCCCCAATATAAATAAGGCCATTGATAAATTTAATGTTGACAACAGGAATTTGTGTTTCTGCTTATTAACATCCAAGAACAAATGTGTTTTTGTCTTTTGTTGATCTTATGACACAACACATTCTTTCTTCTGAATTAACTGTTACATATGAATATATTTGAAAATATTTTCACTAATAAACTTATATTTGCTAATAAATGCACTGTATGTAAACACATGTAATGTTACATTTAGGTAAAGATGTATAGACGGAGTGGTCAAAACGACAAGTGGTTAAAGCGACGAAAAAAGGCAACAAGATCAGGAGCAGGAAAGACACAGCCGCCTACTTGCCAATATTTCAAGGAACTAATGTTCATAAAAGACTCTGTTAGCAACAGACAAACCTGTAGCAATGTCCCTACAACACCACAGATACCGACACCGACCCCTACGCTACCCCTGATTTCTTTACACCGCCAGATTCTCCTTTGTCAGTTACAATTCCTGTGGAAAACCAGGTACCACAGACACCTATCACAACACCTACATCAAGAAGTTTTGAGTCATCTGCAACAACTTCAGGAAAGAGAAAAAAGGATATGTCAATCCAACGTGATCTGAGTGCAACACAACAAAAAAGTGATGTTCCACAAAGCTGCCTACACTATAAGATCTTTATACTGTATACCTACAAAACGTTTGCGACGCCAACCATCGACTGCAAGTAAAGCCAAACGCGCTCTCTTTGAATGAATCAATTTTATCACCCAGCGACCCTTAACGATTCAATTCCTACGTCTGTGGCTCTAATCGTTCAAACTACACCCACTTTGTACATGGTTCCACTTTTATCTACAATACTACTCGCAGTATATCAACGAGGGACAAGCTTCTGGGCGTAACCTTCTCAGAGGATCTTACATGGAACAATCATGTCAAAAATGTCACGTCAAAAGCTTATGGAACGCTTAAAACCCTCTCACTTATAAAGAGGTATCTTCTGTATCATCTGCGTAAGCAACTTGCCGAGACGCTGGTTCTAAGCAAATTGGACTATGGCAACGCAGTTATCAACAATGCCCCATCGTACCTGTTTAACCAGCTACAAAAAGTTCAAAATGCTGCAGTCAGCTTTATCAGGAAGAGCTACTCTAGATGTTCCGATGTTATTGACATAAAATGGCTTCCGATGAAAGAACGCTTGGAACATTGTCTTGCAAAACTGGCTTGGAAGTCTATCAATAAGAACGATTGGCCGAAATTCTTGCCAATGGAAAGAGACGAGAACATTCGTCAACGTCCGTTAAGAGATGAACAAATCGGAGGTACGAAATTACGTCGAACCTCGAACATTCGTGCTTCTTTTGAGTTTGAAGCTTCAATAAACTACTAAAGGCTTGTCGTAACTCATTGAGTTGACAAAGTTCTTGCTATGAGCTTATAGTAGTTTTTATTTTTTTTGTTTTTTTTTTGTTGTTTTTGTTTTTGTTTTTGTTTTGTTGTTTTTTTAGACGCTACATATATACTATACACGCAATTTCAGATGAAAAGCCAAATGTAAATTTTGGATATACTGAAATATACCATTATTATTATTATTATTATTATTATTATTACATTGTAACAACGCCAGACTTGTCCACCACCGTAGCAGCACTCAATCATCACATCTATCTGAATGCTGAGGCTAGGACTGATATTCAATGGTGGTTAGACTTTCTTCCGTCATGGAACGGCATCTGCATCATACAGTCGGAGCCTGTTACGTCAGTAGCCATGTCTCTACATAGAGACACTTCAGGGTGTGGTTTTGGTAGTGTCTGGGGCTCTCATTGCTTTGATGCAACCTGGCCACCTCATTTCCTCAATTTTCATATAAACATCAAGGAGCTCGTTGCGATCGTTGCAGCTGTCATCACCTGGGGTGCTCACTGGCAGCATTCTCAGATTGTAAGTTTTACTGACAATTTAGCCATTGTTCAAGTGTGGAAGTTGAGGTAAGAGATAAGAGATAAGAGATAAAATCAATATGTCACTAGTCAGATTTTTGTTCCTTTTTTCAGCTCGTTCCGACATAAACATTTTGTTGCAGCATGTGCCAGGACATTTTAATGCTGCAGCTGACTATCTTTCTCGTTTACAGGTAACTCGATCAACTCCAACTCGGAGCCTATGATGGTCAATACTCTGATTTGGTCCATATTACCAGCCCCGTAAATTTCTACCAGGCACATGCATTAGCTCCTTCCACGTGGTCGACGTATAACACAGCTTTCCGGGCGTATAAACAGTTTTGCTTCAGACATGGTTGCAGCTTATTTCCGGTACAAGAGGACATGTTAATCTACTTTGCATCATCATTAGCTGCCTGACTGTCATTCAACTACACTATTCGCACTTATCTTGCAGGCATTCAATTTTACTTGATCTTGACTAGGATAGATTATATGACTAGACAGTAGATTATATTACACATTGCGAGGAATTTGACGAGTGAAGGGTCCGCGTATTCTAGGCCACGTCGGCACCACATTACTACAGAGTTTCCGAAATCACAACGGCAACCGCGACCGCAACGGGATAGGGTGATTTTTGAATATGTACGCATATGCTAAATGGAGATTCCCCCATATTGAAGTTCTTCGTCTGCGTAGCCGACGCAGAAAGAGTTGTTTTGAAGTTTTGTGAAAACGTGAGGCGAAGCTGCCAAATGGATAACATTCAAAAACAGTAAGTTGACTTAACATACTTTTTCACTTCGTATGACAATAATTTTAAAACTTTTAAAGTTAGAGGTAAAAAAAAAAAAAAAAAAAAAAAAAAAAAAAAAAAAAAAAAAAGCCTGTTGGTTTTTCATGTTTTTCATTTCACACAAGTTCTTCTGTGTACCCAGGCAGATACATACAACAAATACTTGTCTAACAAACCCCTCTATGAAAAGTCATTCTTAAAGTTAGCTGCCATAAGCTAAGTGAACTAACATAAAGCTGAAATGCAACTATATACTCATATACTTATATTTGAGCCTTGGAGCTATAGACATGGCTCAACTAAGCGATGTCTAGTTTGACAGAGGATTGCTGATACCCTCAATTCAAAGTTGAAGATCGATCAGTACGTGATCATTATAATCTGCTTGTGAAGAAATTTAAGAAAAAAGAAAGTGATGAAGAAAAAGCAAGTGGAATAAATCCACCAGAGAGAGTGAACTAGACATGGGACTAAGAGACTTATTCAGTTATTCGATGAAGCAGATATAAAATTTAAACTTGAAAAAAAACAAGCAAGATGACAAAAATATGACGACTTAAAAGCAGGAGAGGACTTAAGATTGTCATCACTGGAAACATTTAACCAGACGAGGAAAAGAAGAGGTGAAGACAGTCAAAAGGGCAAAACTTTCAATAAGAAAATGAAAAGAAAAATTTTTTAAGAAACACATGTATGGAAAACGGATGAAGCAAGGAAGAGCAAGTGTACAGTTCAGTCAGAGAGACGATCTGCACTGATTTGAAGAAGAAGTTATAAGTACATGGGGTAGGCTATAGGTACATATTGTGGCACTCTTATATTGTGCCTCATAAAAAGAAAGTCAGACTGACAGGCCTTGGCATATAAAAAACAAGGTCGTGCGATAATCGCCTCGATTTCAAAACAAGCCACTTTGGGCGTGCGATAGTCGCACGCCTTAATTGTTTGAGACGTGCGATGTTTATTTCTCTTTAGTTCAGAGACTTTAATCAGCGTAAGTTCGCCACCCTGTATTTCAACAATAAAACTTTTAGTCACTCAGTCACTGACTGAGTGTGGCACAGACACTCTGAGCATCAAACTGCCTGACTTGCTGAGTTAGTAAAATTATTCCATGTAATGATGCATCAATTAAACAAAATATTTGCATGATTATTAATGGGCATTAACATTGAAAACACACTTAATTCAGCTTCCGGGAGAGCACCTGCAAGTATTTGGTTAGTATTCACATAAGTTTGCAGAAAAGTTATACAACCATTATAACACATTATGATACAAAATAAATATTAACATTAAACATTCTAATTATTAAAAAACTTGCATGAATTCAAATTTTGTGTGGTCGAGAGTGATCTTCCATTAGACAGAAATGATATGAAATCATACCTTGTCAATACTTTTAGTTCAGTGATGGCTATTTTAGTATGAAGTAATGATTAAAAAGGAACTTGGGCAATACCAAAATAGTCATGTTCACTGTTATTAAAACATTTATATGAGCACAGGTAACCACGAATCGGTAACAGACCAGCATTTGTAGCAGTATGTAATACCTGAAGAAAAATCATTTGAAATTAAAAACAAGATAATAAGATACAAAGGCTACATTGACATCATGTGTAAACCCTAAGTGTTGGAAGAAGAGGGAGGGTTAATTAAGGCAAAGGAGGAACTATCAATATTTAGGATAATCATTATGCAAACATTTTGTTGACCACTTTACGGGAATCCAAAGGGGATATACAACACAAAAGATGTACTCAAACCACCATTTCGGAAAAGTAACAATTAAGGAGAAAAGCAATATTTGTTTACCTTTTTGCTGTCAATGAATCGAACACATTCTAACCAAGTGTTAAGGAATGGTCCTTGACAAAAAACACAATACGAGGCCTTTTTCAACATATCCTCCAGCTCAGGAAAATGCTTTACGACATATCGAATCGAAGAAGTACTAAAGACAGTTTATTTAATCAAATGGCAAGAAGCAATTTGTTATTGAAATAAAGGACCTTAATTTTCAAAAACCTTCCAGAATGACTTTTGACTAAGCCAATAATAATTGTGAGATGAGCCATCATACCAGAATAACCTTGACTAACTGTAAGTACAGAAACATTCACAATATTTTTTGATTCTCCTAACATAAACTAACCTTTAAAAATCCAAAAAAAAGTTCTTTACCCATACATTAATTTTCACAATTCATGATGAAGTGCAGTAATTAACATAATTAACATAATTAATATAATTAACATAAAATTAAACATAAACAAAACTGTTGCAAAAATTGCGTTGGAATGAAAACAAAGTAACTACCTGTCTTTTAATGCAGTAAGCACATAACGAGCCGTAATTTCCTAAAAATATGAAGGTACAAAGCAATTCTTATGAATGGATAAGTAGTTTCAAAAAGCATTCAAAGACTTTTTCATGATTTGAGGTTGATATGTTTAATGTTATCAAGAAACTTCTAAAAATAATTCCAAAAAAAGTTTGTTGAGTAAATAACTGTTTCATTGGAAATATGTTTAAATCATTCAAATAAACGTTAAGATTTTCAGATGAACACTTCCAAACATAACTGATGCTCTGGGAAAGGTGATAACAAAACATAATACATGAAAAGTTACACAATAATGACACTGAACAATTTAACCCTAAAAGTTGATATTCATTAACGTCATTCTAATGTTATTGTTTTATTGTTATCAAACAACCACTGGTATGTAACATATTGCATATCTCAGTGATTCTCTTTTCAAAATCGTTTAAATTTTAATGCCATAAAATGTAAGACAAATAGTCATAGTTTTGACAGTAAAAAAATATTAAAATACAAAATTGAAATTGGAAAAGTTGACCTTGGACTAAATCATTGAATTATAAAGTTTGAAATTCAGGTACATACATTATTTCATTTTGAATGTAATGATTTCACAAATTTGCATAACGATAATCCTAAAAAGAAAAACTTTACCTTCAATGATAAAACCTCTGGTTCTTGCACTGAATGTACAGGAAGATGCTGCAATAAATTATTTTCTTCACAATAGAACTCTTTTAACGAAAGCTGAAACAACTAAAAATCAAGATCAGATAGTTACAAAACTGCATCATTCATACATCTACCTGTATTATATACCTATACATATACCTGAGCAGGAAAGGTCCTTATTAGATTTCCAGCAAGGTCTAAAACTTGTAATTTTGAACACTGGCATAAACCCTATTAAAGAAGGTAAAATAAATCATTAAAAATAATCTCTATGTGTCACCATGATTAATATTATATTAGAAGAACTTTGAAAATGAAACAGTTTTAAAGGTGGTAATAATTAAAATGAAATAATGCATTTGACAGAATTTATATGAATCAAAACATTGTGAGTTTCATTGGCATAAGCTAAAATAATAAATTTTTGTCACCTTAATTAATGCAGGATAAAAGCAAGAAGGTGAATGCAAACTATTAGAATTAGGATACAAAATAATGAAATGCAATGAATATCTATTACACTAAGAGTTCCTTTGCTTGGTGTCTTACAAAATAAATAGAAAATGTATGCTCCAATAGTGAATAGGATAAGAATAGGATAAGAAAGAGGTTTTCATACATAAGTGAACAAAGCTTTCATACATAAGTGAACAAAGCTTTTTTCAGTAATCTAATCTAAAAAAAGGGTGGAGCTAGTTTTTGATTACATTTTTTTGTACAAATCAAAGTTTTTTAAGTTTTACCTGTAACTTTCTTAGATTAACAGATTTTGAATTACATTAATTTAAATTTTACATCATTCCTTAGGCAAAACTATTTTCTAAGTTCTTAATTCTTACTGTGAAGCATTCTTTTGATGTTTAGTTTGTTTTAATTCATTTCCTTACATTACGTAAAACTATAAAACACATTTACAAAATATACTACTGCATTTGTAATGTTAAAATCAAACCTCCGGAACATCTTCGAGATGGTTCTTCTGTACTCTCAACTTGATAAGTTTTTGCAAAAATGCAATTTCTGAAGGCAGTCTGAACAAATAATAATGAACATTGTTAGAAGTACCGAACACAGATTATAAAACATTTCATAACATTTTACCTCTATTTCTACATGAAATCTACATTTGTAAAAGAGAAAACCTACCTTTTCAGACAGTTTGAATTTAAATTCAGCTCTCGTAGTTCAGATAAGTGGCAAATTTCTCTGGGCAATGTACAGAGTAAGTTATTATTCAAGCTTAATATTTCCAAAAATGATAACCTAAAACAGAAAAAATAGCAAATTTGTGCAACAGAGTATTGTCACTACAAAAAAGTTCCTACTTCAAAAACGGCATTTCAAAGGGATCGTGAGGTCTACTGAACTCTTCAAACAATATTGTTTTGCTTATCTTAAAAAATGACATTGTGGCAGTGCTTAACATTGTGACAGTGCAACTTCTCTGCCTTAAAATCTGAGGTATACTTTACTGGTGGAGGCCCACATCAGTGAGTTACACTGCAATTTCCCTCTGGCCTTGTTAAAATAATAATAAATAAATAAAAAAAAAAAACATAGCAGCTTATTTTTCATTTTTTTAAAGATCCTATCATGAGTTATAATAATTTTTTTGCAAGGGTTAAAACTGCTTAAAAACCTTCGTAATATTTTGAACATCTTGTACCCAGACGTTTCCAATTTTTATAAATTCTATTAAGCTTTTTTCACATGCATGTAAAATTTTATGTAAGCTCTTACGACTAGAACAATGTTTCTTCATTCTCTTCTTAAGGAAAAGTTTTCGTAAGGTCTTACGAATGTTTGTAAGCCCTTACTATGATCGACGTAAGTCTCCTTTCAAAAAATTATGTCAAATGTTAGAAATGACGTCTCGTGTTCTAAATTGCGTATTTAGAAAGTATATTGTATTGTTTACTGCAACAAATTTCAGTGCATGTAAATGAAAATCACCAAAAAGGCATTTTTTTTTTTGGTAAGAACTTACGAAAAAACGTTTGTAAGGTGTTGAGACAAAAACGTACATGTGAAAAAAGCTTTATGTATAATTTGAGTAGCATTGAAATATTATTTTATCATTGAAAATACAACATTTCTTTCACAGAAATATTATCACAATGTTACTGTGAAAGGTTTACAACATAACATTTTACTGCAAAATCCCTAAATTTGACATGAAAAAAAGGTGATAACAAAAATAATGAAATAAAAGAGTTCAAAAAGAGTTCTATCTAATATATTGAATATTAGCTGTGAAGATATGCAACATTTGAAAATTTGTGTCATTGTGTTGCCTGTAACTGCAATAATTAATCAAGTAATATAGTACCACAGCTTTTCATATTTTGCAGAAATCCAAAAATAGATGAAAAGTAAGCATTCTAACAATACCAAAACAGCTGAACTGGTACTAAAATCAAAACACAAAGTTATTACCTGTTTATATGGGATGGTATTACTTTCAGTCTATTGTTGTTCAAATTCAAAACTCTGAGATTTTTTAAGCCAACTAAAATATAAACACAATACTATGATGAAATTGCAGAAATATCATGAGTTAAACATGTCACACTTGTCTTTTCCAGAAAATTAATAACAACCAATCTTATCATTTTGCCCATTACATTTCATGAACTTGTACAATAAAACCTTTGTGCTGCTACATAGAAATATGACAGTGTATAATATAATGGTGGCATTCTTTCTTCATCGATGTGTCCTTCATTACTGAACAGTGGTGTAGTACAACAAAACGACTTTATTACAAAGGTGTAAGAAATTCTTTTTTACACATTATAAAATTTAATCCTAAATGGTGAAAGAAAAAGTGAGGTGATTAAATTTTAATTTAAACCCAAAACACAGATAACTGCAGGGATTTTTCCAAGCACTTTAGGTTAATACCGTTTTTTATAGAGAAGATTGAGTTTTACAATCTAGGAAGCTCTGCAATTTTAGAGATTTCAATCTCCACAAACAGGCCTTGTCATAAGAGGGATGCGAAGGCAGTTGGAAACTAAGATGATTTTGAATTTCATTGAATAACATGAAAACGAGTCCTACTGGTACCACTTTCGTTTTCACATTCTTTCGTAAGGTGAAGAAATGAATGCGTATAACAATGAAAGTTTCAAAATTACCTTAGCAACAGTGGTCGTTCTCCCTAGCAACGTAATTTTTGGTGAATAATGGCCTAATTACTCTCTCAAAACATGTCTTTGAATAATACGCATTAAAGAGCTAAAAAATGTGTAATTGACAATGAATGACTGAGTTTCTAAACTCAATTCAAGATTGAGTTTCAACTACCGGTAAACGGTAGTTGGAAAGTGCTTGGAAAAATCCCTGAACTGATTGTTTTTCTCTGGGAGGGGTTACTTTCCCATTCCACCTGACATTCATCACAATTTGGCACAATTTCTTACTAATACCTCGAATTTAATATTTTTGAATCAGTTTTTTTAGCTCTACAACATGGATATATCCTTTGTTTGTGATTCTGCGATCATATTTTTTGTCACCTATTTTCAACATGGGAGTTAAACACATCATTTTAGAACATGGTAAAAAGTTTACAGAGATAAACACATTACTTTTGTAAATTAGAGACGATAATAATAGCAGATGACATCAGTTTTTTTGAAAGGGGCATTGTATTAAATTCCCAATGGAACGTTAAATTTAGGGGCAAGTATCCCAAAAATCGATAGGAACAACTGATTTTGAAGCACAGTCAATAATCATTTATTTGGCATTTATAGGCATGCAATCCCTTATGATGTTTTATTAGCTTGAGCGCTATAAAAGATGGCAATACTCTGGGATTTTATAATTTTTACCTTTTGCTATGAAAGGGAGATTGATTTTGATCCAGAAATATACTTTGTTACACTTACCTAGATTTTGTTGATGAAGTGTTTCAAGATGATTATTGAACAAATGCAGAGTATTTAAATTCTTTAAGTACTGAAAAACTGATGGCAGCTCGTAGAATGTGTTGTTTCCAAGATTTAAATGCTCCAACTATTAAAAAACAACAAAAATGTTTAATTTACAAATGTTTTATTAGCTAACCCAGCTACCTTCTAACTCTATAATTAATAAAGATAACACAACAATTCATGGAAACATACAATACTCCAGTGCCATACCCAGACGTATTTCGATACCGTTTGGTTTGAGCGGAATGGGCGCCCAAACTTGACTAGCTCTTTTAAAATACCTTAAGGGAAGAAATTGTTTGCGGAAGAAATTTGTACGGAACTTTTTTTGCGGAATTTATTTTTGCGGATTTGAGCTAAATCCGCATATAATAGCATAATGAACCTATGCTAAGCTTGAATGCATCATTCACTTTTCATGATTCGATCGAAAAAGGGAAATTTGATATCAATTCCTTTTCTTCAAATCATTTACTTGTTAAAATCCAAAATGTTTCTTGGCTGATCATACAGCCTTCCTCAACACTCACATTTTTCGGAATTGAAATTTATGCTCTAGTCAAGAACTTGATTAGTTACGATAGATTAAAAGAAAATGAAAAAGGTTTCGTGTACCAAAGTAGTTTCTTCATCAAAAAGTTCTTTTTATAAATCTAAATGGCTTGATCAGACATTTCCTTACAAATATCTAGTTGGCAGTCCTCTGAATTTAAGTCGGCACTCGGCAAAAGCCGACCTTAAGCCAACGCAAAATCTCAAAAGCTGACCTGAAATTGCTATATTTTGCCGACCTATCTTAAATTAAATTTCGAGGGCTGAGTTGGTCATTATAATGACTTGCACTAGACAAGTGATTTTTCACATGATAATTGCAAATCTTTTTTCTGCTTAATAGATGTCTATTTGATGTTAAAAACAGGGTATTTGATGGTCAAAATATATGTGACCCTCCAGGGCATTTTGATAACAAACAATACTAAGGTAAATATTGTTATTTACGTTAATTGAATTATAAAGTAACGTAATTATCGTTAATTTTCATCATTAATTTACCATTTACCGACTGGTAGCCTTGTGGTAGAGTGCTCGCTTCCTGTTCGGGAGGTCGCGGGTTCAATCCCCGACCGAGTCATGCCAGCGACTATAACAGTGTGAATCACTCCTCTCTGCTTAGCACTCAGCAAGAGAGTAGGAATGATGTCTAGGGTGGTTGTCTAGTTGAGCGGTTTCTGTCATTACAGCTTCCGTAGCCCAAATGGGGGCTTTAAATGCTCTAGGACCTCCTTCGCAGGACCCTCATTGATAACAGTACCTTAAGGAACTGAAGAGGCTATCCTGGGTAAACATTCGTAAATAAATAAATAAATAATATCGTAAGAGGATAGATTACTGTTATTATCGTTAGAAAGTTTTGTTTGAGTCATTTGTTTACATATTTCACATATATATGTATGCCGGCGTTTTTGAAGTTTGAAGTAAAAAATTATTATTTCAAACTTTGCCCGTCAAAGACAGCTGTAGCTGTTGAAACGTATTCACAACAAACTATTATAACTGTTATTCAATTTGATAATGTATTATTTGAAATGTACCTCAACAGGTAGCACCCATTTGTGTATCAAATGTTTTCCCCAGTAATATGAAGCCAATAATTATAATACATATAGCCCACCAAATTCAAAGAATTTCAGAATGGCACGTTAGGCGAAAATTTGCCAAACTAGGTCTTAAATGGGGTCAACATTTTCCTTGCATCTCTGGGTCGGCACAATAGATTTTTTATCAAATTAATAAGTGAAAATTACTCTATTTTGACTCAACCTAGCAACACTGGGTGCGGCACTCAAATTTGTTTCACTTCTTCAAATCAAGCAAGTCTACACCGGTGAAATTCGCTGACGAGTACAGAAATATTGACCAATCAGAAACATTTTCACTGGGGAACATCTTGTCTGCAATTGAGTAGACACCGGTCGTTAGTCAAGATAAATCATATTTTAAAGGCGGCTGGAAACCAAGATGCTTAATTTCATTGAATAACACGAAAACGAGTCCTACTGGTACCACTTATGTTTTCATATTCTTCTGTTAGGTGTACAAAGGAATTTGTATAACGAAGGAAATTTCAAAATTATCTTAGCAACGGTGGTCATTCTCCCTAGCAACAACGAAGAGGAACGTGATAGTGAGCGAGTGTGATCTCGCGCCTCATAATGACAAAACTGAGTCGCACGCCTGAACTACGAAATAACCCTTTTGTGCGTGCGATTTACCACATGCCTGCCACTGTTTTTTATTGACAAGACTGAAAACTGTTGTGCAATGATTTCTTCGAAATTCATTACTTCACAATCAAAGTCAGAAAAATTCCTTAAGAATGAAACTACAAAGAAATATAGAAAAGCCGTGAACGTCGGCAAATCAAAGAAAAAAGAAAATGCCTTAAGAAACGCCAGTCTGCCGAAGCCATGGTTACCTTGGTCGATTTTTAGGTCGGCTTTGCCGAATGCTGACCTGAATTTCGTGGGCTGTACCTCAATACACATTAGTGGTTTTAAACCTTGTATTGAGCGACTAATTAAAAAAAAAAAAAAATATTGCTATCAAATTGAAATTAAATTTGGGTGGAAATGATGATAGATTGGACATAGATAGTGTATTTGAAGGAGGAGATTATGAGAGATGCATCAATAGGAATGAATGATAAATTCTTGAGCTCTCTCAATTAACATGTGTTGGATGAAAAATAGTCAGTTAGAAAATTCGATGAAGATTTTGGCTAACTAAAATGGTTTTCTTAAGTCACAATTTAGGGAACCATTTAAGAATTTGAATGAAACTGTGTACCTTAAGGGAAGAAATCGATTGCGGAAGAAATCTGTATGGAACTTTTTAAAAAATAAATTCCGCCATATTTTCGAAACTTTTCACCCATAAAGAATTGATTTTTCACTTTGCTTTGCATATTAATGAAAGTCTCGTCTTTACAAAACATTTAGAAAATGAACAAGGAAAAAATCAAGGTTATTGAACGTCTAAAAGCTGGTTTCCATACAGCTGCCTTTTAAGGTCGAGCCGAAAAAGCTTGTGAGAATTTTGCCGACACATGCATATAAAATAAAAATTACTGCTGACTCAGAGATTTAGAATTCTCGAGCTGCTTTTGAGCTTGCTGTAAAAGTTAAACTCATTCTACTTTCGAGCGCATATTTTTTCTCTCTCTTTTGTTAAATTTTACAGCCAATCATATTTGAGTATTGTTTGTTTTTAATTTGCGAATGTCAATAAAACAAAACATTTAAGATTTCTTTATGAAGGGTGAAATCCAGAAATGTAATTCCTCCAACAATGGGGGATTCATTCTGAATGCTTTCAAAAAACATTCTTGGACAAACAGCATTAAATCTTTCCAACACATAACCCTTTGGAACATCTCTGCAAGAAATATTTTCTCATTCAGATTTTCTTTTTCCACTGTGCAAAACTGGTAACTTTCTTCAGTTCTGAATGTTTTGATATTTTTTGCCCGAAATACATCATTAATTATAAATAGGCCTGTTAAATCTCAAACAAATATTACAAAAATAGAAATCTAAAATGCTATATTAAAAGAAATTTTAGCAATGTTTTTAGAGGGTCTCCTGATATAAGTGGATAAAATCTATACCGTAAAGCAGGGTGACTTGAAACACCTGGGGTGACAGCATCGAGAAAACGTTATTTCTCATGAAATAATGAATGAAACTCTGAATTTTTTTCAGATTCCGTTTGGAGACTATCTAGCACAACATTCAATAGAAAATGTTTTTTGATCAAGGAAGTTCTTCGGAAGATGAAGATGAACAAAGCGCCGAAAATCAGTACCCCTGTAAAATAGCACGTCACGACGATATAGCATATCACAAAATATAATATTTTGGGGAGTAATTTACAGAATTCTATCGAAAAATATTTAAAACTGAAAGAAATATGCCATTAAAATGTTCCGTTTTTTTCACTCGATACACTTCGTCTCTTCAATAATTGCATAAATATTCTTATCAATTATGATGCAATCATTGATGTGTGATAAAGTCATTTGGTAATTATCATAAGTTCAATTAATAGAAAGGGTTAATATCTAAGAATTGAATCTCAATAGACTTGTTTTACTAAGTACCATAACTGAATACCAATCGGTGCTGCAATTATATCCTCTGTTCAAGGCTATGGGCACACCATGCGTATTGTAGAATTGGCGACAGACAGGTTGTGTGTTGTTACTATTACAATTTCATACTTAACCTTGTTACCAGGGCTTCTTCTTGTCTTTTTGATACATGGACCATGATTCATACTCCATATACATGTCATATGCAATGGCACAATAAATTCGCATAATTCGGATGAAATGATGAAGCACTTGTGTGGAAAAAACAAAGACGGTGGATCAATTTCTAAGTGACATCTGTATTGAAAATGTAAAAGAAATATATCCTATAAACTAAGAGAAGCACGAGAAAGAAAGTTGAGTACTCTGAAAAGATGCAACAGGAATTTTATTATATATATTCAATTTACAAGTTTTCAGTAAGTACAGTCGTGTAAACTATCTATAAAATCAAATTCATCTTGCATGCTTGCAATCTTTCTGAAACAATTACGTTATCACACGTTTAATGACTTTAACAACTTCAGATAACTTATTTTTAACAATCTTTTAATAATTCTGAAATTTTGAGTTTTCAAAATTTACTAACACTCCATCACTTAATAAAAATGAAACTGGCATTAACAAATCTATATATTAATAGCCAATTCTCTGCTTGTCTGTCTGTCACGGAAAATGGTAGATTGAGTTGTGAGAGTAATCACTTTATTTTATTCTGTGCGACGTCAGTGTGAAACCATTGTATTGAGACCCTAAATCGAATGCGACGTCTAGGGAAAGTTATCTCAGTAACCAATAGGGATATATAACTGACGTTTTTTAAGGTCTGCGATACAGGCCATAGGGTGACGAAAAATTTGGGTCTAATATTTTTTGGGGACAGGTGTGTGACGTCATTAAAATTTTTGATTGACTATATCTCCGTAACGATTGGTCGTAGGAAAACAATCCCATACATTTTTTGATCAGTTTTTCGAGCTCTTCAACATGGGCACACTTATCATTTCCAATTCCATAATTTCTATTTTCGTGAACACAACGCAGGCTGAACATGGGCGGCGAGCAACGCCGCCTTGGCGTCTAGTTATTTGTTTTATACACAAATAATCGTAGATCACACGTTTTCTGTGATTGGTATTTTGACGCTCCACAAAACAACATTTTTGTGCAAATATCACTGTTTCAAGTCACCCCCGCACGATAAATTTCAGTAGGTGTACTTTGTGAAATAATAACTTGAGATGGTATGCATTAATTAGTTTGAAACTTCATTATCTGAAAGACAAAAGATGAATGAAACCTTTTTCAAAATTTCATAGTAATTACTTTCTTAGATTAAAAGTTATGAGCAAATCTTTTCAAAAAACAGTGAATTATGTTTCAAGTCACCCTGTTTTACGGTAATGGATAAGAGAGCACTAATTAGGGATCATCTCCAAATAACGTTCCATCTTCGTTCTATAATCGCTCCGCTGAAGAACGAATAATTCGTTCTATTTCGTTCTGCAACATATTTCGGAACGAACTTTACATGGAACGATTATATGTCGAACAAATTTTGCATCAACATAGAACGGGAAAGAACGAATTAATTCGGAACGATTCCTAGAACGAAGTAGAACGAAGTAGAACGAAAGTTAAAGTTACTTTTTTATTATAAGAATCGTAGAAAACAATTTTTTTCCTTCAGGTATACATCAAATATACATCAAATGAAAACGACCACGACATAATTCAGTATGATCTTTCGTCATGAAAAAGTAAAAAAAATCAAACAGAAATCATTTTTCTTTCTAATTTTATTTTCATGGATTAAAAATGAACTACTAAAAACAATATCACAATAATAATAATGGGGTCTCTTTTGGATGTAATATTTTCAAAAAAATGTCCAGAACGAAGCGGAACACTTCAGAACGAAGTAAGCAACTAAAGTCCGGTTCTTCTCATACGAGCAGGCAAACCAACCCGAAGCCAAAAAAATCAGTGGGATTGAAGTTGCTTTGTTTCCTATATAAATTGAAGTGATATTTCAATGATATGCGGCTATTTCAAAAAACCATCATTAGCGTCTTTAACTGCATATCAAAAAGCTGTATTTAAGTACTTATAAATGGATGACGATTTTTCTTGGCTGTTTGAGGATGTCGATGAGCCTTTAGCGCATGAAAGAAAAGAAGCTGAAAAGAAATTACAGCAATGTGAGTATAGTTTTAGGAAGTAGTTGATGAAAAATGAATTTAGATGATGTGCAATTTCCATTTTTATGCCAACTGATGTACGCTGCATTGTTTCTTTATTTTGATGAAAGTATAATTAATAATTTTTATTTTCTTGTATAACAGGTAGAAAAAGACCTGGACCCATACCCATTCATGAAAAAGTTACGGATTTGGTACCAACAATAAAATCCTTTATCGAACAAAACTCAGCGGAAGCACATCTCCGACGCCGTGATGATGCAATGTACACAAATGGAGTGAGTTTGGTAAACATCCAAGCACACGTTAAAACAGTATTGAAAATTGACATAAGTAAAAACACTATCCATAGGCTTCTGAAGCCACGCCGAAAAGACACAATCGCCGCCAAACGATTTAAGTCCTTAGTTCCTGCAAGGATTCCACCTAAATGCAACAGTGGTGAAAAGGAAGTTCATCCTCATTTCCATTACTCTTCTTCGCAAATTAACATTGTGCAAGAAATGGCAGCAATTTGTGATGATAACACAATTTCACTATCCGTGGATAACAAAAACAAAGTACCGGTTGGAACACCTGCAACAGATCGTCGTAATGTTAATGCAACGTTTCATCTGGATAACATGAGACCTGTTTTAAACGATCACGATTTCCCATATCGCAATGCAAAGTTAGTGCCTGCTGGGTATAAAATTCTAAAGGCACGGTTACGACGGTCACGATCGCTATCACCGAAAAGGAAACCGAAAAAACCCGTCAGGAGGAGTTATTCTGTTGATTCGAATTTCCTAAAGAGCATAAAAACTAATTTCCCTTGTACACAAGATCGAATCGGTCGCGAAAAAGTATCTTGGCCCCGTACTGGACCACTGCATGTTCAACTGTATCCTGCTCGAATCATTGAGAGTACTAATGTCATGCATGTCAGCTTTTTGATAACTTTATTATCAAAAATACAATATAGAAGCTATTACAACGTCGTCGCAATAGCAGATGGAGGACCGGATTGGTCCGTGAAAGGTCTAATAAATTTGGTTTCATTGGGTTATCTTTGGCGAAATTTAAAACTTGATGTTCTTGTCGTACAATGCTATGCACCAGGTCACTCACGTTTTAATCCCATTGAAAGGAGTTGGTCAAAATTGACAAAGTGGTTAACAGGTGTTGTGCTTCCAGTTGAAATAAACGGTAAAATTCCAAAGGAAAGGGAAGTGGAGCTGTGGGACCAAGTTTTGGATAATGCTGCTATTTTATGCTCGCGATTCTGGCACAATAAAATCCTCGAAGGTTTTCCAATTTCTGTGAGCACTTTTCTTTCCAGCAATCCCATGATCGAGTCCATGAAAAAGACGCACAAGCTGATTCAAGAGTTTTCAGAGGCATCAAAGAAAAAGTTGCAAGAAAATCGCGACTACCAAGAACTTCAAAACATTTATAAATTTTTCGTGAAACACTGCAACAGAAAACCTTATCAGATTGAATTTCTGCGATGTTCTGATAGGGCTTGTCATCATTGTGAGTCATTGCCAAGACGAGATAACCAATTTTTAAATATGATAAAAGAATTTGGTGGATCCTGCCCTAATCCTGTTTCCTCGGAAATACATCATGGCCATTTTAAGACTTTCCTGGAAATTTACAGATCTTTGAAATTGAAACAAAATGTAACACCAGACAATTTGGATTATGACTATTGCCCATACGTTGGTTGCAATTATTGCTTTTTTACAAAACGTGACAAAGAACGCCATTTCAGGCTGATGCAACACAAGTGAAAAGAACACAAAACATTGATATTTTTGGACGTTATGTATAATTTTATCATTATTGCGAAAAGTAGTTTTAATAACTTTTTCATTTACAAACTCGTTTTCTATTTTTGGAATTTTGAGTCACAATGCAATGGTTTCCTCTCAAATCGTATAAAAACCAAAGCAAATCAAAAATAAAAACAGACTGTCAAGCGATCATCAACATCCACTTTTTAGCAACTTCGACTGTCTATCCTTGTCCTGTTTCTTTACAAAACTGTTTTTTTTAAAGCAACATTAACTTTGATTTTTATCGACTCCGACTGTCAAAAAATCCCAAACTGTTTTTTTTAAAACAACATTACTATCAACATTCGCTTGTCACTTGCTTGGTCACTTCAAAGATATGGACGAGGTAAGCATATGACATACATCCTTCATGTGTCATACAGCTCAAGAAAGCCTTGATTTACATCTTTCTTACTATTCTTTATAGATTATTATTAAAAAAAAAGCTCGTGTCCATGCCATCGACCCGCAGTTAAAGCTATGGCTGAGAGCAACGATCATCGACATCGACAAAGAGAGCGAGAGCTATAAAGTCAGTTGGTGTGGATACAGCAGAGCATATGACTGCTGGCTTCCAGCAAGGGTCGTAAGATTGGCAATAGAGAAAAGGACGGTCGTGATCGATAAGGCCGATTTTCAAACTCGTGGCCATCCAGCGCAACTGCAGACCGGGGACGCAGTTTACGACAAGGGCCAAGATAAAGTATTTATTGTGGACGTAAATGATCCATTTAAGGCGCAGGTGAATTTATTTTAACTGTATTCCTTCATTTGAATAAAATTTATTTGACATCCTCTCAAAAAAAAATATTAAAATTCTATTTTTAATCAATCGAATGTTTTGGTCACGTGATTTCTACGTAATATTACAGTGTTTTTAAATCCTAAAGAACACATGTAAAAACATGTTTGATTTGTTTGTGCAGGTCTTTATAGTATCACATCGCTCACTCTTTTTTATAAGAGAAGATTTAATTATACATTAACATTAAACTTAAAATGACCGCAAATAAGAGCAACTTAAGAACGACTTGTTTTCCTTTATCACACTAAAAATTATCCATGACTTAACATTGTAAATATACGCAAAAAGGATTAAATCATTTTCTTATTCGTTGAAAGTAAAAAAGATCAGAAGAAGAATATTCACTGGTTACTTTAAAACAGTGTTCATTTCAGATTAGGACGCTAATTCAAGTTTACTTAGAAATAAAGTTTAAAGCAAATTTTTTTTATGAATTCACAAGCGTGGAAAAAAGTCTTTAAAAAGAACAGAATACAACGACACACGACAAACTGAGCCAACAGGTTGGAAATAACATCAAAGGAATATCATACAAATTTTAAAGGAAAGGATAAACCAAATTTGTCTATTCATTATTAAATAAATATCAGAAATGTTAAGTCTGCCAGTGATTTGTTAAATGTAAGGTTGAAATATGTATGTAAATAATGTAAATAACAAATAATGTAAGTATTACCAATTACATGCAGACTTTCATAGAAAACAGAGTTAAATGAAAAAATCAACTTACCAGCAGCAAATGCATGTACATCATCACGCATCAAAATCGTAAATTTCTATATTCACTCTCACACGTGCACTGCATTCTATTTTTCCATCATAGAATTCTATTCTCAAATAGAATGTTCGATCGACCACCTTAGTTACTAGATCATGTCCGGTATGATTTTGAACCTTTATTTATTATTCTTTTTGCTTGTTTAGATAACAACTTCCGATGGCTGCAAGATTTTGTACGAATTCGTAAAAGAAGTCGACATCGACAAGAACATAAGCTTTGGCAGTGAATTTGACAGTGTAACAGATGCAGCAACTCCTGTCAACACCACTACCACTCCTGGCGACGAGGCGACCCCAATCACTTCCACCACTGCTGAAAGTGGTGTCGTGTGTCTGGAAAAGATATTTCAGCCGTTAGTGTTGGATGAAAGGTGTCTTCCATCTCCCCAAAAATCACTTGCACCATGTTCATGTTCGTGCAGTAAGGAAATAGCAGCACTTCGCCAGGAGATCCACGAAGTAAAGGCTGCTGTGTGGAGTATGCAAAAAAACATGGACGTTTTGCTGGAATTAGTGCAGGCAAAATCTGCCAAACGGCAATGCTTTCCAGCTGATACTAGAGACGACCTCCCAGTGACATCACCGCTGGTATCCATTCCAGCCGCCGAACCCCAGCAGGAAGACATAATCCATGAAGTGGCGAAATGCCGCCAAATAATCAAGGACGAGATGGGGAAACGATTTACGGAGGAAGAGATGGCAAATGGGTCGTTGGCTGGGGGAAAACGAATGTGCAACGGCACCGTAAAGGAGAAAACGAAACTATCACCAAATCGGGTGCAATCGATAGTTGCAAAGGCACGCCGGTACAATAAGGAGGCTGTTGATTTTATGATCGACAAAAGCCTCCTTAATGAAGCTTTTAATTCGAAATGCAGAAAAGTTGCCAATAAAATAAAAAATAGAATGACGTAAAATTCTATTTATTTCTATTTATAATTCTACAGAGAAAAGTAACTACCCTAGAGTCATAATAAGCTTGAAATCCCCATAGTTTATCATAACGCCCCCAAAAAGTTCATTGATGATAAGGAAGCCACAATTCACTAGTTAATATTAGAATTATAAATAGAAATAAATAGAATTTTACGTCATTAATCCTAATATATTTTTTAATTCTATTTATTGTATGTTTTTACGAACTTTAATGTATGTATATTTTACTGTTAATAGTTAAATTTTTGATAGAGTAAAAAACATAATAAAACTATTATTTGTTTTATTTACGAATGCTGACTCTGCGATATGCGAGAAACAGAGATAAAAGTATTTAATTTACCAATGATGAAACTACTTTTTCAGGTAGTGGCTAAAAACGTTTTACGGTTAATTAGTTAATCATTCGTGAGCATGAAAGATCACCTTTGATGTTCCGTTTACAAACTTGAAAAAGCTCTGAGATGGAGATTTGGCTAAGGTGCTAAAGGATAGATCTAAAAACGTTGTATCTTTTGATTTTGGACAGAACATGAGTTATACTTTTGTACACGAAAAAAAAACATAAACACGTTTTTTTCCCTGTCGGCCTCCCGACATGTGCGAAGCAAGAATTAATTAATAATGATTGCTAATTTGACAAATTGTACAATACGGAACGTACAGGAACGAACGAGAACGAAAGTATTGTTAACGGAACGTGGAGTGAATTGGAACGAAAGTGCTTAAATCTGAAATAAGTTTCGAACGAAAATTTCGTTCCACTGATTAAAAATAGAACGAATCATTTTTTAGTAAGGACGAAATTAGAACTATTAAGGCCAGAACGGAACGGAACGGTAATTGGAGATGATCCCTTACTTGTTTTATTTGTTGGGTGCTATTGCACTTTTGTGTACCCCCTAATAATTATTCATGATTCTGATGCAGAATTATTGCTGCTTAATGATATCTAAACCTAACCCTAACCCTGACCCTAAAACCTGTTGATCAGTCAGGGACAACCGTAAATAGCAGGATCCCGTAATTATGCAATACATCCCGCAATTACAAAAATTTTGTTTGTTTTGAATCCACGGTGGACACACTTCCCCTGCAAGACTTGGACCTTATGTTATCTTAAACCTTAGGGAATTTCCCGACATTTTAACGCGGCGATGTGTGACCTTTCTGCAGCAACTTTTCGTAGAATCAGCAATTCTCTTGCAGTGGTAAATTGAAATGGTGACTTAACAACACATCCATAACGATTCTTCTGCTTCTGGCCTTGAAGAACTTAGGCTGACCATTTCCTTGCACATAAAAAAAATGGCTGATTTTTTGTGTTCATGTAATTACAGTATGCACGTCCATACTGGTCATCGCGTTACAGTATGTACGATTTATTACTTTACGGGATCCTGCTACTTACGGTTGTCCTTGACTGTTGACAGCGCTGATCAAAATGTAAAAATATTTTTAGATATGGATTCATATTTTGTTAAACATAGAAGTCTGTTAATTACTTATGAAAATAGGAAGGCCTTGTTGTGTATTATTACCCTGCTACAACACTAAATTTAAGCCATAAGAGCTCATAATTCATCTATATAATTTCTTAATCGAGGACCAAAACCAGTGAAAGAAACAAGAAGAAGATTGATGTATAGCGATGATTGATGATGATGATAATAATATCTTATTATAATAATCGCGTAAGTGCATACCACTTATACTTTAGAGAGTGATACATTTGTTAAAATTTTACGGTCATCATTTTCTTATGTGCGCGTAAAACCACGTAGAGGCGAGAGAAACTTTTTTCACGATTATTCCAGAAGCATGTGGCATTTGACGTCAGTTTTTTTATGATCACAGGGAATCATTGCATTGCATCCCCAATCGAACACGATTGGATGATGGGACGTTTTTGGGGAAATATCTCGAGATTCAGGGCTCGCCAAATTGCGCGCCCGATGCCGATCGGGCGCGTGGCGGGCGCGCAAAGTCTCTTTTACGTGCCCGAAATAATAGGGCACGCCAGAAAAGACATGTGTAGAATCATTTGTAAACTAAAGAATGAAAAAAAGGTTAACAATGCCATTATATTGCGCATGTTATCGATGTGTGCAAAAAGAAAGTATTTTTGATAAAAAGGGGAATTCCCTTGAGCATCTCATTCATAACGTCATTTACTCACTTTCTTTCACTGAACAGGTGCGTTTAAAAACGAAATAATTCATTCATTCAAAGTAAAAAAAGAAAGAAAAAATATTGCGACATTTTATTGACGTCATTTACTCACTTTCTTTCGCCGAACACGTGCATTTAAAAACGAAGCAAAGAATTGGGATAAGTGTTATTACATTTATGATGGCTGACTCAAAGTGTTCAGTGAAGGTTACGACTTTTAAAAAATGGCCTTTTGCCGCAGATTTTTATTTCGAAACAGAAGAAAAAAAGTATTCTTACATTTCTCATTTAGATTATTTGATTGAATATTAAGAATAAGAATTTCACTTTAAGAAGAAACTTAAGAGAAAACAGATTGTCGTTGACAAACAATCGTTTAAATGCGTTGTTATCAATTAAAATAAACATCCCTTTGTTGCGAAAATTGGTGAAAGACTGCGATAAAATTGTCATCGAAAAGGCAGTAAAGAAATATTTCGAATTAAAGAAATGGCGATGGAATTTTCGAAAAACAGGCGAAGAAAAAAAAGAAGGTTTCATGATGATGATGTTGAGGACGTTGTTGAAGATGTTGAAGATGGAGATAGCAACGATGAGCCAGAGGATACAACAGATTTTGATGAAAGTGAAGGATGAGAAACCGATGATGAGGAAGATTAATGATTAACTGACACTGCTGTTTTGTTTTACTTTTTATTAGTGATGGAAATACATGTTTGACAACCTAAAAAGTCATTCTTATTTTGACCTATATTTAAGGTATCTTTGTGAACCATTACACTCCCAAATTTTTTGTAGGTGTTCGATTACTAAAAAACATTTTAGTGCTTTTTGCGCGCCCTATATTTTAGGGCTCGCCAATCTTAATTTGGTGAGGCCTGAGATTCAATAATTTTTGAAGTCGGCGATACAGGTGATGGGGTGAAGCAACATTTAGGCCTAAATGTTATTTGGTATTGCGGCTATGACGTCATCAAAATCTTTGATCGACAATATGTCAACAACGGGTTGGTCGTAGCAAAACGATCCCATATACATTTTTTGGATCAGTTTTTCGAGCTCTACAACATATAATAAGTGACGGTTTATGGGAAAAGGATAACAAGCGAAAAATCTATTCTTTAAAATCGATTTTTAGCTGCAAAAAATCGATTCAAAATAATCGGAAAAGCGATTGGAAATCGATTCTATGGAATCGGAAAATTGATTCACTAGAATCGGAAAAGCGATTCATTAGAATCTAAAAAGCGATTCATTAGAATCGGAAAAGCGATTCATGTGAATCAGAAAAGCCTTCATAATTACGGACATCGACAAAACATAATTCCAACCGTCTTTAAATTAAAAACACGGCACATCCCGTACTGTCAACCAAACTGTAATAAAACAAACTTCAGAGATAATTAAATTTATTTGAACGCTAGAAAATTACCAGTATGCCATTTAGAATTTATTTTTCTAAACTTTAAAGATTTAAAATAGACTGCGCTCTCTTGAGAATCATGCGTATTTTTATGAGCTCCGTGTGTACAATGGTAGCCATATTTACGGATTAAAAATAATAATGGCCACCTCCGTCATGAAATATCGACAGGTCGGAAATTTATGTTTAAAAATGAATTGAGGAATGAAAATGTTTTTAGATCATGCTTTTAGAAAGTTAAATAAATAAAGTTTTTGTATGTCAATCACAGTGGGGGAGGACACTTTTTACTGTGTATTGAAATATAGGCCATTATGATTTTCACGGTCCATTATTCTGTTGCTGCTAATTGCTCTCTAATGGATTGCTCTGTTTCATAAAACATTTTATTCAGTTATACGTGGTGAACTTGGCAAGAACGCATGTCTATTTTCATGACAAGAATGTTTGTTTACATTTTGTGTCCGTAATTACGAAGGCTGTCCGTAATATTAGACACATAGACAACGGTATATGATATAAATATAATTAATCAATATGTTAAAGTTTGTTTGAAATCATCAATCAAGTGCTCAACCCGAAGGGGGAAAAGTATAAATCAAAAGCTGATGATAGTACGCTTGAAACTAGCAGTTCTACATGAAATAAAGTTTTGAAATATGTATATTACAAATATAAGGCCGATGGAAATTTTATATTAGTTTAGCGTCACCCGCCCACATCACTTTAAATGCCCGCGTAAAAAAGTTCATTATTTTACAAAATTTTATTATTTCAATACAAAATGACAATTCTTAACAAGAACAATACATCATCCACTTCATTTGCTTGGCTACCCACCACCGACCACCACCGATCTAATGACTTCGCCATAACAAATGTAGCGAAATTTTGACATTCGATTACGTAATCGAAGTAGACATTAATTTTTGCAGCGTTTTGGAATCATAGAGTTATGGTTTCGATTTCAATCAGATAATGCTGAAAAAGCCAACTTTGCGGAATACCTAATTTGCAAAAATTTCTTGAAAATTTCTTCTTTTTAAATGTGGTTGAAGAAAAAGCAAGACTGAAGTAATTTGAAAGCTCGAGCTAGTACTGAATCTCCGACAGGCGGGATTTCATTCAGTGATTATAATAATGCAAAATGGCGTATTTGATGTGTTCTCCCGGCTATATGTATGGCTCTAGAACAAAATTAATGAATAATGAATAATGAAAACATGTCGCATGACATTTTCAGGAGATAAGTGACCCTAAACTAATATAAAATTTCCATCAGCCTAATTATAATTAATACCTTCGTCAACAAACCAATTTCCATAGGCAGGTTTGACAAAGAATTATTCTTAAGAATAAGACATTTAATTGAAACAATGCTCCCAATAGTTGACGGAACTCTTGTTAAGCCTTTATTACTTAAGTTTATAGTTGCAGGTTGGCTTTTGATTGCATTCACCAGCATGCGATCTTGACCTGTAGCCATATTTGTTTCTTGTTTCTCGGCTAACGTTGCAATGACCATAATGTGGTTATGGGGGTCACATTTACCCAAATATATTTTTAATTAAATTCTGTATTTCGTACGTATGTAGTGTGTGGAATTATCACATTGTTGAAATTAATTCCCCTCCGTCTGTAATATACATACTGTCATCTTCTCTAAAGTGAAAGTATTCCAAGCTCTAGATTGGAGCAAGATGGAGTATGGAATGCAGCCGCTTGTTGCTCAATGAATACGAGGGAGATGTTGTATTAAATAGGCTGGTGTGCAAAATTATCCGCTGCATAATATGTGAACGATAGCAGGGAAGGCTTTTTCATGCGAGTTTCCTCGAAACAATGGGCTTGGGGAACCTCATCCCATTGGCAACTGTATTACAACTTAAAACGATTTGGTAGGAGATGGCTGGGAACAGCTGCTTTGTGTAGAAAAACACTTGATGATAATGTTGATGTGACTGAAGTCCCTACTACAGGAACTAGTAGTGAAGGAAGGAGAAAGAAAAGGAGTTTACTTGAAATAAGAAGGAGGCTCAGTTCATCGAGATCTTTTGCGAATTCATCCTTTGGAGACGCTCTTTCTGATGATGACGTAAACAGTAAATTGTGGGAAAATGAAAGGATCATTCCTGTCAATGATAAAATTGTATCAAGCTGTGTAATAAATCAACTACCATCCAATCAACCCAATGAAGATCAAATATTCATCACACGATCTCCATACAACAATGCTTTATTATGTGGAATATTAGATGGTCATGGAGGAAATGCCTTTGCAGAGTATGTGAAAACACGACTTCCATACTATTTGCATGCCGCTTTGATAGATAGAAACATTGCAGTGCAGCATAGAGTTAAACTTGAAAATTTATTTCAAAACCTTTTGGAGACTAATCAAGGTAGTCTAAATAATCTGACTTGGATTAAAGGTTTAGAAACACACTTAACTGATATTCAGTATAATGTTAATGTTAGTGATAATCCAAGCAACATCACGAGTTATATTTCAAATCCATTACGACAACTATTTGGTACAACCTTACTTGGGAATTATGAATTAGCACCAGATAATTTGGAGATTGGTCTCGCTTTGAAGGAGGCCTTTCTTAGACTTGACGAAGATATCATTTCAGAAATAAAAACATCTATTCCACTTAACCCTGAAGTGACAGATGTTGCATTGTCAGGTTGCTGTGCACTAGTTGCTTGCATCATTAATGATGAGATTACTGTTGCTAACCTAGGTGACTGTAGAGCTGTTCTAGGTTCGTTTGGAAATAATGAATGGCAGGCTGTGCAATTAACACAAGATCATACTGCAGGTATTAAATTATTGGGGTATTTTATCTGTCAATTAAAGACTGCTGGAAAGTGTGGGAAAAATATTCGAAATTGACATCAGGCCTGTAGAAAAGTAGCTTTTTCTTAAATTTATTTATTTAAGAAGCAATGTTTTTATATTATTTTTTTGTGTTCGTTAAATATTCCTAGACAGTTTAAGATGATGGAGTTGATATTGGTTCTAACACATTGTAAGGAAGAAAATTTGATAATGTCAGCCCTGTTGCATTTTAAATGATCCTTTCCATCAAATGTCTCATAAATAAAATTCACAAGTTTAATTTATGTATGCAAAAATATTGTTAGTCATTTCAATGATCAAAAAATAAATTATTAAAAAAACCTTCCATTATAAATGTGTGTTTTAAAGGCAAGAATATTGAATAGGGATTTTTCAATCATAATGATGAAAATTCTTCATTCATAAATTGTTATCTTGAAATTTCAATATTTCATGTACATTGTTTCCCTGTTTTTAAATTTTTTATTTCTAGTAAAATGTCAAAAAAACATTGCCAACAAAACATTGGTGTCATAATGTCATTTATATATGTAAATGTAGCAAGTTAGCATCGATGATTACCCTGACAAAAGTCTCATATTCAAAATGGCAGTTGTAATATTAAAAAAAACTTTGCCAAAATTACAAAACAGTAGTGTCAGTGTCATATGTTACATATCTTGTAAAAAAAAAAAAAAAAAAGTTATAGCAGCATCAACCATCCTAAAATGACAAAAATCTCGTGTTCAAAAGGGCAGTAATATTAATTGCCATGATGTTTTTTCATATATAGAAATCTGTTATATATTAATTTTTAACTACATCTAGTGCAAAATCCAGATGAAGTGAAACGCATACTATCTGAGCATCCCAAAGAGGAGAGATGGAGCTGCATACAGTATGGCAGACTATTAGGAAGATTAGCACCATTAAGATCTTTTGGTGATATTCAATTTAAGCTTGAATCTTCTGAACTAAATGCAATTTTCAATTCATTGCCAAGATATAATCCTATCAGAAGTTTGAAAACACCACCTTATCTCACTGCAGAACCTGAAGTTTTCAACTACAAGGTTGAAAAGGATGACCGCTTTATTGTACTTGCAAGTGATGGATTGTGGGATATGCTCAGTAATGAAGAAGTTGTGGAACTAGTTGCTGCATATATGGAAGGTAAAAGTATTGACAGAATGAAAGAAACGGCACATCTGTATGGCGTACCACATTGCGATGAAATTCTGAATGATCCTAATGCTTTTTCTGACACATCTGGTGAAAGCGTTGCAAGTTTTCTCATTCGTTTTGCACTTGGTGGATATGATCGAAATAATATCAAATCTATGATGTCATTGACATATCCAGAAGTTCGAATGTATAGAGATGATATCTCAGTAACTGTTATTTTCCTGAATCATGATGAAAATATTGAATAATAAATTAATATTGTTTTAAATTGTGGAAGAAGCACTATTTTATAGTACTCCTCCTAGAACAAAATAACCTTTGTCTGAATATTATTATGAGTACATATAACAATAGAATCGAATTTGCTATGTTTCTTAACAGTTTTTAGGTTCGTTGAAAGTTGAAGTGTTTAATTTTTTGACCATTCTTCAAAGGAATTCTAATAAATATACAGTCTATTCTTTTGTTTTCTAGATCTTTTTAATGACTTTTGTTATTATTGTGATATATTTCATATTTTTCTAGCTTTTTTGTTAAAGTTTTCCATCTGTCTGTGATGGTTTTCTTTCTTGGTGATTATAACAAGCTTTCTGTTTTCAGAGAAGTCATGACATTTTTAGGTTTTCAACCTATGTATATTATTTCTTCTATATTTTTGTTTATTTCTTTTGATGTTGTACATCTTTTAAACGCATATATTTTGTGCTTATTTAATGTTAATGTTAGAAGCATCATTATTGTTGCTATTTTTCTTTCAGTGAATGATACCTTACACATTGAGCATTCTTTTGTGATCATTAAGATGCTTTATGAATGTCCATTTTGTATTTCTGCTTATTATTGAATCTTTGTTGTGGTTCTGTGTAAACTTTTTTTTTTTATTCTTACAATCAGAATTCAGAATAACATTGTCCAGGATAACCTATAAATATTAGATTTAAGCCAACTTTATTTTTGATTTTAAGGCCACAAGTAAAGTGAGGTTCGTGTCATGTTCTACAAAGTTTTATTCCTATTTTCCAGGTAGATTTAAAATTGAAATGGATACCATTAGGGAAAAATATTTCGATTTGATTAACCAACAAACCTTAGACAGTTTAAAAGATACCATATTAGCATTCTCCGGATTGCTGTTTGGGATTGGTATTGTGTTCGTTTTTGTACTTGTAGGTATGATTAGAAAGTTTTTTCTTTCAATATTAAGCAAATGTGATGCTTTTTTTAGATTTTTTTCACCTGTGGTCTTTTAGGTTGGTTCATAGTGTGGAAAATGTTTTTGGTACGCTTTCCGTTAATAAGAGAATTAGCGTATGGTAGCAGCGATGGCAAAAAGAAGTCTAGCCAACGTCAGGTCAGGCACGAACCTGTTCGTAGAAGCACAAGACTAAAAGAAAAACAAGGCAAGGATGATTGAAAATAAAACAAGAAGGTCATCTAAAAAAAGAAATGTTTTTAAAAAGTTTTTTCAAAGCTACATTTTATCTGTTTTACATAAAAAAAGAATTTTAATCTTTATGAAAAATCAAATGTTGCAAGGAGAACCCGTGTAATAAGATTGGAATGCGCATCTTTTCTCGAATTATTCATTTCCAATATGTTTTATTGATTGCTATCTGATGAAGGTATTGTATATGCACGTTATTTGATCAGAAACTTATAACTTAACACTCCAAATTCTCTTATAACATTGATTATAAGTTTAAAGGCAACATTGTTTCGATATATGATATTTGTGAGATTTTTGTTAAACATATTCACCCTTCACTTGTTCACTTCGAATGGAAAATAAATTAAGTATATTGAGCTTCACATTTCGAAATCAATATGAAAAAGATTTGGAGTAACATCCAATAATCATCGTTATACTGGCCCAAATGAATCTTACATTTTCATAATTTTAGTACGAAAGGCTCTCAAATTCGCTTTCTTGAAATTCTTCTGACCTTTGATGTAGCAATTGAAGAATTGTGAAATTTGATGTATTGGTAGAGGCGGGGAAACAACATTTTCAGAAACATCAGCCAGTGGGCAAAGTTGTCAAAAAATCACTGCTACGAAAAGAAGTTTTTATTAAATAATGTGTATCTTCCATACAAATGCACTGCGTTGCAGTGATTCTTCAACTAATTTGCTCGCTGGCTAGGTTTACAACTGGTGTTGTTCGGCCACAAAAAATGAGAAGAAGCTCTAACGAGAGTAAGATGTATTTGGAACTTGCAAAGTTTCGTATTAAGCGTGTATAACTTGTTAATTGCACCGGGATGCGGGGCAATGTTGATATGTAAAGGTGTTCAATATTCAAAGTATTTATTCTTTGTGTTTATCTAACAATTTTGTAACAATAAAACTTTTCAGCAAAAACTCTCGTAGCAATGCGGTAAAGGTTAAACTCAACCACCCGAATAAATTTTACCCAAATAAAGTTTACATCACGAAAAGTTTTGATAGAAATTGTCAGATGTGTAACATTTATTGTATTCATTCCGTATGTTGACTTTCTCAACTTGTACAAATAATATGTTCATGACAACATAATAATTTATTTTGACGAAGGTATTTCCTCTATATAACATCATAAATCTACTCTTAAGTTATGTCAGACTGGCTTTTGCCTTTCAACCTGGAACCTTTCAGCTCCAAGGTTGATGTTATACCCATTACACCAACCGGTCCACAGTTTTGATCGTACTTCGCATGTCACTTGAGTGCTCAATGCCCCTGTTAAGGAAAGAGCGTTGCTAGTAGTGAACGCGCTCTCAGTGAACACTCATCCTGACGATGCAGAGTGCTCAATCCCACAAGGTATAGAGAAAGAAATGCTACAAAATGATTTATGACTATCATTCGACTTAAAGATAATGAACTATTGTATGTAGAGTTGAGGGTTGCACTATGCTGATGTCAGCGGAAATAGAACAATTAAGAAATGGTCTGGGATAGAGCAGCTGTTTGTTATTAACAAAGCGCTCAAACAAAGTAAAAAAATGATTGGCTCTCTCGTGGAGATTATCTCACAATAAAACTGCTGCCACATTTTTCTCGACCTTACGATAGTTCCTTATCTTTAAATACAACGCGAAACCTACCCTGCCCTAATTCGGGAACGTCTATCCAAGTGTATTTATTTAACAATTACAGACCATCAAACTACAGACCATCAAACTACAGACCATCAAATTACAGACCATCAAACTATTTTTGTAATAAAGTTTGAAAGAACGAAGGAAATGTTGCTCGATTGTCCAAACAACTTTTACGAAGATTGCATCGTGATCTGTTGGTCTGGAAACGTTAGTTGCACTGCTATGTAAGTAACCCTATTACTCAAACGTTTTAGATGAAGAATAGGAAGACGTGTATTCACATAGAATTCTCCTAATACGACATTACGCGAGTCAGGTACGGGTGAGTAGCTAAAGGACTTTCTCACAGCGATAAAGAGCAATTTTATTGAAATTTGTGTTTATTCTATATGTTTAGTCCATATAAATGCACTCCTTCGCAGTGAGTACTCAAAATCTTTGTAGTACACTGGGTATAGTGTTAATATTTGTGGTGGTTTAATTTAAATGCAGATTCCATCAATTCACCATCTGTTTCCATTTAACCTTTTAATGTACTTGCAAAACTCTTTTTACTGATATTGATTAGGTAATTTCCATATTTGAAGTTAATGTGCAAACCATCCTTTTCTGTACTTTACAATGCAACCAACAATCATGGAGAAAACGAGAACAGCTCCTCCACCAACACCGATGATAAATACAGCATTCCTCAACAACGATCCACCTTGGTCCTCTTGTGCATTAGAAGAAAGATAAAATTACTTTAATGGGAGAAACTTTTGCGAGAGAAACTTTCGCGAATTTCGCGAATTTTGGACATTTTCGCGAAAGTAAATCCCAAAATATTTTTGATTTCGACCACACGCGAAAATAAATCCCATAAAAATTTACAAAAAGTGGCATTCGCGAAAATAAATCCCGCAAAGATTTTTTCAAAAATTCAAAAATTTCAAAATGTTTACAAAACAAGTTTTTGACTGTATCCGACGACGAGGTTGAAAACTGATAAAAACACGTCTTGAACTAAAAGAATACACGTATATTTCACAGAATTCGTGCTGTCTTTGAACCGATTGAAGTGACAAAAAGTGTTACAGTGAGGTTTATTTGAAATTTCATGCATGTAAAATAAACATTGAACTAATTCAAGCTTAACAAAATTTGTTTCTTAATCATCTATATTTATAATTGTTATTTTCTTCGAAGCATCAGGCATTTTGGTTTTTAAAGACCCTGATGATGGTTTCGATGGTTGTGTAGTGTTTTGCTTTTTTCCAGAATTTGGGAGTTTTCCTTTGGAATTTCAGTTTTCTCATTCGCACCACCTTGAAGTGAAATCTCATTACCAAAAATAGAGCCAAGGAATTCCGGATTTTCATTTGATCTCTTTGACGAGTTACATGATGATGAATAAAGTAGTTTCTATAGTTGTTCAAAAGAAAAATATCTATCATATTCATTGATTTTTTTCTGTTTGGTCGTAGGTTTATCGTTAATTCAACTTTAACTTCAAAGCCTTGTGAAATTCTGAGGTTAAAACGTAAGAAAAAGTGATAAAAGTTACTCTCTCAAAATGTATTTTTGGGTAAGTTTAAGGAAATTTTCAGGCAATTCGCGAAAGTTTATCTCGCAAAAATTTCCCAAAATCCACATTCGCGAAAATAAATCCCGCGAAAATGTTTAAAATGTGGCATTCGCGAAAGTAAATCCTATAAATAAGTTTCTCCCGCGAAGGTTTCTCCCATTAATAGCATTTAATTCTCCCTTAAAAACTTCAGAATATTATCTGTGAAAACAATATTCATACGGGTGAACATAGAGGTACATGAAGAAAGAATAGCTAAAACAATGTAAACCCTTGAAGGAAAATCGCGAAAATTAGCATTGATCTGTAAAATTGAAAACATTGTAGCTACTGTTTCTCTATGCCTAGTATACCAGCCTTCAGACTGAAATAAAATGTCTGGAATAAAATTTCACAGACTATGCAAACTATCAGTAACTATTATTAACCAAACGCTTGTGTGAAACGTTCCCATGGAGTAGCTATCCTAGACATCGTTCTGCATGTCAAATTTTAAAGTGTTTTGCATTAACTGCCACTGGTTAATAGATACAATGGATTGCTCCATTGGGTTTCTGATAGACATCCAAATTTTTTTAAGCCGGATTTCAAGGATTTTGTCTGGTCGGCGAATTTGCACACTGACCCATGAGGTTTTAATACCTTATCTTTCGTGGACTTACATGATGAACTCTTAATCTTATTTTCAATTATGATAAGCTTACCTTCAGGATTTGCAGTTGATGTAGGCTCTGTTGTTGCTTTGGTAGTACTTCCTTTGGTGGTCTTTGTAGAAGAAGTTGTAGTGGTTATTGCTGTTGTTGTTGTTATTGATTCTACTGGCAAAAGACACGAGTACTGATTAGTCAAGAATATTCAATAAAAAAAGATTTATACCCTCAAGAACATATTAGTGATCTCTCTTCCTTACACCCTATACACATTCACCACCCAAACCCAAAGCTACTCGCTGATTATTACAATTAGCAAAAGGATCATTTAACCACATATATCTGACTGGAAAATATTGAATTATACTTTATTCGTACCTAAACATTCATCCGTCACTTTGTATATCAATGTTCCAGGTAAGCCATAGTTGGTACTTTCCTTGATTAGTTCGTCCCAATTATATTCCTTCAATGTGTTAATTTTGCACCTTGGATCAGAGAAACCAATCCAACCATTTTCGTACCCCAACATCAGATACTTCATTATTGCATACGTAACATTTCCATTGGTTGCTAAGGTAATCTGCATGGTCCTAGATGTTTGTGGAAACGTAGTATCTTGTATATTAAAAAAAGTTATGATTAATGCATGAGTAGCTTTAAAATTGTTTTGTTCCTTTTGAATGATTTCATTGGTAATTCGATCCAGCCATTTTGTAGTCTCTCCATAGAATATGTATCCGTAAAAGTTTTCTACTAACCAATTTGCATAACCGGTATGGTATAAAGAGATGACCTGATTTTTAAGAAAATCTCTGCCTCCCACATAATTTGTTGTTCCAAATATTAGATACGAGTCGGTATAAATCTAAACGTATAAAATAATGAAGAAGAAATATCATGAGGAACCTCTGAGTGTGCGTCTGAAGCCATCTCAAAACTGTCGTAAAGAAACAAAACACTAAAAACAAAAAGCCCTAGGGACAAGACTGGAGAACAACTTTGTTGTCTCTAGTAAATTGTGGTGCACTCTGTTTTTCAAATGGTTATTCGCTATTTAGGTTATAGGCTAGCAATTGCCGTTTATGATAGCATTTTGACATGCAAAGCAACCCACCTCAACAGATGATACAGGTTCCGAAAAGAGAGGAATGCTTCTGGAAAGTTGAACACTGATTTTCGCCTTTTTTTTGGGACTTGTCAATTGGTTGTCATAGCCAAATCCATACGGATACAATTCTAGAACGTAAATATTGTGCACTACTACAAATTTTGTAAATGTAAATTATTACTTTGATAGGAAAGCTCACGATATTCACAATTTCAATATCAGTCATATGTTTCAAACAAAAAAAACAAAAACAAACCAAATGGTAATATGTATAACTTTTATCATAAAGTTTGTTCTTCTGTGAGTAGATCCAAACTCTCCTTCCCTTGAATTTTTCTTTTTGACCAATACCACAAAAAAAAAGTTTAATTACTTTACTGTTTCATTATGTTTTTTTGACTACCCTATATTTACCCAATTACTTTATTGGGAGAGACTTTTGCGCTCTTATTTTTATTTCGCAGGGATTTATTTTCACGGATCAGTCTATTTCAGACATCATGCGGGCATTGACTTCGCAGATTGAAGTTCTTTTCAATATCTTACAAATGTATGTTTTCACTTCTTTGTGGTGCATAGAATTTTCATCCTTAATAAAAATCAGTGTTTTGATTAAGAATTAAGTTCTTCTGAAGGCTCTTGCTGATATGTGTTATATGTATATATGTTAATTCGAAGGGATTTTGCAACGTTTGCTTAACCGACTGGTAGCCTTGTGTTAGGGTGCTTGCTTCCTGTTCGGGAGGTCGCAGGTTCAATTCCCGACCGAGGCATGCCAACGACTATAACAGTGTGTGAATTTTTTTTCGTGGATTGGCTTATTATTTTGGGGGTCAAACTGACCCGTATGAAAAACGCTATTTTGGAAAAAACTGATGCCAAAATCAAGTTCTACGACCTCGAATTGACTAGAAAACATGTATGCCATTTCTGATTTAAACTTTAAATCAAGTTTTTAGTACTGTCATCAGAGGCGTAGCTTGAGTTCAGTCAAAATTTGTGTTTAATCATTTAAAGAAGATAGAAAACGTGTTAGATAACGAAATATTATATATAGAGCTGATGGTTGCACTATGCTGTTGTCAGTAGAAATAGATCATTTGAGCAACTATCTGGGAACGAACAGCTGTTTATTATTAACAAAGCGCTGAAACAAAGTAAAAAAAATTATTGGCTCTCTCGTGTAGATTACATGACACAATTTTTTCTTGACCTTATCATAGTTCATTATCTTTAACAGTGAGACATGATAAAGATGGACTCCACTTTTTTGGAATAACCCTGAATAAACCATGGTCTTGTCACAGTTCCTAAGCCTTATGAAGTCTAAAATTCCAATGCTAGAGAAGCAGTAAGGAAGAATAAGATAGAACTATATTTCACTGAGAGAGTCATCCATGATTGCTTGCGTTCAGAAACGAGAATAGATTCTCCGCTCAGCTATCATAAGTATGAACTTTAGAACGGTTAAATTGAAGCACTCACGTGGAGTATCACATCTCATGGAGTTTAATCGGTACACGTGCCTTCCAGTAACACCAATGTTGGACGTCGTCGTAAATCGATAGTTTGATACAAACGTCCTCCAGTTGCAGGACCTCTCAGAATACCCATCAATGGAGTCATACAGGCTGTCCATTTCTTTGTAGCTGAACACTAAATACGTTTCTTCGTTTCCACTGATAATGACAACTTGGAAAGTATTTTGTCTTTCAAGATTATATTTTGATGGCACATTGATGTACGATATAATAACAGCAGTAGAGGATTTAAAACCAGCTTGTATCTTTTGTACATCTTTTTCAATTGATTCTAATACCTTGCTATCTTTTGTTTCTCGAAAGTAGATTTCACCGCTATGTGTATTATCGAAATCTGACGAATACGGAGCGATAACACTGTAGTAACATCCAATACAAACGTAAGATACATTTACTTTTTCGTTCATTGTGATATACCCATTGGTACTTATCTACAAAAAATGCATTCCTGCAATGATAAATTGAAATTTTGAAAAATTTTACTGAAGAGAAAATCTGTGATACGTGACTGTTCTTTTCATGACAGTGACAGTGTAAAAATGTCGTTACGTGTTTTATTTTCAGAAACAAGCAATTTCAAACAGAAACTTAAAAAATCGGAAGTAAAGGATAAAGAAAAATTACGAATAAATCTTTTATGGTTTCTTTCGACAGAGGTATCTCTTCTGCAAGTTTGAGCTCGCCAATGCTGCTGTCACCACGCGTAACTTCCTTGTCGCCAACGCTTGAACCATACGGAAACAGTTCTGAGAGAAACAAATTTTTAATAAAACGGTTAAACAAAGAGAAAACATGAAAAAGAAAATATATGCTGAAATTATGTGTGCATTATGGATTTCCAAATAGATTTCCTTTAAGCTAAGTGTCCACTGTAGAAAAATTTGCGCTGTTGCAAATGATCATAGCAAAAAATATTAATTCTTGTTTAGTGGATACACTTTTGGAATCAAAAACACCTGCTTAACGTTAATTTCTGTCGCATATTTTTTGCGATAGGAAATGAAAAAGTTTTTAATTGCAAAAAACTGTACAGGAAACAAAAGCATGCCATCCGAGTAATAAATAACAAGGATAAATTTACACATTCAAAACCACTGTTCAACGAAATGAATATCTTGAATGTTTTTGAGATAAATTTGTTTCAAGTACTATTATTTACATTCAAATGTAAGCTTGGTGTAGCACCAGTAATATTTCACGATATTTATACAATAAAACCTTCCGGAAAATATACAACAAGAACAAACATGTTATTAGAGCCAAAAGTTAAAAACAAATCTCAAGAATTCAGTATTCGCTATCGCTCACCACATATTTGGAATAAAATGTATACGCATTTAACACAACAGAATTACGAAAACATTACTATCCCTGTCTTTAAAACAAAACTTAAGACAATCCTTAAAAACCTCGAAAATGTTTCTGATTATTTCTAATAAAAAAAACAAAAACAAAAAAAAACAAAAACAAAACAAAAAACTATCAAGCAAAATAAACTTGATATTCTGAAGTCTGTACTTTTGATAACATAGCAAATAATGAGCAGACGGTTCTCGATGATAAGACCAACAAAGGTCTTCTACGAGTTCTCCGAACTCTATAGTATTTACATATTATTCTCTTGCGACTATTTGTTACGGAAAATAATTGTATTATCTTAGAGTTGAAAATATATGTATCTTATCTTATCTTATCTTAAAAAAATCTTGATATCAAAGAAAAGCCGATATAAACCACTGAAAAAATTGAATAGATCTATTGTTTCAAAGATCAAATCACATCGGCATTTTAAAAATCTAAAGCGGGAAATACACTATGAGTTTTTGACACACGAGTTTCGAAACCCACGAGGTTTTACTCATTTGGTGCATGAAAAAATCACACACATTCAGTGTATACACATACGTGTTTTTATAATGAGTTTAGTTTCATATTGAGCTGTAAACATGGCTAATGACTCGGACGAAGATGTTGTAGCTGCAATTATTTTGGCAGTTTGCTCAGAGCCGGAGAAAGAGCGAAATAAATGAAAACATTAGGTGAAACCCTGGCTTCCATTCGGAGAGTTACACATGGGTGCTATAGTCAGCCGTTAAATGAATTAAGGTTTGAAGACCGCGAAATTTATAAAAACTTTTTAAGACACATGTTTAATAAAAAATGATATCACAAAAGAAACAACACATTTACGTGATGCTTATAGGTTATTTTCACTTCAAGTTCATTTCTCATATAACTTTTCAAAGAACGAACAACTAAATCAAATGCAAGCTTACTTGCCGCAGTGCAATTCTCAAAGCTGATTGGCTAGAAAACGTGTGTTTTGACACACAAAGTTCAACATGTGTTTCGACACAACACCGAAAAACTCACGAGTTTTCTTAAAATACACTATGAGTCTTGACACATGTGATGAAACACATGCGCCAAAACTCATAGTGTATTTCCCGTTTGTGTTGTAAAATATAAAAATCAGCAACCAGTAATATTAAGAATGGGTAGAAAAAGCAACTGAGTTTATTGGAGGAAGAATCTCTTGCTGACTGTGTGAGAAAATATCCCTGTCTGTGCGTTCACGATAAATTTCCTGAACCCAATACTTGCGTTTTCTTTTTTTTGTTTTCTTTTCGTTTCAAAGCAAAGTAGCACCGAGAACACACACCAGTTCGTCTTCACTATCCATGGTTTAATATTAATAACAAATTATTTTTAAAAATTTATTCTTTTCAGTGGACACACGTGTAACAGGTGTTTGCGAAAGATTGTTTTCGACAGAAAATTGGTCCATCGTAAAAAAAATTTCCGATAATTTCTATCGCTTTCAGTAGACACTTAACTTTAGTTCGTTTTTATTATTTGTTCTTTTTGGTGTTTTTTCAAAACTATGAGATAAAGTACAAGACAAAAGATTGGCGTTATAGGAACAATAAAACAGCATCTAAATTTGTTGCAAAATTCATCTGGTATACACGTCTTTGTTTACTTCTTCCTTCAATTGTACAATTAACACAATTAACAGTCTTAATTGACAAAACACAGTAGTGTGTTTCAGAATTGGAACATTCCGAACCACACTGTATTACTGGGATCCATTGTGAGTTGCGATTGTTCGTAAATACTTTGAGATTTTTAAGAATTTTAAAAGGTATTCAGTTTCTATAAGATGTAAAACGAAGAAATAATTTTGATTCTAGGCATGATGAACATTTTCAGAATTTCACTTTCGACATTGCATTTCGGACTAGTCAATGTCACTTTACTTATTACAATGAAATTCTATGTTTCCCTAAATGACCTTCGAATGACGTTGAAACACTAGTTAATAGCAATTTTGCTATAGGAAACGAGACTGACAATCACGACAAAAATATAGTGTCAAATATTGACCAAACCTGGCGCACACGATGCTGAAGTTAGATCATATACAAATCGGCCTGGTATCCCCACATTTGATAATCGGGATAGTTCTCTAGTATCACTGATATTGGAAATCTTGACTTCGTCACAGTAAGCTTCTGAAAATCCCGCTACAGCGTCCATTGAATCAAGAGAATGATAATTGAAAATTGCATATGTTTTTATGTTATCAGTTGCAAGAATAACTTGAAATGTATTGCGTATCATTGATTGGTAACTTGCATGAGGTAATTTAAGATAGCTTAAAATGATTGCTTGTTTTGGCATGAAACCTGTTCCAATATCTTTGGAAATTCTTGATAAGGTTTTGCCATATTTTGTAGCTTGTACATGTATGCCACTATGGAAAAAATCTGTAAAATTTGGATGTTGTAAGATTGTCAAAAATGGATAAACTATTGATAAGCTATGATGATTAGCAGAGTTAGGTAAAATAAGCGGGTCGTTAAATGAAATAGCAGCAGAGGATGACATCTAAAAAAATAAATACTTCATAAATATAAGCATTAAGAAAGTTAGTCACCTACAAGTCACTTAAAAATTGTTTCCTCGACGGGAAAATTCGCCTAAAAATCAATGCGGTGGATTAAACTTTTATAAGAAGGCACAGAAATATGCAGACTTCTTTTGTGATTGTTTGATTTTTCCATGGGGTGAATAATATTTTAAGGATTATGCAAGAGTATTTCATAAACGCTTGAATATAAAGGCCAGCTTAGATATCGGAAAAATGCCACGGTGCATGAAAATGCATTCTTATTGGTAATCCAATTAAAGTGTTTTAGTTTACATGAAAAGAAATGCGGAATGAAAGATCTCTTTTCCAAGCAATTTCCAATGCATTGAGACATTTTTGTTCTACATATAACCTACATAGAATGAGTAAAAAGATGTTGAAAAAACTTTAAACTGCGAATCCAATCGAAAGAGATAAAAGTAATCTGAACCACTATGATAATAAGTGAATACTGATGGGTCTTGGTTGGTTAGATAAAATACTAAAATAGAAACAAAGCAATTAATCACTTAACTCGGTAACCAAGTCAATGAAAAATGTATTGGTACTCACAATCCTGTAGACATCTATTTGGTGTAAGATCAAAGATGAATCGCCCAGAAACACCAGTGTTTGTAAGTTTTTTCAAAGACATTGCATTTGTTGGATTGTCAATTAACCAATCAAAGTTGCAGTAACTTCGAAATCCTGGAACATATTGAGCCGAGTGATGCAACTTGATATAAGTTAGCAATAAATAAGACCTTACGCCGTCACTGGTGATAGTAGCTTGGAAGGTCTGTCGATTAGAGACATTATCACGATGTGGCACCTCTTTGTATGTAACAATAATTGAATGATTTGATGTAAATTTCTGCCCAGTGAATGACGTCACATCCGCATTTATTTGTTTCAAAGCACTTGTGGATGTTATCTCCCGATAAAATATTTTACCAGTATGAGTTGTGTCAAGGTCCATTGGATATACTGCAATGTCTGTGTGGTTCAGAATTCCTCTTGCGTAAATACGGTATGGCCATATGTTTTTATCGGTATCACTGAGAGCGGAGATAATTCCATCTGTGTATAACTAAAAATAACAACCATACGCTAACTGAAACTGGAACTCATTCATGGTATGTGGATCCTACAACTCAGCTGAATAGAGATAGTACTGAAATAGATGCATTATGACTTACAAACTTCAGACGCAAAATTTTGATTTAAAGCTTTTGGATTAAACAATCAACTTGAAATAAAACATGCAACAATACACCATCAGCAACGCACCAAAAAAATAATAAATCACTTACAAATAACTTGTTTACTTTTTCATATTTTGATAATAACATAGGTTTGGATAAAGTGAACTTATGCTTAATTTTGACACCGCGAGGTATCAGCATATCACCATTTCCCTGACCATACGGATATAGTTCTGAAATGAGGAAGACCTTCTATAATATGTCAATTTGACTGGCCGTTTCCATATGGACTTAAAAGAGGTAAACATACTGTTTGTGATTCCACATGACTTTGTCAGTTTGAATACGTGTCGTCCCAGAATTCCAACATTTGAAGTTTTCGCCAATGAGTCGCTATTTGCTATTCCTCGAAAGAATTCAACATTACAGTCTTGCTCAGAATAACCAGAGACAGCACCGATACTACCTAACATGTCGTAGTTCATAATTGCGTAGGTTGTGTTGCCATCTGAAGCTACAACTACTTGAAATCTGTGCTGTGGGTAAGTGGTACAGGCCGGCCGGTCACAATTCCTTGACACGTTCATATAAGAGACGATAACGACTTGCTTTGGCTTAAATATAGTATTTTTCTCCAATCTCTTAATGTCATTGGCAATCATAGATAGTATGGCACTATTAGTGGTGTTCCGGTAAAATATATTTCCACCAAATGAAAGATTAAATGGTGCGTGATATGGAGCGATGACAGAACTATCTCCAGTTAACCCAGTTATATAATACTCTTTCTTCAGTGTATTTCCAACAATTCCATGCTCACTTATCTACAATATGAAGGCAGTACTAGGTACAGGAACATTCACTTTCATATTCTCATTCTTTTTGCCAATGCTTATGCTCATGATCACATGATTTGATTCTAGGAAGTCTTGTAACTTACCATGAACAAATTGTCTTCAAATGTAAAAGGTGGTATGGGATGATTCAGTTTAATATGCTCGAACTGTTCTTGTTTGTGTTGCAATGTCATATCACCTTCTGTTCTTGATCCAAATGGATAAAGCACTATGAAAAAAGGAGGTATACATATTGAAAACCTAAGAGTGTTTCACTAATTGGAGTCATCTAAAGCTGTTTATGAGAACCTTTATGGAAGAGGGTATGTTGACGCAATTAGAGTTGAGAAGAACTTGTGTATGCTTCTAATTTAGTTGTGATTAAATTTCTATTCACTTTTGATTTTCCTTTTGTTAATATTGTAATTATTTTATATTATATATATTATTGTAATGAAATCAAAATGCCATTGATTTTGTTACACAATTTCCGTTAATGCTTATCAATAATGAAAATCTTTTGGAATGAACCCAAATATTAGAAATCCTAAAAACTAATGTTGTCTTACTATTCTGCACATATCTCAATACACTTTATTAATCAAAATGACAACCCTTTTAATACCTTATACGTTAAGGTTTTGTGGTTAGATTCTTGCTAAAGTCGTTCACTTGATCACAGGCATATGATGATGTTTCTTTTCAATCGCTAAAAACAGTAATGTTTCTTGAACATTGTCCTTTGTTACTTCAACGGAATGAACTCTCTTGGAGAAATTTTGATTTAGCCTTAACTACATTATGTGGATGTATAAAAATGCACAATTTCACAGTCAGTACTCTTTTAACCATCCCTATTATACTGGGCTTTTAATGCTTATTACGAAAAAATCTGCAACTGGAATATATACCGAACACCGTCGGATCTGATCATACAGTAACATTTTTTAATGTCTAAATCGATTTACATCTGCAACTTAAGTAGTTACCTGAAGCTTCATTGTCTTTGCAAAAAACAAGTAATATTAAAACGACTACCATTTTGTATCTTGGAAGTGACCTCTAAAAAGAAAATTAATTTCATAGCAGAAATATAAATATAAATTTTCATAAAGATGTTTTGCTTTCAGTTTTCTTTTTCTTTTTTTTTGTTCTTTCACACTATATGATAAATAAAATCGCTAAAAAGCCCATAGAATGACAAACAGCAGGCTTAATGCAATAGCAATTAAACTGTTCGGATTCTTCAAAAATATCTTTAGGAAGCACCATTAAAAATTCATCACTAAGAGAACATAACAACTTCAGGCTGGAATAGAAATATTTCGCTGTTACCATAAACAAACACAATGCTATTTTAAAATGTTCATTGAGGATCGGTCGGTATCTTTCGACCACATTTATTTTTAATACTTCCTTTTCAAAATTCCATCATTTTCTGATCGTTTGCAGTTTGGAATACTGTATGAGCTGGAAAAATCATCATGACTGTCGGCTCCGTTTCTGAAATGTGAATTTGTGATGTGAAAGATGCTTTAAAGTACTTATGAAAACAAGGTTAGGATTTAAATGTTTTTGTCTCTCTGTCACAGAATTCACACACACAATCTCTAAAAAGATATACCAGGTCTCTTAATTTGATTAAAAATACATATTTACAGGAAACATGCATTGCGTTTTCTTTATTTAAATATAATTTTTAAGCATACTTTTATCATAAATGGCAAACACATTCACTTACTTTTAGTTTGATGGAGGATTATTGCGCATAATAATGAAGCTCTCTCTTTAAACCCAACAAATAGCCATTGCTCCCCAGAGCCAAACATTGAAGTGATCAAGAGAAGAGATGATGAGAGAAGAACACTGTTTGAGATGTTCCCTTATGGCTTAACATGACTTAGATATCTTACCTGTTAATGGAGACAAACCAATGTGCTCACGTACTCGGATAATGAGGTGCCGTGACGTTTCTCCTATATAGGTAGCGTTGCAGCTACCACACTTATAATTATAAACGACACCAGACAACAACTCTTTCGGCATACGGCCTTTAAACCGAAAAAAATCAGATAATCGAGTGTGTGTCCTAAAGATGACATAAAATTTTACAACAGCTTAGAGCGTTTTGAAACAGTTTTTCAAATCTATTTCTAGTTTGTAAGGATATAATGCCTAGATAAGGAAGAACAAGTAGTAATTTCTTCTTTTTAACAGTGTGGACAATTTCCTTTTCACATTGAGATCTCATCTTGGACAGTTTAACTACTTTATCACCAAAACTTGCTGGATAGCCATTACAATGTAAAAAATCTTTGAGTTTTTTAACTTCTAGATGAAAAACAAACTAATTGGAACATAAGTGTTAAAGCAACGATGCAGTAAAGTATAGATTAATCCAAATCTGTAAGTTCAAGTATGAAGCTGTCAAAATGCGTGTAAATACCACTAAAAGTGGGTTTCCTAGACATTCATTTTGGTTTTGTGAAATACAGGTACCAAGAAAGGAGAATGTATCATTTTATTCAATCTCAGATGTAAACGAGATGTTAGGATGACAATCATTCAAATTGGCTTGAAACAAAGGTAGATGCTTTGGAGATGAAAATAATACAAACGTATTATCAACGTACCTTTAATAGTAAATAGGTTTCAACTCCACAGGGCAATTTTCCAACCAGTTTTTTCGAGGAAGCTTAAAAATGCGCTAGTTAGTGTAAGTCCTAAAGGTGACCCCATCGCGACACCGTTAACTTGTTGATAAAGGATATTACTGAAAATAAAATAAGATTCCTTTGTTGCTAGCTCTAGGAGAGTTTTATATTCTGGCTTAGAGAACCCATGGAATATCTCACAGTCTTAAAAAGTGATTGGTGCAAGTGTCAATGGTTTCGTCTGGAGGGATGTTAGCAAATAGTGAATTGACTTCCAGGCTAGTCATGTGGTATGTGTCATTCTGTTTGGTGATGTCAGAGGCAAATGAGAAAGAATCAGGAACAGTGTAGCCATTGTTAGTCAAATCAGACATTAAAGGTACAAAAAACTTAGCCAGTTTATAAACCTGGCGTGACTATGGCTGACAAAATGGATCTAAAAGGTGGACAATTTTCAACACACTTCTTGTGAACTTTACAAAGACCATACACGATTCCTGGCCCGCTACCAACAGGACGAAATTTGTTGTAGTCGCTTTCACTCGGGCTATTCTTTATCAAAAGATTCTTGTATATGTTGATAATTTTCCTTTTTTGACCGATGGAGAAGTTCAGAAATGTATCAGATGGTACAGTGAGCTTCTTAAACTGAGAAACTGTTCTATTTTTGTATGACGTATACATCTTTGTCTACTAAAACAACAAAACTACCTTTGTCAGACTTTTGAACAATAACGTTATCATTCCCAGACAATGTCAATAAGGCGTGAAACTCATCATCAGTGAGATGACAGGCCGCACCATACACCCTACACCCTACTATACTTGACGAAATCAGGATCTCCGGTGGAGAGTCGTTCAAGACCCCTCACCTTCCAGAAAAGAGACTCATATCCAGCGAGACCATATTTTAGAGACTTAGAAGGGATAGAAAAATTTAACCCTTTAACAAGTAAAGACTTTTCAATCTGTGATAATTTATGTCTGGAAAAATTAAATTCCAAGTTGAGCTTTCCTCTGACTCATGATCTTTTTATCTTGAACTTCCTCGTGTTTTTTCAGTATACCATTGTTACTTACAAGAAACAATGAACAAACATGTGCAAAGTCAATTGAATTTAAACCTTCCTTCAATGAAGAATGATTCAATACAAACTCATTTTCTATAATTCGTATGCGAGACTTCTTCTGCTTGATTTCTTCTGCTAACAGCTTTTGTTGGCATGTTCTGCATGAGCGAGAGTTCAATAAACTCTTGTTTGCGAGTCGGAAATGAAGAAATTTCGGTAAAGCGTATTACAAATTCCAGTTTTTGGAGCGGCGTTTAATAGAGGACGGCGTTCATTAGATAGCGGCGTTTATTACAAAATGAAAAATTGGAAAGAAGCAAACTTAAACAGTAATGTTTCCTCATCTTTAAAAAGGTTACAAAAGATTGCGTGAAAATGTTTTAGACAAAAGATATATTCACAAAAATGTAATATCACTGTCGCCGTTCCCTTCTATGAGATGAAAACTTTTATAGCAATTAATTACACATCAAATATTCATGCAAACGTGGAAGAATTTACGATGGCCCTGAAGGCTCACTGATGTACGCACAAAAAATCATACGCGAGTAAGAAAAAAGAAAAGGTTTTACGCACGCATAAGAATTGTTACACACGCACAAAATTTTATTACGTACGCACAAAAATAGAAACCACTGCTTGTCATGAAGTTGCTAGGAACTTCGAAATCTTGTCTTGCATTTGCATTTAGAAAAAATGAAATGATATTTTTGATGGTAACATTATGGTAACAAGTATTAATGAAATGACGAGCACCAGTGACTTGCCTTGCTTAAAGTCAAGTGCGAATTCAAGTAGAGATTCCTTGATAATCCGCTACTTTTCCCAGGGTTCATAATATAGAAATTTTATCTTTTCTGGCAGTTCATCATGATATTTACATAAGCTTGTCAACGTTAAAGAGGGCTTTGTCTCGGCTTGACTATTACCATAGACATGTTTTTGACATTAGTAACAATAAGGCCTTTATTTTTTGATGAAGAATTCAGGACAGGAGAACCTCTTCATAAGGGTTCATTTTAGGGTAAAAGGTGGGGGCATGGTATGTTCCTTTATAGAGAGGGAAGAAATATATAGAATATTATACCCTTCCCAATCGAGCAAGTGTGCATGGATATTCATTTAAAGACAAGAACAATTTACGAAGATAATAGTATTAGAATATTGCGGTTTGCATTTTATAAACATTTGGAAGGACTTCACCATCATGTGGCTTGCCACCATGAAATGAAAACCCAGACCAGATGCACTATATTTACATGTGCGCATTAAAAGTACATTTTATGCGTGCGTAATAATTTTTGTGTGCGTGTAATAATATTTGTGCGCGCGTAATAACTTTTGTGGGCGCAACCGAAAAAAAAGGGGTTTTTTGTGCGTACATCAGTGAGCCTTCAGGGCCATCGTAAGAATTTGTTGATAGAAAACAAATAAAACTATCAACTATTAAACAAATTCTTGTTTAACCTGTTTTTTAATAAACGCCGCTTTCCAAGAGGCGGCGTTTATAAGAAGGCGGCGTTTATTATGTTCATGTTTTTATTATTAAAAAACTTATGGCGAATAGATGCCTCATATTACACCATAAAGTTTTGGCAAGAATTGTTAGATATAACATTTATTGTATTCATTTCGTATCCCAGCAGGCACCCAACGTTATACTAACGTTAGTGTTACGTTATTTTTTACGTTGTGGTAACGTTAGTGGTTGGTTAGAATGGAAGTCTTTCTTTAATTAGTATAACGTTAGATACTTACGTTAGTATAACGTTAGATACTTACGTTAGTATAACGTTAAATACTTACGTTAGTATAACGTTAAATACTTACGTTAGTATAACGTTAAATACATACGTTAGCATAACGTTAAATACTTACGTTAGTATAACGTTAAATACTTATGTTAGCATAACGTTAGAAAGTTACATCAGGACAACGTTAAATTTCGTTAACAACATCAAAATGTTATAACATTGTAATGACTTCTGAAGTCATTATAAACAAATCCCGGTGTCCATCCCAACAAAGTAAGACAAATGACGAAAACAGCGAATAGTCATAGAAGTTGATATTTACCTTTAATTGACAAGAAAAGTATATTTTTATGTCAATATTTACGCATGCCTAATAGAAGAAAAAGAAACAAATATAAGTGAAGGTGTTAAACGAATGCTTGTGGTTACGGCAAATTGCAATAAATGAAAATCAATAGAAATTTATGCTAGAACAGATATCTATTTTCCAGCTGACTAATGTCCATAGAACAGACATTTTGTGCTTTCATATGTTAACAAAGCAAAACACTCTGGGGATACAACAAAATTAATCAGAAACCTCGAGTAAAAGATTTCTATTAAAAATAATCAAGTAGCAGGCCCTAATACTCTAGCTATCATCTATAAGTCATGTAGTACAGATCTTGCCAGCAAAACCAAGATTAAATAATCAAACTGATTTCTCGTTTTAAGGCTAGACTAGCGCGAAGTATATAATAGATATATAATAGACATATTACCATGTGTAAAATGGAGAGGAAATACTAGGTTAGCACGGTAAAAGCGAGTTTTTTCAAGAGATACACTTCTTAATTGAAAAGGCGAAAATGTGTAGCAAGTGCGAATCAAAATTCATATCATCCTCAAGGACTTACTTATGATAGCCCTTACTAACGTAAGTATCTAACGTTATACTAACGTAAGTATTTAACGTTATACTAATTAAAAAAAGACTTCCATTCTAACCAACCACTAACGTTACCACAACGTAAAAAATAACGTAACACTAACGTTAGTATAACGTAAATTAACGAAATTTAACGTTATACTAACGTAAGTATCTAACGTTATACTAACGTAAGTATCTAACGTTATACTAACGTAAGTATTTAACGTTATACTAATTAAAAAAAGACTTCCATTCTAACCAACCACTAACGTTACCACAACGTAAAAACTAACGTAACACTAACGTTAATACAACGTAAATTAACGAAATTTAACGTTATACTAACGTAAGTATCTAACGTTATACTAACGTAAGTATCTAACGTTATACTAACGTAAGTATTTAACGTTATACTAATTAAAAAAAGACTTCCATTCTAACCAACCACTAACGTTACCACAACGTAAAAACTAACGTAACACTAACGTTAATACAACGTAAATTAACGAAATTTAACGTTGTCCTGATGTAACTTTCTAACGTTGTACTAACGTAAGTAGTTAACGTTGGAATAACGTTGGTTTTACGTTGGTAACGTTAAACCTAGAACCAACGTTAGACTAACGTTAGATAAACGTTGGGTGCCTGCTGGGATGTTGATTTGTACGAATAATATATTCATGTTTATTTTGAAGAAGGTATTTCCTATATATAGCTTCAGGGTACACCTACTCTAAAGGTCAGACTGGCTTTTGCCTCTCAACCTACATTACATACATAAAGAAATGCTATAAAATAGGTCTTGCCCACTTCTATTAGCAAAGAAATCTTGAATGTCACTGAAATTTGTGAGTGTGTTCATCTAAGAATCTATTTTAAAAAGAACGAAGCACATTCTATTTATAAACGCAATAAACTAAACAAATTTTACACTGCAAACTTTTGATGATCTGGATTTTATAATTTGAACCATATTAATCGTATTGTTTGTACGTTTTGTATGAAGAACAGGAACACATGTATTCATAGATGTAAGAAAGAATTCCCTTTATTACTATATGCTATTCCAGCTCCATATAGTCCGTACAGTCCCGATTTCTATAATTGACAATTACTTGAAATTGCTCCACTGCGAATGTTTACTTGTGAAGAAGTATTGGCATTAAAACCAAGTTCATACATAAAAATGATAATTCCGACCTAACCATGTAGTCTTCTGTACTTAACAATGCAACCAGCAATCATGGAGAACACGATAACGATTCCTGCACAAACACCAACAATGAATACAACATTCTTCAGTAATGGTTTACCTTCGTCCTCTTGTGCATTAAAAGAAAAAGAGCAGCATTAGCATTCAATTCTGCCTCAGGGTATTTTCTGTAAAAACAACACTCATCTGGATGAACACAAAAACATATGAAGATCGAATGGCTGACACAATGAATATTCATGATGGAAAGTACTGAAAATTAATGATGATATGTAACACATTTGGAATAGTGGGTAGGAAGGAATCAAAAGGAAGAATACCCCTCTTTTATGCCCTTTTTTCCTTGCAGTACATCAACCTTTGGACTTGCGATTTTAAACATGCAATTTTGTGGTCGACATAAAAATTCAAACTATGAGAAGCATTGCAAAGTATTTCTTTAGGCAACTGCCACTTATTAGTACTTACAATGGATCTCTTCATTGGGTTTCTCATTAAGTTTTACCTACTGCTTTTACTTACTTTACTTCACTTTCTCGTATTAGTCCATGGACTAGCATGGCGAGTTAAACTGAGTATTTTCAAACAAAGTGTCTATTTAATCTTATTTTCAATAATGATAACCTCACCTTCAGGATCTGCAATGAGTGTAGGATCTGTAAATGCTTTGGTAGTACTTTCTATAGTCTTTCGAGTAGATATGCTGGTGGCCGTTGGTATTGGTGTTGTTGTTGTCGTTGTTGTTGTCTTCTCTCCTAGCATAAACATATTAGTAATCATTAGTGAAGGTTTATTATTGATTAAGTTGAAACAAATTATAACAAATGAATGGGGTCTCACATTCGCCACCAAAAAGTATTCGTTGGTTATTGCGATCAGAAAAAAGATCATTTAACCACATATGTCTGACTGAAAAATATCAATTATGATCAATTGTACTTTATTCGTACCTAAACATTCACCCGTCACTTTGAATATCAATGTACCAGGTAAGTCATAGTTTTTACTTTCCTTGATTATTTCATCCCAATCATACTCTTTCAATGTGTTAATTTGGCACTTTGGATCAGAAAAACCGACCCAGCCACTTTTGTATCCCAACATCAGGTACTTCATTATTGCATACGTAACATTTCCATTGGTTGCTAAGGTAATCTGCATGGTCCTCGCTGTCTGTGGAAACAAAACATCTTGTATATTAAAAAAAGTAATGAATATCGCATGAGAAGCTTTGAAATTGTTTTGTTCCTTTTGAATAATTTCATTGGTAACTCGATCCAATCTTTTTGTAGATTCTCCATAGAATATGTATCCATAAGAGTTTTCTACCAACCAATTTGCATAACCAGTATGGAATAAAGAGATGACCTGATTTTTAGGAAAATCTGTGCCTGCTACAAAACTTGTTGTGTCGAATGTTAAATACGCGTCGATATAAATCTAAAAATATGTAATAATGAAAAACAATTAATTGCTATTGTGATGAGCAATTGAAAGAGCAGACTTTAACTATTTTTTTATTAATATAATCAGTGACTGCGGAGTAAATCTAAAGTGATGGAACTGACGAATTTTTGACTTTATAAAATTGTTATAAAGTTTTTGAAATTTCTGTTTTCTAGATTGGTTTAAACACGCAATTTTCAATTACTACTCGAGGTCTGAAGACCATAGAGTATTGAAATGCATTCATTTTTTACGGATAAAAAGTCGCCTGAAAACTAGCATCTTTCCATAGCTTCTTTCTTTAGAGGCAAAAACGAAGCCACATTATAGGGCCAAATTATAGGGACATGTGTCGGCCAAATTCGGGCCAAATTCGGACCAAATTCCGAAAATTCTCCAATTTTTACAAACATTGTCACAAAGCACAATTTAAAGTTGCTGATTTCGAATTTGACAGTCATTTTGTCAGATTTGACCAAAATTTAGTAAATTCGGGACAAATTCCGAAAGTTCTCCAATTTTCATAAAAATTTGCACAAACCACAATTAAAAGGTGCCGATTTCGAATTTGAGTAGCATTTTGTCTGATTTGACCAAATTTGGGCAATTCGGGTCAAAATATAAACAGTTTAACACAAATATCCGTTGTGTATGAGTCTTCTGCTTCTCGACTATATCCACATTAAATTAACCGAGAGTTTCAAAGCGTGAGTCTTTCTTGTTTAAGTATTGAAAAAAATATTTTAATGGGTAAAAAGTGTACACACATACATGTCAAAAAGGTTTTACTCAAAAATATCTAACACAATATATGAAAACGAAAGAACCGTAGTTTTATTATTTAGATTAGCGATTTTCATGATATCCAGTTGGTCAGTTCTCTCTTAATGAAAATTACAGATATTCAATGAAATCTGGACGGGAGCATTGTTGAGCGCATCCAGGTTTTTATTCTTCGTGTCAATGAAAACGCACGCTCACCATTTAGCCATTTAACTGATATGATGACTTGTTCGTTTCTAATGTGTCTGCGTGTGACTTGGGATACTTCATAACAGAACGTTTTCTCTTTTTATGTAAACCATCAGAGGAGGAAAAGATAGTCAAAAATTGACAATTCAAGAATATCAATCCAGTGAAAAAATTACTTGAAAATCACTGCAAAGGCGTACAGTCAAAGTTATGAGCATTTTGTTTTAAGGGGCTGTAATAAATAAAATATTTTGGACAAGTTGCACTTTTCTATTTTTGATAGCTCAACTTTCCTATATAAACTTTAAACAGCATGTTAACGCGCCTCTGAAGCAATCATAAAACCATCATAATTCTCAGCGTCATATAAACAGCAAATAACAAACTCTACCTACAAAAACATCTGTAAAGCTTACTGTCAATGATCAACACAACTACATTACCGAATAGGCAAGATACCCTGCAGATGAGGTAATAAACGATTTGATGTCTCTACGGCACACTTTGTTTTCCGATGTTACCGCCCTATTCATTTAGAATATACAGTGTGTATCAAAATTTCTTATCCACCAACTTTCAAGGTGTATTTTTCATTACATGTCTGATAAAATATTGTGAATTTTATATCAAAAGAAAGAGCTTTCCATGCCCTATCCATTAAAATAAAATGTTTGTCAAAATATTTGTTCTTCGAAAAGACATTGAAAAAAAACTCAACGATTTGGTTCATTAAATTTTTAAAAGTCACTCAACTGCTGATGACCTATTAATGATGTAATTATCAGAATAATAATAACAGTTTAACATGTAGAACAACCCACCTGAATAGATGATACACTTTCCGAAAAGAGGGGAATGCTTCTGGAAAAGAGAATGCTGATTTTCGACCTTTTTCGAGGGACAATCCAATAGTCACGATAGCCATATCCATACGGATACAATTCTAGAACGAATACGCATTACTAGTTATGAATTTGGAATGTAAAATAATGATTGGTAGGAAATCACACGATATGTACAATTTAAATATCAATTTGTGTTTCACATGAGGAAGAACAAAATAGTAATGATAATTTTTAATAATAAAAGATTGCGCTTTTGTGAGTAGACCAACAAATCTATGACAACTAGTTCTTGCGTTGTTTGTCAAAAAAATGCACTCTATATTTTCAGACAATGCAAATACATCGCAGAATTTATATGGATTTACAATTTTATTACGAAAAGATATTGATTTCAGGAAATAATTCTTATTTATGTTCCATAATTAGATTGTTTAATTGAGGTATCGTTAAAAACCTTTTTTATCGATTTCTAAACTTTTCACAAAGTTTCTTCAATATCACAGAATTTTTTATAATGGTTTCTTTCCCTCGACTCATTGCATTATATTTATCACTTCAAATCGGGGTCTAATTACTATAATCAGTGGCGAAGTCAGTAATTTTATCTTCAAATCAGTCTCACGTTACTAACGAGATTTTAGCTACTTTAAGTAGGGAAGAAAAAACGTATAGACAACCTCATTCACACTGAAAAGAAACATTATAATGATAGACTCGTTGCCTTTGTTTGGCTGACTCTGTATACACTTACGCGGTTTATCGCATATCATGGAATTCAACCGATACACCTGTCTTCCAGTAACACCAATGTTAGATACCGTCGTAAATTGATAATTTCGCGCAAATAACATCCAATTGCATGATTTCTCTGAAAACCCGTTAATAGTCTCGTACAGACTGTCCATTTCTTTGTAGCTGAACACTAAATATGTTTCCTTATTTCCACTGATAATGACAACTTGGAAAGTATTTTGTCTTTCAAGATTATCTTTTGATGGCACATTGATGTACGATATGATAACAGCAGTGGAGGATTTAAAACCTGTTTGTATTTTTTGTACATCTTTTTCAATTGATTCTAATATCTTGCTATCTTTTGTTTCTCGAAAGTAGATTTCACCGCCATGTCTATTATCGAATTGTACTGAATATGGAGCGATAACACTGTAGCCACATCCAATGCAAACGTAAGATACATTTACTTTTTCGTTCATTGTGATATACCCATTGGTACTTATCTACAAAAAAGCATTCCTGCAATGAAAATTTCGATTAGTGAAGATTTTACTGAAAAATAAAATTTCCTGTTATGTGATTGTTCCAGGTCACTGTGAAAATTCCTAGTAAAGTGTAAAATACGTTGTTTTCAGTTACATTGCAAACATTATTCATTTCAAGTTTAAAACCTTAAAAATTGAAGTTAAATTGGTAAAAAAAATTACGAATAAATCTTTTATGGTTTCTTTCGACAGAGGTATCTCTTCCGCAAGTTTTAGTTCACCAATGCTGTTTTCACCACGAGCAACTTCCTTATCTCCAGCGTTTGGACCATACGGAAACAATTCTGAGGGAAAAGAAATACTAGTAGTTAATAGTTGTTAAACAAAGGGAAAATAGGAGGAAGAAAATATATTGAAAAATGTTAATTTATAATCAATGTTTCGAAGTCGTCCAGGGCAGAGATTATTTGCTACATGTTCTGCTCTTTTCTAATACTATACTTGCTACAAGGTCTTCTGCTTCGTAAGAGAAAATTTATAAGTATTTATATGTCACTTAACTATAGACTCAGAGAAACAAAAACTTTCATCATACATTCACGTAGGCTATGAGGTCGCAACTAACATTCACGAATTATCTATACTCTGTGGACATCAAACACAAATTATCATGTAGGAAATAACATATCCATAATAAATAAAAATATAAGATAAACTAAACCTGGCGCACACGATGCTAAAGTTAAATCATAAACAAATCGGCCTGGTATCCCCACATTTGAAAATCGGGATAGTTCTCTAGTATCACTGATATTGGAAATCTTGACTTCGTCACAGTAAGCTTCTGAAAATCCCGCTACAGCGTCCATTGAATCAAGAGAATGGTAATTGAAAATTGCATATGTTTTTATGTTATCAGTTGCAAGAACAACTTGAAATGTATTGCGTATCACTGATTGGTAATTTGCATGAGGTAATTTAAGAAAGCTTAAAATGATTGCTTGTTTGGGCATGAAACCTGTTCCAATATCTTTGGATATTCTTGATAAGGTTTTGCCATATTTTGTAGCTTGCACATGTATGCCACTATGAAAAACATCAGTAAATCTTGGATGTTTCAAGTGAGTCATAAATGGATAAATTATTGATAAGTATCGATGATTTTCTGATAAAAGAAACGGGTTGTTGAAAGAAAGAGCCCCAGAGGTTGAAATCTAAATAAAGTTTACAGAAAAAATATCAGCATTACCGCAGTCAAACCTTAATATAAAGACCATGACGCAGACAAAAAGCAATATGAGAAGATGCCAGTGGTTTCTCAGGAATTTACCCCTGCATTGAGGCATTGTGTTTCATATATAACTTACAAAGAGTGAATAAAATGATGTTGAGAAAACTTTAAACCGCGCATCCATTTGAAAGTGTAAATAATTTGATCCACCACTATAATAGGTAAATACTGCTGGATCTCGGTTTGTTACGTAAAATACTAAATTAAAACAAAATGATTAACCAGACATTTTGATAAATTTGTCAATGAAAAGCGTATTGTTACTCACAGTCTTGAAGACAACTGCTTGGTGTAAGATCAAAGATAAATTGTCCAGACACGCCGGTGTTTGTAAGGTTTTGCAAAGACATTGATCTGGATGGTTTGTCAATTAACCAATCAAAGTTGCAGTAACTTCTAAAGCCTGGCATATATTGAGCCGAGTGATGCAATTTGACATAAGTCACCAATAAATAAGACTTTATTCCGTCACTGGTGATAGTGGTTTGGAAAGTTTGTTTGTTAGTGATATTATCACGATGTGGTACTTTTTCGTATGTAACAATAATAGAATGATTCGATGCAAATTTCTTCCCAGTGAATGACGTCACATCCGCATTAATTTGATTCAAATCACTTGTGGATGTTATCTCCCGATAAAATATTTTACCAGTATGAGATATGTCAAGGTCCATTGGATAAACTGCAATGTCTGTGTGGTGCAGAATGCCCCTTGCATGAATAGGATAGGGCCAAATGTTTTTATCGGTATTATTGAGAACAGAGATGATTCCATCTGTGTACAACTAAAATTAATAATCACGTGCTCATTGAAAATTCCTAAACTGGAACACATTCCAGGAGTATGGATACTGAAACAACTTTTTCTGAACATATTTGCTTACTTTGTGACATATACACGGAAAGCAATATTATTGAGATGCTATATCCCTTATAAATATTACACATATTGCTAAAATTTGATATATACGCTGTGGAATAAAGAATATGCAACAATGTATTACCAGCAATGCTCAAGGAACTCAGAAATCACTTACAAATAAATTGTTTACTTTTTCATATTTCGATAGTAACAAAGGTTTTGAAAGAGTTAACTTGGTCACAATATTGTCACCACGACGAATCTGCATATCACCATTTCCCTGACCATATGGATATAATTCTGAAAGAGAGAATATATTTCTATAATAAGTACTTTTGATTGACCATTTCTTTACAAATTAAAAAAAGCGAAAACATACTATTTGTGATTCCACACGGTTTTGTCAGTTTGAATACGTGTCGTCCCAGAATTCCGACATTTGAAGTCTTCGCCAATGAGTCGCTATTTGCTATTCCTCGAAAGAATTCGACATTACAGTCTTGCTCAGAATAACCAGAGACAGCACCGATGCTACCTAACATGTCGTAGTTCATAATTGCGTAGGTTGTGTTGCCATCTGAAGCAACAACTATTTGAAATCTGTGCTGTGGGTACGTAGTACAGCGTGGCCAGTCACAATTCCTTGACACATTGATGTATGAGACGATAACAGCATGTGTTGGCTTGACTGTAGCATTTCCCTCCAATCTCTTAATGTCATTGACGATCATAGATAGTATGGCATCATTAGTAGTGCTCCTGTAAAATATATTTCCACCTAATGAAAGATTAAATGGTGCGTAATATGGAGCGATGAGAGAACTATCTCCAGTTAACCCAGTGACATAATACTCTTTCTTCACTGCATTTCCAACGACTCCATGCTCACTAATCTAAAAGGCAATAATAACAACTAAATTGATTATTATGGTATCTTCTTTTTGGCAATGAAGATAATTTTGTTGTTGTTACATTGAATATGAAATCCGAAACATTGCACATTCTTGATCACATTATCTCATAAAACTTACCATAAGTAAACTGTCTTTATTTGTGAAGGGTGGTATAGGGTGTTTGAATGTTACATATTCGAACTGTTCTTCTTTATGTTGCAATGTGATATCACCTTCCGTTCTTGAACCAAATGGATACAGCACTAAGAAAATTTTAGGTAACATGTACATTGAACAACCTACCTGTTTTTCATGATGTTTTGCTTACTCTTTGAGTGATATAGAGTTGCTTTGGAAAATTGTTTGGAAGGACACGAGGTGAGTGGTTTTGTCTTCATTCTTGTTTATAGCTGACAACAATTTTCTCATTTCTTAACATTTTAATGATTCATGATTCTCACTGCATCTATGAATGGCACGGGGAAAAGTCACGAAAATCAATTGCTCACCACCAATCGTTACTGTCCATCGCTTAGTTAAAATTTGGGAAAATGAAACTCAAAGTAGAGTGAAGTGTGATAGCTGCCCATCAAAAAGCTATTTCTTTTTCCTGTACAACCATATGAAATTTCAACACATCAATATTCGAAACATTTAAAAAATATCCAAGGTAAATTGGTATGGTTGAAGGTTGAATTGGAATTGGAATAGTAAAAGATTCGTCGATTTGCGAACGGATTCGTCGATGGCAAGAATTTGGCTAATTCATTACCCGCGTTTTTGGGTTTGTCGTTAAACTACAAGAAGCTATATCTTTGGCAAAATAACCACCTAATATTTCTATATGTATATGTCACGCATTATTTGTAGAACAAATTTGTTGTTTTCTGTTTGCTTCTTGTTGTTTTGAACACATTTATCATTTCCGACTTAAGGAGAAAGAGAAGATCACGTACCAGTCAGTTAAATCATATTGATAAACTTACAAAAATCGAAATAAACAATTCTTATAAAACTTTTCAACCGATCTCTTGACAATCTTGACAATTTTTGATTCTTATAAAAAAATAAATAGGGGCGACGGTGAGAACAAAACTTAAATGTCACTGTATTTAAGAAAAATTTCAGTTTTATTGTCAGAAATTTCGAAGGGGAAGAAAATTTCGCGGTTCCAAAAAAACACGAAACTTTTGTATTTTCACGTAATTAATTTTCGCGGTTCAGATGGCGTGGAGTTGGTGGTAATTCACTTTCGCGGATGAACAAAAAGTACACTTTACCGGAAATACAAAGGAATATTTTGTATTAGTTTTCATTTTTCATTTTTTTGAAGATTTGTAAAGCCTGTTCAGTTATTTTCTCGTAAAGGGAATCTTTGATCATTTAAGAAAATGCATAATATTGTTAAAGTTCGCGAAAAAAACACGAAACTGCGAACTTTTCTTCCAGCGAAAACTTCTGACAATAAAGTCATGTTTATCAATGCTTTGAAGTATGAAGAAACAAAAGCAAATGTTTAGAATCCAAACTGATAATTAATGGAATTTTCACCGAAATCATTCACCTCCCAATAAATCTGTATAATATACGGTTGTATTTTTAAATGATAGCAAAATTTACTGATCTTTTAACGGGTAAATGGATTTACATATATACAACCTATAAATATTTACCTGAAGCTTCGTTGACCTTCCAAAAAACAAATAATAATAAGAAATTCACCATTTTAATATTGATAATCGCTTAAAATCTAAAAAATATATCTCGTTGCAAATATTCAAAACTAATCCAAACTAATAATTGGTTTTCTTATTTCTCTCATTTGTAATACAATAAATGATAAAGAGAATAAAACCTATAGAATGGGACAAAATAGTTCTCCAAGCAATTGTGAACAAGCTGCAGTTCTTAGTATATACTTGTTTGTGTTCTTTTTTCCCTATCTTGAAGGTTATACTAATTGATTAACAATAAAACAATAATTTTTATCAATAAACCACCAACAGCCTCTAAAAATCCTGCTAAAGTCGCTTATGTGATCCACCACTTATCCTTCAATGCGATGAGAGTCTAGATTTCTTCAATAAAGAATTTTTCACGATAACGTGTTCCGTTGAAAATGTTTTTCTAAAGTGTCTCACACTTCCTTTAAAGTCTGGTTCAGACCTGGCGATTACGAAGAAAACGATGATAAAAATTCAGTGTTATTGTCATAATCGTTGTAATCGTCTATGTGAACACTTTTTTAATCGTCAAAATCGTCATAAACGGCTGGCGATTACGACGTTGATAAATCAAAAATTACTGATTGATTACTAATGACAAATGAAATACTTCAGAGTTTTCACCTGGTGATTGGCGATTGCCAGGTTTGAACTAGGCCTAACGGTCATAGCGAACATTCATCAACCTGCTTCATCCAAGTGATCAACAATTACTTCAGTACCTCTTACAGTGTGGTATAAAACCTTTCTAATTAAGTATCATGAACTTCTATGAATGAAGATTGTCTGCAGTAAACTGTCGCAATACAAAACTTGCTTCTTCGGTAACAGCCATTTTTGTGATCGACTAAAAACCCAAACGGCTAATCCATTCCCAGGGCAATCTTTGCCTTTTTCAAATCCAAATAAAATGTTTTCATTAAAGAACGGTGATCAAAAAGTCATTTGACAAATTTCTACAAAGTTGGTTAAGCGGTTTTGGGTGATTTTCTGATACGAAATTGGACGATAATATGTAGATGTCATTGACATTTTGTAGTGACGGTGCATTGGCTATTATTTATAGAGTAGTCTGAATTTGTTTGTAGAAAGAAATGGTGTAAAGTTCAAATGTTACAATTTTTCCTCCAAACCGAGCAACGAAGACAATAACGATTTCAAATCTCTAACTTTTGAAAACCTGCTTGCATTCATCCTTGTTGAGTAGGCATTCGGTAGGAACTCTGTGCATCTCCAAAATCTTTTGAACGTAATGGTAAAATGAGATTTGGTTGTTCCAAGTTTACCATTTTAACAGCATTTTGTTACAGTACACACAGTACTTCACAGATTCTGTTAACCTGCCACTAACACGTATAGTTAAGAGAGCCATATAAAACATTTTGTGTTCATTGCTTGACGACTCGCTGTAAAATAATACCAGGTAACGCTCCCCACCAGTTAACTTCGCGTCGTAAAAGATATCCTATACCTAGCATATCATTTAGAAATCTGTTGAGATGTGATATAAATTCAGCATAAGAACTATGCTGATTGTAAATGTAAACAAGATGCCCTTGCAGGCATAAGGATTTCTGCAAAATCAGCTGAAGGATGAAAAAAGAAAGACTATGACATTCTTGAAATTTAAAAAAGATTAAATCATTTCCACAATATATGTTTATTAAATTTCTGATCATGTACTCCCCAAAAATCTGGAAAAACATAATTGTCACTATGCAAAACTTCATACCAATAAACACCAATAAACTTGACTATATCTGAATGACATAATGTTCTTCATTTTGTTGGTACGTAATGATATTAAGGATACAGTGATCCATTCAGAAAGACAATGAGTATGCATGTAATTCAATCTAAATGTTATGAATTTATGAATTCAATATGTCTAGTCAATCGTACTAACAGAATTCCTAAATCACAAGCACAAAAAGGAAAACATAGATTTTGATCATGCAAAATACATCCATATAACAAAATCAACATACATAACTGAAATTTGTGCTTCGGTTTCATTAACAATATGTCATTGCCGTCTTTTTAATTTACAAACATGCATTAACCGAACTAAATTTCATGAAAAGATTATAAAGATTTATAAAGAAAAAATTAGATTTTTAATTACGCATACACCTAAGGGCATTATAGGGAAGCATAACTGACACAAAAACTTACATGAACTGTCAATAAACTTGAACAAAATAGCATTAAATTTATAAAGATTATTTAAAATATCACAGTGATTACGTACATAAGTCTTTCAATATATACGATCAATCTTCCTAATTATGAAAAGACTTCCCAAACACAAAAAGTAAACAAAGATTTGGATTATGAAAATATGTGATCCAAACTTACCAAAAAAATTAGCAAACATAACTGAAAACAGTAAAAATTTACAGACAGTCAAAATAAATTTCCCATTTGCTATCATAAATAAGAAGTCCTCATTGCTAATTAGAGACATTGATGATAATACAACCAAGAACTATAGAAGTAAATGCTAAAATAGCTAGAGAAAGATCAAATATCAATGAATGATGCAGGCAAAGAGTAGAAAGACATCCTTGACCTTGAACATTGAGACGGCGGTTGTATGAACCAATGAATTTCGAGATAAAAAAAATCGCTAAGTTTGGACAGTAAGAAAAAGAAGAAAAAGAACAAGTTGCCCTTGCAGGCATAAGGATTTCTGCAAAATCAGCTGAAGGATGAAAAAAGAAAGACTATGACATTCTTGAAAGGTTTATTCAAAATTTTCTACCAATAAACACCAAAAAACTTGATTATATTTGAATGACATAATGTTCTTTATTTTGTTGGTACGAAATGATATTAAGGATTCAGTGATCAATTCAGATAAGACAATGAGTATGCATGTAAGTCAATGTAGTTATGAATTTATGAATTCAATATGTATTGTCAATCTTCCTAACAGAATTCCTAATTCACAAGCACAAAAGGGAAAGCGTAGATTTTAATGATACAAAATACATCTATATATACATACAAAATACAACATACATAACTGAAAACAGAAATTTGTGCTTAAATTTGAGTAACAATATGTCATTCTTTTTAATCTAGAAACATGCAGTACCTGAACTAAATTTCATGAAAAGATTACAAAGATTTATTCAGAAACTTAAAAAAACATTACGTTTTTAATTACGCATGCACCCTAGGAAATTATTAAAGCATAGCTGACACAATATGAAACTTACGTTAACTGCCAATAAACTTAATGAACAAAAGAAAATAAATTTAAATAGATGCTGTAAGATATCGCAGTGATTACGTAAGTCTTTCAATATATACGGTCAATCTTCCTCATAACGAAAAGACTTCCCAAACAAAAAAAAGTAAACAAAGATTTTATTATTATTATTATTATTTCAAATATTTATACAGGATAAATCGTCAGTTGTAATATACATATAAAAATTATATACAATATTTACACTGTTATCTACGATGTCCTGTGCATAAAATGAAAAATAATTCTTAAAATACTAAAAATACTAAAAACCGCGTAAAAAGAATAAAAGTGGAACGGGCCTTCAAAATTAGACTGCGCGATTTAAACGATCGAGAGACACAGAAATTAACGAACCCGAAGTGCACAATTTTGACTCACAGGTAAAAGGATTTAAGGCTCGTGTATCATTGCAAAGGAGACAAGATATATGACCCAGGATATCAAGCACTCAGATACGAATAAGCGATAAAAACTCTCGGTTTGAGGCGAATTACGGAAAGTGTAAATGATAAAATCAAGTGACTTTCAAAGCGTTTTTAAATCTACTAAAATCTTTTAAAATTCTAATACTTCTAGGAAGCTGATTATATATTTTTGCTCCCTGAAAATAAAAACTTTTTCTTGCAACTTCCAACTTTACACGTGGCAAACGTACCATAACTTCATTGTTTCTAGTACCAACTCTTATTTTCGCCCCTTCAAAATAATTTTCAAAGTTTTCGCATACGTTTTCGTTTATCAAGCATTGGTGGACGAAGGATGCAACCCGTTTTTCTTTAATACGTGCGGGTGATGGAACAACATAGGAACTCCCGATGATCTTCTGAGTTTCTCTGTAGATTCGATCTTACTTTCCATTGACGTTGAAAGTGTTCCACAGGTGACAAAGGGACAGTTTGTTAAGATCGGCAAAATCATACTATTGTAGATTTTTCCAGCGCTTTTCGAGTCAAGTAATGGTCTCATTCTCTTTAGAAGATTTATTCTTGATGTGGCTTTCTTTAGTGATTTCTCGAGATGTTTTGACATATTCAGCGTGGAGTTTAGATCAATCCCAAGATACTGGTAGGTTGATGTGTTGTTGATAACGGAAAAGTTCCTTTTGATACTTAAACTCGGTGATTTTGATCTCTTCAGCCGTTGGGCGGTACCGAATACCATCATTTCTGTCTTTCCTTTTTTCGTGTTGATAATAAGTTCATATTCCTCCAGCCAATCACATAGGTGGCTAAAGTCTCTCTGTAGCACGTTTTCGATTTCATTGATTTCCTTGTGTGAGAAAAACAGAACGGTGTCATCGGCATACTTCACTATCTTGCTGTCGCGTAAAACATTTCCAGCATCATTGAAGTGCATAAGGAACAGCAAAGGTCCCAAAATGGAACCTTGCGGGACCCCACAGAAAATCGGTTCGGCTGTTGAAAGGGTGCCGTTATAGGAGACACATTGATATCTGCAGAACAGGTAGCTGCAAAACCATTGCTGGGAAAGTCCAGTAATTCCAAATTTCGACAGCTTTTCAAGCATGGCACTATGACCGATGGTGTCGAATGCCTTACTCAAGTCAATTTAAATCGCACCAGTCAGTATTCCCTTGTCCATCGAACGTCGTATTTCGTCGAGGAAAAATACACTCGCTAAGTCTGTTGAATGTTTTTTCCTGTATCCGAATTGTTGTGTTGAAAGAAGTTTATGTTTCTCTAATGTTCCATTACTTGAGAATGAACGCATTTCTCAAAAACTTTTGATATCTCGGGTAGAACACTTATCGGTCGATAGTTGTCGAAATTGTCACTTGCACCCGATTTGAAAATTGGGGAAACTTTCGCCATTTTCAAACAGTCTGGGAAAATACCGCTTTTTAACGAACAGTTGATGATATGAGCAAGTGGTTTGGCAATGACAAAAGCAATATCTTTAAGAAATGAGGCTGGGATCTCATCCAGACCAGTTGCACAGTTTCGATTTAGACCTTGTAATATTTTCAACACTTGAACGTCGGTTACCATGCGGAAGGCGAATTGATGTTTTTCGAAGAAAACGGCTGTAGGTTTTTTCCTCCAACTCAGTTTTTCCAATGGGAACGCTTTCGATTTCAGCTTGTTGGCAATCGTTGAAAAGAAATTACAGAAACCATTTGCAATTTCTTTTGGGTGATGAATAGCTTTATCATTTACTTTAAAGCTTTTAGGTAAGTTCTCTTTTTTGGATTTAGTTGGATAAATTTCGTTAATTTGGATTATGTAAATATGTGATCCAAATTAGCAAACATAACTGAAAGCAGTTAAAATTTACGGACAGTTGAGATAAGTTTCCTATTTGCTATCGTAAATAGGAAGTCCCATTCCTAATAAGGGCATTGATAATAATACAGCCAAGAACTATACAAGTAAATATGCTAACATAGCTAGAGAAATATCAAACATAAAATGATGCAGGCAGAGGTTAGACAGATATTCTTGTTGTTGGAGCTGGAGAGGAAACTGAGCTGAGCTGTACGTATCCAGAACTTATAAGGCATTACAGCCCACACATGAAACAAACGAGCTTTTTTATTAAGAAAGGCTTAAAAGAATCCCATACATTTTCCAAAAAAAACAAAAGAATTCGTGTTCCTTTTTCACACATTGTTTTTTTTATAAAACATTGAGAACTTGTTTTTAGAAAAGAATGAACACAGTAGAATCATTGTATATAAGATGATTAAAAATTTCTACTATATACTGTCGGTTTTGGAAGTGTAAATCTTCTTTTAAATCTATTTCACATTGATCCATCAACTTTTGGAAATCTAAGTGGGTTTCTTCGGTCACGCTGATAGTATACCATTATGCGAACGGTGTGCAAATGTAAAGTCGAAAAATACCCGGATGAGTACATGGCGGAAATTCAAGCCAATAAACTAGCGCTATTAAAGTTAATTAGCACCCCTGCGAAATAGTGGCGGTTTATGCACCAATGAACATTAAGACGGCTTTTGTACGAACCAATCAAATTGGAGAAACAAATATGACTAGGTTTGGACAGTAAGATGAAAAAAAAACAAAGACGATCGTAAAGGCATGTTTAATGGAAGGAAAAAAACGACAAAAAATCTATGACAAACTCATTTTTTTATATTTTTAATATTATTAAATTAAATTACCCACGATGGACAAATGCATATATGTGTCCACCAGAAAGTGGGCACCTAACTTTCAATAAGCATATCTTTTGTTTTTCGTGCTTGTTTTTTTCAATTTTTATATTTACAGAAAGAAAATTTTTTGGTCTTTCTAAATATATGACCTTTTTTATAGAAAAACCAATTTTTCGGGAAATATAATCGATTTTGCAATGAAACCATGACATTAAATCAATAATGATCAATTAACGCTTGCTTGAATAGGTCTTAACGACTCGAGTAACATGGGAAATCATGAAAAGCTAAAATATTGTAATAAAACTGTGTTTTCACAAGGAAAACTTTACGTTTTTACAAGCCTGAAACATGAAATTTTCATTTCTAAAACTCTTTTACAAAGATTTAAAAACTTTGAATCGTGTTTTTTGATGGTGGACTTCTACCCAGAAACTGTTGTCTAAAAGTCTGACTTAAGAGCTACATAACTTTTTGTCTCATGAAATTTTCTTCTTATGTTTGAATGAATTTCATAAAAAGTTTGTTTTCTCGCTTATAAAGATTTTGGCAATGCGTTGGGAATATGAAATTATTAAATCATAATAAAAAAATTAGGTTAGTTTACACAATGAAAAAAAGTTTGTGCCTTTTTAAAAAATTTCGTGACAAAATTAGCACAACACCACCAACAGCGGCTGTTTCAACGAAACAAAAGGTTAATTGCTCGTTAAAAGTCTGTTTTATTGATCATTACAAAATTAACAACCGTATCGAAACAAAAAATACTTAACATTCTTTAAAACAAAATTTTTTATAAATAACAACTTACATTTTTGGAAAGCTCAAAAAATCCTCTTTCCAACGGTATAAAAACCGCATTGTATCGTTGAAAATTCGAAAAGTTATTTGTGTTTTAAACAAGGTGCCAACTTTCTAGTGGACACACTGTATATAAAAAAACAATAAAAATTCGCACACTAGAATAATTCCAAAGGTAATGATTGGACAGTTCTGTTAATCGTGATAAACCTCCTCTCAACATAACATAAAAAAAAAGTTTTGTACGAAATCGTATTTTAGACGTGATCATGGTGACTGATGTCACCGAAAATTTGTCGAAATAAAAAATGAATTTTTTATTCATAGATTTTTTCTCGTTTTTTTTTCCATTAAACTTGATAAGGGTGGGAAATCAATTCGATATAGTAGGAACATAGTCTTACAAAACAAGAAACAATACTTCTCCAACTAAGTTTAATCATCTTTATTGTTAACTCTTATATACAAATTTCTCATTTTACGATTTCACGGTGCCTGGACTGGATTTGACTGTCCCAAAAGTCTGTATCTTATGATACAGCCAACGACGATGGATAACAGAACAACAGCACTCGCAACACCACCAATAATTACTGCCATATTTTTCGAAGACATTGAGTCTGAATGAGAAAAAGAATGAACACAGCATCAAAATCAACCACAAGTCAAGGATCCTGTGTGTGCGTTTGATATTAAAATACTTAAATGAAGAGACCTTGATATCAAAGGTACATACAAAGGTTGAATATATAATATTGAGGAATTTTGGGTAGTGTACTAAAACCAAAACATAGAAGTGTGTTTTTGGGCAGGATTGTTTTAGAAAATCAAGTGAATACTAATCTCTATTATTTAGTGACATCTGTGCTACTCACCCAAGTGATTGTAGTATAGATGTTGTAGCACCTGACCAATTGAAACACTCAACTTAACAGTCAACCAGAGGATTGTCCTGTGTCTAACAATGTTTACATTTTCAGTTGTTGAAGTACAAAAACTTTTAATAGTATTGTTTCCTGTTAAATGATATATGAAATAAAGCTCTATGATAACAGGATAAATTTGTCGCCCATACCGTTTATTGTTGAAGTTCCCGCCAATGTAGATGTACTCATTTGTGTCGAGGTTTCTGTGGTGGGTACTGTCGTGGTGCTAGTGGTAGTTTCAATAGTGGTAGTGATGGTTGTTGTAGTTGTTGTAGTTCTTTCTATGAAATGAAAAATATGCTGTTAACTTAACCATTTATAATCAAATATAGTAATGCCATTTCTCTTATATAGAAGTAAGAACTATGAAATAACCTAACTTTCAAGGAATCAACGTTATCAAGTATAAAAGGTGGAAATATCTGTATTTTCTTTATATTTTGAGTGCTGATCCATGTATATAAAAGGCTTTCAATAATTTCAATTTCCTAAATCTAAAGGCCCAAAAAGATTAGCTTACTATGTAGACCCACTGATATCAATTCCTATGTCATAAAATAGAAGAAAAAATATCAGGGCCAGTAGCAAAAATCAATGGACCAAAGGCAAAGGCTCTCACCAATACATTCCTCATTTGTGATTTTGTATATCAATGTTCCAGGTAAGCCATATTTCGAACTTTCCTCCATTATTTTGTCCTTATCCATAATTTTCATTGTGTTAATTTTACATGTCGGATCAGATAAACCTACGATACCACTTCCCCATCCATACTGCAGGTACTTCATTATTACATAGGTTACAAATTCGTTGGTTGCAAGAGTTATTTGCATTGTCTTCTGTGTTTCAGGGTAAACATAATCTTGCACTTTGTAGTATGTAACTATTATTGCACGTGTGGCATTGAATTGCTTTTGTACTTTTTGAGTTATATCATTGTTAATTAAGTTTAAGTCTTTATGATCTGTTGTTGTTTGTTGATTTCTTATAGCAACATATCCATAGGTGGTTTCCACATTAAGAAAATCTTTAGTACTAAGATACAAAGAAATGACCTGATGTTTCCAAAAGTCTTTGGGTTCCACGTAATCTTTTGTTCCAAACGTTAAGTAGGAGTTGGGATAGAACTAAAAATAGAAAACATAAATAAAAAAAAACCAAACGAGAACCAGGATTGTGGGGCACAAAACAGAAGGATAACAAAATTTTAATTTTCTATTATTCAGAATTTGAGGTCGTCATTAAACTGCTTTTCAGTAGTTGTTGGTGAAACAAATACTGTCAACTCTCTCTATCTCAAATCTTAATGGGGAAATAAAGTCGTTCGAATTAAGGAGAGCTCGAGTTATGAAGAGTGATATTGCTTGGTTTTAGATGATTCAGTTCGAAATATGGAGAGTTCGAGTAATGGAAGGTCGAATTATAGATAGGCAAATATACTTAACTTTAAAGATGTAAAACTAAATACCAGTCATTATAAAAGTTCGATAATCCTGTCATAGTGTCTAATGTATTATAAAACATAAAGAATTCATTGAAAAAGTTAATGATTGAGCTAGGATTGCCCTTTCTTCAAAATATACAATTCAGTGAATAAACATGACCAGATCATGGAAGCAGTTGAACCTAAAGTTAAACGTTTTCGTTCCATATTTGTATTTCCATATTATGCCAGCTTACTACTTGATATGAAAGTTCTTTAATTTCATCAGAATTACATTGAACAGAGGAAGCCGAAATTATGAAAGATTATTATTTTGATGAAGCCTACAACACAGTGAGTTTCAATAAATAGCTGCATTTACCTTGCAACAGTTTATTTAATCATTCGAGTATTTAAGTTTACCAAAGTATTTAGTATTTTATGTACACTGTAAAAAAAACTAAGATAATGGCTTTACTGTATATTGCTGCACTGTTTCAGAAAAAAGAAGCATCGGGATGGATATTTGAATCGATTGCGCATATAGCCCTGCCCAAACATCACCATGGCCAGACCCATAGGGATAAAGTTCTAAAAAGTACAAATTTTAATGGTAAATATAGAATGATACAATAGCATTTATAATATATACAGTTACATTATATGCAATGTTTCAGCAACGCTTAGCGTTTAACAATCGTAATGCTAACAATAATATTGCAACAGAAAACAAGACGACCGGAGGGTCGATAGATTTGGCTTATGTTCTTAAATATAGCCTCCCTATAAACAACGCTCATTATAAATACATACTCGAGGGTTCATGGGGTTGCAGAGGGGAATTTATAATAAATCTGTTCTGCATAATCCTACGTCTTTTCGTACTTCTGCGTAAATTCCCTGTTTTTGAGGCTAAGTTACGCTACTGATGTCATTTAAAAAAAATTTGCTAGTGTAAACAGCGAAATAAGAAAGTTTAATGGTGTAAACGAAACTTTATTAATAATCACAAATTGAAACAAAAGATACTTGTATGAGGTGTAACCATGGCCATGATAGCAAAGAAAAAGAAAATAGAAACAAAAGAAGTTTAAGTTAGTAAGTGGGGTCCTATAAAAGTTTTACCGTACATAAGGTAGAACGACGCCGAAACCAATATATTACGCTTAGCGAAATCTAAAAATTCTGTATCTAGTGGCTAATGAGTTACTAAAAGTTATAATCCGAAACATTACAGCTCTTTCACAATACTTTCAAGAATTATAAAGTACAATCCCTACAATAACCGTTTAGAATGATGTTTTTGCCAAAATTCACGTCTAGGATTACCAAATTTCAAAACTAGCATTGCAATAAAACACAGTGGGAAAATTTGTTGAAAAATCACTTTGACATTTACTCACGTGGGTTATCACATGTCATTATATTCCATCGATACACATGTCTTCCAGTCACACCAATGTTAGATCTTGTCGCGGAATATTCTGGTGATGAGAAAATCTTCCATCTGCACGACTTTTCAGAAAATCCATCGGTTGTATCGTACGTATCGTCATCGCGGTTTTTATAGGCGAATATCAAATAGGTCTCATTATATCCAGTTGCAATTACAACTTGGAAGTTGTTCTTTGGTGTTCGGAAAAGTATTGGTACATCGATGTATGATATGATAACAGCGGTGGTGCATTTGAAATCTACTTGTATTTTTTGTACATCTCTTTCAATGAATTCCAATGTCTTAGGATCTTCTGTTTCTCGAAAGTAGATATTCCCGTTAGCAAGATTCGTATTCAATGGTACGATAACACTGTAAGAACATCCGATGCATACTTCAGATACGTCAATTTTTTCGTTAACTGTGATATATCCATTGGAACGTTTTATCTAAGGAAAATGTTGATTACATACACGCAGGCAATAATCTAACGCAACAAAATATTACTGATAAATCTTAACGCAATCCGTGAGTTTTTCAAAATAAACAAATATTAATAGTAACAAAAGCACTAAAAACCAACAAAAAAGCTGGAAAATTTGTCAAACAATAATGTAACACTTCATTAGGTCGGAAGCCAAGTTAAAAAGTAGCTATTTACGAATAATTCTTTTATGGTGTCCTTCGACAAAGGGATCGTCTGATTAAGTTTGAGTTCACCAAAGCTGCTACCACTATCAATTTCTTTATCTCCAACATCTGGACCGTACGGAAACATGTCTGAAATAACGAACATTAGAAATAATTAAAATTGATTACCAAAATGAAGGAACAGACTAAACGAAGAGACGAAGAATTAGCCGAAAATAATAAACCTGGTCCACACGATGTTGAAGTTAGATCATATACAAATCGGCCTGGTATTCCCACATTTGATAATCGGGATAGTTCTCTAGTATCACTGATATTGGAAATCTTGACTTCATCACAATAAGCTTCTGAAAATCCCGCTACAGCGTCCATTGAATCAAGAGAATGATAATTGAAAATTGCATATGTTTTTATGTCATCAGTTGCAAGAACAACTTGAAATGTATTGCGTATCATTGATTGGTAACTTGCATGAGGTAATTTAAGATAGCTCACAATCAATGCGTGTTTAGGTTTGAAACCATTCCCAATGTCTCTAGATATTCTAGATAATGTTTCATCATAGTTTGTAACTTGACTATGTATACCACTATGGAACAGACCTGCAAAGCTTGGAATTCGCAAATAAGTTGAAAATGGATAAATGATAGTCAGGTTGGAATTGCTGATACGTCCAGGATAAAAAAATTGTTCATTGAACGAAATGGCGCCAGAGGAAGAGATCTATCAAAACAAAGATATCGTCAGCTATACAAGAAGTTGTACCCAGCAAATGATACCTCTTGGATTTTGCACCTTAGTCAGCTATTGAATTGTATGGAGACTAACTTGGAAAGAATTTCGATCAGAGGAAATAGACCTAAATAAATCCACTTTACTTAATCTTAACTTACATAAAATGAATCGAACGATGTTGAAAACACTTTAAACCGGTTGATTGATGAGTAAGTGTTGCTATTTTCAACAATAAAACGAAATTCTGTTGGATCTTGACTGGTTAGGTAGAATACTAAAAAAATTAAAAAGTTAAAAATTTGACATCCTATTTACTTTAAGCCGATCCAAATGCAAGAATGAAAACTATTTTGCACTTACAGTAAGGTAGGCAATTCCTCGGTGTCAGATCAAAGATGAATCGTCCAGACACACCAGTATTTGTAAGTTTCTGCAAAGACATTGATGGGTTGTCGATTAGCCAATCAAAGTTGCAGTAACTTCGAAATCCTGGAACATACTGAAGAGGGTTGTGCAACTTGACATAAGTCAGCAATAAATAAGACCTTATTCCGTCACTGGTGATAGTGGCTTGGAAAGTTTGTTTGTTAGTGATATTATTACGATGTGGCACATCTTCGTATGTAACAATGATAGAATGATTCGATGAAAATTTCTTCCCAGTGAATGACGTCACATCCGCATTAATTTGATTCAAATCACTTGTGGATGTTATCTCCCGATAAAATATTTTACCAGTATGAGTTGTGTCAAGGTCCATTGGATATACTGCTATGTCAGTGTGCTGTAGAATACCATTAGAATAGATTGGTGTCGGCCAAATGTCTTTTTCAGCGTCATTTACAGCAGATATGATGCCATCTGTATATAACTAAAAGAACATTGACAGAGGCGTAGCTAGAGTCAAAATTTGTGGAGGAGAGTTCAGTCATTCAGGGTGGAAAAGAGAAACATGCAAGTAATCTAATCGATACTTAAGGCTGGAAAGAAAGATCGTAATGTTGGACTCCTCCACATTTTAGATAACATTACATTAATAACATTAATAGACAGCAGTGGATCTAGAGGGTAGTCGCAACTTGTGGAGAAGCACGTTAACAGAATTTGTAAGTTCAATTTATATTACCAATTTATATTACTGATATATATTACTGATTATATTACTGAACGTTTTTCGTTCATGGTTGAATTGCTAACACTCTCCTCCACAAATTCCGACTACCCTCTTGATCCATCACTGCATAGATACACATACTGTACTAAGGAAATACGATCGTCGATTAAATTAATGAATGATTGTCTTTCTGTCAATTGTCCATAATTATCATGAACAGGAAAGGTTCCAAAAAGCAGAATCAAACGTATTTATTCGTTGTGCTGCCTTAACAGGAAAACCGTTCAGGTGCAAGAATAGATAAGTACGAAATCAGTGAGTTTGTAACTAACACTTTTCGCCATTGCAAACACATATAAAAGACACATTTAGGGAAGCTATTTGTCTTATGGAAAGTCACTTGCGCTGAGATTTTACCAAAATCTATTGCCTGCTTAGCGCAAGGTTGTATCCGTAGAAATTCAAAATCCGAATAAAACTCACATATAGTTTTTGTATTTTTTCATACTTCGATAGCAATATAGGTTTTGATAAGGTGATCTTGGCCACAATATTGTTACCGGGAGGAATGTTACTGTCTCCATTTACTTGTCCATAAGGGTATAGTTCTGAAAGAAAAGGTTATTTTATTTTAGGACCGTTCACATAACGATGTTGTTATATTCTTAATGTGTCATGATGTAATATTGGACAATTTAGTGCAACAAGTAAAGCTGGAGTTGATTAATCAAATGCTTGTCTTCGTTACAAAGAGGTTTGGCTTCTCTATCAAATAAATTCATAAAACATATCACCGATGTTATACAGCGTTGCACATGATGGAAAAAAATTGCCATTCTGCTTCTTTATTCATAACGAAATGAAAACCTACTGTCTTTTGTGGTACACGGTCTTGTCAGTTTGAATACGTGGCGTCCCAGAATGCCAACATTTGAAGTCTTCGCCAATGAGTCACTATTTGCTATTCCTCGAAAGAATTTGACATTGCAGTCTTGCTCAGAATAACCAGAGACACCACCGATACTACCTAACATGTCATAGTTCATAATTGCGTAGGTGGTGTTGCCATCTGAAGCTACAACTACTTGAAATCTGTGCTGTGGGTAAGTGGTACAGCCTGGCCAGTCACAATTTCTTGACACATTGATGTAAGAGACGAGGACGGCTTGTGTTGGTTTAAATGTAGTATTTATCTCTAATCTCTTAATGTCGTTGATGGTCGTAGTTCGTAGTGTGACATCATCAGTGGCAATCCTGTAAAATATATTTCCACCATAGGAAAGATTAAATGGTGCGTGATATGGAGCGATGAGAGAACCATCTCCAGTTAACCCAGTAACATAATAATCTTTCTTTACTGCATTTCCAACAATTCCATGCTCACTAATCTATAACATAAAGGCAATAGTAACAAGTAGATTGATTATGATGGCATTTTGTTTTTGCCAATGCAGATAGTTTTGTAGTTTTTTATATTGAAGTCAAAAATTATAAACATTGCTTATATTCATGGTCACATTATCTGATAAGATCTATGTTGTAACTTATCATGATTACTCACTAAAGTATAACATAAATGCAAAAGTAGAACTAGAAGATTTATTTTTATGACATCGTTTTTACTGCCATTGTTAATGCGGTGTTATATTAAACATGAAACCATAGACCTCGCTCATATTCTCAATCTTGTATTGAGAATGTATTGAGAATGTATTGAGAATGCATTGAGAATGTATTGAGAATGTAACCATGATTTCTAACTTTCTTTCCGTCTAAATTTTATCTTTAGTATTTATTTTGTTCATTTTTACAGATGGCCTTTCTGCTGAAACTTGATTTCAGACGAATATATGCTTTCTGGACATTATCCTTTGTAAATAATAAAACTTACCACGAATAAGCCCTTGTTGGTTGAAAATTTCGAGATTGGTTGATTTAAACTGATAACTTCCAGCTGCTCCCAATTACTTTTTATTTGGAAATCATCTTTTGATCCATATGGATAGAGTACTGGGAAAAAAATGGTTACTTATTTGACACGATAATAATAGACAACGTCTTTGGTTAATGTATTTTCTGCTGCATTTTTTGACATCCACTTTGTTCTGTGTTTTAAAAGTTCCTGAAAATGCGCAAAAATCTTATTTTTGTATATTTAGTAGCAGAAGATTACTTTTGATGTCTAATGATTGAATATGGCTTTTAGAAATTTGATTAAATAACAGACCTTTCTCGAATCTCTGTTTAAACGATGTATTGTCATGGAGCTGTCGTGTCTAACCTCGCTTTAAAGGCTGGTTCAGACTTGGCGATTACGACGATTAAAACTTAGTGTAATCGTCGTAACTGTTTAATGTAAAGACTTTTATAATCGTCGTAATTGCTCTATTGTGTGTAAAAACCTATTGAATTTACGTCCATTTTATTGTTGTTACTGCCGTGTGTAGGCAGCACATGCACGTGAGATTTGTGCTCCTTCGCGGTGTTTTTGTGTTATTTCATGTTAGTTAATTATGTTTTTTTACCTGTTAATTGTGTCAATGTTGGTTGTCATTCACTCGTGCGTGCATTTTTAGTCGTTATTCGTTTCTTTGTTCTATTAACTTTCTTTTGCAGTTATCGTTTATTTGTTTCTCTCTTGAGTATTTAGCTTTCTTCGTTTCTCCTTTGTATATAAGAGCGTATGAGTTTGTGTGTTAGTGTTGCGTTATTATCTGTTGTGTCAGTGTTTGGTGGTTGCCGTGGGAGTGATTTTTCTACAGTGATTTAGTAAGTATATTTTATGTAGAATTTATGTTTAGGTTTAATTTGATTATGTTTGTGTATAATTTAATCTTTGTATTTCTCGTAGCCTGTGTTTAATTACATTGAGTAAAGCAACTTGGACTTCTGGCGTGTTTTGTGTGAAACTCGGGAGCTCCAACAATTGTTTTAAGATCGTAAAGGCACGATTACGACGAATAAAAAAATATCAATCGTCGTAATCGCCAATCGCCAGGTTTGAACACTCTCAATTATCTCAAAATACTAATTTCCAAATTGTTTTAAATACACAAAACTTCTTTCCCTTTTTAAGTTTGAACTTCTTTGTAAAATTTGAAGCACGTGCCTTCACGATCTTAAAACAATATAATTGACGAAAAATTCAATAAATTCTAACATACAATAGAGCGATTAGGATGATAAAATATCAAAAAGTTTTGGATATTTTGTCGTCGTAAACGCCATGCGTTTATGACAATTACGACGATTACAAAAGTGTTCACATTAGACAATTACGATGATTACACTAAATTTTAATCGTCGTAATTGTCAGGTCTGAACCAGGCTTAATGAAATCACTAGAACAATGAATTGCGTAAAAACGAGGTTAGATATGAAACTCAGTCACAGTTCAGAGTTTAAACTGAAATTAGGGAAAAGTCTATTTTGTAATTGTGTGACGGTTACGTACTGATGCGTTGGCCACTTAGTAACTATAGGGATATCACAGCAGGACCACAGAAAGTTCATAAAAATCAAGCAAGTTCCATTATCACAGTGCATTATGTTTTATATCAAACTCGAACTCGAACTTTTCATATTCTTAATAGCCTGGGTTTGAGGTTGGTTTTAAGCTTCAATAACAGACTCTTCCAAAAGCAGTTCTTGGTTATCACTCCACGTAAATAAAGAAATCGTAAATATAAAAAAGAACACATGACCTACAATTTGCACGATATGGTATTATGAGAGGAACTTCGCGCAAATGGGCTCATTATATTTTTAGTGAAAGAAATACAAGGCTAGTATAAATAAATTTGTAGGCACCATCCTTATCCTTGGATTTTCTGAATTTAGATAAAGTTTTTGTGATTACCTGAACCTTCACTTGTCCTGGGGAACAACAACAACAAAACCAAAGTGACCATTTTGAATATTTCAAATCAAATTAAAGTTAACAGCCAATATTGTCGAAAAAAACTCAAAAAAATTAATAAAACTTTACTTTACGTGGTGAAGAACATTTATGTAAACATTGGAAATGAATTTAGAAAAAGTTGTTCATACTCAAAAATTAATTAATGATAGCAAATGCGTTCATTTGCTGTTTTTATTTCTGTTTGTTTTATATTACAATTTCTCCTTTTGTTTATTTTCTGATATTTATTTAGAATCTTAAATGTTTATTATCATGAACTAATAAATAATTAATCATCAAATTTGCTTGAGGAAAAACAACCCTTTAAAGCAAGATGTAATATGCACGCATCATGTAGCGTACACACAAAAAAATAGATTTCTGTCCTTTCAGCGAGTTTATTCATAAATTTACCAAAAATACCTATTCTGATCTAACGCAATTTTCCTAACAAGAACTCGATTTAGGTCTAAACCCGGTGTAAGATCAGCTGTGAACACTCATTTCCACCCAGGCTTGTCATATAATCTTAATTTCGAGTCATTTTAGGAATTGGTGATTCCCTTTTATTCAATTATCTGCGAAATATGTCAGCAACTACCATCATGCAATGCGAAAATTACTTGTTGTGGGATTTTCATAAGAGTTTTCATTAAGAATATCAGTTTCGTTCGTCAAACCCCTTTCCAGGGACGTAGCAAGACATTTGGTGACTCAAAAAAATCTGCATTACCAAAGGAAATGCGTCAAAATTTATGATTTCAACATGATTTTCAATTCTAAGGAAAGACAAAAAGAAATCCTCATAATTGTTAATGTCTCGTTGCATTCTGGTTGCATGTGTTATGTAACATAAAATGGAGAAAGTTGAAAAAAGGGGGACTGTCAATTTATAAACACTAATTTGTTACCAGTTCCTACGAAACATTCAACAATTTTAAAATTAACAAGACGACTTGGAAGTCGAAAATTTCGCTATATTGCATTACCACAATTCTAACAAGTAGATACTGTTCATAGAACTGTGAGATACAATAGTTGATAACAGTAGCAGAATTTCAACTCGCAATTATACAAAACAAATAGATCAAAACTTAATGGTCTAAAATTTGGCTTAAAGTCTTCAGGACGGTGTCACAATTACACAAATCTACTCTCACCAATTTTAAAACATTCTCAATATAGCATTGCCAAATTGCCAAATTTTGGGCAAATTTGAAAAAATGACTGTCAAATTCGAAATCAGCACCATTCAATTGTGTTTTGTGCAAATTTTTATGAAAATTGGAGAACTTTCATAATTTGGTTCAAATTTGGCCCGAATTGCCCAATTTTGGCCAAATTTGACAAAATGACTGTCAAATTCGAAATCAGCACCATTCAATTGTGATTTGTGCAAATTTTTGTGAAAATTGGAGAACTTTCATAATTTGGTCCAAATTTAGCCCGCAAAAGATTTTATTGCTTAGGTGTGTGCGGACACGGCTTTTTATATGCAATTATTTACTTTAGTGAGATCGTCCAAAATGTCACGGAGATACATAGAACGACGATACCAATACTTCGCTATACTAGCGAAATTAAAAATTAATGATATCTATGGAAATTTAGAAGAAATGAAAACCTTCTCAGCCATAAACGATCCAAAATGGCCGAAATATCTTCCGGTTAATCTCCAGGAACAAAAACGCACTACACGATTTGACAACGAAATGATGGTTGAACGTGGTGAAAAGGGCACTTTCGGTGATCAAGCATATGAAACATTTAATGAACTGCCCAAAAAAATCAGATTACTTAGAAATAAAAAAGTTTTTGCTAAGGAGGCAAAGGCATATTACAGGGATAAAGCTCTTGCGAGATCTTTGTCTTTTTAATATGATATTTGTAGAATTTTGAGTCTGATGCATCGAATTTTGTTGCCCTTTTGATTTGCCGTTCCATTGAGGTCTCAATCGTTCTGCTTTTGTTAGACTGCTAGTCTTGTACGATCGGCAATCCATTCTCGAATCATTTTCCCATTTTGATTTACCTAACCAATTCATTTTTTTCCCAGACCTTTTGCTTTTAAAGTTATTTATTAGTTTTTAGTGTATATATAATGAAGTTTTTAAATATAGTAATATATGAGGCCCGGAAAACCCGAGTTATGAAATCGAGTTATAAAGTCGAGTTATGAATTATGACGTCATAATTCGAGTTATTAACTCGAAATTTTTAATTTTCTATATTCTTTCGAGTTAATAACTCGAAAATATAATTGTCGCTTTTACAACTCGAGTTATTAACTCGAAATTAAAAAAGTCAAATTTTGAATTCGAGTTAATAACTCGAAGTTAATTTTTCAAATAAATCAAATCGAGTTACTAACTCGATAGTATTATATTGCTTTAAAGGAATCGAGTTATTAAAGTTTTCAAAAATGTCTTACGATTTATCGTGTGTGCTTGATTTTCAGAATATTTTTCAAATATGGCAAGGGATATTTTCGAAAGTTCACTGGGAATGGTGTGAGTTTTTAAAAAAAGGCAAAGTAGGCCAAATTTGAGGCAAATTTTGACAATCGTTCAATTTAACGAAAATTTAATAGTGGAACAAGTTTGTACTGCTGATTTCAAATATGAAGGTCAAATTGTGGATAAGGTCAAATTAGGCCAAACTTGGACCAAATTTTGAAAATTGTTCAATTCTAATGAAGATTTAATAGCGGAATGACTTTGTACTGTTGATTTCGAATTTGAATGTCAACTTGTGCATAAGGCCAAATTAGGCCAAATTTGGACCAAATTTTTAAAATTGTTCAACTGTAATGAAAATTTGCACACGGAGCAATTTTATAGCAAAAGTTTTGATTTACATTAGTGCAGAAACGGCATCAAAATTAATCAGTTGAGCAAGTCGATGAATATATGTTAATCCTAATGATAATGCAGTCCTGATAATATTTTTAACTACAGCTGTACCATGTCACCTCTGACATATTTTTCTATTGATCTTACTCTTGCTGTATTGTGATAGCTGAAAACTCCAAGATAAAAAGTTGCCGAAGTGAGAAAATAGATTCTATATTTCTATATGAATTTAATTTAGGTGTTAAGACTGGTGTTTCGCACGTGCAATTTATAATCTTGAGGTAAAATCATTTTAATTCTAAAAGAAATTGTTTGTCGAAATATTACTACGTGATTTTTGTATCAGCAAAGATGGATGAGAAATTTGAAACCACCTTTTCTAGACTGAAGAATAACGAATTTCGGAAAGTGTTTGCGCCATTTTCAGTTACCGAAAAAACTTTAAAAAAAATTTGGTCCAAATTTGGCCTAATTTGGCCTTATGCACAAGTTGACCTTCAAATTCGAAATCAACAGTACAAAGTCATTCCTCTATTAAATCTTCGTTAGAATTGAACAATTTTCAAAATTTGGTCCAAGTTTGGCCTAATTTGACCTTATCCACAATTTGACCTTCATATTTGAAATCAGCAGTACAAACTTGTTCCACTATTAAATTTTCGTTAAATTGAACGATTGTCAAAATTTGCCTCAAATTTGGCCTACTTTGCCTTTTTTTAAAAACTCACACCATTCCCAGTGAACTTTCGAAAATATCCCTTGCCATATTTGAAAAATATTCTGAAAATCAAGCACACACGATAAATCGTAAGACATTTTTGAAAACTTTAATAACTCGATTCCTTTAAAGCAATATAATACTATCGAGTTAGTAACTCGATTTGATTTATTTGAAAAATTAACTTCGAGTTATTAACTCGAATTCAAAATTTGACTTTTTTAATTTCGAGTTAATAACTCGAGTTGTAAAAGCGACAATTATATTTTCGAGTTATTAACTCGAAAGAATATAGAAAATTAAAAATTTCGAGTTAATAACTCGAATTATGACGTCATAGTTCATAACTCGACTTTATAACTCGATTTCATAACTCGGGTTTTCCGGGCCTCGTAATATATAATATACTGTTTATATTGTTAACATTTTTTTATTTATTTATTTTAATTTCTAGGGTGAAGAACCATATTTGTATTTTATGGAACCCGAATAAATGTTTTAATAATTAATAATAATAATAATAATCAATTACCAGAACAGGGAAATAGACAAAGTTGAATGAAGTGAAGACGAACAGTGAAGTTTTCTTTCCCTAGTAAATTCTTATATAGTCTTTCAACAACAAATCAGACAAAAAGGGAGAACTTTTAAAAATATTTGTATAAATCAGAGTTTATCATGTCAAGAACAAACGAGTGTACTTCGGCCACGTTTCCACAGCTGCAGCTGTCATTCGACAATCAGCTATCACTAATTGGATGACTTTTATGTATTTCGATCCTATAACTATCATCTTGAACATTTTAGACAAAAAGTAACTTCAAACTTTGCCCTTCTATGACAGCTGTAGCTGTCGAAACGTAGCCAAAATAAACTCACTTGTTGTTGACATGATAAACTCTGATTTATTCAATTAGAATGACTGAAACAGATAAGCGGAAATATTTTTCAAGTTTTTAAAAATATATTCTCAAGGTTTTGGTTGCTAAGCATCAATTGGGACAGGACTTTTGCCGATCTTCTTTCTTGCTTTACATGTAAACACCAACAAAACAAGACCTGCTATCATTACGATGATCCCAAGTACCATTAGTCCAATTAAACCCGGCTTCCGTGTAATTGTCTCAATGACGTATGCTTTCGCTGTTTGATACATGGTATTTTTCTTCTCGTACATTAGACCAAGAGCCCATTGAACTTTGGCACCATTTATCTGATAACGATAGGAAAACAAATTATGAGTGTTTCTAGAAGATAACCAGAAGCAATCACTAGTATGCTGCGAAAGATTTGCCTCCATTAATCGACCTAATGTCATGTCTCTTTCATTCAAACAATCTGGAGAAAGTTTCAACCATATCACTGTGTTATTATTACTTATGTATTGACCCCCAAAAGTCACTGCAACAAAGAGCATTTCTATTGAAATATTTATATTTCTACGCCTTTTCATAAAAATGCACTCCTCAGCAGTGTTTTTCAACACATCAGCCCGTTGGATGTCAGTGTCATTGGATGGCTATGTTGCATATCCCAGTGGGCAAAATCGTCAAAAAGTCACTACGACGAAGTGCAATTTCATTGAAATTGTGTGTGTTTTCTATAGAAATAGACTCCTTCACAGTGATTTTTTAACAAATGTGTCGGCTGGGATGCTTGTTTTATTTCCAAAGAAGGTGAAACATTATATAACATCCATATCTCAACAAAATCTACCTTGTCCACGTATTCCAGTCCCCAATTATTATCATCAAACTTGAATCCTTTTGTCAACAGGAAATAACTGTAAGTGCTGTCAAAACATCGACTTGAACGATATTTTATTGGCGTAGTCGGAATATCAATTTTTTTTATCTACACAAAAGACGTATGTAACATACAATGTTAATACACCAGCGGTGGATCTAGAGGGTAGTCGCAACTTGTGGAGGAGCGCATTAACATAACTTATATTACCAATGGGATTATGTGAATGTTTTTCTTTTATAAGTAAATTGCTCTCCTACTCAAATTGCGACTACCCTCTAGATCCACCACACTGTACACTATAAAGATATCAGATTAGGTTTCTGATCAATATATACTTATGCTGATCATTTGAATGTGGTTATATACACACACTACTCTCTTCAACTGTGTCTAGAATTTTATATGGTTGCTCCAAAACATTTACTTTCGTTCCAAGTGACATTCAAAATGCATTAATACGTTCGAAATGCATTGATACGTTCGAAATGCATTGATACGATCAAAATGCATTGATGGATATTATAAATGAGACAACAACATCATGTAATGGCCTTAAAACATCCAGGATTGAGTTTCAAACGTGGGAAGCATTCAACATTCAACGAACTCTCGATAGAAAATAAACCTCAAAGTACATACCTCATCCCATGGCGTTTCGCACGATTTCTTTGTAGCTTTTAGAAACTCACTTCTGTTAGCAGTATTTGATAATTGCATAAAATCTGCAGCATACTTAAAGACAGTCAAAGCCTACAAACATAATCAAAGAATAAATCAGAGTAAATATTATCTGTCTGAATACAATACACGTTTTTTTTTATAAGCAACTAGCTTTGACGTAAGTAGCAATGTTGCATAAAAAGACCATTTTTTAGTAGTAATGTTGCTTAAAAAATGACCATTTTTTAGTAGTATTGTTTCTTAATTTGTTGCTAAGAATTAAAAGGGAACTAAACTCGAAAACTCAAATTTTTTTTTTACAATTTGAAAGAATTTTAAAAATGACGAAGGTCGGTTTTTGAATTTTCAAAAAATCATTTTTGGTTCTTGAGATATTACCATTTAAAGTTTTCCCTCAAAATTTGATTTCCATGGCAACGTGACATCATAATGTTCAAAAAGAAAATTGCTGACATACTAATATGTAAAAACTGAAGTAATATTAGTGATACACTGCTAGAGTTACGCATGTGTAGTGGAAAACAGGTATCGAATCAATAAAAATAACTGTTGCCATAGGTTACCCAGGCTTGTTTCCAAGTCTCTTGTGTTTTTTGCTGACAAGGCTATAAATGGAGATCTGCTCAGGTAAGGGAAACAAAATTTTAGAAAATGGAACATTTTTCACTGGATGTAAGTTGCACCGGGATGCACTGGATGCAAAAATAATGGAGACCTGGAACCCGAGCCAGAGAAGCAATGACAATAAATGTCGTTGGTATTTTCACAACTGCAGTTATTTGCCACTCTACATGCAATGTTCTAATAATATATCATTAAAACATTCTGAGTTCACATATTGGTATGTCAGCAATATCTTCTTTAACGTTGTGATGTCACGTTGCCATGAAGATCATGTTTTGCAAAAAAAACTTTAAACGGCATCTCAAGAACGAAAAATGATCTTTTTAAAAATTCACAAACTGACTTTCAGCATTTTTAAAGCTGTTTCAAATAGTGCAAGAAAAATGAACTTGTGTTTTTTTTTAGTTTAGTTCCCCTTTAATGGAAAATATGCAAAATGCCCCCGTCTTGAAAGCCTTTGTCTACATTTTAGTTGTCTAATTTAAGTATCTTTATAAAGTCTACGACATCATCAAATCATTATACAAGGCGTATAAGTACCGCAACCTAGTGGGACAACCTAATGTAAAGTGTTGCACCATTTCAAAGATTTCATGTTGCTAATTTATTGCTTAACTTTTTGGGAAAATTTACCAGTGTTGCTTATAAACTTGTTGCCTTTAAAAAAAAACGTGTATATGACACAACAGAATATATGAATGAAAAAACAATGTATTGATAAAGATGGATATGCATGATGCTCATCAATAAAAATCCAAATGAACATTAAAAAAAAAATCAACCAGTTGGTATTTTCCCTACCAGAAACTTCCCTTCTGGACTAGGTTGGAAAACGTCATCCATACCGCAAGATGTTTTGGTACATTTCAAAGAAATGAGGTCATTCAAGTTTTTAGAACACAAAGAATAATTGCCAGTCCCTTTTAGAAGATAGTTCATACTTTTGTTGAGGCCAGGACCTGGGTACTCTTGACCTAAATTAGAAACAACAAAACGTCATAAGCTTCAGTTTTACTGAAAAAAATTACTCCTGTAATTGGGTTCTAGGACAATCCCCCTAGAAAAACAACCCCCGGGTGATTTCCCATCTGTAAATTGCCCCTCGCATGATTACCCCCCAGAAAATTGCCCCAGAAAATGCTCAGCCTGAGGGTTCGCCCCGTTCTTTCAGACATTTCTATGGAGCTATTAACGATTTGCCAGACGAACAAACTTTATAATATGCTGTGAAAATTGTTTCTAAAGGTTCTTTGGAACACTATTAAATTCTGGAAACCTATTGTACTTGCCATTCAATTATATGCCATTTAAATTATATATTTACACTTGCGACATATATTTGATTATACACAAATGTTGTCTCTGAAGATGGTATATTTTAGAAGTAGAATTTTTATTGTCAGGTATAAGAAGCAAGTGTAAATCAAGGTTATGCCGGAAAAGAAGTCATTGTTGTTAAATAGTAACTATTCTTCATTCGGTTATCATGTCATCAACAATATCTTATATTTTTGAAGATCTGATCTGCAGTGGTATGATATCGATTAAAAACCTACCAAGAGTGTTTCGAGCATATTCTCCAGAACTACAGGGCGGTTCCCACACATATGAAGATGTGTAGTTTTTCTCGTATCCTTTGAAATAACAAGGATTTTCTACAGTTGTTGCAAATCCAGCATCCTGTAACAAATATCAAATTTTGGAAGTGTGGTCACACGTAAGTCAACAGTTCATATCGTTTCATGTGCAATTTATCCAAGCGAGTTAAACACCCGTCCTAAAGCAAGTGATGAAGGAACAGAAAATCTGTTTGAATGCAATCTATATTCAAAGTTGTTGCCAACGTTACGAAGCGAAACATAATCAATAATATTGTGAATCCACTGTTTTAGTGAAGAAATATCCCGCAAAAAAGCATGCTACTTTGCTGTGCAGATTCATGCAAAGTTAGTATTACAGTGGAACCTCTAATTAGCGGACACCATCGGGGAAACGGATCAGTGTCCGCTAATTAGAGGTGTCCGCCTTTTGGAGGGTTTTGAATTTCAGGCTCAAATCTCAGAATTAAACCGTACTAGGGTGTCGCAAACATAAAGTTACGGTCTTAGGCATTTTCTTAAAGACACAGGAACATGAAAGGACACGAGAAAAATTATTTAAACACAACAAACTACTTTTTGTGAATCGTACGAGAAAAGTCAAAAAATACTAAAAATAACAAAATCAACATCAGAAAAGAAAAAGAAAGCGTTATGAGCTGAAATCGTTACTTTCATTGTTTAAAAAATACTTGATTGTTTTTTGTTTTTGTTGTTAATTCTGACAACCTCAAGTCTGTCTTTTAGCGAAGATAGAATAGACCTTTCATTATCATTAAGTTCTTTTAAATTAATCAACTTGTCAATGAAAATCAGGGCATCGTGTGGTGTAATTTCCTCCGGTTCAATTTCTTGAACTTCATCTTTGCTTTCTGGTTCAGATTCTGGGTTTTCTTCATTTTCATTTTCATCGGAATTTATCTCGGGGTATGAAGTGCACACTTCGATATCAAAATCGATATATTCCTCTTTTGTCATTGATGAATCAGCAAGTTCATCAAACAAGGCTTTAGACTCTTCATCCAAAACTTTTTTATCATCATCATTTTGGTACGAATTCAAAACAAAACAAAAAAATGTTTCAAATAGATGGTTTAAAAACACTCATTACTTGTATTTTCATGTCTGAAACCAGTTTTACCCTCGATGTCCGCTAATTGGAGGGAAAAAAAATAGGTTTTTGACCATTCCGTGCAAAAAATTTTGTCCGCTAAATGGAGGTGTCCGCTAATTGAGTGTCCGCCTTTTGGAGACATTTTTATAAGGATTTGACTAGAAAATGGCCGGGGAAAAATATTTTGTCCGCTAATCAGAGGTGTCCGCCTTTTAGAGTGTCCGCTAATTGGAGGTTCTACTGTATAGTTAAATGATGTATGTAAAATGAAAATGAGTCGTTTACATCACCGTATCAATCCTTGAGTCTTATTCATAGAGCCTTGGCCATGCTTACCGTGATAAGTTTTGCTATAAACCTTCTTTCCATCTCTCGTTTACCAAAACATAAATAGGAATGACTATATATAGTCATAGTTGTTCCATCTAAATTGAATTTCTTGACATCAGTCTTTCCATCAAGATTTTTCAAGGATGAGAAAGCGATTTGTATGGAGCTACTTCCAAAATCCATTACTCCAAATTTATTGGTGGTCTAAAGATGAAAAGATACAAGAATTACTGAAAATAAATAAATAAATCCAAATAAAGTTCTTTTAAGCATTTCATGTCAATGCTGTAAACCGTCTTGGACTTTAAACCAAAACGACCTAGCCAACTCGGTGTAAAGTAATAACGCGAGCCTATTTGGTATAAAGCCTACTTGGTATAAAGCCTACTTGGTATAAAGCCAAAGTTGGGATTTGCCAATTCATCATGAGGAAAAGAAACATTTATTTTATTTTTATGGTTTTGGTACGTACTGCGTTTGTAACTGTACATACAAATTTCTATTAGTGTGCCATTAAAATTTCCTGAGTTATTTATGTGTTTCCATTCTAGCAATTTCTTCTTGAACATTGTGATGTCTTGTTGCTATGGAAACCAAGTTTTGAGCAAACACTTTAAATGGAAATATCTCAGGAACGAAAAATGACTTTTGGGAAATTCAAAAACCGACTTTCAACATTTTTAATATTCTTTCCAATGGTTCAAAAATATAAATTTGATTTGTCAAGTTTTATCGACTAAAATTTTTTGATATTTTAAAAAAATTTGCAATTGATTTAAAAGAGATTAGACATAGTGCACATGATTTTTTTTGCTTGAAATATTTCAACCAGTCTAAGACAAACACATTTTTGCTTGAAATATTTCAACCAGTCTAAGACAAACACATTTTTGCAAAAGGGTTATGTGAACAACAAGGGCGTAATTCATAGTGGCGATAAATTTGCAACACAAAGTCACTTTTTTCCCAATTTTGCCGCCACATTGCCAAGCCATTGGTGGAGCGCACATGAATTTTATGGCTAAAATGCTTTGTCCATGGACATGGTTCTAACAACATATAAAGTTGAATATAAAAATATAATGGCGTCACCAGATCAGATCTCAAAGTTAGCACCATACAGAACAGAAGTGTGATTTCCAGGTACGATATTTAGTAACGCCAAAATACCCCACTTGGTTTTGAAGTAATATCATTGTAAATATAGTAATATCATTTTAAAAACTTTGTGCGTGTGTTCCTTTTTAAAAATAAGGTCCTTTGAAAACTGCTGATTTGCTGGTCCCGTGGCTCCAATTTCATGAGGCCGTAACTCTGAGCCAAGATGAATTTAAAGCAAAATATTTGGCACAGTTAGTAATCACAACATAAGCAACAAAATATTATCATTTTGAGATGGTCACTATCACGGGTGTCAGCCTCTTACAGAAAGTGGCTCTTAAAAACTGCATTTAATACAGTGTGTTTCAAAAAATTGGCTATTAAAAGTATTACCGCAAATTGGATATTTACTTTAAAAACTGCGGTAATATTTTTTGTAGCAAAAATTGTGTTGTGATAAGTATATCATTCCTTACTTTGAGAGAATTTCTCATGAGATTTGCTGCAATCCACGCCCATCTCCCTTCGTCGAAGCCCGTGATAGTGTCACTCATCAGGACTTTAAACTCACTTTGTTGTAACGCATCTCGTACTAATTGCCAGATATTATCATAAACTGTTTCATTACGTTCCCTAAAGACAACCAAAAAATACCGTGGTTAGGGAATTTCATAAAACTAAATCTGGTGACATTTCCTTTGCGAATTTATTTACAGAGACTCAAAATGCCATGTAGTTTAACTTAACAGTTACAGTTCCGCTAAATCATCGTGTTATGGTATTGATGTCTAGCTATCAAGTTTCACCTTGCTTATAATTCACTTCAAATAAATTTTCTGAGCTCAATCTAAATGCTCATATTTCAAATTATCAAAAATTTCCCACAGTACACCAGTACTTTACCCATAGTGCACGAGAAGTTGTGTACAATACAAAGTACAGTAGACTCTCTCTTACTCGAACCTTGAAGGGGAAAACAAAATAGTTCGAACTATGTAGATTTCGAGTTATAGAGAGTGATATTGGTAGGTTTGAGCTTGAAGGGACCCACTGATTCAGTTCCAATTATGGAGAGTTCGAATAATGGAAAGTCAAATTATAGAGATTCCACGGTATAACAGCAACGTGGGACTAGGTACGAGGTAGGACTTGACAAATTGAAGAAACAAATTGAAGAAACATCAGCACTTTAATTGAAATTTTTGAAATGTGTTTTGTGTTACTTCTTCCAAGTCTTTATCATTTAGTAATCTAAGCTAATTTTTCTGTTTCCCCTATGCTTCTTTAAATGGAATTCATGCAAGAGTTCCAGGTGCAATTCCCCTTGGCGGCAATTCACTATGCATGAGTGAATGTACCAAATGCTATGTGAGGGAAATTAGGTAGATGATACATCGGGTGTTGAAGGAGGTCATCCAGGAGAGCACGGGCACTTGATTGGGCTCGTGTCACTATGAGAGTATCAAATACTTCTGGAACCTACAACATAAGCTGTGACCCTACCTGGAAAACATATGCAATAGGAACTGCAATAGGAGCCATAGAAAGTAAGACCTTATAATAAAATATTGTTTTACAATTCTTGAGTTGCCGTATTTCCTCTAACAAACGCCGCCCTCTATTAAACGCCACACTTATAGCCGAACGTTTGTAGTAAACGCCGCTTTCTAATAAACGCCTCCCTCTATTCAACGCCGCATCTTGAAAAGCAGTGTTTATTAGAAAACAGGTTAAACAAGAATTACAAAAAAGCTTTCATCTCATACAAGAGAACGGCGACAGTGATATTGCTCTTCTTTGACATTTTCGTGAACATGTCTTTTGTGTAAAACATTTTCACACAATCTTTTGTAACCTTTTTAAGGATAAGGAAACACTATTGTGTTAGTTTGCTTCAGTCCAATTTTTCATTTTGTAATAAACAACGCCCTCTAATGAACGCCTCGCTCTATTAAGCGCCGCATCCAAAACCTTGAATTTGTAATAAACGCCGTGGCATTTATTAGAGGTTAAAAATGACTTGGAAAAGCAATATGCAGTTTCCTGATAAATTTGCCATTACTTCGCTTTCTACTTTTGTTATTTTTCTACGTGAAAGTTTTGTTTAGTATTTTGCTTCATAAATCCTATACTTCTAAACCAGTTAAGCAGAATGTCTAGAAGATGAAAATATCCAGCCTCTGTCAAAAATTCAATACATACTTAACTAATCTCATTCCAGCTGTTGCGCCCAAGTATAATGGCACCACCTTGTTCTTAGGTAGGCGTTGTGCAGCATTGTTGAAACAATTTTTCAATGTATTCTGTAGGTCTGGATACTCCCGTTCGGAATACGTTCCCAATCCGTTGTCTAAAATTTCAAAAAAGTAGCTAACACTACAAAATTAAGCGCCACCTGTCACTGACGTGCCAGAAATAGAACTATTAAACTAAAGCGTATGTCGTTTGCAGAGACTTGGGAAGCTAACAAAGGTTTCTAAATTTCTGTTTAAACAATGTCTTAATGTCCAAAAGAAGTCATACCTTCGCATGCAAAAGATTGAATTTGTCTCATGTGTTCATCTTTATATTGGTAGATTATCAAACGAGTTCCTGATCCCCCGGCATCCACCACTACACCAACTTTAACCTGAAAAAGTACATCACATGTTAGTTTCAGTTAACTTTCTGACCAACACTAGTACCCGTGTCTGCAACCTCGAACCCAGGGTCTCTTGCCTTTTCGATATACGGATAGCGGCAAAGAAGGCAAGAGACCCTGGGTTCGAGGTTGCCCGTGTCTGCATACAACCGTTCATCTATTCGAAATCACTGTAATTGTCCGATTAATTAGCTCTTGTGGTTATTGAAATCACAGATATTACAGTGGGCTGCTAAATGGAAGGGGTGCTAAAAGATGTCAAGGAGTTTGAGGTAAAGAAAGAGTTTTTTTTGTTACCAACTTTGAAATTGAAGTCAGCATAATTAAGTTGATGCGTTTGTAAAACTTTCAAAATTTCTGAATCACTTAGACCCGAATTTCCCATTCTTGACCAAATTGTGGAAAATGAATGGCATTAATATATGTAAAAATTTTTATGGAAATTGTTTGAGCACTTAATCCAAAATTTTCTGTTGACCATTCAAAATAGTCAAAGTTTGATTATCTGTGATTGGTGTATTTTGGGGGTTATTTTTTATTGTTATTATTATCATTTCACGGCGTTGACTTTGCACTTCAAGTAGCTACAAAGAATTTTCTATTCATGATAGAATTACTTTTGTATGTAAAAAAAAAAATACTTATTATTCATGCTTTGGCAAAATTGTTTCATATCTGATAATGAAGTTCCGTACAGGATAGGCGTTTACTGGAATAAAGGCTCTTATATGAATTTGGAAAGGAACGGGAACATGAAACGGCAATGTATAATGTTTCATTACAGTAGGTGTGTCAGCCTCCTTTTCATCAACTTCATTTTCAATATAACTAACCTCCTTGGTTGTTTTCTTACTTTTTGATTCATATTCAACTGCGCCATAAGCCAAGAAAAATATTCCAACCGCCATTAAAATCAAACTGAATATGATGAAGGCGGTGTTTCTCTTCACTAACGCCACTGACACGGACATCATAAACCCTATGAATAAATAATAATAAACGCACAATCACAATTGTTCGCAAAATCTCAAATCAAACGTTATTCACCCTAGCTTAACCTTTAAAAAAAACTTCTCTGACTAAACAAAGATCCATTTCCGAGTTTGATTAAGTTGATCATTTTTACCAACAGTCGAATCATAAAGATCCATTAGACAAACCATATAAGTTCATGAAATATCATATCTCAGGATGATAAATTATTTGGGATAATTGACCGTTCCCGAGATGCTTCTCCTTTATACGTGGAATACAACTACCACAATGTAATCAGCAAAAAAAAAAATAAAAAATAAAATAAAATAAAATAAAACAAAAGGATTTCACGAAAAATGCAGATATTCACACAGGTATTTTAGAACATTGCTTAAACTAATCTCAGCGCAGGTAATTATATCATTGAATCGTGGAAGTTTTATGTTATACTAGCCGCCAAGGCGGCGTCGCTCGTCGCCGATGTTCAGCATGCGCCCAGTTCACGAAAAATAAAATTAAGGAATTGGCAATGATAAGTGTACCACCCATGTTGTGTAGAGCTCGAAAAACTGGGTTTCAATGGAATGGCTTCACACTGACGTCGCACAAAAGATAAGAAATTATTTCACTCACAACTCACACCTACCATTTTGCGTGACAGACAAACGGAGAATCGGCTATTAATATATAGACTAGCCGCCAAGGCGGCGTCGCTCGCCGCCCATATTCAGCCTGCGTTGTATGACCACCTGCTCCAAATAATTGCACTTAAAACCATTGATAAGACTTCCTTTGCTGCTGGCTTTATCGCTTAATAAAGCTCGTTTGCACGTGAAGAGAAATACGTTCCTGGTGTTTCAAATCTTGCATGTTATTAACTCAGCTGTTCATTGTCGCGGTCGCATTTAAAATGCTTTACACAATGCATTCCGAACGTGAACTTCACGTGGTTTTTATTTACGATTTTAAACCAATCAAGTATCAGTTTAACAATTCACTCAAAACGCAGAGAGAAAAAACTTTTCAACTTATTATTAGCTTTTGTTTTACGCGCTCTAACATGGGTGCTATCAGAAGTAGGTGAAAAAATGGTTTCTCTTCTTAAAAAGATCACACGGGAGGAGAAAAAAATGCACGTGCCAAATGAATGAAGTGAATAAAAAACGTTCGATCAGATTAAAATAGATTAAAAGAAATCGATTAAACGAAATTAAGACAACTATTAAGACAAAAGTAAAAAAAAAATATTTTCTTTCATGATTCTCTTTTTTTTACCTATCGGTTTTTAAACATTTTGATTGTTCGAAAAAAGTTCACCCGTCTCAGACAGTCAGGAAAGCGTTAGAATACACTGGCAAACCGCACATGCTGTCACGTTCTGCCACTGCTGCTTTTTGTCCAAAATGTTTAATCAGTTAGTTTCTTAGTTGATGTATTGTTTTCAAAGCCAAGTCAACGTGGAATATAAAACTGACAATAATAATAAAAACAAAACGTTATTCCTATTAGTTCATCAGCCAAAAAAAGTCACGCTCGATTGGGGTTGCAATGTATTTGCTTCAAACTCACGTCACACACAAAAAAAGAAATAATTTCGCTCACAACTCAATCTACCATTTTGCGTGACTTACAAACAAACAAACAAACAGACAGACAGACAGACAGAGAATCGGCTATTAATATATAGATTGAGGAGATAATAACATCCCTGGAGCGTACTGGTAACGAATTTTGTATCACACTTAGTTCTGTAATGTATTACGTTTTTACTTATCTCTTTGTTTCTTTATTTAGAATATCTACAAACAGGATAACTCAATCAAGATGATATCAATCAAGGTCGTGTGTAAAACAGATAGTGTCTATTAGCCATGTATAATCATTAGTTTGGTACCCAGTCGGCAAAATCGTTAAAAAGAGCATTTTTATAGAAATAGTGTGTGTACTTAGTTAAGTTAAGAGCATGAATGAATGAATTTTCACCTTTTACGATAGAAGTGTAGGGCCTTGGGTACTTTTAGAGCAAGCTGTTCCATGCCATGGTTATCCAAACACCGACTAGATGGTTTCCTAAGTAACTACTTTTTATCCCGAATTTCAAAGTATATGTTTTTAAATATTTTGTTGGTTTGTTAAGATTTTTTTACCATTAGATAGATATTTTTCTATTTTTTCCAAAAATGTGTAATAATCAATAAAAATAAGTGCCATATTTCTTCTTTCAAGCGCCCTTAAATTCAAAACTAATTTAACAAGCTCCCCCTAATATAATAAGCGCCCGGGCGGTTATTAGAAAATAAAACATTTTCCTCAGCCTAGATCCAGCTCTAAGCTCTTAGCTCCAATAATATCGGGAAATCGGAATTCACGGCATTTTTTATTAGCACGGGAGGGAGAGGCTAGTCGCCTAGTCTAGTTTTTTCAGATAATGAATTAATTATTACCATAATAATTTTTGGAAGAAAAACAAATGCTTTTGGGCTTTCATTTCTTTGTTTGTGAATAAGAAGGATATTTACGATATTTACGATAACGATATTTTACAATATTTACAATATTTACGATATTTACGATATTTACAATATTTACAATATTTACAATATTTACGATATTTACGATATTTACAATATTTACGATATTTACGATATTTACAATATTTACGATATTTACGATATTTACAATATTTACGATATTTACGAGTCTGGTGTCGAGGACGATCCCAATCTTCTCAATAACTTCTTCAATCTTCCCAATGACTCGGATCGGGAAGAAGACGAAGACGTAGAAATAGATTAACTAACATTCAAATATTATATTTGAGATTTCTTCTGTTATGTACATAGTTTTTTTAAAAGTAAACATCGAAAGATGAAAGTATAAAAGAAGTGTTATTTTTACTCTTTTCATTGTGTTGTTGTAGTATGGATACGATCATTAGTTTTATAATCATCAATTAGAAATGCATAACGAATAGACAACATCACAAAATAATAATGCAGTCTGGCAATAACACACGTTTTATAAGAGCCAGTAGAATCTGACCTGAGACTGGCTGTTCTTATTTTTGGAGCCTTTTTCAGCCTGAATTGTTTTTATTTTGTTCTTCGCTTTAAGAACACTGTTTCACAATTTCAGCCTCATGTTGTTCTTATTTACGGAACTTCTAGTAAAATACAAATAAATGTTTTTTAAAAACAACTGGTAAAATGCATGGTTGCTGTTCGGTAGTGGCCCATTCGCACATTTATTGCAGGTGAAAAAAAAACACAATAAACTTCTAAATCATTTACCAGTGAGAGAATTCACATCATGAATTGCTCTTACTTTACGAGAAGATTCAGGTTCAGACGGTTCTCAATTTTTGGATTAATGATTTGAGTCTCAGATTGTTCTTATTTTGTTCTTATTTTTTGGCCAAATCTGATGCTCGTGTTCTTATAAAATTGTTCTTAATAAAAAAAAGCTTGTAATTAAGTCAATTAACTCGACTTTACAATACAAAACTTTTATTTACACAATAAAACGATTAAAACACACAATTAAGCTTTAATTTTTATAGCTAATAACTTTTTGCAATTTGTTATGAGAATTTAATACATGAAGGTACAGCTAAGATATTCAAAAGATTTTACAAGTAAGACAGACGGTAATTACATAAAAAATGTCGTTAACATTTGACTTTTCAGAACTTAATGATCCAAAACCGCGAGTTTTTCTTTAATAACTTTCGGAAGAATTATTACTTCGCTGAACGTTTTATATCCCCAGAAGGAGCAAAAGTATGCCTTTCCTGTGCTACAAAATTCCCAAAATTTTGCCAAATGAGTAGTGGAAAATAAGCCTTGAAAGTTGGTGGACAAGATATTTTGATACACAGTGTAGCTTATGAAAGCCTGATGTGAACAGTTGAAAGTCACGCATTTTCATATGCTGGCTGGATCTCCTTAACACCATATTATTGCCATTGCAATACTTTGAAAACAACCCATGTTGACTTCGTGGAAAGCCTCAAGAATATTAAGAAGACGAATACTAGAAAACCCGCCACTCACCCGCCATGTTGATTGATCTGTTTGTAAAGAATATTGATTACCACTGACACACTTTATCTATGAATGCATCCACTTGGGTTTTATTTACAACAATTCAAATTTTTATATGTACATTGGCATGTCTAACGGTAAACCTGGTTTCCACTAATAAAACCGCCATATGCACTTCAGTGCATATCAAATTCGCCGAATTGCGTGTGTCAAATCAAACATAATCTTAAAAGTTTCACCCATGAATGATCACACGTAACATACAGTGTGTTTCATAGTGTTGGAAATGGAAAATTTAAAACTGTTTTTTTAAATGAATATACCGAATTTCAATGTAAAAATTATGTAAAAATTATTTTGAAATTCGGTATATTCATTTAAAAAAAACAGCTTTAAATTTTCAATTTCCAACACTATGAAACACACTGTATATAAGTTGTTTTATTTAAGGAACAAGAACACATGTTAAAACGTAAAATTTCTCTTGATGGTCATCCCCACCCCAATCACTGCGATGAAGAGTATTTTACTATATAGATTTCTATTGAAATGCACTCCTTCGCAGTGTCTTTCTCGTAAATTTGCACAAAATGTTTAGAATAAGTTCAAATGACCAGGAATGCAAGATGACTTTCTGTTCCTTGTGCTCTCCAAATCCGAAATGTTAGTGCAGTTCAACTTACTGAAATCCAAAATCGTCTTTTTATAGATAAAATCTGATTGGTGTATAATAAGTGAAAGTTGTTACGTGAAACATAACCAGTTAGACTTTAAATTAAGCCTTTAATATTTATATTTGCCTAACTGCTACCGTAACAGTTCAAGTTTTAGTGTAAGACTGTTGGATGGAATAGATAGAATTTGTGAAATGAAACTTTTTAATAACCAGTCAAGTTCCACCTCAAATAATAAACAAATGCGAAAAATTAGTTGATAATGCTTAACTTGGATCTCTTTAGAACATTATCTTGCCAAAATTATATCAATATTTAAAATTTATTGGAACAAAACTCTAAGACTAAGATGTTCATGCAACAAGTAGATATATTCAAGGATACAATAGCTAAATCTTGATTCAGATACTATCAGTTAAAGATAATGAACCAAGTAGCCATGCAAACTAAACTCAATTTTATGACGAAATTCATGGACAGCTAGTATTTTTCATCCATCAAACCGTCATTAAAATTCCTAAATTCAAATGATTGCAACAAACTATAAACATTTTAGAAGGAGTGTAGCATTTAATAATTTTTAAAAATTTGGAATGTATCGGTTATAATCTTTGTTATGAATTGAGTGAATTTCAACTTTCATGTGTTTGCAACACAATTCAAAATACCACCACCATTTGTAACCAATCAAAACGCAAAGACGTTTTATTTGTAAACAATCAGAACGCAAAGGCGTTTTATTTGTAACCAATCAGAACGCAAAGGCGTTTTATTTACATGAAATATTGTGATATTTCATCTCCATTCAACAGAGCAAATATTTTGACGAAAGCAATGAGGGTCTAGCGAGTCCAAACTAAATAAACAAACTTTAGTGTAGTTTTGCAGTTGATGTACCAAACTCTCAAAATCCCAAATTTCCAAGGGAGCCACAAACATTGGACAGATCAACGAATGTTGGAGTTATCAAGTTTTTTTTATAGAATTTGTATTCAAGGATTATAACAATTTGAATTATCGGTTACCATAGCAATCTCAAGTTTTGTTATCCAGAGGTTAATCTCCATTATGGCCGTTCCCATAATTCGATTATCTCCATTATACATACTACAACTACCACAATGCAATAATTTCTCGCTTTTCATTACTTGAAGCATTGTTCTAAATTACTCACATTGGGCAACCTCGTCAAAATCACTGCGACGAAGAGCATTTTCATTGAAATAGCGTGTATATTTCTATAGTAATATACTCCTTCGCGGAGTTTAAAAAAATTACACACTGGGCTATGAGAATACTTTCTTTGTTTTGAAGCTGTTCTTAATTACTACATTGAGAAATTTTAAATGATTTTGTCGCATTGAATTATGGTAGTAAAACTATATTTTGGGAGATCACGGAATTATGGGAAGGGCGAATTTTTGTTCATAACCGTTCTAAAAATGCGACAAGTGCCACCTGAACACGCAAAAAAAAACCCCAACAAATAACGCTTATTCTTTGACTCGGATAACTTGGCTCACGATGTGAGAATATTATCGGATATCGAGAGCTGCCTCACTTACCTCAAGATGATTGCAGAAGAAAAATTTCAAGCATTCATGGAACAAATTCCGTGTATTCTTTATACGCTAAGTATATTAATGAATTTTTAAAAGCCAAAATTCGTTTTGCAGTTCGTCGCATAAACTCGTTACCAATTCCTTCACTTTAATTGGTATTTTTGTCTAGAAGTATTCGTAACAAGGGATCTGGATACTATGTTGCAAGCAGGTAAACAATACATTTACATTATAATTAAAAACACACAACACGAACCAGGTTCTCAGTTTCTTCATCAAAAGATTTACATGAGTGTATTGTACGAAAGAACAATCACATACATAAACAAAACTAGATTTGTACACGTGTGGGCAAAATCATTAAAAGTCACTGCGACGAAGAGCATCTTTATTGCAATATTGTGTATATAGTTCTAAAGAAATGCACTCTTTCGCAGAGATTTTTCAACAGATTTGTCCACTGGGGGATTGTACATGAGTGACTGAAAGATCGAAAATGCTTTTATTTATGACTGGTAGGGTTATGTGTATTCACTCTACAATGTCCAGCTCTCAATAGTGGTTTCATCGTATGTCTTAAAGTTCATCCACCATTCTTCTAGTCTATTGGTCTGTTTAAATGATAAAAGAACCAATGAGAAAGTTTAGCCATACAAAACTAACACAAAGCACTAGAATATCCAAATATCTCTGCTTCAAATTGATTCCATACGTACCAAAATTAACAGAAATCAGGAATTTGGTAGATTAAACGTAACTTGACAAATAAATTGTATTTTTTGGAGGAAAAGGCAAAACATTTTTTCAACAACCATTTTCGTCGTGATTATTCTAACGCCGTTGATAATACTTTCGTCATCAAATTACATCGCAATTCACCGACGTAAACTGTTAACGAAATATCGAAGTAACAAAGATGAAAAACTTTCCAGACAAAAAAATTACTTCTCTTTTTAATTTTTGTTCTGTATTTTCTTCTTACAGGCACCTTACTCTGTGAGCACGCCATAGCGTTCCTAGCAAGTTATGTTTTAACGACTTTGGTCATTTCAAAGGACGTTTGCGATACAAAAACGGGGGCAGCGCTATCCTAGTGGGCAAAATCGTTTAAAAGTCAATGCGACGAAGAGCATTTTCATTAGAATAATCATCTACCTCCATGGAATAGTATGTGTATTTTTATAGAAAGGTACTTCTTCGCAGTGACTTTTCAACAAATTTGCCCACTGGGATCGGGTGTGTCTCTGTTGACAAAACCGATTTCAAAAAACGTTTAAGTGGTACATGCATTTCCGTTCATGACGTCATCGGATCTCAATATCGTGCCATACGAAGTGGACTGTCTTTTAAGGTGGAAACCCTCCAAAAATCCGTCAATTTTTCAAAATTTCAAAAACGGCCTTTTTGGGCGTAAAAATATTCGTAGATTCCGAAAGTCAACATTAAAAACCCCACCCAGCATTGTAAGTGCCTCAATTTCCGGTATTTCCATACCTATATCTGAAGTAAAATGCCTAGCAACGCCTTAAGCAACGTGTTTGTGTGTTTTGGGTCCTGATTTACCTCGAAATTCCAATTAATTTCAATCAAGGTTGGCCAAATTATGTAATTTGCTTTATCTCGTTCTGTAAAATATGTCAGTGAAGCAGAAATATTTTCAACCAGCCAATCAAAACATGGGAAAAATTTGTAGAGTTACATGCAGTACAAGGACTTACAAGAAAAGAAGAAGAGAATTCTGCAAAAAGAAAGAAGTTGTGAATAGTGTAAATATAGTGGAACAAGATGTTCATAATGTAAATAGTGACACTACCACTCCACAAGAAGGTACACAACAAAATGATTCTGTCAAAATGATTTCAACACCTCCGAAGAGGACTGTGTCAGAACAGAAAGTTCAGCCAGTTATTTCGAACACACCAAAGAAATGTGGCCCAATCTATGGGTATAGAATTGTTGATGTTAGAATATTGTGCAGTATCTTCAAAGCAATGACATGTGCTCATTGCAAACAAGTGACTTTATCGTTGCATGAAAATATGCTGCAAAAAAGGGGTTCGCGTCACCCCTTATTGTGTCCTGCTCAAGATGTCATTATGAAAAGGATTTCTATATATCTTCGATGTGTAACAGAACTTTTGATGTAAACAATAGAATAGTATATGCAATGAGTTCATGTGGGCAAGGACATGCCGGCATTGCAAAGTTTACGTGTTTGATGGATATGCCTAAACCGATGACGCAGAAAAACTATGACAAAATAGTAAAAAAGTTTGTTAAAGTGTCCAAGGAAATGGCAAACGAGACAATGGAGGATGAAGTGAATGAAATAAAATTGAGTTCTGGAGTAAGTGATAGCTCTGTTGTTGATACTGCTATTTCTCAAGATGGCTCATGGACATGCACATTCTTCTTTGAACGGTTTGAACGATTGCGTCACCGCCATTTCAATGCAGAATGGTAAGGTTATTGATGTCGACGAGTCTATGAGTCGATATTGCAAAGGATGCTCCTTGCATGAGAAATTCAGATTGTCTGACCCTGTTGTTTATCCTTAGTGGAAAGTCAATCAGAAGTGCAGTTACAACACTGGTGCGGCCAACGGCATGGAATGTGAAAGCGCAAAACGGATTTTTGAACGCTCAATGAAACACGATATTCGTTTACTGACTTATGTTGATGGAGATAGCAAGAGTCACCAGGCAGTAGTTGACACATACAGTGGTATAAAAGTCAATAAACTTCAATGTGTTGGTCATGTTCAAAAAAGATTTGGGTCAAGATTGATAGACCTAAAGAAAAAAGTAAAAGGCTTGGGAGGACGAGGAAAGCTCACCAAATCGATAATCGACCGTCCAAAAAATTAGACAGAATGTTGGAAAATTAAAGGAAATGCAAGAGGCTACAAGAGCCACATTGTTCCATGTTGTATCAAGTGACAAAAACAATTACCATACTGCATATTGCCCGAAAGGTAAAGATAGTTGGTGTTTATACCAGAAAGATCAGGCAAACCTAGGAGGATTAGCCACATTCCTGAAATCAACCAGCCTGTTACACGAAAAAATATAATTACTTCTGAGATGTAAAACTTTACTTGTATCAAAAGAAACATCATTACTTTGCACGTTTTTTTCGAATGTTCACGTGAAGTTTCTAATGACTTTGGGGGACATATTTAAGAGCAACTCTACCAAGTTATATAAACGTCCCTACAGATACATAGCGAACATAGTTTCGTGTAAACAAAACACGATTTTCCGGAATGTGGCTAATAGAACAAGATCTATCCTCCTAGAGCAAACAAAACCAATCATTACAAAGGTTACCACTTTCTGTCATAAAGCATGTAAAACCAATATTTGAAGAACTCAGTTCAGAGGCACTGCATTAAAGAGGCATTGTACGGCTGAAATCAACAAAAATAGGGCTGTCGAAAAAAACGGTCGTTGTAATCTTGATGTCCCACATCTAATCTTTATGAAACAATCATATCTGTATTTGGGTTATCGTGGAAAGCCAAACAAGAAACGATGTCGAACAAGATGAGCTAGTATAAATATAAAAATTGCTGTTTTTGTAATCAATTTTTTCACTTACGTTATCAAGTTGCAAAAAAATAAAAGCACCAAAAGACTATGAATTTATATTAGAAATTAATTTCGTGGTTCTGATGCGAAAGCCATGTATCATTTTGAAGATATATGTGGATAACATTTACATACTTTTTTCTCTATCATTTGACAATTATGTTTCTCAAACGATATGGGTTTATACATAACATTTGAATACGAATAAGTTCTGTTTTATGACCTTTTCGATGTGAAATATCATTCGTCTGTATCAAAATGTAAATTTTAGATCACGATTCAACGATAGACTCTTATTTTTTTTTACAGAAATATTAAATATATGATAATAACAACAACTCCCTTCTTTTTCTTCCCACATTTACATTCTTCTCCACATTCTACTTCCCTTGTCTTGCAGGGGCAACCAGATCTTTTACCATCTTTTCTGCTGCAAGTCGAGTTACATATACAATGCTGAAAATGCACGAGTGAGTCAATGTAATCAAATTTAAGTTTCGTTGAGAACAAACAACGAAGAAAAGTTTTGTTTTGAGTGGAATAGGCAATGAAATAGGCAAATCACTTTGAATTAGCTTCCACAACATTCTCTTATAATGATAAAAGTAATCTTACTTGAGTTAAGACAGCTGTGTTGACATGTGTTTCTTCACACACAACGATGACTTATAATTCATGAGAAAATTCAGTAATTACTTCTAACACGTATTGTAGAAGAATGAATTCTTTCACCAACATATTGTTTAAAAGGTGTCAAAACTATGTTTCAGGTTGATTTCCCGAAATAAAGAAGATCTCTGTTCTTCTCCGACAGAGAAAGTTTGATTATTTGCCGCCATATTTGTTTATATTTTTCATGTTCGATCACGTGACGATAATATTTACAATTTTAGCCGTACAATGCCTCTTTAAGGTTGTTTACACGGAAAGACTCAGAACCAAAATGAGGAGTTTAACGAAACAATTTGGGAACGCCTCCCAAAAACCACATTTCTCACATTGCCTCAACTTCGTTTTGCTTTTTCAACATTGGACGTAAAGCTTCAGTGCTTACATATGAGAAAATGGGAATGGTTCCTGGTCAGTATTTCCTAAATGGATGTAAAAGAAGAACACTAAAAGAAGGCGGAACGTTTTTCAGGGAAAGAAAAAGAAGAAAGAGGACACTTATAAGGACAAAGAGGGAACATTATACAAAGCTGGAGCATTTGGCTAGTTTTAATATATTTATTTTATCATTATTCATAGATTTTGACTGCATATAGGAGCCTTTAAAGAGCTATTTTTTTCTTTCTTTGATTTAAACGCTTGATTCTGGAAAACAAGATTTTTTGCACTGCCCGCCAAAATATCTCGAGAACCGTAAATGCAAATTGAATCATGGGCCCCGTCAACCCCCCCCCCCCCCCCACACACACACACACACACACACACACACACACACCCATACCAACATCAACAGGATTGTGGGACATGTATGTTTCTACCAAACGTTGTGGGCCCTACAGTCCCATAATATATGTGTATCCAATATAAGAGAAAACTATGAAGTTTGCTTCTTTGGAGACAATCATCAGGTTTCTGCAAAATGTGAAACCAGTTCGGGTAAGTACCACTTTACAATTAAATAATAACAAAAACAACAACGAAATATTGAGTATGCTTACTTCCACTCCATTATCAACAATGTATGCATTTCCAGAACCTTCAGCTTCAGGTAGCTGATTATCTGAGCCTGTTCCACATTCCCGCTTGATATTTTGCAGACAATCATCAGGAGTCTGAAATCACAAATAAATGTTTTAGTTGGTAATTGAAATTCGTTGATCCAAAAGATGAAGTTATTGCTTATGTAAGAATGAAATAAACAAAAATAGTTCCACGTCTTTGAAATACACTTGCAAGAAATATAGTAGGTAAATGTAAAAATTCTTGACTCACATCTGTTAAAGTTACTATATTTCCAATGGAAGTGTAATGACATGTGAAATCTACCTGAAAGGCACAAGAAGGTTAAAGATAAGAATGCCTGGCATGAAGTGATGTCACTGTACTAAAATTCCAGAATTAAAATTTCTTACTTCTGTTGGCAAACTGCGTGGCTTGATTAGCTCAGGCTATTTATAAAAACAAGAACCAAATTAACAGCACCTTCATATTGATGTTCATGCAATAGACCTTTCCATAAATTAATAATTTATTTATCGTAGCAGTCTTCACCTCGTTTTTAAAATGAATAATAATGACGTTTGTATCATTCACAAAAGGTAATGTTACCTTGGGGAAAAATTATTTAATGAAGTTCTTTTATTATCACGGACTACGTACTAATTATTTTAATTAGAAATTAGGCGAGGGCTGTACGATGAATAATTTATGAATTTATGGATAGGTCTATCAAAACTCTGTTTAATATTTCAGAAAATGTCACTTACATTATTCCTCCACCACAACCCTGTCACACCATAGTCATACACTATTTCACTGTATGGAGCTATATCCGTTATAGCAAACAAGCAAAGTCGTGGTTGGTTGTGGATAAATAGACATCTCATTTTTGAATTTGGTGTCGGACTATCATTAACATAACGACCAAGTCGATTATTAACATTGGTAGCATCAAAACTATAGGAATATAAATTCTTTTCTTTATTAATTAAAAGGAAATACAAAAATACAATCAAGCAAAGAGAGAAAAACCATAAACATTGATTCCAATTCAATATTTTCATATATGTTATTGATGTGATGTGTGGTTGGTTATGAAATGTTATTGCAAAAATTGAAGATTTATTTGATTCTCATTCGATTCGATTCTTTAGGTGGTTGTTTATATCAATGAGTGTCAGCTTTAGTCTGCGATATCAACTAAATGTTTGCCATATTGTTTTAGAGTGGAAGGTAGAAACCAGAAAATAAAAGTAAAAAGTACTTATGCAAATAAGGCTTTTCTTCACCATCCAAAATGAGAAACACGTTATTATTGTTTGGTCATCTTGCTGGATGCTGTGGAAGACAGATCCTGTTTCATATTGTCTTATGTTGGATGCTGTGGAAGACAGATCCTGTTTTATATTGTGTTACTGTGGATGCTGTGACAGACAGATCCTGTTGATATTAATCAATATAAACTGTTCCTGTTGATATTCGTTCTCATTGTTTGCTTTGCTGATTACTCATTATCTAACAAAACATACCAGTTTCCTCGTATAGATTGAGAGTATATAGAACTTAGAAAGATTATGGGGTTGATAGTAGTGGCAAGGGGATATTATCGCTTGAATAAATCATCGTCATGGAGTTGTTTTGCTATAAAATGAGTAAGTGTACAACATGAGTTTACCAACACTTTCAACACAGACATATCAAGCAAAATTAATGCGAATTGAAATTTTCGTAAAATCATTTTACAACTACAAGGTTTGATCAAAATATAAAGCTACAAAAATGGGTCATCGTTAATTACACCTGGTTAGCGACATCTTTGCTTTTCCCCAACCAGACAAAACATTTCGAACGTATGTAATAAAAACGTTTAACAGCCCATTTGGCGTGCAGTGGTTTGATGACGCTTACACGTTTATTTCGAACAAAGTTTAAATGCGCTACGACATGAGTCACGTGACTTTTCGACTTTTGGTGCAGCACCAAATGTGAGGCGAGGAGAAAAAGTAAGGAAAACAACAAGGAAAACAGACAAGAAATCAACTTTATAACCCACAAAAATATATTCAACACAAATAGTGGACTAAATATAGAGGAGGTACAAATATCTATTCAATTTCCAAAAAAAAACAAACAGTTTATATGCCTTGTTGTAGAAAATTTTATCAAACATCATGAAAATTCTTCATCGTTTGCTTTCTTGAGCATTAAAACGTTATCTTTGAATTCTTGCATATAATGTCTGTACTTTGTACCACCTGTCTTGACCAAATAATGAAAGAAGAGTGACTTCCAGTCATGAAAAATTAGATTTTCATCTTTGTCAGAAGCAAATCAAAACAACACTGCTTCGTTCTCTTCACTTAGTAAAAAAGAAACAATTTTGTGGACCAGATCAACTATTAGCGGACTCAGTCTTATTATTCATGTTTCTCATATTACTCATATTATTAAATACTGATTCAAATTTTCCACCTGGTCTTCAGATTCAATGATTATAACACGAGGCAAGCTATTAAATCTAAACAAAATCACGTGATCGCCGTACCGTAGCTCCTTTAATGTTTTGTTAATGTGAACACCCGCCTCCAAAATAAAACACGATTAAAACAGGTTTTAATTTAGGTGTGAATGGGTTATATGTTTACAATTTTAATGGGGAAGTCACTGTAATGCTGGAAATCTTACATTCAAATCTGGATTCTCCGTACTAAATATTGTTTCGCACATGTCAAGGTTAAATTGTAGGTTAATATGGTTAATAATGGTTCGCAAAAAAAAAAGCCATTAGCATAATTTTACGGTATCACTGCCGTAATATTCAAAGAGTAAAATCACACGTAATGATGATTTTAAAATTATACCTTACATTAAAAATTACGCAATAATAAAACTTTTCTCTTTGTAAAAGGTGGGTTTCCACTTGGTACTAAAAATCTCTCGGCTACTGTGGCTGATTTGGCCCATTCGTTACGAGTTTTAATAACTGTCGCTGAAAGTTGTTCCCAAACTGGCGGCCGCCAGTTATAACACGCGGCCGCCAGTTACAACACCCGACTGTCAGAACTCGCAGGTGCTGCCAGTAAAAACCGAGGAGGGATAATCTGGTCTGTGAAATAATCACTATGAACAATTTTAATGTTGATCAACAACAAGATGGCCGAAGATCAGCTATACGAAACGGTATATATATAATACAAGTCGTTATGAATTTGTGCAGTAAGCATGTCCTATCCAGATCTTGATGCATACGTGTTTATTAAACGACAATGGCGGACAGTACGTTTTTACTATCAATGTAGTACAACAAACTGTTTCTCTCCGAAACAAAGCACACTGTCGTCGTTTGTGTGCACACAGTGATCAATGCCACTTGTGATAATCCTAGGAATTCGTGTAAACTAGAGTATTTGTTTTGAAATTTGAAACTGGCGGCCGCGTGTTGTAACTGGCGGCCGCGTGTTATAACTGGCGGCCGCGTGTTACAACTGGCGGCCGCCAGTTTGGGAACAACTTTCAGCGACAGTTATTAAAACTCGTAACGAATGGGCCAAATCAGCCACGGTACTCGGCCGATATTTTTAAGATCTTTCTGTGATTTGATTTCCATTAGTTTATTTTTGTGATCAATGTTTAGTGCATTGAAAAATTCACAACAACAAATTCATGCTTTGTTTATTATTTACGGAAGCCCATTAGGGCCGTGCAGCATTTCATATTTTTTCAAAAAAATGCATCACGAATTTTGATCTTAGTACCTAGGTTGATAACTAATTACTGAGGTTGATAAATAAATTAATATACATGCCAGCACCAACCAAATGGTACACTTGACTTCATGAACACGTACGTAGGTCCGTGTACAACAACAAGACTAAGGTAATCAGAAAGGGTAAGAATTGAATAAGTAATAGATTTATCTTTCTGTTTTGTATGTAAGTCGATTTACCCTTGTCCTGCTTATGTTGTGGAAGCTTCCTTAAGTGCATGTTAAGCACAGCTTTGAAAGACATTTACTTGGGAATTCGAAGCATACTTTTCGTCCGCCATTTTGATTAAATTTTGCATTCTTAACTCCACTTGTTTCAGTAGCTCTAACCTAGTTATCAACCTAGGTACTTAGTTATCAACCTAGGTACTTAGTTATCAACCTAGGTACTAAGATCAAAATTCGTGATGCATTTTTTTGAGAAACTGTGAAACGCTGCATTGCCCTAATGGGCTTCCGTAATTATTACTCATCAAGTTCATCAGCCACTAACTCAAATAAAATCTGCTAATTTCAATGCCGCAAAATGTTGACAATTTGTTGGTCGAAACACGATAGACAGTCAGGGAAAACAGCTAATCGTGGGATCCCGCAAACACGTGATCCAATTTGTTGCCATTTTGTTACCGCTTTTGAGGTAATAATGAGATATTTAAATCCACTGAAATTTTTGATCCAATGACTATTAAGATGGAAGTTTTATGAACCAATGATGAAAGCGTATCACTCTCTCGCAGATGTTCGCAGATGTCGAACTGCTATTTTGGAACTATCGAACTGCAAAATCGGTCTGGGTTTGGACAGTGAAACAAAACCAACAAAATAACAAAGAATGCACGAATGGTTTCACAAAAAAACATGAACGGTTTCAAAGTATTCCTTGCGCTTACGCAGGAATACAACAACAAACACGTTCTGAAACAGCAAACAGAAAGCAAGATAGATATGTATTAAAGGAAATCGGATCGGCTAATGTGACATGTGGGCCGGATAAATAGTTTCAGAATATCCCTTGCTAAGCCTTCAAGAAAGAAAATCCGGTCGAAAACGGTTTACCGGGAGCGAATCTATTGCGGTATAGACTCCGCATTTACGGGATCCCGCGTTTAGCTGTTTTCTCTTACTGATAGAGATATTCCATCAAAGATCGAACGATCTGTTATGAAATATCAATCCTACTAGATCGCTTGCAAAAATCAACCGATATTTTTCATGTTCAAATGGTTTTTCAATATACCATCGCAAAAAATCGCGCGCACAACTTTTTGCACAGAGTTGAAACCCACCTTACGTTTTATTAGGCTGTAATAGTTTTTTTTTATTTTTGATCTCTATTTGTGTGTGGTTTCTTAGTGCCTAGCAGCAAAGTTTAGTTACTGTACTGTACTCTTTTCTTCTTCATTTTACAAAAACTTCATTTTCATCTTGTAAAACATTATAAATTTTCAAAAAGAACTCTTGATAAAGACATTTTCACATTTCTTCAAAAACTTCTCTCCAGATGAAGAAAAATAAAACTTTCTTGCCATTTTTAAAAGCCCCTAAAGTCTTGGCCAATCATGAAAGGAACCGATGGAATAGTCATTAACGGACGTAACAACTGCAACAAACTAAAAAACTACTGATGATAGATATGAGGGCAGACAGGGGGAAATAAAAGATTTAAATACATAAACACATACCAATATTTCCCATAAAAGAACAAGAAGTTCCCATTATTGGATTCAGTTTTGTATATCTCTTCTCTGGCTTCTCCCTCTTTTCGATTAATGGTTTCCCCAGCATATTCCAGAATGAACTCTCCCTTCTGGAAGAGCTTCATTGCAAACACGCCATTTCCTAAAAGCAAATTGTAACGGCAACATAAATTCTCTCGCTCGCGTTGTTTGGATACTCAAGTGGTTATAGAAGGTATGTAGCGCCCTTATTATTAACAAATCGAAGCGGCTATTGGTGTTGAAATTTAGACAGGACTGAATTTAAAACCAGGAAAAACCAGTAAAGAGAGTTTTCCATTAATTCAAATTTAGTCACGTATTTGTTGTAATTATACCTATACTGCCATCACGCCACGCTCTCCTTCTCATTATAGCACCTTTCTTAATTGTAAGGAAATAAGATTGAGATTGTAGAAAAATCATTGGTAATTCTTAAATGATCATTAAAATCACCCTAGGAATTAGAGTAAAACCAGAGTAAAACTGAATCTTAAGGCTGGTTCTCACTAGACGTCGAAAGGCTTACGTTATTGCGATCGTAAGCCTAACGACAGTTTTAGGGCTTGCGACAAAGATCAAAAATTTTCAGATCGCAAACGTTTTGTCAAATAAGTGTGAACACTTTTTTGTCTTACGATTGACCGTCGTAAGCCTTGCGCAGCTGTCGTAAGCCTTACGCACAAGATCAAAAAGTTTTGATCTTGTGTCGTAATCGTAAGAGTTTGAATGAACTAAAACGTTCAAAGTAAGCAAAAAACGTTCGAATTCAAATTGACATTCTCCGGAATTATTCGATTGAAAGGCATGCTTCACTTAAAATAGCACAAATCAACAGAGAGATTGTTGTGATTCTCCTGATGCCAGAAATACTGATTTTAACATTGAGATTATCTCAATGTCAAAATCAGTCTTTCTTCAGCAGCAGAAATTGGTTCCCTCATTCTTGTTGTTTGTCGTTGCAGAGAAAGTCTGATTAATGAAAGTAAATGTTCCAAACGATCTGGTGTCATGCGAACAAATCGAAAGAAATATTTTTTGTCAAATAAACGAAGTTCTTGTACCAAAACATGGTAATAACCATGACTTTTTCTTTCTTGAGAAACCTTTCTTACCCAAAATCTTCTATGTTTGGGCCTACATTCCTCTTCATCTTCCATGAGTATAAGGATAGCTAAGGCACAAATTCGTTTTTTTCTCAATTAGAGCGACGCCATTTTGTTTTCTGTTTTGTTTATTATTTTTCTAACCCGTCGTAAGCAAATTTTTTGATATCAATCGTAAGCCTTAAAATACAGTTGTAAGATTTAAGATGGGTTTCTTGATTTTTTTGATTCACACTAGCGCAAGCCTTAAAACTGTCGCAAGGCTTACGACCGTCGTAACGTAAGCCTTACGACGCTAGTGAGAACCAGCCTTTACGATTGACCGTCGTAAGCCTTGCGCAGCTGTCATAAGCCTTACGCTCAAGATCAAAAAGTTTTGATCTTGTGTCGTAATCGTAAGAGTTTGAATGAACTAAAACGTTCAAAGTAATCAAAAAACGTTCGAATTGAAATTGACATTCTCCGGAATTATTCGATTGAAAGGCAAGTTTCACTTAAAATAACACAAATCGATTCTCGACTGATTCTGAAGGAAAAACAGAGAGATTGTTGTGGCTCTCCTGATGCCAGAAATCTCAATGTTAAAACCAGTCTTTTAGCAGCAGAAATTGGTTCCCTCATTCATAATGTTTGTCCTTGCAGAGAAGGTCCAATTAAAGAAAGTAAATGTTCCAAACGATCTGGTGTCATGCGAACAAATCGAGAGAAATATTCTTTGTCAAATAAACGAAGTTCTTGTACCAAAACATGATAATAACCATGACTATCTTTCTTGAAAAACCTTTCTTACCGAAAATTTTCTTTGTTTGGGCCTACATTCCTCTTCATCTTCCATGAGTATAAGGATAGCTAAGGCACAAATTCGTTTTTTTCTCAATGAGAGCGGCGCTATTTTGTTTTCTGTTTTGTTTATTATTTTTCTAACCCATCGTAAGAAAATTTTTTGATATCAATCGTAAGCCTTAAATACAGTTGTAAGATTTAAGATGGGTTTCTTGATTTTTTTGATTCACACTAGCGCAAGCCTTAAAACTGTCGCAAGGCTTACGATCGTCGTAACGTAAGCCTTACGACGCTAGTGAGAACCAGCCTTTAATAAATAGATGAAAGTATAATACCATACCTATCACCTCGTTAATCTTTCTCTTGCTCAATCCCGATTGATCTTCGTTTGCAAGGCAAAATTGTTCTGCAACGTCTTCAGGGTTTTTTTTTTGACTTCTAGTCATCATTGCAACACCGAATGAAAAGAATTTGATTACGAAACTCGATGCTTTATAAGGACTATATCGACATGAATTGTAGGACACTCCAGTTTCGCATGCCTAGACAGTTTTTCATAATGTATCAATATTTCGCTCGTTCACATTCTCCCCAGATCATTAGCGATATAATATAAACATATAATTATGATATTTTTTACTCTGACGCCAACCAAATAATCAAGCAATTCTTAAATTTTGGAACTTTATTATCATAATATAACAATAATAATATACACACGTTCTTAAGCAAATAAATCAAACCAACAAAATCATTCCATGATCTCATCAAAATATCTTTTCAAACTATTTTTAGACATTTTTTCATTACCTAGTCTCTAGACAGCTGAATCGAAACATTAGTTTCAAAATAGATTTTCCTACAAATAGCAAGTTAAGAATACTGGTCCATTCAAATTTCAGATCGGTTAAAAGTTAGTTGCTGACCATTCTAAAAGACTTTTTTCACAAAGGTTATCAATTTTCCCTTGCACACTTGGTTTTTTCATTTTAAAAAAAAGCTGATAATAAAATTTGCGTAAAAACAAAGTTGTTTAAAATTTCGTACAAAAAAAACTTAACGACTAGCGAAATTGGGGACTCATTTTATCGACAAAAGGTATCATGAAGTTTAAACAAGCATTTCAGATTATCAGATAAGTGAACCAGTGCAAATACTTTCTGATAAATTTCTTTTTCGCAGAGGCTACAAACACTTAAAAATTCGTTAAAAGAAAAAAACACTTTCAGTTGATAACAATTCATACGGATTGTGGGACATGTCGCTGGCACAGTTAGGCACCTTACACCAGAATAAAAAAACAGTGGACGACGTGACACACGTTACTGGGACTGCGAAATAAAATTCATACGGACTGTGGCATATATCGATGGCACAGTGAGTGACCTTTTACCAAAACAACAAGAACACTTGATAACGTGACACACGTCACAGGGACTGTGAATTCAAATTAACACGGATTGTGGGACATATCAATGTCACAGTGAGTTACCTTATACCTAAATAACAAGAACAGTTGACAACGTGACACACGTCACGGGGACTGTGAAATGAAATTAACAGGGATTGTGGGACATATCGATGGCACAGTGAGTTACCTTATACCAGAATAACAAGAACAGTTGACAAGGTGACACACGTTACACGGGCACAGCGAAAATGAAATTCACACCAATTGCGGGACATATCGATGGCACAGTGAGTTATCTTTTACCAAAACAACAAGAACAGTTTGCGAGGAGACACACGTTACGGGGACTGTGAAAAGAAATTCACACAAATTGTGGGACATATCGATGGCACAGTGACTTACCTAATACCAGAACAACAAGAACAGTTGACGAGGTGACACACGTTACGGGCACTGTGACAATGAACTTCACCTAAAATGTGGGACATATGGATGGCACAGTGAGTTACCCTTTACTAAAATTACAAGAACAGTTGGCGAAGTGACACACGTTACATGGGTACTGTGAAAATGAAATTCACACGGATTGTGGGACATATCGATGGCACAGTGAGTTATCTTATACCAGAACAACAAGAACAGTTGACGAGGTGACACACGTTACGGGGACTGTGACAATGAAATTCATACAAATTGTGGGACATATCGATGGCACAGTGATTTATGTTTTACCAAAATAACTCGAACAGTTGAGCACGTGACACACGTCACAGGGACTGTGAAATGAAATTCACACGGATTGTGGGACATATTGATGGCACACTGAGTTACCTTTGACCAAAATAACAAGAAGAGTTGCGACGTGACACACGTTACGGGGACTGTAAAATGAAATTCACGCGGATTGTGGGACATATCGACGGCACAGTGAGTTAGCTTATGCCAGAATAACAAGAACAGTTGAAGAGGTGACACACGTTACACGGGGACTGTGAAATGAAATTCACACGAATTGTGGGACATACCGATGGCACAGTGAGTTACCTTTCACCAAAACAATAAAAACAGTTCGCAAGGAGACACACGTCACGGGGACTGTGAAATGAAATTCACACAGATTGTGGGACATATCGATGGCACAGTGAGATACCTTATACCAGAATAAAAAGAACAGTTGACAAGGTGACACACGTTACAGGGGCACTGTCAAAATGAAATTCACACGGATTGTGGGACCTATCGATAGCACAGCCAGTTACCTTATACCAGAACAACAAGAACTGTTTACCACGTGACACACGTTACGGTGACTGTGAAATGAAATTCGCACGGATTGTGGCACATATCGACGGTACAGGGAGTTACCTCATGCAAGAACAACAAGAACAGTTGACGAGGTGACACACGTTACGGGCACTGTGACAGTGAAATTCATCTAAATTGTGGGACGTATCGATGGCACGGTTAGTTACCTTTTACTAAAATTACAAGAACAGTTGGCGAAGTGACACACGTTACATGGGTACTGTGAAAATGAAATTCACACCGATTGTGGGACAAATCGATGGCACAGTGAGTTATCTTATACCAGAACAACAAGAACAGTTAACGAGGTGGCACACGTTACGGGGACTGTGAAATGAGGTTCACACAAATTGTGGGACATATCGATGGGAGAGTGAGTTATCCTATACCGGAATAACAAGAACAGTTGACGAGGTGCCACAAGTTACACGTGAACTGTGACAATGATCTTCATACAAATTGTGGGACATATCGATGGCACAGTGATTTATCTTTTACCAAATAACTAGAACAGTTGACCACTTGACACCCGTTACAGGGACTGTGAAATGAAATTCACACGGATTGTGGGACATACCGATGGCACAGTGAGTTACCTTTTACCAAAACAACAAGAACAGTTCGCGAGGAGACACACGTTACGGGGACTGTGAAATGAAATTCACACAGATTGTTGGACATATCGATGGCACAGTGAGTTGCCTTATACCAGAATAAAAAGAACAGTTGACAAGGTGACACACGTTACAGGGGCACTGTCAAAATGAAATTCACACGGATTGTGGGACCTATCGATGGCACAGCCAGTTACCTTATACCAGAACAACAAGAACAGTTAACGACGTAACACACGTTATGGTGACTGTGAAATGAACTTCACACGGATTGTGGCACATATCGACGGTACAGGGAGTTAGATCATGCCAGAACAACAAGAACAGTTAACGAGGTGGCACACGTTACGGGGACTGTGAAATGAAATTCACATGGATTGTGGTACATATCGATGACACAGTGAGTTACCTTTCATCAAAATAATATGAACAGTTGACGAGGTAACACACTTTACGGGGACTGTGAAATGAAATTCACACGAATTGTGGTACATATCGATGGCACAGTGAGTTACCTTTTATCAAAATAATAAGAACAGTTGACGAGGTGACATACGTTACGGAGACTGTGAAATGAAATTCACGCGGATTGTGGGACATATTGATGGCCTTTAACTTCTACCAAAATAACAAGAACAGTTGCAACGCAACACACGTTACGGGGAATTTGAAATGAAACTCACACGGATTGTGGTGCATATCGATGACACAGTGAGTTATCTTATACCAGAACAACAAGAACAGTTGACGAGGTGACACACGTTCCACGTGAACTGTGACAATGAAATTCATACGAATTGTGGGACATATCGATGGCACAGCGATTTATCTTTTACCAAAATAACTTGAACAGTTGACGACGTGACACAGTAAACATGAATATAGAATCACACTGTTGTTGAAAAAACGATCACCTACATATACCCCCGGACATATGGTCACTAGGAACGGACTTCTGGCCGACCAAGCATCCATATTCACCGTTATTTTAAGCGCTGTATTGTAGCATACATAAGTATGCATAAAAGCTTAAAAATTTGTCATGATCCCCGATAGTTTTAATCGATAGAAGTGATGTGAAAAATCTTTATCCATTTAGGAACATATCCTTTTTCGTTGATTTTCTCACAAAAATATGCATCTTGAAATTAGGTTTTTTAGACATTTTTAGATATTATTGTGAATGGCCTGTTATCAAATTTTTCATGTGAATTAATTTTCTTGAAAGGCCGCTAAAACTCGCGAATATGAATTTTTTTTTCAATTTAGTCAACTGTTGTTGTTGGGTGCGAAAAAGACGATTCGCCGTGTGACAAGGAAAATTTATTGTATGTCATTAAATTTCATTTATTTCCTTTGATGTATGCTGTATTAATAAGTTTAAAGAAAAAATCTCTCTGTTACCTTGGTTTATTTCTTAGTTTTTACAATAACTACATATTAAAAAATCATTTGACATAATTTTAATAAATCCCATGTACACTTACTTGTTATGGATTCTTGAATAATCTGTGAAAGTGAAAATTTCAAAACTAAGAATTACCACATATCTTTGAAAAAGAAAAGGAAAGCACTATCTATATCATCTCCAATCCTATTGTCTCCTTGCTCTCCAGTGATATGTTCACCAGCATACTCACAGACAAATTCATTTTTATTCAAGTCCTTTGCAGTGAAAACACCAAATCCTAAAATTAAGTACACTTTCACAATAAATTATCAAAATGAATTCAGGAACGCACACACAAAAAGATCAGACAGATCAAGTGACGAACTCAATCAAAGCATAGGCACCTGTGAGACTTGTGGGGACCCACAGACACACGCATAGTGGGGACAATCAGTCAGGACAGATAAAGCGACCAACTCACTGAAGGCATCAGCACCTGTGTGACTTGTGGGGACCTACATACATACGCATCAGGCAATAATCTAGCGCAAAAAAGCCTCCAGTCTTCGGACGCTGCCCTTCCTTAATTTTTTTTTGAAAATATTATTTTGCCTGAAAATTCCAAAAACAACACTGAAACAGGGAACTTTGATGTCACGACAGCCAAATGAGCAGTACATGTGCCTTTTTTATGAATTAAGGTGCCCTTTTTTTCTAAATGGCACGCTGCCCTAAATTTCTGGATTATTGCCTGTGCATAGTAGGAACAAACAGTCAGGACAGATAAAGCAACCAACTCATTGAAAGCATCAGCACCTGTGTGACTTGTGGAGACCTACATACACACGTATAGTGGGGACAATCAGTCAGGACTGATAAACCTACGAAGTCAGAGTATCAGCACCTGTGTGACTTGTTGGGACCTTCATACACCCGCATAGTGGGGACAATCAGTCAGGACATATACAGTGACTAACTCTATCAAAGCATCAGCACCTGTGTGACTTGTGGGGACCTACATACACACGCATAGTGGGGACAATCAGTCAGGACAGATCAAGTGACGAACTCAATCAAAGCATAGGCACCTGTGAGACTTGTGGGGACCCACATACACACGCATAGTGGGGACAATCAGTCAGGACAGATCAAGTGACGAACTCAATCAAAGCATAGGCACCTGTGAGACTTGTGGGGACCCACAGACACACGCATAGTGGGGACAATCAGTCAGGACAGATAAACCAACCAACGCAATCAAAACATCAGCACCTATGTGAATTGTGGGGACCTACATACCCACGTATAGTGGGGACAATCAGTCAGGACAGATAAAGCAACCAACTCAAAGCATCAGCACCTGTGTGACTTGTTGGGACCTTCATACACACGCATAGTGGGGACAATCAGTCAGGACAGATAAACCAACCAATGCAATCAAAACATCAGCACCTGTGTGACATGTGGGGACCTACATACACACGCATAGTGGGGACAGTCAGCCACGACAGATAAACCAACCAACTCAATCCAAACATCAGCACAAATTGTGGTTGGCATTTGCGATTGGCGCATGATATGATATGGGTTAAAAAACATTGTATTTGTCTCATTCTGGTTTAGTCATTGCAGTAGCCTGTATCCCTTTTTTACGTTTTCCAAGTAGTCCTGTTAGTAGATTTACCATGGGGAGCATTGAAAGATGTATTAATTCATATTAGAGAGTATTTAACTTTTGGACAATTATTTTCTTCTGCATGAAAATCAGCCTATATTATATGTTAAAAGGCAAACATAATAAAATTCTGAAATTTGCAAAGAGGAAAATATGAGAAAAATTGACTTGACCCCGAAACAACACCAGTATATGCCATATTATAATGACTGTGGGACTTACTTGTTCTGAAACAACAACCTTTTCAATCAGTTCTGAAAGCAGAAGATTAATTTCATTTTGATCAACCTCATTATCCTAAAATGACAGGCCATTTTCCACTTATAAAAAATAATCTGCAAACAGGAAAAGAATGGACCATCCATCTATTCAGCTTTTCCCTTAAACATTATAGAGGTAAAAATCTATTACCGTTTTGTTTAAGATTTGCTATTAGATACCACAGCAACATTTGATAGATACAAAAACATAATGTTCATTCCATGCTTAGAAATACATCATGAGCAAAACGGGGAAATATTTTTACCTGCAAGCAAACACAATTCGGAAATCTCTGAAATTATTATGACATGTTCCAAGTTATTGCTTTTGTTTTATCAAAATTTTTTAAAAATGTTTCCTGACTTACTGTAATGCTCGATTTACCGCCGACTCTTGAATAAGCGCCCAAGGTCAGTTATCAGAATAATACAATTTTAGAGTCAAAGGGGAGGGGGGCACTTATTCAAATATTTAGGAAAATGGAAAATGGAAAAAAAAATGATGCTTCACTCAAAAACAGCTTTCTTTCCAAAAAACACTTACAGCTTTAAATTTCATATCAAAGTGTTGACATTGTTTTGTTCTGTTTTGTTTTGTTTGTTTTTTTTTGCTCCAACAGTTTTATAGACTACTATGAGCTTTTGCGTTCTTCCCTGACACACGAACACATTACGAACGCATTAAGAACGTATTAACGTTCTTCATTAGTCAATGAAGAACGCTTGTGAACGCATTGTAAACGCACAAGCGTTCTTGAAAAATGCATAGAGAACGCTAAGATAATTTCATGTAATTTGTGAACACATAATGAACGCATTGTGAACGCACAAGCGTTCACGAAGATCACTTTGAGCATTCATGAAGAACATTTGAGCGTTCACGAAGAACATTTGAGCGTTCATGAAGAACGCATGATGAACGTTTTACTTTTTGTTAGAAATTTATGTGTTCTTTAAGCGCTCATAATGCGTTCTTTATGCGTTCTTCATTCTTATTAGAGATTTTTGTAGTATTTTTTCATAATAATGATTTAAATATGATCAGCATTAGAAGCGTACTTCGAGTACCTTGCGTATCCGCATTATTTTTCGCTCTATTTGTCTTGATTATTTCGGATTGTGTTTCTCTATAAAGTTATTTTGTTTGAAAGAGCGAGGCAACACACGATAATTTGACAGCACATGTGAACTGGTGACGAGTGTTGAAAAGAGAAAAATATTTTCCCTGTTTCATTGACTAATGAAGAACGTTTATACGTTCTTGATGCGTTCTTAATGTGTTCGTGTGTACGGGAAGAACGCAAAAGCTCATAGTAGTGAAATTGGCCTAAAAGTATATTTCTGTTTTAGTCACAGATCGGAATAAATTTGATTGGATCTGAAAGAGGGATCATTCAAACGACAGCCTTAAGGGAGAAGTTCGCCCTAAATGTTTTTCGATCAAAATGCTTTATTTGAAATTAAAACTCAAAATATGATAACCTTTTAAATTTATTTTTTTCAGAAAATCAGGGCCCGCGCTATGAATTTGAAAGTGGAGGGGCCACATTTTATTCGGATTAATTTTGAAATCGCCAATTTTGAGTGAAGGCACAACCACGATTGGCGCGGAAGGCCAGAAAATGTTTTGCAATTTTGACAGCTATAGATTGGCTAACAGTGTACTGATTCCTAAACTTTATAAAGGTAATAAACTTTATAATAAACTCCTGAAGTAATAACAACTATAGCAATATAGTATATATGCCATTAGTTTACAAATCAGAATCCACAAATTTTCCAAAAATGCTTTTTCTGGATGGTCTCGAAGCAACAAATTCGTTGGCTAGATTTACCAAAGAAATTTTATCCGTAAGTTCTTTGTGAAAAGAAAGCACTGCCAAAGAGTTGAAACGCTTTTGAGTCATTGTTGCTCGAAGCCAAGTTTTCAATCTGCGTGCAAGAGAGAATGATCGCTCGGGTGTTGCACTTGTAGCTGCACCAACAAGGACTAGCTTCATCAACTTGATGATGTTTCCAAAGAGATTTCTTTCTAGTGCGCCGCTTGACTTGACGATCTTCTCTGTTATCTCCTCGAAATGAGCAACCTTTTCATTTTTAAAAACGGAGCGCAGAACTTGGATTTCGGCAGGCAGTGCAGAGATGTCAAGGTCATCCGAGTACTTTTCAAGAACTCCGATCTCTGTCTGGTAGGGGTCGTCGGAGTTGATGGATGTCAAAAGAAACTGCTCGATGCTTGAAAAGAATTGGTAGCTTGGTTGCTCAAAACGATCCCTAATGGCCATGACTACGCTGTCGATTGCATCAAAGTAAATGATTCGGTAGTGGTCGGCTGCTGATTCTGGATGAAAAGCCTCCGAATTTCGAGCTGTTTCTTCGTCGCCCTGCACATACTGCAAAATGGAATACTTCGGCCGACGGCGTTTCCTTGGCAATATTGGTTCCTCTACGTCCAGCTTAGATGCTTTCTTCTTCACAGACTCAAAAAACAAGTCAAAGTTCTGACTTGATCTCATCCCCTTCAACGTTTCAACTGTCAGGTTAGCTAGCTTTTGCCCATTCAATGCACTCATTTTTTCTTTCTGTAATGTCTTTGACAAGTTGTCGGTTAGGCTGTAAATTCTATGGCTTAAAAGAAGGCCAAAGAAAAACGAAAAGGATTCCATTTGCGATTGGCATCCGATTATGCGAGCACGAACCTCTGATGCCAGGTTCTCACGCAAGCAAACTTTCCACAAGGTCTGGAGGGCGTCGTACCGTTCGAAGATTTTGTTGAAACACGATGCTCTGACAGTCCATCGAGTTGTACAAAGCTTGTCGATAGATACTGGTTTGAGCTTCTCTGCTTCTTCTCCATTTGCTTCTCCCTCAATGCTGTCATCCAGTGTTCCCAGGATCTTTTCTCTTTTGGGCGAGTACTTGACCAATACACAAATCTCCCCAACCGTTCCCATTGTATTTGCTAAGACATCACATGAGGAGGTCAAATCTTTCACAGCCAGACTGAGGGAATGTCCATGACAATGTGTAACAATGGCTTTTGGCTGATCAATTTGTATTATAGTTGCAACGCCTGATTTCTTCCCCATCATGTTGCTAGCCCCATCGTAAGTCTGTCCACGACAGTTTTCGAGCGAAAGACCTGATCGCAATAAGATGTCTTTTATTGCTCGGACTATCGTGTCGCTCTTAATGTTTGTCAGCTCGTAAAAGCCAAGAAAATCCTCTTGGATTTCCAAGTTGTCACTGACTGTCCGTATACAAATTGACAATTGCTCCTCGTTGCTGATGTCAGTATACTCATCAGCCATAATAGTAAAAAAAATGTTTTCTTTTATTTCAGTCAATTTTTCCCGAATGACATGCTGGGCCATCAAATCCAAAATTTCGTTTTGAATGTCATGGTGCGTGTACTTGAAGCGTGATCTTTCCAATCTTGTCACTATTGAAGGGCCTTTTGTTGCGAGAAGTAGAAGGAGCTGGGTGAAGTTGTCATTTCCAGGATTCCCTTGAATTGCCATACCTTGTCTCGCCAAGAACCTCAAGCATCTTATGACATCAACCAAATATTTGCGCTCCTTCTGTCGAGAGTCCGCGATGTTTTGGTTGGTCAATTCGGCTACATCGGAGCATCTAGCCACAACAGTCTCTAGTGAAGCAGCGGCTTTGTGACAATTTGTTTGCTGGTGCGTTTCGAAACATTTGGGTGCTTTCTTCCACGAATCGAAACCGATGCTTATGTATGCTTGTTCTTTGTTACGTTCGCTTAACAAGCCGCCATTCTTGTCATGTTTCATACAGTACTCACAGAAAACAGAATCCGACCTACAACCAAAATTTTTAAAAATTGAATATTAAAATTCAAGAAGTCAATACGAATATTAAGAAGACCTTCAAAGCGAAAACGAGAATGGCCTCAGAAAATAGAGAAAACTAAATACGAAAATAAAAGATGAATTTAAAAGAACTTACTTTGTGTCATAAATCAACCACGGAAATTGTTCAAACCATTGATGTTGACACGAACGATTTCGATCTCCGATTTTCGTCTTTGGAAAAGTAAAGGTTTTGGATGGTCGACACAGAAAATCTCCATCGAGACTGGAAGTAATGGTATCCGTTTCTGGAAAAGTAGTATGAGGTTCAACCGATGAGTTTATTGTTGATTTAGTTGTTTCCAATGAAGTAGATGTCTTTTTATTAACTACTGAAAATAAATCTGTTATTTTTCGCTTCGCCATCTCAAAAGATTTTCGATCTGGTGAAAATTGGAAAATTATGCGTACTGCAATGGTTCATTCGTTCTTGTTACGTAAAAAACAGCTGGTATTATCTACACGCAGCGGAATTTATTTGAATATTTTGTTTACTCTAAAGTACCAGTTGTATATCAAAAAGGCTTTTATTAATCTTATTCTTGAAAGAAAATTTTTCTATTTTAACAACGTGGAAATTCCCTGTTAACAGATTGCTTGGTAAAAAAAATTATCTTAGAAAAAAAGTGGCCACCCTGGCCTCCCCGGTAGCGTGGGCCCTGAATGCATAATAATAGCTTTTGGCTGTTCCTTATTCAGTTGCGTACCCACACCCGAAATTTATGATGTAAAAAAAAATTTTACTTAGCAAAAAAGTGGGGGGGCCATGGCCCCCCTGGCCACCCCGGTAGCGCGGGCCCTGGAAAACATTTTTTAATCACATTTTTTGTTCTGAAAAAAATAAACTTTTTAATCTGGTTAGAGTGTGACGTCACTCCGTGCAGAAAACACATAGAAAAGAAAATTTTTTTATGAAATGATTTCAAAAGTAAAATGCATGACTGAAACAGATTTTCAGATGAAAATGATTAATTTTTGGTTCAAACATTTCACATAAAAAATGGTGTTTGCTTGTTCTGTATTACTTCCTCTTAATTTGGCTTTTCTTTTGAAGATAAATATCGTGGTACGTTTGGTCATGCTTTGACAATCGCGAGTGTGTGCAACTTTTATATTTGTAAGCATCTTCCCAGATATGTCTGTTGTCTTCAAGACCCACAGTCTTTGTTTTGTTTTTACAATATTAATCAGCTTCTTTTTGATGTTTTTTCTGGCATGCCATATGTGAAACTGATGTCTGATATCAGGGCGGCTTTTCTCATGTAGGCTTTTATTTAGACGTGTCCATCTGTTGTAAGACATTTTATAGTTGCGTGTTCCCCGTCAAGTGAATTGAGACAATCTAAAAGACCTCGCTTTTCTAAGTGGTTTTAATAATGATGTCTTTCAGAGTTGAAGGAGACCTTCCCCCGATATACGAATACTGCAGCCCATGCCTTTCCACTATTAAATCTTTTAGGATCATCGAACTACAACTCTTATTGAAACGTAGATCTCCATGCTTGTCGTATCATTTTTGTTCTAAACAATTTTTTTTATTATTATTGTTATTATTGTTATATTATTGTAGGGATAAGAATCATTTGTATAATGGAACCCGAATAAATGTCAAATAAAAAAAGAAAAAAAAGAAAAGAAAAAAAAAATGTGAGACGAGTTGGTGACTGTTCCTTATTTCGCATTGAAACCAGCTAAATCGCATCTCCCATCTTCAACCAAATCTAATCCATCTTCACAATTGCTATTACACAAGCATCCACGTTGTTGGAAAGTCACTTTTTACGAGTATCTGGACGCTTTCGTTGACTTGGAATTTTATGAAAAGCGAACAAACAATTTGTGGACCGATTGGCACAACCTATCGCAAGATCAGCTCGGCAATTTTCAAATTGAAAAATGAAAAAAAGGGTTTTCAAAAATTTAAAAAGTGTTTTTCCTAATTTTCATCACTTAACTAGTTGAAATGAAAAAATGAAAAATGAAAATTTAGACCAAACTTCCCCTTTAAAGTCAAAATTTTAAATAAGTGCCAAGGGGAGGGTGGGGGGCAAATAGAGTATTTAAGGTATACAAAAAGCAGCCAACACAACAGTTACACAAGATAAGAAAACTATTTAGACTCAAGACCTACTTTTTCAACTTGTATGTGTCCCTCATCTTTTAGCATCCCTGAATTCAAATTCAATGGCTTTTGGAATCTTTTCATCTATAATTTTTTTATTAAACTTATAGAAAAAAAATAGGGAAATGGCAAGAAAACGTGAACAGTTTTGAAAAGTATTTCTAGTATGAATTAACAAGAACCTTTCTCCAAGGCAATCCAGAAGAGTCATATGAATAACGAATTTCAGATCCATGTGGAATTTTGTCAATTAACACAAATAAACATAAGCGGATGCTCCCATCAACTTCAATAGCCTTCATGACACAGTTTGCAAAACGTGGGGCTGAATCATTCACAAATTTGCCAATTCTTTAAATATGACTTGCATCAACACTAACATAAAAACAAATAAAATCACAAAAGAAATATTACAACAATAATTCGAATAATACCTAGAAACTTTTGAATTTCTCAATAATATCATTGCAAGTGTATTTACAAGGTATTTACAATAATAGAATAATAATAATAGATACATAATTTTTTATAAGCATATCTAGGCTCAGGATAAGGGGTAATTTTAAGCATATGTAAAGCATCATGCTGAGCCTTTAAAAATGCTTTACAATAATCTCTTGCCTGTAAAAGCGAATAAAACAGGACCAACCAATACCATAATCCCATCAAATGTCAGTTATGCCACAAAGTGAAAATTTCAAAACTAAGACTTACCACATATCTTTGAAAAAGAAAAGGAAAGCACTATCTATATCATCTCCAATCCTTTTGTCTCGTTGCTCTGCAGTGATATGTTCACCAGCATACTCACAGACAAATTCATTTTTATTCAAGTGCTTTGCAGTGAAAACACCAAATCCTAAAATTAAGTACACTTTCACAATAAATTATCAAAATGAATTCAGGAAAGCACACACAAAAAGATCAGACAGATCAAGTGACAAACTCAATCAAAGAATAGGTACCTGTGAGACTTGTGGGGACCCACAGACACACGCATAGTGGGGACAATTGACTAACTCTATCAAAGCATCAGCACCTGTGTGACTTGTGGGGACCTACATACACACTCATAGTGGGGACAATCAGTCAGGACAGTCCAAGTGACGAACTCAATCAAAGCATAGGCATCTGTGAGACTTATGGGGACCCACAGACACACGCATAATGGGGACAATCAGACAAGGCAGATAAACCAACCAACGCAATCAAAACATCAGCACCTGTGTGAATTGTGGGGACCTACATACACACGCATAGTGGGGACAATCAGTCAGGACAGATAAAGGAACCAACCCAATCAAAGCATCAGCACCTGCGTGACTTGTTGGGACCTTTATACCGACGCATAGTGGGGACAATCAGTCAGGACTGATAAAGCAACCAACTCAAAGCATCAGCACCTGTGTGACTTGTTGGGACCTTCATACACACGCATAGTGGGGACAATCAGTCAGGACAGATCAAGTGACGAACTCAATCAAAGCATAGGCACCTGTGAGACTTGTGGGGACCCACAGACACACGCATAGTGGGGACAATCAGTCAGGACAGATAAAGCGACCAACTTAATGAAGGCATCAGCACCTGTGTGACTTGTGGGGGACCTACATACATACGCATCAGGCAATAATCTAGCGCAAAAGAGCCTCCAGTCTTCGGACGCTGCCCTTCCTTAATTTTTTTTTGAAAATATTATTTTGCCTGAAAATTCCAAAAACAACACTGACAATCAGTCAGGACAGATCAAGTCACGAACTCAATCAAAGCATAGGCACCTGTGTGACTTGTGGGGACCTACATACACACTCATAGTGGGGACAATCAGTCAGGACAGTCCAAGTGACGAACTCAATCAAAGCATAGGCATCTGTGAGACTTATGGGGACCCACAGACACACGCATAATGGGGACAATCAGACAAGGCAGATAAACCAACCAACACAATCAAAACATCAGCACCTGTGTGAATTGTGGGGACCTACATACACACGCATAGTGGGGACAATCAGTCAGGTCAAATAAAGGAACCAACCCAATCAAAGCATCAGCACCTGCGTGACTTGTTTGGACCTTTATACCGACGCATAGTGGGTACAATCAGTCAGGACTGATAAAGCAACCAACTCAAAGCATCAGCACCTGTGTGACTTGTTGGGACCTTCATACACACGCATAGTGGGGACAATCAGTCAGGACAGATCAAGTGACGAACTCAATCAAAGCATAGGCACCTGTGAGACTTGTAGGGACCCACAGACACACGCATAGTGGGGACAATCAGTCAGGACAGATAAAGCGACCAACTTAATGAAGGCATCAGCACCTGTGTGACTTGTGGGGGACCTACATACATACGCATCAGGCAATAATCTAGCGCAAAAGAGCCTCCAGTCTTCGGACGCTGCCCTTCCTTAATTTTTTTTTGAAAATATTATTTTGCCTGAAAATTCCAAAAACAACACTGACAATCAGTCAGGACAGATCAAGTCACGAACTCAATCAAAGCATAGGCACCTGTGAGACTTGTGGGGACCCACATACACAAGCATAGTGGGGACAATCAGTCAGGACAGATAAACCAACCAACGCAATCAAAACATCAGCACCTGTGTGACATGTGGGGACCCACATACAAACGCATAGTGGGGACAATCAGTCAGGACAGATAAAGTGACCAACTCAATCTAAACATCAGCACCTGTGTGACTTGTGTGGAACTACATACACACACATATACTGGGGACAATCAGTCAGGACAGAAAAAGCAACCAACTCAAAGCATCAGCACCTGTGTGACTTGTGGGGACCTACATACACACGCATAGTGGGGACAATCAGTCAAGACAGATAAAGCAACCAACTCAATCAAAGCATCAGCAACTGTGTGACATAGGGGAACCTACATACACACCCATAGTGGGGACAATCAGTCAGGACAGATCAAGTGACGAACTCAATCAAAGCATAGGCACCTGTGAGGCTTGTGGGGACCTACATACACACGCATAGTGCGGACAATCAGTCAGGGCAGATAAAGCAACCAACTTAATCAATGCATCTAAACCTGTGTGACTTGTGGGGACCTACATACACAGTCATAGTGCGGACAATCAGTCAGGACAGATAAACCAACCAACACAATCAAAACATCAGCACCTGCGTGACTTGTTGGGACGTTTATACTCACGCATAGTGGGGACAATCAGTCAGGACTGATAAACCAACTAACTCAGAGCATCAGCACCTGTGTGACTTGATGGGACCTTCATACACCCGCATAGTGGGGACAATCAGTCAGGACAGATCAAGTGACAAACTCAAAGCATCAGAACCTGTGTGACTTGTGGGGACCTACATATACACGCATAGTGGAGTCAATCAGTCACGATAGATAAAGCAACCAACTCAATCAAAGCATTAACACCACGCATAGTGGGGACACTCAGTCAGGACAGATCAAGTGACGAACACAATCAAAGCATAGGCAGCTGTGAGACTTGTGGGGACACACATACAAACGCATAGTGGGGACAATCAGTCAGGACAGATAAAGGAACCAACCCAATCAATGCATCAGCACCTACGTGACTTGTTGGGACCTACATACACACGCATAGTGGGGACAATCAGCCAGGACAGATAAACCAACCAACTCAATCCAAACATCAGCACCTGTGTGACTTGTGGGGACCTACGTACACACGCATAGTGGGGACAATCAGTCAGGACAGATAAAGCGACCAACTCAATGAAGGCATCAGCACCTGTGTGACTTGTGGGGACCTACATACATACGCATCAGGCAATAATCTAGCGCAAAAGAGCCTCCAGTCTTCGGACGCCGCCCTTCCTTAATTTTTTTTTGAACATATTATTTTGCCTGAAAATTCCAAAACAACACTGAAACAGGCAACTGTGTGACATGTGGGGACCTACATACACACTCATAGTGGGGACAATCAGTCAGGACAGATCAAGTGACAAACTCAATCAAAGCATCAGCACCTATGAGACTTGTGGGGACCCACATACACACGCATATTGGGGAAAATCAGTCAGGACAGATAAAGCAACCAACTCAATCAAAGCATCAGCACCTGTGTGACTTGTGGGGACCTACATACACACGCATATTGGGGACAATCAGTCAGGACAGAAAAAGTAACCAACTCAAAGCATCAACACCTTTGTGACTTCTGTGGACCTACATACACACGCATAGTGAGGACCATCAGTCAGGACAGATAAAACAACTAACCCAATCAAAGCATCAGCACCTTTGTGACTTGTTGGGACCTTTATACCCACACATAGTGGGGACAATCAGTCAGGACAGACAAAGCAACCAACTCAATCAAAGCATCAGCACCTGCGTGACTTGTGGGGACCTACATACACACTCATAGTGGGGACAATCAGTCAGGAAAGATAAAGCAACCAACCCAATCAAAGCATCAGCACCTGTGTGAATTGTGGGAACCTACATACGCACTCATAGTGGGGACAATCAGTCAGGAAAGATCAAGCGACGAACTCAATCAAAGCATCAACACCACGCATAGTGGGGACACTCAGTCAGGACAGATCAAGTGACGAACTCAATCAAAGCATAGGCAGCTGTGAGACTTGTGGGGACCCACATACAAACGCATAGTGGGGACAATCAGTCAGGACAGAAAAAGTGACCAACTCAATCTAAACATCAGCACCTGACTGACTTGTGTGGACTTACAACCACACGCATATAGTGGGGACAATCAGTCAGGACAGAAAAAGCTACCAACTCAAAGCATCAGCACCTGTGTGACTTGTTGGGACCTTCATACACACGCATAGTGGGGACAATCAGTCAGGACAGATAAACCAACGCGATGCAATCATAACATCAGCACCTGTGTGACATGTGGGGACCTACATGCACACGCATAGTGGGGACAATAAGCCACGACAGATAAACCAACCAACTCAATCCAAACATAAGCACCTGCGTGACTTGTGGGTACATACATACACACGCATAGTGGGGACAATCAGTCAGTTCAGATAAACGAACCAACCCAATCAATGCATCAGCACCTACGTGACTTGTGTGGACCTACATACGCACGCATTTAGTAAGGACAATCAGTCAGGACAGAAAAAGCAACCAACTCAAAGCATCAGCACCTGTGTGACTTGTGGGGACCTACATACACACGCATAGTGGGGAC